>CM059576.1:19607015-20250557 GCA_030386875.1 Morinoia aosen | reverse complement strand
GCAGCAGCAGCAGCAGCAGCAGCAGCAGCAGCAGCAGCAGCAGCAGCAGCAGCAGCAGCAGCAGCAGCAGCAGCAGCAGCAGCAGCAGCAGCAGCAGCAGCAGCAGCAGCAGCAGCAGCAGCAGCAGCAGCAGCAGCAGCAGCAGCAGCAGCAGCAGCAGCAGCAGCAGCGCAGCAGCAGCAGCAGCAGCAGCAGCAGCAGCAGCAGCAGCAGCAGCAGCAGCAGCAGCAGCAGCAGGCAGCAGCAGCAGCAGCAGCAGCAGCAGCAGCAGCAGCAGCAGCAGCAGCAGCAGCAGCGAGCAGCAGCAGCAGCAGCAGCAGCAGCAGCAGCAGCAGCAGCAGCAGCAGCAGCAGCAGCAGCAGCAGCAGCAGCAGCAGCAGCAGCAGCAGCAGCAGCAGCAGCAGCAGCAGCAGCAGCAGCAGCAGCAGCAGCAGCAGCAGCAGCAGCAGCAGCAGCAGCAGCAGCAGCAGCAGCAGCAGCAGCAGCAGCAGCAGCAGCAGCAGCAGCAGCAGCAGCAGCAGCAGCAGCAGCAGCAGCAGCAGCAGCAGCAGCAGCAGCAGCAGCAGCAGCAGCAGCAGCAGCAGCAGCAGCAGCAGCAGCAGCAGCAGCAGCAGCAGCAGCAGCAGCAGCAGCAGCAGCAGCAGCAGCAGCAGCAGCAGCAAGCAGCAGCAGCAGCAGCAGCAGCAGCAGCAGCAGCAGCAGCAGCAGCAGCAGCAGCAGCAGCAGCAGCAGCAGCAGCAGCAGCAGCAGCAGCAGCAGCAGCAGCAGCAGCAGCAGCAGCAGCAGCAGCAGCAGCAGCAGCAGCAGCAGCAGCAGCAGCAGCAGCAGCAGCAGCAGCAGCAGCAGCAGCAGCAGCAGCAGCAGCAGCAGCAGCAGCAGCAGCAGCAGCAGCAGCAGCAGCAGCAGCAGCAGCAGCAGCAGCAGCAGCAGCAGCAGCAGCAGCAGCAGCAGCAGCAGCAGCAGCAGCAGCAGCAGCAGCAGCAGCAGCAGCCAGCAGCAGCAGCAGCAGCAGCAGCAGCAGCAGCAGCAGCAGCAGCAGCAGCAGCAGCAGCAGCAAGCAGCAGCAGCAGCAGCAGCAGCAGCAAGCAGCAGCAGCAGCAGCAGCAGCAGCAGCAGCAGCAGCAGCAGCAGCAGCAGCAGCAGCAGCAGCAGCAGCAGCAGCAGCAGCAGCAGCAGCAGCAGCAGCAGCAGCAGCAGCAGCAGCAGCAGCCAGCAGCAGCAGCAGCAGCAGCAGCAGCAGCAGCAGCAGCAGCAGCAGCAGCAGCAGCAGCAGCAGCAGCAGCAGCAGCACAGCAGCAGCAGCAGCAGCAGCAGCAGCAGCAGCAGCAGCAGCAGCAGCAGCAGCAGCCAGCAGCAGCAGCAGCAGCAGCAGCAGCAGCAGCAGCAGCAGCAGCAGCAGCAGCAGCAGCAGCAGCAGCAGCAGCAGCAGCAGCAGCAGCAGCAGCAGCAGCAGCAGCAGCAGCAGCAGCAGCAGCAGCAGCAGCAGCAGCAGCAGCAGCAGCAGCAGCAGCAGCAGCAGCAGCAGCAGCAGCAGCAGCAGCAGCAGCAGCAGCAGCAGCAGCAGCAGCAGCAGCAGCAGCAGCAGCAGCAGCAGCAGCAGCAGCAGCAGCAGCAGCAGCAGCAGCAGCAGCAGCAGCAGCAGCAGCAGCAGCAGCAGCAGCAGCAGCAGCAGCAGCAGCAGCAGCAGCAGCAGCAGCAGCAGCAGCAGCAGCAGCAAGCAGCAGCAGCAGCAGCAGCAGCAGCAGCAGCAGCAGCAGCAGCAAGCAGCAGCAGCAGCAGCAGCAGCAGCACAGCAGCAGCAGCAGCAGCAGCAGCAGCAGCAGCAGCAGCAGCAGCAGCAGCAGCAGCAGCAGCAGCAGCAGCAGCAGCAGCAGCAGCAGCAAGCAGCAGCAGCAGCAGCAGCAGCAGCAGCAGCAGCAGCAGCAGCAGCAGCAGCAGCAGCAGCAGCAGCAGCAGCAGCAGCAGCAGCAGCAGCAGCAGCAGCAGCAGCAGCAGCAGCAGCAGCAGCAGCAGCAGCAGCAGCAGCAGCAGCAGCAGCAGCAGCAGCAGCAGCAGCAGCAGCAGCAGCAGCAGCAGCAGCAGCGAGCAGCAGCAGCAGCAGCAGCAGCAGCAGCAGCAGCAGCAGCAGCAGCAGCAGCAGCAGCAGCAGCAGCAGCAGCAGCAGCAGCAGCAGCAGCAGCAGCAGCAGCAGCAGCAGCAGCAGCAGCAGCAGCAGCACAGCAGCAGCAGCAGCAGCAGCAGCAGCAGCAGCAGCAGCAGCAGCAGCAGCAGCAGCAGCAGCAGCAGCAGCAGCAGCAGCAGCAGCAGCAGCAGCAGCAGCAGCAGCAGCAGCAGCAGCAGCAGCAGCAGCAGCAGCAGCAGCAGCAGCAGCAGGCAGCAGCAGCAGCAGCAGCAGCAGCAGCAGCAGCAGCAGCAGCAGCAGGCGAGCAGCAGCAGCAGCAGCAGCAGCAGCAGCAGCAGCAGCAGCAGCAGCAGCAGCAGCAGCAAGCAGCAGCAGCAGCAGCAGCAGCAGCAGCAGCAGCAGCAGCAGCAGCAGCAGCAGCAGCAGCAGCAGCAGCAGCAGCAGCAGCAGCAGCAGCAGCAGCAGCAGCAGCAGCAGCAGCAGCAGCAGCAGCAGCAGCAGCAGCAGCAGCAGCAGCAGCAGCAGCAGCAGCAGCAGCAGCAGCAGCAGCAGCAGCAGCAGCAGCAGCAGCAGCAGCAGCAGCAGCAGCAGCAGCAGCAGCAGCAGCAGCAGCAGCAGCAGCAGCAGCAGCAGCAAGCAGCAGCAGCAGCAGCAGCAGCAGCAGCAGCAGCAGCAGCAGCAGCAGCAGCAGCAGCAGCAGCAGCAGCAGCAGCAGCAGGCAGCAGCAGCAGCAGCAGCAGCAGCAGCAGCAGCAGCAGCAGCAGCAGCAGCAGCAGCAGCAGCAGCAGCAGCAGCAGCAGCAGCAGCAGCAGCAGCAGCAGCAGCAGCAGCAGCAGCAGCAGCAGCAGCAGCAGCAGCAGCAGCAGCAGCAGCAGCAGCAGCAGCAGCAGCAGCAGCAGCAGCAGCAGCAGCAGCAGCAGCTAGCAGCAGCAGCAGCAGCAGCAGCAGCAGCAGCAGCAGCAGCAGCAGCAGCAGCAGCAGCAGCAGCAGCAGCAGCAGCAGCAGCAGCAGCAGCAGCAGCAGCAGCAGCAGCAGCAGCAGCAGCAGCAGCAGCAGCAGCAGCAGCAGCAGCAGCAGCAGCAGCAGCAGCAGCAGCAGCAGCAGCAGCAGCAGCAGCAGCAGCAGCAGCAGCAGCAGCAGCAGCAGCAGCAGCAGCAGCAGCAGCAGCAGCAGCAGCAGCAGCAGCAGCAGCAGCAGCAGCAGCAGCAGCAGCAGCAGCAGCAGCAGCAGCAGCAGCAGCAGCAGCAGCAGCAGCAGCAGCAGCAGCAGCAGCAGCAGCAGCAGCAGCAGCAGCAGCAGCAGCAGCAGCAGCAGCAGCAGCAGCAGCAGCAGCAGCAGCAGCAGCAGCAGCAGCAGCAGCAGCAGCAGCAGCAGCAGCAGCAGCAGCAGCAGCAGCAGCAGCAGCAGCAGCAGCAGCAGCAGCAGCAGCAGCAGCAGCAGCAGCAGCAGCAGCAGCAGCAGCAGCAGCAGCAGCAGCAGCAGCAGCAGCAGCAGCAGCAGCAGCAGCAGCAGCAGCAGCAGCAGCAGCAGCAGCAGCAGCAGCAGCAGCAGCAGCAGCAGCAGCAGCAGCAGCAGCAGCAGCAGCAGCAGCAGCAGCAGCAGCAGCAGCAGCAGCAGCAGCAGCAGCAGCAGCAGCAGCAGCAGCAGCAGCAGCAGCAGCAGCAGCAGCAGCAGCAGCAGCAGCAGCAGCAGCAGCAGCAGCAGCAGCAGCAGCAGCAGCAGCAGCAGCAGCAGCAGCAGCAGCAGCAGCAGCAGCAGCAGCAGCAGCAGCAGCAGCAGCAGCAGCAGCAGCAGCAGCAGCAGCAGCAGCAGCAGCAGCAGCAGCAGCAGCAGCAGCAGCAGCAGCAGCAGCAGCAGCAGCAGCAGCAGCAGCAGCAGCAGCAGCAGCAGCAGCAGCAGCAGCAGCAGCAGCAGCAGCAGCAGCAGCAGCAGCAGCAGCAGCAGCAGCAGCAGCAGCAGCAGCAGCAGCAGCAGCAGCAGCAGCAGCAGCAGCAGCAGCAGCAGCAGCAGCAGCAGCAGCAGCAGCAGCAGCAGCAGCAGCAGCAGCAGCAGCAGCAGCAGCAGCAGCAGCAGCAGCAGCAGCAGCAGCAGCAGCAGCAGCAGCAGCAGCAGCAGCAGCAGCAGCAGCAGCAGCAGCAGCAGCAGCAGCAGCAGCAGCAGCAGCAGCAGCAGCAGCAGCAGCAGCAGCAGCAGCAGCAGCAGCAGCAGCAGCAGCAGCAGCAGCAGCAGCAGCAGCAGCAGCAGCAGCAGCAGCAGCAGCAGCAGCAGCAGCAGCAGCAGCAGCAGCAGCAGCAGCAGCAGCAGCAGCAGCAGCAGCAGCAGCAGCAGCAGCAGCAGCAGCAGCAGCAGCAGCAGCAGCAGCAGCAGCAGCAGCAGCAGCAGCAGCAGCAGCAGCAGCAGCAGCAGCAGCAGCAGCAGCAGCAGCAGCAGCAGCAGCAGCAGCAAGCAGCAGCAGCAGCAGCAGCAGCAGCAGCAGCAGCAGCAGCAGCAGCAGCAGCAGCAGCAGCAGCAGCAGCAGCAGCAGCAGCAGCAGCAGCAGCAGCAGCAGCAGCAGCAGCAGCAGCAGCAGCAGCAGCAGCAGCAGCAGCAGCAGCAGCAGCAGCAGCAGCAGCAGCAGCAGCAGCAGCAGCAGCAGCAGCAGCAGCAGCAGCAGCAGCAGCAGCAGCAGCAGCAGCAGCAGCAGCAGCAGCAGCAGCAGCAGCAGCAGCAGCAGCAGCAGCAGCAGCAGCAGCAGCAGCAGCAGCAGCAGCAGCAGCAGCAGCAGCAGCAGCAGCAGCAGCAGCAGCAGCAGCAGCAGCAGCAGCAGCAGCAGCAGCAGCAGCAGCAGCAGCAGCAGCAGCAGCAGCAGCAGCAGCAGCAGCAGCAGCAGCAGCAGCAGCAGCAGCAGCAGCAGCAGCAGCAGCAGCAGCAGCAGCAGCAGCAGCAGCAGCAGCAGCAGCAGCAGCAGCAGCAGCAGCAGCAGCAGCAGCAGCAGCAGCAGCAGCAGCAGCAGCAGCAGCAGCAGCAGCAGCAGCAGCAGCAGCAGCAGCAGCAGCAGCAGCAGCAGCAGAGCAGCAGCAGCAGCAGCAGCAGCAGCAGCAGCAGCAGCAGCAGCAGCAGCAGCAGCAGCAGCAGCAGCAGCAGCAGCAGCAGCAGCAGCAGCAGCAGCAGCAGCAGCAGCAGCAGCAGCAGCAGCAGCAGCAGCAGCAGCAGCAGCAGCAGCAGCAGCAGCAGCAGCAGCAGCAGCAGCAGCAGCAGCAGCAGCAGCAGCAGCAGCAGCAGCAGCAGCAGCAGCAGCAGCAGCAGCAGCAGCAGCAGCAGCAGCAGCAGCAGCAGCAGCAGCAGCAGCAGCAGCAGCAGCAGCAGCAGCAGCAGCAGCAGCAGCAGCAGCAGCAGCAGCAGCAGCAGCAGCAGCAGCAGCAGCAGCAGCAGCAGCCAGCAGCAGCAGCAGCAGCAGCAGCAGCAGCAGCAGCAGCAGCAGCAGCAGCAGCAGCAGCAGCAGCAGCAGCAGCAGCAGCAGCAGCAGCAGCAGCAGCAGCAGCAGCAGCAGCAGCAGCAGCAGCAGCAGCAGCAGCAGCAGCAGCAGCAGCAGCAGCAGCAGCAGCAGCAGCAGCAGCAGCAGCAGCAGCAGCAGCAGCAGCAGCAGCAGCAGCAGCAGCAGCAGCAGCAGCAGCAGCAGCAGCAGCAGCAGCAGCAGCAGCAGCAGCAGCAGCAGCAGCAGCAGCAGCAGCAGCAGCAGCAGCAGCAGCAGCAGCAGCAGCAGCAGCAGCAGCAGCAGCAGCAGCAGCAGCAGCAGCAGCAGCAGCAGCAGCAGCAGCAGCAGCAGCAGCAGCAGCAGCAGCAGCAGCAGCAGCAGCAGCAGCAGCAGCAGCAGCAGCAGCAGCAGCAGCAGCAGCAGCAGCAGCAGCAGCAGCAGCAGCAGCAGCAGCAGCAGCAGCAGCAGCAGCAGCAGCAGCAGCAGCAGCAGCAGCAGCAGCAGCAGCAGCAGCAGCAGCAGCAGCAGCAGCAGCAGCAGCAGCAGCAGCAGCAGCAGCAGCAGCAGCAGCAGCAGCAGCAGCAGCAGCAGCAGCAGCAGCAGCAGCAGCAGCAGCAGCAGCAGCAGCAGCAGCAGCAGCAGCAGCAGCAGCAGCAGCAGCAGCAGCAGCAGCAGCAGCAGCAGCAGCAGCAGCAGCAGCAGCAGCAGCAGCAGCAGCAGCAGCAGCAGCAGCAGCAGCAGCAGCAGCAGCAGCAGCAGCAGCAGCAGCAGCAGCAGCAGCAGCAGCAGCAGCAGCAGCAGCAGCAGCAGCAGCAGCAGCAGCAGCAGCAGCAGCAGCAGCAGCAGCAGCAGCAGCAGCAGCAGCAGCAGCAGCAGCAGCAGCAGCAGCAGCAGCAGCAGCAGCAGCAGCAGCAGCAGCAGCAGCAGCAGCAGCAGCAGCAGCAGCAGCAGCAGCAGCAGCAGCAGCAGCAGCAGCAGCAGCAGCAGCAGCAGCAGCAGCAGCAGCAGCAGCAGCAGCAGCAGCAGCAGCAGCAGCAGCAGCAGCAGCAGCAGCAGCAGCAGCAGCAGCAGCAGCAGCAGCAGCAGCAGCAGCAGCAGCAGCAGCAGCAGCAGCAGCAGCAGCAGCAGCAGCAGCAGCAGCAGCAGCAGCAGCAGCAGCAGCAGCAGCAGCAGCAGCAGCAGCAGCAGCAGCAGCAGCAGCAGCAGCAGCAGCAGCAGCAGCAGCAGCAGCAGCAGCAGCAGCAGCAGCAGCAGCAGCAGCAGCAGCAGCAGCAGCAGCAGCAGCAGCAGCAGCAGCAGCAGCAGCAGCAGCAGCAGCAGCAGCAGCAGCAGCAGCAGCAGCAGCAGCAGCAGCAGCAGCAGCAGCAGCAGCAGCAGCAGCAGCAGCAGCAGCAGCAGCAGCAGCAGCAGCAGCAGCAGCAGCAGCAGCAGCAGCAGCAGCAGCAGCAGCAGCAGCAGCAGCAGCAGCAGCAGCAGCAGCAGCAGCAGCAGCAGCAGCAGCAGCAGCAGCAGCAGCAGCAGCAGCAGCAGCAGCAGCAGCAGCAGCAGCAGCAGCAGCAGCAGCAGCAGCAGCAGCAGCAGCAGCAGCAGCAGCAGCAGCAGCAGCAGCAGCAGCAGCAGCAGCAGCAGCAGCAGCAGCAGCAGCAGCAGCAGCAGCAGCAGCAGCAGCAGCAGCAGCAGCAGCAGCAGCAGCAGCAGCAGCAGCAGCAGCAGCAGCAGCAGCAGCAGCAGCAGCAGCAGCAGCAGCAGCAGCAGCAGCAGCAGCAGCAGCAGCAGCAGCAGCAGCAGCAGCAGCAGCAGCAGCAGCAGCAGCAGCAGCAGCAGCAGCAGCAGCAGCAGCAGCAGCAGCAGCAGCAGCAGCAGCAGCAGCAGCAGCAGCAGCAGCAGCAGCAGCAGCAGCAGCAGCAGCAGCAGCAGCAGCAGCAGCAGCAGCAGCAGCAGCAGCAGCAGCAGCAGCAGCAGCAGCAGCAGCAGCAGCAGCAGCAGCAGCAGCAGCAGCAGCAGCAGCAGCAGCAGCAGCAGCAGCAGCAGCAGCAGCAGCAGCAGCAGCAGCAGCAGCAGCAGCAGCAGCAGCAGCAGCAGCAGCAGCAGCAGCAGCAGCAGCAGCAGCAGCAGCAGCAGCAGCAGCAGCAGCAGCAGCAGCAGCAGCAGCAGCAGCAGCAGCAGCAGCAGCAGCAGCAGCAGCAGCAGCAGCAGCAGCAGCAGCAGCAGCAGCAGCAGCAGCAGCAGCAGCAGCAGCAGCAGCAGCAGCAGCAGCAGCAGCAGCAGC
Organism: Morinoia aosen; assembly: GCA_030386875.1. Taxonomy (NCBI): domain Eukaryota; kingdom Metazoa; phylum Arthropoda; class Malacostraca; order Amphipoda; family Talitridae; genus Morinoia; species Morinoia aosen. The sequence goes on along the minus strand of CM059576.1, from coordinate 20,242,712 downwards.
AGCAGCAGCAGCAGCAGCAGCAGCAGCAGCAGCAGCAGCAGCAGCAGCAGCAGCAGCAGCAGCAGCAGCAGCAGCAGCAGCAGCAGCAGCAGCAGCAGCAGCAGCAGCAGCAGCAGCAGCAGCAGCAGCAGCAGCAGCAGCAGCAGCAGCAGCAGCAGCAGCAGCAGCAGCAGCAGCAGCAGCAGCAGCAGCAGCAGCAGCAGCAGCAGCAGCAGCAGCAGCAGCAGCAGCAGCAGCAGCAGCAGCAGCAGCAGCAGCAGCAGCAGCAGCAGCAGCAGCAGCAGCAGCAGCAGCAGCAGCAGCAGCAGCAGCAGCAGCAGCAGCAGCAGCAGCAGCAGCAGCAGCAGCAGCAGCAGCAGCAGCAGCAGCAGCAGCAGCAGCAGCAGCAGCAGCAGCAGCAGCAGCAGCAGCAGCAGCAGCAGCAGCAGCAGCAGCAGCAGCAGCAGCAGCAGCAGCAGCAGCAGCAGCAGCAGCAGCAGCAGCAGCAGCAGCAGCAGCAGCAGCAGCAGCAGCAGCAGCAGCAGCAGCAGCAGCAGCAGCAGCAGCAGCAGCAGCAGCAGCAGCAGCAGCAGCAGCAGCAGCAGCAGCAGCAGCAGCAGCAGCAGCAGCAGCAGCAGCAGCAGCAGCAGCAGCAGCAGCAGCAGCAGCAGCAGCAGCAGCAGCAGCAGCAGCAGCAGCAGCAGCAGCAGCAGCAGCAGCAGCAGCAGCAGCAGCAGCAGCAGCAGCAGCAGCAGCAGCAGCAGCAGCAGCAGCAGCAGCAGCAGCAGCAGCAGCAGCAGCAGCAGCAGCAGCAGCAGCAGCAGCAGCAGCAGCAGCAGCAGCAGCAGCAGCAGCAGCAGCAGCAGCAGCAGCAGCAGCAGCAGCAGCAGCAGCAGCAGCAGCAGCAGCAGCAGCAGCAGCAGCAGCAGCAGCAGCAGCAGCAGCAGCAGCAGCAGCAGCAGCAGCAGCAGCAGCAGCAGCAGCAGCAGCAGCAGCAGCAGCAGCAGCAGCAGCAGCAGCAGCAGCAGCAGCAGCAGCAGCAGCAGCAGCAGCAGCAGCAGCAGCAGCAGCAGCAGCAGCAGCAGCAGCAGCAGCAGCAGCAGCAGCAGCAGCAGCAGCAGCAGCAGCAGCAGCAGCAGCAGCAGCAGCAGCAGCAGCAGCAGCAGCAGCAGCAGCAGCAGCAGCAGCAGCAGCAGCAGCAGCAGCAGCAGCAGCAGCAGCAGCAGCAGCAGCAGCAGCAGCAGCAGCAGCAGCAGCAGCAGCAGCAGCAGCAGCAGCAGCAGCAGCAGCAGCAGCAGCAGCAGCAGCAGCAGCAGCAGCAGCAGCAGCAGCAGCAGCAGCAGCAGCAGCAGCAGCAGCAGCAGCAGCAGCAGCAGCAGCAGCAGCAGCAGCAGCAGCAGCAGCAGCAGCAGCAGCAGCAGCAGCAGCAGCAGCAGCAGCAGCAGCAGCAGCAGCAGCAGCAGCAGCAGCAGCAGCAGCAGCAGCAGCAGCAGCAGCAGCAGCAGCAGCAGCAGCAGCAGCAGCAGCAGCAGCAGCAGCAGCAGCAGCAGCAGCAGCAGCAGCAGCAGCAGCAGCAGCAGCAGCAGCAGCAGCAGCAGCAGCAGCAGCAGCAGCAGCAGCAGCAGCAGCAGCAGCAGCAGCAGCAGCAGCAGCAGCAGCAGCAGCAGCAGCAGCAGCAGCAGCAGCAGCAGCAGCAGCAGCAGCAGCAGCAGCAGCAGCAGCAGCAGCAGCAGCAGCAGCAGCAGCAGCAGCAGCAGCAGCAGCAGCAGCAGCAGCAGCAGCAGCAGCAGCAGCAGCAGCAGCAGCAGCAGCAGCAGCAGCAGCAGCAGCAGCAGCAGCAGCAGCAGCAGCAGCAGCAGCAGCAGCAGCAGCAGCAGCAGCAGCAGCAGCAGCAGCAGCAGCAGCAGCAGCAGCAGCAGCAGCAGCAGCAGCAGCAGCAGCAGCAGCAGCAGCAGCAGCAGCAGCAGCAGCAGCAGCAGCAGCAGCAGCAGCAGCAGCAGCAGCAGCAGCAGCAGCAGCAGCAGCAGCAGCAGCAGCAGCAGCAGCAGCAGCAGCAGCAGCAGCAGCAGCAGCAGCAGCAGCAGCAGCAGCAGCAGCAGCAGCAGCAGCAGCAGCAGCAGCAGCAGCAGCAGCAGCAGCAGCAGCAGCAGCAGCAGCAGCAGCAGCAGCAGCAGCAGCAGCAGCAGCAGCAGCAGCAGCAGCAGCAGCAGCAGCAGCAGCAGCAGCAGCAGCAGCAGCAGCAGCAGCAGCAGCAGCAGCAGCAGCAGCAGCAGCAGCAGCAGCAGCAGCAGCAGCAGCAGCAGCAGCAGCAGCAGCAGCAGCAGCAGCAGCAGCAGCAGCAGCAGCAGCAGCAGCAGCAGCAGCAGCAGCAGCAGCAGCAGCAGCAGCAGCAGCAGCAGCAGCAGCAGCAGCAGCAGCAGCAGCAGCAGCAGCAGCAGCAGCAGCAGCAGCAGCAGCAGCAGCAGCAGCAGCAGCAGCAGCAGCAGCAGCAGCAGCAGCAGCAGCAGCAGCAGCAGCAGCAGCAGCAGCAGCAGCAGCAGCAGCAGCAGCAGCAGCAGCAGCAGCAGCAGCAGCAGCAGCAGCAGCAGCAGCAGCAGCAGCAGCAGCAGCAGCAGCAGCAGCAGCAGCAGCAGCAGCAGCAGCAGCAGCAGCAGCAGCAGCAGCAGCAGCAGCAGCAGCAGCAGCAGCAGCAGCAGCAGCAGCAGCAGCAGCAGCAGCAGCAGCAGCAGCAGCAGCAGCAGCAGCAGCAGCAGCAGCAGCAGCAGCAGCAGCAGCAGCAGCAGCAGCAGCAGCAGCAGCAGCAGCAGCAGCAGCAGCAGTGGGAGAAATTCTCGCAATACAATAAACAATATTTAAGAAATCAATGGAAGCTATAAATCATCTGCAATGAACCTAAATTACGATTTTACGTTACAAAAATAAATGAATGAAAAAATTAGCACCATGCAATAGAACACCAGGCGTTTCCATAAATTAATAAATAAATAAATTTTTACTGCGTATCTTCTCCTACATAATTACAATGGGGACCTGCTCGATCGTTTTGAATAGATACCAAAAAAACAGGCATTTGCTAACTTGTGCTTTTAAGGTAAGAAAAATTGCGGGAAAATTGAATCGATTGTAAATAAAGTGCAGCTTATCGCAATAAAAAAGATATAGCATATTTTTTTATAAGCTTCTTGGCTAATAAAAATAAAAAGTATGGATACACAGTTGTTGGTTGGAACGTGTCTCTATCACGTTCTTAAAAGGATGCTTAATGACCGTATTTGTGATACTATTGATACTATCTATTGATAGTATGATAGTATACTATTGATAGTATCTGTGATACTAATGGCCGTATCTGTGATACTAATGACCGAATCTGTGATACTAATGACCGTATCTGTGATACTAATGACCGTATCTGTGATACTAATGACCGTATCTGTGATACTAATGACCGTATCTGTGATACTAATGACCGTATCTGTGATACTAATGACCGTATCTGTGATACTAATGGCCGTATCTGTGATACTAATCGTATCTGTGATACTAATGACCGTATCTGTGATACTAATGACGGTATCTGTGATACTAATGACGGTATCTGTGATACTAATGACCGTATGTGTGATGAGAGTTTCCCCAGTACACAAGTACAAGCAGGGAATATTAGGATGGATTTATTTGTTTGTCATCCACATCTGGAGGATTTGTCTACAGAAACTTTCGAATCCCGTCATTTTTAAAGGGTCGTGTAAACTAGTGATCTAATAATTCATGATTTCTGGATTACCAATGATTAAAATTGTAATTAATTCATGAAATGGTGAGCAATTATTTAATAAATCTTGGTTTTGGGATTAAAAATAATTGAACTGGTGATCAGTTAATGAAATTTTGAGCAAATATTTGATGAATCATGGTTTCATGCTCTAAAATAATTAAAATGGCCATTAATGAAGAACAAGTATCACCAATTATTTACCAATACTTGGTATTGGGTTTTGAAGCTAAAAACAACAGCAATGAACCGAAATTACGATTTTAAGTAATATAAAAATGAATAATTGAATGAGTTAAAAATAAATAAGTGGGGAAATGCTGGAGCGGTTTACCAGCGCACACAACACCGCACCACGTGTAGGTGACCAGCATGTCGCCACGTGATCATAACTGCGACCGAATTCACCAGTCCCTGAATTCCAGGGCGAGCTTGTGTTCCTCGGCCGCTCGGCGATAATCAGGCTTCCGACCATCAGGAAATGAACCAGCAAGAAAGTACAGGCGGTGTTGCGTGGAGAACTTCATGCCAAGCTCAGCCAACACGGGGAACAGGTCACTTTCTTCGACTTCATCGCTGTTCTCCGGCAGGTACACGCGGCACTCGCTGGAACAAAACAATGGGATCACAAAGTTGCTCTCCATGAGCCACTCGCTGGAACAAAACAATGGGATTACGAAGTTGCTCTCCACGAGTCACTCGCTGGAACAAAAGAATGGAATTACCAAGTTGCTCTCCACGAGTCACTCGCTGGAACAAAACAATGGGATTACAAAGTTGCTCTCCAAGAGTCACTCGCTGCAACAAAACAATGGGATTACAAAGTTGCTCTCCACGAGTCACTCGCTGGAACAAAACAATGGGATTACAAAGTTGCTCTCCACGAGTCACTCGCTGGAACAAAACAATGGGATTACAAAGTTGCTCTCCACGAGTCACTCGCTGGAACAAAACAATGGGATTAGAAAGTTGCTCTCCACGAGTCACTCGCTGGAACAAAACAATGGGATTACAAAGTTGCTCTCCACGAGTCACTCGCTGGAACAAAACAATGGGATTACAAAGTTGCTCTCCACGAGTCACTCGCTGGAACAAAACAATGGGATTACAAAGTTGCTCTCCACGAGTCACTCGAGACGCAGCCAGCGGTGAGAGTGGGTGTGTTGAGAAGGGCAAATGCAGAAGACAGGCATTGCATGAGTGGCACTCGAGCAGGAGCTTGGTCCTGTAACATCAATCCTAGAAAAGCCAACAGCTAACACTAGTGGTGCCATACAAATATTAACTAAAATAACCAAGTAATTACATTACCGGGCCATTAAATAGGACGGTACATAGACACATTATTGAGCTATACCCAAAATTTAACTAAAACATTCAAAATAGAAATAGTACTTGTGCTGCTGTTGTTCAGTAATGACTGAAATAAAAATACAGGAACTAAAGTGACACTATCATTAGAAGATATAAACCTCGAGTACTGGAACCCAACATAAAGTTTAGAGCTAAGCAACAACTGCAGCACAAGCCTATATGCACAATACACGCTCTACATTCTGCGTTACCCTCCAGTGCTCATAAACTCCCGCACCACAGCTTTGCTGCCATCCCACTTCCTCCCTGATACTACGCAAGCTCAAGGTATATCTTACGATATATTTTCATGCCTAATTAGTCTTCAAGATTCCCGTGATAGTATTTTCTCTCAACGCCAATTTGAGATCATATAGATTTTGTGCGGCACCAAACGCAAGACGCAGCTGTCCGTGAGCCAACACAGGGCTGGCAAGTAGACACCAACACGCGACAAGATTGTCCTCGTGACTTGCTGATGGTCATTGGAAGACCGCACGAGTGACGGCAAACTGACGCCTGCCACAACTGAACGCAACACTTGCAGCGCTGGCAGTTACATTTGTGTAAGTTACAACTGTATTTGTGTGATGACCCTCGTCGCGTGGGCCTTCTTTGTGTCCTGACTACCGGTGCTGCAGTTATATCGCTAATTTCCCTCTATTTTAATGATTCCTGTACTTCTACAACCTTTACCGTAATAATTTGCATAAATGCTATAAATATATATTTATATACTTTGTGTGAACATTCCTTATAATTCTTATCTATTTGAACGGTATCTGTGATACCACAGCTATCTCAGGTGTGTATCCATGATACCACAGCTACCACAGGTGTGTATCCATGATACCACAGCTACCACAGGCATGTATTCATGATACCACAGCTACCACAGGCGTGTATCCATGATACCACAGGTACCGCAGGTGTATAACTTCGTTGCCACTGACGGGAAAATAATCATGACTCAAGTCATTACATGTACAACCCACATCAGCGTCTTTTTAACCACCAACTGTATCTATTCCTGGCCCTCAGAATCTTGATTAGAGAAGCACAATTTATTTTTCATCAATGAAAGTTAAGGGAAATTAATTGTATTGCTTTCCAGCACATCTTCTGCTATAAAACACTGTAAAATTTGTAATGTTCAGTAAATAAAAATCCTGGAACAGCCCAACTCACCCCATGTCCGGCTGGGCAATGTAGTACAGGGACGGCAGGATGCACTTCACCCACTCCATGTGTAGCCAGTTATCCATCCCCATGACATGGACCTCGAGAGGCAGGGGCCAGAACCCCGTGTTGCCTTTAACAATCTTTCCGAATGCCAACACACCTGATGAAGTAGCATAAGTAAGCTTCAGTGAATTGAATAGGATGGCTAGGATTCTCAGTTACTGCAGCACTCAGCAAGGGGGAAATTCATCATTTCATCTGACCTACCCACACGCTCAGAGGTTCAAAACAGTTAAAACTTCCTCCAATTCTTCCTTAGCTGGATTCACGTTCCTTGTTCGAATTATTTCAAATGTAAATAAGGAACTACAAGCCCTACATTAGTCCACAACGGCTCTGATATCTTCTGAAGACAGATCCACACTTCAACACTCAAACCTAACAAAAAAGGGTAATATTTTTACTTACACAAAAAATGCAATTGGTAAAATGATGCCTCACAGAAATTGGTAGATTTAATTTTGCAACAAGACATGAATGTAGATAGTTTCTGAGTTGCATGGAGTTTTGACACATTTTCATTTACCATTTGACACGATGACACGACTTGGACAACGCATGCATGTTTTCTAACAAAGATATATCCAGCTACCATGACAACTCATGCCACATCTGCTCACATGTTCCATCAAGACAAAATTGAAGTATTTGAAATTGTATCACTGCTTCTGCCACAAAAAATTCAACTTAAAATAGCTGTCCCCATTTATTATAAGAATCTTGAAATCGAGGATTATCTAAACCTTTGTTTTGAATTACTAGGACAGAACAATATTCACCAACACACCTTTATATGCAGCCAATACTGCCAAAAGTAGCCTACACAACCAGCACAATCACCTCGCACATCCTTGGAAAAATGCACAAAAAGGAGGAAACAAATATGCAAGAAGCATTCCTTATATCATACGCGCATTCCCTCACACTCGCAGCACTCAGAAAACTATGAATACATTCAAGTCCCCCATCTTGAAAAAGTCCCAACTTGAGTGTTTGTTGTTTGATCCTCATGTAAGAGCTTGCAATGTCTTAATGGACATCATAGAATGTGCTGCAACAAAAGAATGTTACATTTGGTATTCTTGTTCCAACAAATGCTCCCTTGGAAGTTATGCATCATCTCAGGGTATTGCAATGGAACAGTAACTACAACTTTTCACTAATGACACTACATGCAACAGTTCTTTTGAATAAGTTTAAAATTAGAGGGTACCATATTTTAAAGTTTGCAACCTTAAGCTTGAGACTTGACATTTTTAAAATTACCCAGAGTTACGCAATGCACTGATCGCAAAAAATTTGAATGGGTTGCCTAAAAAGCTTCTAAATCAATAACTCAACTTTAATATATAAATAAATCTATGCACAGCATTTCCTCATTTGTGCCTACTAAGACACTCTCAACTCCCTCTCAGGGAGGTAGGAGGGTGCAACAACCACCGTGAGTTCTACATAGAAAACATATTGAACACAAGGGCAACATTAGGAAGGACGAGCTTTACTATGGACTATGACGGCCAGTACAAATCAAACTGTCATCTCTGGTAATCGTGAACCTGAGGTCCTTTTGTGTAAACTTATGCTCGCAGGTAATGTTTGTATGTTGGTCGATGAGGGAGTTTGTATTTCATAAGGTGATCTATTAGGTTATGTATAAATGGCTATTATAGATTCTGCTGTTACAATGAAAATGTTATGTTAGATATCAATGTTGAACATACACTGATTACTTGTTTTTCAATTCATATTTCAAACAATACAAATAGATATCATGTCTTTTTAAGTGAGCTATACCACTGTATTAAAAGTGTTTCACTACGTGTTTTGTACCTAGAGGTCATCGCTATTATGTACGTAGAGCTCCATCCTGCAGCTGCCTGGCTTGGGCTATTCTGAAGCCAAAGTTCGCGGCTGTTCGACTGAAGCTGTTTAGTTGCGTTAGGACCTTCATAAAGTGCACTTGTCTACAAACAGGCTAATAAAGCTGCTTTTGCCTGACGTTTGTAAGTCCCCTGTGCCGTGCTTGATGAAACCTATGCCCTCTTTCATTACTGAACTATAGGGGTCTCTTGTTTTGCCGGGGTGTTTCAGTCGGCGGGAGAGTTACAATCTCGAGTAGAGAGACGGCTACCGCAAGACACGCCCTGAGTCTGTATGTGTCAATGTCATACTTTCCCCTTTTTAAATATACTTATTCTTCGCCTGTCCGTGCCGCACCTTAACCTAGTATCTGGGCCTAGCTATTTAGCCTGAGTAGCTAATCCCTGCCTCGTCGGCATCCTGATGGGTCGGCTTTCTAGTGGCGAAACCAATAGCAGGCTGGTTTTGCTACACCATGTAAAGGGACAGCAACAACTAACCTTTAAAAATACTTTCTCAATCACTGCTGATGACTACCAGAACTTTCAAATGCTGCAATGTTAGGTGTACTAGATGGTGCTAATTGATGATTTGGATGGTATATAAACAAACACTATCAAAATTTTGTACATATTCATAAAATAATGTAATGACTTATGTCTCCTGATTTATATAACATTCAGCAAACAATCAACATTAATATGAACTCTGCAATGAGATAAGTGATGGCCTCTACTAGCAATGCTAGGAAATAACATTGGGCTTTTCTTGGAGTAAATTTTCAATGAACAAATTAAAATAGGAAGTTTTCCAGTTACTCAAATGATCAGCATACAAAGAACATTTTGTCACCTACTTAGATTCTTCACCATTAAACTCTTGCATGCTGAACTTCAGTTCCCCTTCATTAACTCCAAGAACCTAACAGCACTGAAAAAATGCTAATTAAGAAAGCCAAGCTTGAACAACTCAATTTTGAATGCAGCCTAAATTGATTCATACTAGGGCCATAACAATGATAATCCTGGAGGCAATAGCACAGTAGTCTACATCTTATCAATTCAATATCAGATGGATTACTCACAACTGTTGTAATGATTGATAAGATACTTTTAGTCTCCCCAAAACAAAGATTTACAGAGTGATGTAAATTTCCCTTGTTTGATTTCAATTACATTCATCTCATTTGTTTAATGCAACATTCACTGATATGATCACCTCCGACCTAATTTCAGTAGCAAAACGTTGAAGCTACCTCAAGGGCATCAATCCCTGATTGCTTTGGAAAGGAAGGAGAAGAATCATCTATTCTAATCTGCAAACATCAACATCAGACCACACGTGGCATTCAGGGTTATCATTTTACATCACTGGTCGAGAAGGTTATCAAGAAAAGAATTACCAGAAATGTGTGATGGTGACCGCAACCCACTCAATTGATCTCAAACATGCTTCAAATTAGGGCAAGAAGTTAGTTTGAATTAATTGTTACATGCAGGTTGATTTGTTGGTAATATATATTAGGCTAATATATCTCAAGATTTTATTTTAAAAATACATTGATATAAACTAGACCTTAGAATAGTTCAATAAAATCTTAGTAAAATGGTCAACAGATTTCACTCACAGACATCATAGGTGCGAGTAGCAGGATATAAGAGGACGATCACCTTGTTTTCGGCAGCATCATTAGCAACACAATCAACGGCAGCCAGAGCAGCAGTCAAGGTTTGGAAGTAAACCAACGACTTTGACAAAGTTTTCAACCTGTAACTGGAAAATTAGAAAATATATTTGTACCAGCAACCGTCTTGGTAATGCCTACTGCCACCAGGATTATTAAAGAATTATTATTATATAAGAAAGTTTTAGCCTCCCTTAATTGCTCGACAAATATGTTCTAAGAGAGGAAGGAGGAAGGCACAATTTAGTATGGAGTTGAGGGAACGCGGAATCTATGCACAAGGTGCACAGAAACAGGAAGCTAAGAAAGAAGTTCATGAAACAAGAAAAAGTTGAAGAAGAAAGTAGTAGGTGCTGAAAAGCAGGACAGCAGTGAACCAAAAAAAGATGGTCCATAACAAAACAAAAACCTATTCAATTTCAACAAAAGGAAGCCTACCTAACCTTTAGCTCAGGCCCTCACATAGTCCCCCTGGGAGTGCTAATTCCTATAGATACAATACCTGTATCAACCTGAGGGGACTGCCACCGGGAACACTCAAAGGTTCAAGTTGATAAACTTATCCAAAATCTTACCGAAAACTGCATGCATGCACTTTGCATATGATACAAAGAAGAATGGGTCATTCAATTTATTTTAAAGTTGACAGAAGATCTAGTTAGCTACCTTCTAAATGCACAACCAGGGTTACATATTCCAAAAATCACATATTTTGGTTTCAGATGTCTTTTTTTTAAATAAAACCTTATTCACCAATGACTGAATTCAGATAAATATAGTTTAATAAATAACTACTCCACCCCCCTGAAAATTTTAGTTTATTTTTTAATTTTTCCCCCTATTTTATTTAAAGGAAACAAAATGTAATAAATGCTAGAAGGAAAAAATGAAAAAATTAATTTCTCCCGACTTGATGAGGCCGAGTGCACTATTGTCCTATTTTCTAACAATACACGTGATATTCTCTCCTACTCCAAATCTGATGAATTAATACACCAAAAATTGCGCAGTTGATGAAACTTTTATTATAGGTATGCTCATCACACACTTTCTGCTGGGGGTGCGACGGACAGACGGGCTCCTATTACAGTATAGAGGGCCGAGTGAGAAAGTTCACGCAAGTGACATTTCACTGGTCAACATACAAGAGATCCAGTGTGAGTGAAAATTGATGATACCCGTCTGCGTATTTGCCGAAGCGCAAAAAAATTATACCTAATCGATTTATTTCTGTAAACGTAGAGGTATCAAGTTTTTGCATTCGTTAGCATTATGTTGCATTGTATGCAAAGAATTATCATGACAATCGGGAAGTATCAGAGCTCATTGCTTTTGGAGCTCCTGATAAATGTGCATCACGCTCCACTGTTACTTCGAGAATTATCAAGTTTTGTATATTTTAGCATTTCTAAATGATTACATTATTTTGCCTGGAAGAGTACTCACAGGAGCACAAAACGGCTACTGTATTAGCCCTGATGAGTGAAAAATGCTCCTAGAGAAATAGCGACCCTAATCAGACAAGGATTTGCGACTGTGAAAAGTGTTGCTGCTTCCCTGCAACCAGGAGAGATTCCTACCTTCAAGCCTCAATATGGAAGGCCAAGAAAAATCTCAAAAGCTACAGACCATCTCTTTAACAGAAGTGTTGAAAACCCTCAGATGAGAGCCACTAAACTGAAAAAACTCATCCTGTGCTTCTTGGAGCTGTCTCAGTGAGGACCAATCAAGAAAGGCTCCAAAATGATTTCAAAATACTCTCACGTTCTCCAATCAAAAAGCATCTCAACTGATAGGATGCAGAAACAAAAATTGAATTTGCTAAAATGCTTTTTAAGAACATGCTCTTTTTACAAAAAATTCTGACTAGCAAAAATGAATATTAATACATTTTCTGGTACCAAATATAACCATGCTGTTTTTTTTACAAAAAAAATCATGACTAAAATACATAATATATTTTGTGACCTAAAAACCCAATGCAGTTTTTTAAAAAACACGTTTTTTACTAAAAAATCATGACTGAAAAAACGAATATTTTCATGAGACCTAATAAACCATGCTGTTTTTTAAAAAAAAACATGTTTTTTACAAACAATTGTGTGTAAGAAAACCTGGATATGAATATACTTTATGTGAACAAAAAATCATGGTTTTATTTTACGTGTTTTTCATAAAGAATCGTGTCTTAAAATCATGGATATTAATATATTTTGTCACCAAAAAAATCATTGTTTTTTAAAAACATGTTTTTTACTAAAATTTATTATTATTCATTTTTTGGTCATGACTTCTTTGTAAAAAAAACATGGATATTAATTTATTTTATGTGACCAAAAACCATGCTTTTTGAAAAAAAAAAATTTTTGTAAAAAATCATGACTAAAAAAATGTGTTATTAAATTTTATCTGACCAAAAAAAACATAACATGTTTAAAACCATGTTTTTTTCACAAAAAGTCATTAATATCCATATTTTTTAGTCATGATTTTTGGTAAAGATAACATGATTTTAAAAAACCACCATGGTTTTTTGGCACATAGAATATATTAGTATCCATGTTTTTTAGTCATGATTTTTTGGTAAAGATAACATGATTTTAAAAAACCGCCATGGTTTTTTTGGCACATGGAATATATTAACATCCATGTTTTTTTAGTCATGATTTTCCTGTATAATAAGATGTTTTTCAAAAAACAGCATGGTTGTTTATGGTCAAATAAAGAATATTAATATCTGTGTTTTTTAGTCATGACTTTGTAACATAAACATATTCAAAAAACAACATGGATTTTTTGGTCACATAAGATATATTAATATCCATTAGAACCATACCAGGTCTTAGAATAAAATACCTACAAAGAATCTATTCACTCTATAAAACCTTTCGGAGACCAGCTCCATCCTCAGTAAGTCATTCAGTTGTATGTTTTTTAAAGGAACAGTGAAAATTCATTGTCCATTTTACCAAATTTTACTGAATGACTTACTGAGGATGGAGCTGGTCTCCAAAAGGTTTTATGGAGTGATTAGATTCTTTGTAGATATTTTATTCTAAGACCTAGTACAGCTCTAATAAATATGATTTCAATATTAACAGCATTCTTTGTTTAAAAGTTTCTAAAGACAATGCGATTAAAGAAAAATAACTTTCCTGAAATTTACATCCATGTTTTTTTAGTCATGATTCTTTAAAAATGTTTTTAAAAAGAAAAACAATTTTTGTTGTCCCATAAAATATAATAATAGCCATGTTTTCTAGTCATGATTTTGCTGTAAAAAACATTGGTAAAAAAAAGCATTGGATTTTTTAGGTCACATAAAATGTATCAATATCCATGTTTTTTAGTCATAATTTTTGTTTAAATAAAATGTTTTCTTTTAAAAAAAAAACATGGTTTTTTTAGTCACATCTCTATCAATGACCATAAGTAAAGATATGTTATTATAACACACCATTTCGGAAGTTGAGGGTCATTCACATGTATTGTAAAATAAATGAAATATCAAAACATGAAACTGCAGAAAATGAAAAATTTAATAATACCATAGAAAACCATCAATTAAGAAGTATGCTGTTTTATTTTGTAATCTGACATGAAAACAAATAATTTAATGTGGTTTTTCTTCTTGTTGAGTTATTTTCAGACAAAATATTAAAAAAAATATATCAACGTTTTTTTTGGCCATGGTTTTTTTGTAAAATTTTTTTTTTTTTTAAAAACGGCATGGTTTTTTTGAGTCACATCTCTACTCTAGACAAAGGATATGGATGCCTATTACTTAAAAAACCTTGCTCAATTCATGCCCAATTCTCCTAAAGGTATAATTACAGCTTGAGGGCACACGACTAAATATTAAATTGTTAAAATTTTGTGAATATAATTCAGATGTAAACATGAATTTTGATTTAAATTACCCAAAAATCAGACAGAGTATCAACTCTTTCCATGCACACTGTAATTCTGCATTATTGTTTGTGATATCAACTATGAACTACTTACAATGTGAGATCAAATGGCAAAATATTCTGCCTGACCAGGCAAGATAAAATAATTCAAGCCTCCTTAACTTCAATAAAGCTATTAAAAAGAGTGGAAGGAACAAGAAAGAGGTCAAGGGAAATAAATCTATGCACAAGGTGTGCACTCACATAATATCTTCTCTGCAGAGATAGATTAAGTTACAAAAAAGTTTATGAAACAAGATAAGAAATGAAGAAGTCAGGAATACTGAAAAACAGGTAGGCAGTGAATCCGAAAAGATTATCGGTAATTTAACAAAAAATATTATTTCAAGAGAAAAAAGCCTACCTATATTACACTACAAATTTTTGATATAATGTAGATGTATTTACATTTTTATGTAATCAGGTCATAATACATTCTGTGAAGTTGAGCATGAACACTTTTTTGAATTATTATCTGTAAAACGAGTACTTTATAACATTACAAATTTTACTATCTGTAATACACATACACACAATGTGTCTCAAAAAGTCTCAAGGTTCAAAATTTTTATTTGTAAGTAATTCAGCAGCATTTTGCTCGAATTACGCCTTTCACTTTATGCGGCACTCATTCTACAAGATTTAAGATCCTCTGCTATTCTATTGGCCACAGTTGAAGGAACTTGTACCTCTGAGTAGTCAGTGTTGAAGGAAAGGGCAATGAGTCACGCAAGATCTTCACAAGCTCATCTCAATAATATTCATGGAGTCCAGAGCAAGAAATTTTAGTTGACAGTGCACTTGTTTGGATGTGTTCTAATTTGTAATCAATCATCTTATACATTTTTTGCTTGCTTGGTGGATGCAAGCATAGCCCCAAAAATGCCAAAAGAACTCCATGGCAAAAACAACTCCAGACTAGTGAAATGCCACCAAGAATGGTGCTGCCAAGGTCGTAGCTGTTGAATTATCATCAATCAGAGAGAAAATGTCCCTCTCTGGCATTTGCAGCATTCTAAAATGACAAATTTAAAATTATGAAGCAGGCTTTATTATTGCACATGGCTTGGGTTACCAACATCATCATGAGACACTTCAACTAACAATGACCAACAGTTCCACTATATGACCAGCATGTGGGTTAATTTGCACTGTTGTACCCACTCCAAAAAAGAATGAACACATCCAAAATGGAGAGAGCAATGGAAGAAAATTTTACAATAAAAAGGTAAACATAAAAAAAGGACAGAAATAAAAGAAGGATGCAAAAAATTAATCCCACAAAGTCAACTTCCCACCTACATCCCAGCAGGCACCAATGCAGTCCACAAGGACACATGCAGTTAAACAACTATAGAGAGGCTGAGGCATGAGCTGTCACAGGCCACTAAGCTCCTGCAGAATATTATATTCTGTGAAAAGAAAAACTCTTTGTTTTTTGTTACCTCAGCCAAACACTTCCTTAACTAACAGCACAATGCAGAAGCAGAAAGCTTACACTTCCTTAACTAACAGCCCAATGCAGAAGCAGGAAGCAAGTCTTGTGTGCAAGTTCAGCCACAAATTTCTTACCTACTAAATCATCTCTCATTAACAGATCATACATTGTAGGCTCTGAGTCATGATCTCTAATCCCTACCCAGGTTACAGCACTCCTTTTACCTCACAACCAGGGTTGCGGAGTCGGAGTCGGAGTCGGGAGTCGGAGTCGCCGGAGTCGGATGTTTTAGGGTGGAGTCGGAGTCGGAGTCGGAGTCGCTTCTCTGAAGTGTGGTGGAGTCGGAGTCGGAGTCGGAGTCGCTACTCTGAAGTGTGATGGAGTCGGAGTCAGAGTCGGAGTCGCTTTTCCGAATGCGGTGGAGTCGGAGTCGGAGTCGGAGTCGTTCATTCGGATGTGGTAGAGTCGTGGTTGGAGTCGCTATTTTTTGGTGTCTTCGATTCTAATTTTTGCTAAAAATTATCTATAATTCTTTAAAACTAAAAGTAAACCACAACAGAGTTAGAATGCTTTGCTGAGAAATCTAAAAAATACGCAATGTTTTTGTTGATTGTTTTGTTCTAAGTATGAAACAGCGTATTTATTCCTATCACCTAATACGGTCATGTTATCTAGTCATTGAGGGTTTGCACAGATATATATATATGAGAAACCTACGAGTGCTAAGTATAATTTTTGTTCCCAGCATTAATGTACATTTTGTAGTTAAAAGCAGGAATTAGTAATTGAAAGCATCGCAAATTCATTCTGTATATTTCTGTTTTGTTCATTTTTTCTTCAATTAATACATAAGAACTGGAAAATAGTAGTAAATGTGTTGCAAGTTACTTGTAGAACATTTCAGCTGATGCAATACATTGTACTCACATAAAGAGTGGTAACTCTGTATGCTCAAAATGTTGCATTAATTGATAATGATCTTAAACATTTCTAGTCTTTAGGTTATGATTCATTGCCAATGAGTAGTCTTTGCTGAAACCTGAAGCTATGGTCTAGTGCACAAAGGCTTCTAGTTTTCAAGTCATGTTATCAAAATTGATATGGCTTCCGTGTTTTTAAGTCAAGTTAACATGTATTAACAATGAAAATTTCTGCTCATTTCTCAAATTATTCCTTGAATGTAATTTGGTTCTTTCAGAGTTATATTGAATATCACTATATCATCATCATGTTTAATTTTTATCTTCGTATCACTCCCCAGTTTCTAAGCAAGTATGCGCTGAAATGGAGAATTTTATAATTATGTTGATACATTTTTAAAAACTGAAATAGTATTCGTTTTGTAGCATTATGTAATTAATTAATTCTGGTAAAGGAAGATTTGGAAATGTTGTAAGGTTATCTATATCGGCATTGAGACACTTGAAAAAATTAAAATACTATGTAAACGAGCTGCAATGAAAATAATTACACACACCAGCAAAAACTTCACTTACAGTCACACACACATTGTAACTGAAAACAATGCACTATCTCAGCTGCAATGGTTTTTGCATTTATGCGATAGCACAAATTCTCTTGCTGGAAACGTTTCAAATTGCTCCAAAAAACACGAAATGAGAAGAACCTGGGCGTTTATTAAAATAACAAAGTGTCCAATACAAAGTAAAAAGTTAGACGAAAATAAGAGATAGTATCATAATACACGCAAAGAAGCTAGAAGTGACTTTTATTCGTAAAAAGAACTTTCCGAAAACGTCCTGCCCCTGCAATGAAAGCAGAACAACTTTTGCTTATTATAGCTGAAATGTAACATAGTGTTGAGCAATAATATGACACCTTTTCTGCATTGTTACCCTGCATAGTGTAGATACAAAGAAGAAAAGGCAGTGTGCAAATTTGGCCTACCTAATCTACACGTATATCATAATTTTGGGGATTTGAAGCATAGTCATTGAATTAACTATTATAATTTCACTGAATTAGTGTATACTTAGTAATAAAAAACTGTTGATACATATCTATGCTTCTCAGTGTAGACAATGCCAATATTACCTACTCAGAAAACACTTGTCAGTAATATACAGGGTGTTTCAGATTCAGAATAAGAGGCAAAAAATTGCACACCAAGTAGAAGATATCCAAATAAAAACTTTTTCTTCTATATAATTTTCCAAAGAAAGAGACATTGAGATATTAGCAGTTTATTGTTAACGGGTGAAATTTATTGAATAAACTACTCGCAATATTTATTTTGAATTTACGTTGATCGGGCGAAATGTGCTAGTTGCATGACCTCCTAGATCTCCTGACATGACTCCACTCGATTTCAATTTTTGGGGACACATGAAGAGCCTTGTTTATGCTACACCCTTTATGCTTGAGTCTGAGGAAGATCTTGTGGCCAGAATTGCAGTGGCTGCAGGTGAGGTACCTAAATGCCAGACGTGTTTCCTAATATCCGGCAGTCGGTAAGGGTAACATTCGAAAAGTGCATTGATGTAGGTTTAACACATTTTAAACAATTATTTAAAGTGAATTCAAAATAAAAATTACGAATAATTGTGCCATTAAATTTCATCATTGAAAACAATAAACAGCTAATATCTTTCGACCCCGATTTTTGGGGGAAAATTTCATGGAATTAAAAGTGTTTTTTTCGCCATTGTCTACTTGGTGTGCAATTTTGTACCTCGTGTTCTGAAACACTCAGTATATAAAATTGTGTACTCGACCCGTGATAAATGATGGGATTTAATATTGTCTTTATACGAATTCTCCAGATGTGGATCATCAAGAAATATATCCAACCCAATAGTACCCGCGATTAAAATATTCTAGTACTAGTGCACTGATGAAACTCGCATCACAGATACAGTCATTTAGCATCTTTAAGAGCGTGAAAAGGAGACAAACCAACCAACAAAGACGGACAGCCAATTTGTTTGTTCAATGAAATTTCCTGTTGAAAACCTTCCGCATTTATGATGCCGGCTTTGTGGAAGAAAAAGTTTCCTTCAGATGGCCTGTCATAGTTGACAGAAAAGAATTTGAAACTGTTGAAAGTAGTTTTTCTTCTCTTCGTCTTTTTGTTTTGAAGCTACATCTTTTCATTTCGTTTTTTGTTTAAATTTAACTTTCTATAATTAAGCATGTTTGAGCTTCTACCAGACCTGCATTAACCTAAAATCACTTAAATTAACATTACTCGTGACGCACTGGCGTTCACTCATTAAATTATCTTTGAGCTTGCTCTGCTTGGGCAGCATGTCGTCATTTTAATAAAAGTGGGTCTGGTACCTCTAACTTATTCCTCTTGCGTAAAAAGCAGTCTCTTTCTGCGACTTGAACTCCTCGACCCGGCTTTTGCAGCCTCTTGAATAGGCACTTATTATTCAAGGTAATTAATTGTCAATTAATTGTTAAAATCTTAGTGCTATATGCAATTTTACAATAAGATACGATGTTCACCTAGTCGGCGACAAGACATCTTGAAACACTGTATCTCTCTACTCAGAACGCCTCTAAATTTTTTTACCGGAGTAACGCGCTGCTGACCGGCCGCGTCCATTGGGTGTCTTCCATTTTTAGCGAGTATCGTTTTAAAAACTAACCTTACGTTAAAGACGATCTTCGGTCTCCATTTTAAAGGAATTTAATAATAAAAATATTACAGAGGACGCTGCTGAGCGCACTGTTGGAATCCTCAAGATCCCCCTAACTTGGGTACGGTTTCTCTTTTTGCGCATCTCGGGAATCGACTTGCTGTTGTTCCCTTGAAGTTCTTCTGTATTTGAAATGAATGTTCGAGCAGTTAATATTGCCCTTGAGTTTTAAATCCTAAAACTCAATTGTACTAACATAGGAGAGATTTTGCTCACGAAATAGCTCAACCTATTTATTAATTTGTTCAAAGGAGACACTTGACTATTTATTGTATAAGAACAATCAATACCATACTGCGTGTCCCACAAAAATATCACGGACTTTTTAATTGATAATATCTCAGCTTTAAATTAACATATTTTAATGGTCTTTTATTTACAATTTAGTCAATTTTGTTTCCTTTCGAAATAATTTAAGTTTTTTAAAATCAGTTGAATAAACTTTAAGATGATCGATTTACTGAAAGGGGTAGAAAAATTGTTAAAAGGAAAAGTTTTAAAAACAAAACTGGTGTTCTTCTACATTCTTCAATACCTACTGTTAAGAATAATTTCATAACGATGTATCGTACATACAACTAAGTATTTAAACCCTCTGAGAGGTTTCGAGTTTCAAGTGTTCTCAATAATAGTGTTTCAAGGACTGATAGAAAACGGTGGAATAATGGGTAAAACTCTTCGTTCAATGGTGGCTAGAAGTAATACTTGCCTTGAGAGAAATGGAGGGTATGTCGTTGGATACTAAAATTATTTTATTTATTTAAACGTTATATAAGGTAACGATTTAAAATTTTTGTGTGTTCAGTTTTATGGAAACTACAAAATAACGAAGAATATCAATATTGTTTTATAAACTTTTCCTTTGAACAGTTAATTTTTCTACTCCATTCAGTAAATTGGACATTGTAAAGTGGTTATTCAACCTATTTTCAAAAAATTGAATTCCTCGAAAAGGAAACAAAATTTACTACATTGTGAAAAAAGGCAATTCAGATGTGTTAATTTCAAGCTGAGATATAATTAATTAAAAATCGAGGACATTTTTACAGGACACCCGATTTAATAAAAAGCCAGGTGTCCGTCAATGATAAGTATATGTTCTCGTGCGTAATTTCCCCTATCTCATTACAATGGGAATCTGCTTGCTTGGACAGTATCATAAATACCATCGAAATATGAAAAACCAGGCATCTGCCCACTTATATTTATAAGTAAAAAACATTGCGTGAAAATCGAATCAACTGTCAAGAAAATGCGGCTCATCGCATATAAATTTCAAAGGCATTTAAATGCTTAAAAGGTATGGCAAATTTTTTAAAACCTCTTGCGAACAATAATTTAAATTACAATTCAGATAGGTATTATGTTATACAATTTGCTTGGTTGTTGTGTGCGTCCCCTCAGGGGGATACAGGTATTGTATCTATGGGAATTAGCGCTCCCAGGGGTACTATGTGCGGGCCTGAGCTAAAAAATAGGTAGGCTTCCTTTTGTTGAAATAGAATAGGTTTTTGTTTTGTTACGGACCATCTTTTTTCGGTTCACTGCTGTCCTGTTTTCCAGCACCTACTACTTTCTTCTTCAATTTTTTCTTGTTTCATGAACTTCTTTCTTAGCTTCCTGTTTCTGTGCACCTTGTACATAGATTCCGCATTCCCTCAACTAAATGGGGCCTTCCTCCTTCCTCTCATAGAACGTCTTTGTCGTGCAATTAAGGGAGGCTAAAACTTTCTTATATAATATAATAATAATGTTGTGTGCGTTTGTGACGTTTTTTAAAATGCTTAATGACCGTATCTGTGATACGAGTTTTACCTGTGCACAAGTACGAGAATACTGTATTTTAATCGCGGGTACTATTACAATGGATAAATTTGTCTGCCATTTTTATCATGAGATTTTTTTAAAATGATACCATTAGATCCCGTCATTTTTGACCAATCATGTACACTAGTATCTTGATTATTAACAATCTGTAGTCAATTTAAAATTCGTTCGCTAATAAAGAATATAATGAACATATGCACAGGTTTCAACACCAGCAACCGTTTACTACTGAGAATGACTGTCGTGTGTTTATTTATACGTTTTGTCTCACCCTGTTAAGAATAATTGATAGGAAAAAATTAGCACTGGCCGTCTTGGTTCCAGTTCACTGTCAATTAATACACTCATTTTCGTTGTGCAATAGCTCTATAATAAGTCACTTTCATCACAATTAGAGCGATCCAGAGCCTTATATACTCGAGTTTGTATCGTGAATACCGAGTTCGGCGGGGGTATTGCATATTACAATATGCTATATTGTATATTACAATATACTGTATTGCAATGTACTGTATTGCATTTTAAAATATACATACACAAGTTCGCAGTTGCTTTCAGTAATCCTGAATTTCTGTATCTTGGATACGACACGTATCCAAGCTATAACTACTTCTCTTGCGGCTCAAAAATGCTGTGTTCTGAGTGTTTATTACTCTTATAAGAAAATTAAGTTACCTTTGGAATAAGCTGAGAGCATGGAAACTCCACTCAAACGAAAATTTGTTGAAGAAAGGTATTGAATCTTGTCATTTTTGACGGTCTGTGTACACTAGTTGAAAAATAAACTATTCATCTTATAAATTATGAATAGGTGAAGTTGGAGTCACAAAATTGTGAATAGGCGGAGTCGGTGTTGGAGTCGCCAAATTCTGGAGAAATGGAGTCGGAGTCGGAGTCGGAGTCGCCAAATTCTGAAAAGGTGGAGTCGGAGTCGGAGTTGGAGTCGCGCAATTCTGAAAAGGTGGAGTCGGAGTCGGAGTCGGAGTCGCCGAATTCTGAAAAGGTGGAGTCGGAGTCGGAGTCGGAGTCGCCAAATTCTGGAAAGGTGGAGTCGGAGTCGGAGTCGCAAATTTATTCCACCGACTCCGCAACCCTGCTCACAACACATACATGTTCCTAGCATTTAGGTAATAGCTGTACTTTTCTAGCATACATATATAATCTGCTGCTGGTACTCTAGCAATAACATTCATTCAGACTTTTCTAGAAATAATAATCTACAACTTGCACTTCAATATTTGCTCTGTGCTCATCATTCTTACCGATGATTGAAGTTTGTTGACTCATCATCTCCTGCTTTCAGAGGAAGCCAGTCTTTTTTATATGGATTTTTCACAGCTCTATCCATAAGCTGCAGCTCCATGGTAGCACTTGAGGCAGCCAGATACTGTAGCAGCTCTGGGAGGCACAGTATTGGGCTCTCATCAGTGGATATCACAGTGGCTTTAGGAGTCTGGTGGTCAGTCTCCTTCATGGTGCACAAAGCTTTTTCTGCCAGCTCATTGGAGATGATAACCCAAGGGTGACCATCAGTCATGTGGGTCTCAAATGGTTTGTCTGGCATTTCATCAGGCTTGGTGCTCACCTGCACACAGACATGATGGAAAATTTATTTATTCATAAAACACTCTCTATAATACATGTCAACCAAGAAATTTCATTCAACTTCTTTAGGTTGAATTACTAATGGAAAAATTCACTAATTAATATTTCATTAATGTAGATTTTGTCTGGATTTTTCATAATTCAACTTTTAGTAAATCTTTAATTCTTCAAACTGAAGCAACTACTTATGTGAAGGATAAATCAGAAAAGAATTAAAATAACATAATATCGAAACTAGGGAAAAGCTAGGTGTTAATTCAAGGGAAGTTCTTCAGAGACCTGTTCAACACATCAACTTTGGTTTCCCCCATTTCTGGTCACCTCTGAAATTTTCTAGCACTGGACACCATGAACTTAACTTTCATGTATACTTGATCTAAATCAAAATAAGGCATTTTTCTTTAAAAACATTTCTCTTCAAGAGTTGGGCAATAAAACTCAGTTGAGTATTAAACTTCAGTGCTGATGTAACGAAACAAGCCTGCTATATGCTTCGCCACTGGAAGCCGACCCGTCAAGATGCCGACCAGGCATGAATTAGCTACTCAGGCTAAATAGCTAGGCCCAGATACTAGGTCAAATTACGGCACGGACAAGTAACAAGGGTATATTTAAAAGGGAGGTATGATGGTTAACAGACTCGGGGCATGTCTTGCGGTAGCCGTCTCTCTTACACAAGATCGTAACTCCCGCCGACTAAACACCCCGGCAAAACACCCTAAGTTTAAACAAATAAAAGAGGCATAGTATTTGAGCAAGCACGACACATGACACTTACAGACATCAGGCAAGACAGCTTTATTGGCCTGCTCTTAGACAAGTGCACTCTATGAAGGTCCTACCGCAACTGACTAGCTTCAGTCGAGCAGCCGCCCAAGTTAGCTGCAGCCAGGCAGCAGCAGGACGGAGCTCTATGTACACAACAGCGGTACAGTCGCGGTGAAAAACACGTAGTGAAGTATTTTCACTACACTGAGATAAGTCAATAATGCTGTTAAAGAATGAATCTGGAAACCACAAATTCAAAGAATCTCTAATCTTGTGGATGACTATGCACAAACTGGGCAGCCAAGATCTAAATATGCAACCAAACAAACTCTGATGCTGTCAATTCATTGTACACTGGCAGACAAGCAAATATGTGAAGGCTATGCACAGACTGCAGCAAAGATCAAGGTACACAACCAGCAGACATATTGTGATGAGCTGTGCAAGACCCAATGAAAACAATTCTTTCAATAAAGAACTTCAAAAATGTGAACGGCAGATGCACGCTGCTTAATAAAATGTCAACCAATCGCTGAAACTTTGAAGAGGTTTATGCATGCTTACATTTGAAATTAGGAGTGGTCATCAAATAACATGGTGACTACTGATATTTCATTTCCAAATTTTACTACTTTTTACTACTTTTCACTACCTTCACCAGAAAAGAATTACTACCTATTTTTTACATAATGAATGTTGTCCAAATGTCCAGATGTAAGTCATCAGCCTATAATGAGTAGTATGAGTCAATGATACACGCAATACCAAATGTTCAAAAAGGGTCCAAGTTTCTTAATACTTAAAATACTTCATGCTCAATGCATCAATCAAAGCATCATTGAGAAAAAGTTACCTAAATTCCTAAGTTACCCCATCCTAATGGACTCCATCGAATGTTAAGACAAAGAACCATGTCTTAACCCGCGCACTGTAACTGGTCGCCTCATTTACCAGGCTCACTGGTTGCCAGACGTAAGGCATAACCCCAAGTTGTTATACACCAAAATGATCGTCTCAGCGAGTGCTACACAGCTGGAGCCAGAAACCCCCACATTGTGGGGGTTAAGGCAGAGCTCCAACCACTTGGAAGTTGGGAGGGGTAAGCACAGTCAGTGTGGTAAATGAGGCGACCGTGAGAGGGTGTGCGTGCGAACAGTCAGTGGCAGCCTCAGTTACCAGCGAAACTACTCAGGGCCTTATTTCGCCTTATTTCGTAAAAATGGCAAATAAGACAAATCTGAAGTCAGTAGCGTGTAGAGCAGTATTTTATTCATATTGTGTGAAAATTACAAGTTTCGAAACACTATACTTACAGTAATATAACCAGACATGCAAACATGCATTTATGTAGGAACTAAAACGAAGAATGGATAACACCTAGTAGACATGAATGGTCATAACTTTTTTTCTAATTGTTGTAGAGGAAAAATAAAAACATCAGCAGGTTTGGAAGGATTTTCTGCATAAAATAGCAGTGAAAAACATTACATTGTTTCCAAAACACAAAAATGGCCATTGATCTCTTTGAAGCAATGTTGTGCAAAAATCGACGGAGTTTGACTCCATATTACAAAGAAACGGTTCAAGTTATCAAAAATCTGACAACATCAAAGTGTAAAGCAACATTTTTTACTCATTACTTCATATTTTTACATCTCTGCCTATTACGGTAAGTGAACAGGGAACGGCAGAGTAACGCGGGTAAATTGACTACTTTTCTGAGGGATGCGCGACCGTGCGCGGGTTAACATCTTTCAACGATGAGGACAACCATTCATGATACCCAAAAAATAAACCAACTGGAAACTGGTAGACACCAGGTGATTGTCATATCACTTTACACTGCAGGGTAGAATATCAGGGAACTTTATTGTGACTAAACACTGACACTTCGTAAATATGAGATTGTGAACTATTGAACGAATTGAACATGTGAACAAATTTTTGTAAACTATATCTAACGTACCTCAAAATTTAAATTGGCACCCTAATTGCGATCAATAATGGTAACAAATTGGTTATTAACATTATATTATGGAACAAATCACGGAAATGCAAATTTCGTGTAACTTTCATATACATACATATAGTATCAGGTTGTAACATAAGTTCTGTCCAATTGTTGAGCTATATGTTTAGGGCAAGATTACTTCAATTTAGCTTGTTAATGTTGTATGCTTATCTATGGTAATTAATAAAATGTTGTTTCTTCTCTCATATTCTGTGATAATTATTGTAATTAAAAACTATTTTTAGCCCAAAGGTACACTCCAAGTAAAGAGCATGTCACGCATATTTTACTGTTTGAATTTCATAAAGGCAATATGGCAGGCTCAGCAGCAAAAACACTCAAAGACACATGGAAATGATGTTGTGAATGAAAAGACTTGCAGAAGATCATTTTTTGTTTAAAAAAATTGACTAGTCTAAAAGACTTACCATGAGCAAGATGCTAATAAAAACTCAATTCTGAGCAATTGCTAGCTGCCATTGATGAAAATCAAACCTGCACCACTAGAGAAATGAACAAAACCTTTAATGTAAGCCATATGACCATATATTGGGTAATGAAAAGATTTGGCAAAATCTCAAAGGCTGAGACACAGGGTCCCGCACGATTTGTCAGAAATCAACAGGCAACATACGGGCGACCTGTTGTGTTTCACTGCGTTCTCATGAACTTCAGACCCTTTTCTAGACCGAATCATAACTGGTGATGAGAAGTGAATCCTTTACAATAATGTTAAGCGCAAAAGACAGTGTCTAAGTTGTTGTTCAAAGCCAATTCCACAGCCGAGAAGTGGACTGCACCCTAAAAAAATTCTTTTGAGTGGATACTGGGATTTGAAGGGAATTGTTTATTATGAATTAATGGGTGACAATCAAAAAATAACATCTGAAGTTTACTGTCAGAAGCTAACTCGTTCAAAAGCAGTTTTACAGGAAAAACGGCCATTTTTGATCAATCAAAAAGGAGTGATTCTGCACCATGACAATGGCAGACCCCCCCCCCCCCCTTCAAGCGCAACCAAAAGTCTTGTTGAAGTGTTTTGCTGGGAAGTCATGCATCACCAACCATATTCTCCAGATCTTGTTCCAACCGATTTTCCCTTTTTCAGGGGCTTACAGAATCATTTAATGGAATAAAGGCTTACTACAAGAGAAGAGGTCGAAATGAAACTAGTTTCTCTTTGTGCGTCCAAACCATCTAAATTTTATGAAGAAGGAATCAAAAAGCTTACCGGAAAATGGGAGGACGTAATTAATAAAAATGGTGCCTATATTGAAGACTAAATAAATGCATTTTTGAGAGGATTTTCACTTCATTTCATATTTAAAAAAATGGACAGAACTTCTGCTACAACCTGATAGAAGACAGAACTTTAATAAGATGTAGTATCACCATGCTCCTCTGACAACATCCTGGAGGTAACTGAACTGAACCGTGAGTCGCCATGACTGCCAAAAGGAACTTAATTCTCATTTGAAAGATTACATTTTGTTCTAAAAGACAATTTTAGAGCATAATTCTTTCAGTATTTGGACATAAATTAATGTCATGGGATTAGATTAGATTAGTTGTTAGTTTTAGCCTCCCTCCCCAGCAACAAATGCGATCAAAGAGAGGAAGGAGGAAGGCACCATTTAGTATGGAGTTGAATGAAATGCGGAATCTACGCAGACAGGGCATAGAAACAGTAAATTGTGAAAGAAGATTATGAAACAAGACCAAAGTTGAAGAAGAAAGTAGTAGGTGCTGATAAAGAGGACAGCAGTGAACCGAAAAAAGGTGGTCCTTAACATGAAAAAAATATTATATTTCAACAAAAAAATACTACCTAACTTTCAGCTTAGGCCCTGACATTCCCCCCTGGGAGTGCTAATTCCTATAGATACAATAATTGTATTCTCTGAGGGGTAATGTCATGAGAAAGAGAAAAACTTTCAGCTTTACAAAGAGGTAAGCTTTTCTACAAAAAAAACATTCATAGTTTCAGTAAATTGTTATTGTTACCCTCACACCAAAACGGACAGAATAAACTCCAGTCTTTTCAAAAGAAGATATTGCTGGATGTAAATGAACTGCAGAGAAGTTCCTTTGACATCTTCACCGAAGGATTGTAATGTACCGATGCTAAATTAAGGATGTAATGATGTATTGCAATATGATACATTCAAAATTGTGATCCAAGGAACGTGATGTGAAAGAGTTGATATATAAATCCAGTTTTTCCCTTAAATTGCACATAAAATCCCATTTTTGTTTACATTGAAGAGCGTAGTGTGAGAATATTCATCTCTGAATAAGATTTGGAAGGTTATATCACTTGGTTCTTCACTGCTTATCTTTTATATTCACATTTGTGAGGTATAGTTAAATGATGCAATAATTTGAGTGAAGTGCTATTATTAAACCTAGGGCAAGGACGTTTAAATGCCTAACATATGACGAAGGATAAGTTTGTTCTTCGAAGGTAACGCTATGGGATATATCCAAAGAAAATCAGCATAACACATGAATGTTGAATATTATAGAGAGATTTGCCACTTGAGGGGATTGTTTAAAAAACTCGAGCAGGAAACTGAATTCAATCTTAGAAAAGTTTACAATCCTTGATTATTCACTGATTATTAAAATTTTAATGCCTAAAAATTTATGAAATGGCATTGAAGAGAAGTAAAATTTAAACATTGAAATGGCCCAAATTAACCTTCCATCATAAAGCAATTCGATATCCTTCAGATAAAACTGAATGAGAAAAAATGAACTATTTACAGTCGTCTCCAAAAATTTTGGAACATTTCTCTATTTTGGGTCCCCCAATCCTGAAATTACATCACGCCATACAGGAATATTTCACATAAACTGCGGCAAATTGCTAATGCTGGGAGAAATAAATTTTAAATAATCTTAATACACTTTATACCCCTGTACATTACTTTCAATTTTCAAAGAATTATTCCACTTCACAATTTTTTACTACCCAGAGGTAAATTTTACTACTTTTTACTACTTTTTTTACTACTTCTCAAATTTTACTACTCTTTACTACTTTACTACCTAGTAGACACCCTGAATAAGCAATTGAGCACATTAAAAAAAGCCACTCCAGCTGCAACTTTTGCTTCTCAGTAGTCTGTATTGCAAAGTAATTTGGGTCTTAGTGTGCTACTTCAATTCATTATTCAGCAACCATCAAATGGGTTAAGAACACCGTCTAGGTAGAAATCAGGATGTGTGTTGATTTTCTGCTTTTATATGCATCTTATAGAGGATTTTCTTGCGCTTCCATTTGTTCTTTTTGTTTACGTCTACTCCGAATAGTGCGCACACCAGAGGGGGGAAAGCGATGGGGGTGGAGTGACCTTGAACCCTCCCCCCCTCATTATTGGGAGTCAATTGAGCGTGTTTCTCTGCAGGAATGGCATTATAGTTCGTTAATGGGCTACTCAAAGTGCTTCCATTATTCAAACGAAACATTCTAATGCTGAGTAAATATTTTTTTATAATTTTTGACAATTTCAGAATTTAGCTGTTCTGCTGTATCTACGATACCGCAGCTTTCATTCATAGCTCGATGACAGCTGCAGTATCATAGCTACAGCTATGGCGAGCACACCAATCCAAAGGGCTTGAAAATAGCTACAAAACAAAGGAGTTGACTTGACAAAAAAACGTATTTTGGTAAAAAAATAATGAAAAATTAAAAAAATTGGTTGCTTTTAAAAAGGACACCTATTCTTTTTTGTTGTATATTTTTTCCAAGAGTTACAGAGCTACAGCAATATAAATTGTATCAATCAAATAGGCTTGAAAAAAGCTACAAACGCTCAAGAGTTCATTATAGAAAACCCTGTAGTTCATAAGATAAAAAGAAAATTTTTTTTGTGAAAAAACACGTTTTTCTGGAAACTTGATAATTGGCTTCTCAAATGCAACTTCTTCCGCAATTTTAGAGCTACAAGAATGGTTTATATACCATCCAATAGGGCTCAGCAAGGTGTATCCTCCCGCAATAGCATTTTTTGATAAATTTATTATTTTGAAAATTACACGACATGAAAAAAAAATGAAAAAAGTTCATTTTTTTTTTAATTCCCAAAATCCACAAAAAAAAGTTATCGAAATTCCCTATTGCGAGCGGTTATATAGACATCTAAGCAATCTAAAAACGAAGTACTGGGTCTGTAACTTCAAAATTGTGGAAGAAGATAGATTTTAAAAAACCCTATTTTATCATATTTTTCGAAAATAAAAAAAATCCAGTGCAGATAGAAAAATTTTGTCAAAATGACAAATGATATTTGCATCATTTCACACCTACTGTGAAAATTTCAGAGAAATCCATCTGTAAATAACGGACTTTTTTTAACCTAGACGGTGTCCTTAAGTGTAAGTCATGTATTGCATCCATATTGTGAACAGCAGGGTCATTCACTGAAGGCTCATTCAGGTAAACTAATGTAACTGCAAGTCCTATCTTTGTCTCTGGGTAACTGATGGTTGGTACTAAAACACAGCGGCATAATCTTAGGGACTTTTTTGTGCGGGTTGACCCATTGGCAATCAAGTCGCAGCCCTCACTCTAATGAGTCACATCAGCGTTGCTGAAGCCATGTCATAGCTGCCTCACCGAGAAGCCTCGTAACATCTGTGCTTGTCCGGCCTTCAAGTCTGTCCATTTGTGTAATCCTGTGCTGTACCCAATAGCTGACCATGAAACTACTGATGGATTGGGAATTAGTTTTAGCCTCTCTTAACCACAACTAAGATGTTCAAAGAGAGGAAGCATGAAAGCACCATTTAGTATGAAGTAAAAGCAACATAGAATCTATGCAAAATGGGTGTTCCCGCAGAGGATCTCGTGCACATGGAAAAACAGGCCCATTTCACACTGAGCTAACAGACCACCTGCTAAATAGCTCATGAAAGCTTGCTAGAATAAGATGCTGCTTTGCTGGCTCAGCGTGAAATGGCTGTAAGATAAGAAGCAAGGCTATGAAACAAGATAAAAATTGAAGAAAGTCAGAGGTGCTGAAAAACAGGACAGCAGTAGTACAAAAAAAGATGGTCCCTTGCAAAATAAGAAACACTTATTTTCTACACCTAACAAAAAAGGCTGACACAAGAATCAGCTTAGAACTTCACATTTTCCCAAGAAGTGCTATTCTCATATATACAAATAGTTCAATCCCCATGCGGGGCTTATCAACATCACCTCTAATGTACTTGGCTCTTGTTAA
The DNA here is from genome assembly GCA_030386875.1 of Morinoia aosen. NCBI lineage: Eukaryota > Metazoa > Arthropoda > Malacostraca > Amphipoda > Talitridae > Morinoia > Morinoia aosen. The sequence goes on along the minus strand of CM059576.1, from coordinate 20,212,321 downwards.
ATTTTCCCCTAAATTTTTCAAGCGTTTACTTCACTGTACTTATGAGTTATACTGTATGCACTAAACTTTGGCAATACACATATTAGCCTCACACACGCAAACAGAATACATCAAGCTCACCTGGAGTTGTAAGACCCAGTTATTGATTTCCTCCAGTGCACCATGGATGCTGGCTTCAGTCAGTGCTGGAGTTTGATATTTGAGAATCTTCACCACAACACTAACTTGCTTTTGTGAGGGTTCTGATGAAATTTTCTCCAACACATCAACCCATTCTCTCAGGATTAATTGCTTCATTTGCAGAGAATTTTTCTTTCCTATAATTTCACTCTTACTCTCATCAATTTTACTACCCACAGATTCTAACAGCTGTAAAGTCTCAATAGAGGCTTTAGTCTGTTGCAATTCAGCAGCAATTTGATCTTTTTTATCAGATAGTAGCTTTTTGTCAGTAACCATTTCTTCAATTAGAGTCAACTTATGATCAGCATGAGACTCAACCAGACATCGTTTGCAAATTGAAATTTGGCATCGCATGCACCAATAGTCCAATTCGTTTTGATGAGCTCGGCAAGACAATTCTTTGTTGACCTCACTTTTTGAGGCTGCTTTTCTGGACCCGGTGGGAGGAATTAATGCAAATACAACAGGCAACTCATCCACTGGAGTCACAATCTCCTTCCTGCAGGAGGGGCACGCTGGGCTGCTTCCTGACACCACGTTATGAAGGCACTGCTGGCAGTACGTGTGGCCACAGAGCCACACGAGAGGTTTTCTTCCAGTCTCATTATATGTATCATCACAAATATCACAGTCAAAAACTTCAGCCATGGTAGTTTTTAGAAACTTGATATCAATTTTTGTACTGGAAAGAAAAAATATAAATTAAAAAAATATAGACCAATTGATGAGCCTAGAAGAAAAATATTGAGATGCCTGCTGAAAATTGTTAGCTGTGGCTTATAGAAATACAAATTACATAATTATATTATATAAGAAAGTTTTAGCCTCCCTTAACCACGACAAAGATGTTCCAAGAGAGGAAAAAAGGAAGGCACCATTTAGTATGGAGTTGAGGGAACGCGGAATCTATGCACAAGGTGCACAGAAATAGTAAGCCAGGAAAGAAGTTCATGAAACAAGAAAAAAGTTGAAGAAGAAAGTAGTAGGTGCTGAAAAACAGGACAGCAGTGAACCGAAAAAAGATGGTCCGTAACAAAACAAAAACCTATTTTATTACAACAAAAAGGAAGCCTACCTAACCTTTAGCTCAGGCCTTCACATAGTCCCCCTGGGAGCGCCAATATACAAATTACATCTAGAGAACACATATACAGGGTGCGTACAGGCTCTGAGGTTCAAAATTCCACTACTTTTTCATGACTTTTTATGCCAACCAAATCACATTTTCACTACCTCTCTCTGCCCAAAATAATGTCACACAAAGTTAAATTGCAGCACAATAAATGTATTTCAGTCATAAACTTCACAGAACATTCATCATTACTTGCAGGTCTTGTTTTCATAAATGTGTAAATGATCATCACAACACCAAACAGTCATGCTGGACAGTTCAATAGCATCTGCTATGCATTTGCCAGTGCATTAAGTTTGTCATTAATTTCCGCATTCAGCCCCTTGAGTTGTTCTTGCTCGTCTTTGGCTGATTTCCTCAATGCATTTGACTTTGCCAGTAGGCGCAAATCATTCTTGTCCTCTGCCTTCCGTGCAAAGCTGTCAGCATCCTCCACCAGCGCTTGCAGACTCTCCTCCATCCTCTTCCGTTTTGTCTTCAGGTTCTCCACTTCATCCAGTTCTCTCTTCCTCTTCTCTCCCTTCTTCTGCTTCTCTGCCTCTTCCTTCTTTTGATCCAGGTAGTGTTGATAGCGCTGTCTGCCATGTGAAGCTGAAAAGAGGAGTTTCTTGGAAATGTCAACCTTGGAGATACCTCCTAAATGTTTGATGTGGTCCATGACCACTCTCTGCGCCACGATGGTGTTCTCACCCATGTTGACTTCCATGAGCTGCTTGCTCACAGAAAAGCCCCTTTCCACTGAAGCCTGGCCATGTGACAGGACCAGTAGCATCTTCACAACCAGCCACAGTTTCTTGAGGGAGGATGTGGCCAGCTGGCTGCTCCAGAAGACATCTAGCCAATCAGTGTCTTGCTGAAAACTGTTGAAAGTGCTGATCTTCCTCTGTGCCTCATCAAAGAACTCTGAAAACTGGCTCATCACCTCATCGATGTCACCCTGTGGTAGCCTCTTAGCATCGCTGAGCAGCTGCAGACAGTTTTTCAGCATGGACTTGGTCTTCTCTCTCTTTGTGCGATCCACAAAGACACTTGGCACCAGCCAGCCCATGTTTCGGGCCAACCCGAACTTCAAAGGTGACTTCTCAACAATCTTCTTGATGACAGCAACAAGGAAATTCTTCACATCATCCCTGAAGGAGAAAGCAAGCCTCTCATTCACTTTCTTTGCAGCCATCTGATCTTTCAAAATACTTGCAGCAACAAAGCCAGGGTCAATCTTGCTATTTTGCATGTAGATGGTCTTGTCATTGAAGTCAAGGGCAGCATACTTAGCTGGTGTGGTCAGTTTTTCCAGCACCTCTGCTTTCACACACCTCTCCAACAGAACCTTCAAAATCTTGATCAAAATTTCATGACTTTCAATGACCATTTTTAAAATTCCACTACTTTCGAGGCCTTGAATTTTATTTTCGAAATTCAACTACTTTCCATGCTTCTCCATGCCTGTACGCACCCTGCATATACTCATAACTTGAGTAAAATGCAACATCAGTCTTAAGAAGCCAAATGTCTGAGACATGAGAACCTGTGGTATGATCCAAGGTAATGGCTAATTCAATTCTAGAAAGATTTGAAGTATACACTTGTAACTTTTAATTGTAAAGGCTACAATTTGCGAAATTATGAATACAAGTATTTTAACACATAAAAAAGGAAAAAAAATGAAGTAATGAGCTTAATTTGTTGCACTGCTGAATGTTAACTCACAAGCTATCCAACATGCAGTTGTGTTCAAAGTAGTTACATCTCTACCATGACTCAGACGTTCCCACCAACAGATTCCTTCATGTATACATTTATGTTTCCTCCGTGGTGAAAGGACTCCCTTGATATTGATGTTAGAATGTAGATGTTAGAATGGAGCTGTTCCCTCGACCACAGAAGAACCAAAAAGGCAATGAATACAGCAGCATGGATGACAACTCAACACGTTGACTGAATACGAGCCATGGAGGGAGCTAACATGAAAGGGACTTTCATAATGCTGCAGACCAACTAGTTGTCACATACTCAATTTTCATATATACTTAAATACAGCTAAATGAAGGTACAATCCAGTTATTGTTTGCTACTTTCAAAATTGCTTACAAGAAATGAATTAAAATTTGAGTTGATATTGAATTTCAGTTTAACCATTAACTGTCAACATTCAAAGTTAGCAAATTTTAATAAATTTGAAAACAGTGAGATGAAAAATGTTAAGTTCAATCAACATTTCATGGAGTTCTTTGCTCCAGGGCAGAAGGACAGAAGTGCAATTGACAAAATTTTTCATGAACAATACACAGATTAAAAATGTACACAAGAAGTAGCAGGAACTTCTTGGTTAGGTGAAAATTGCAGGTTACTTTATAGATGTAAGCTTCATATATTATGATTTTCTTAAATGGGAAAGTTAATGCACTCAATATCACATACTAACAAAAAGAATTGAAATTTTTCAACTCAGTGAGCATTTGAAAGTAAATATATTAGTATTTGTCTTTAATGAGTCACTAGCATTTTAAGGAGATCATCTAGGCCCTGCAAGGCCCCTGTTGGTCCAATGAGTATTTTTCATGTTTTTGTTGAAAAAGGACCCTTTGGTGGTGAACTATTCGGTCCTAAAATTTTATGGGGCTACGGACAATAGATCCCCCCAGGGGAGGAGGGGAGGGGTAAGGAGACAAAAAATCTTGAATTTTCGACCCCATATAAAAAACTAAACGGGAAATGGATAATTTTACAATTTAATTTTATTAGAAATGCTTCAGGGATTCTAAAACTGTCTTTGGTTTTGTTCTAACATCAAAACTCAATGAGGAGTAGCGTTTTGAAATATCCATAAGAATGAACTAAAAAAAACAATATGTCCAATTTTTTCAAAAACTAAGGCCTGAATCAAAGAAATGTATTGAATAAATTGTGTTTCTTTTTGAAAGTTACATGTTATAGTGAAATTATAAGAATCAGACTGAAAATAAAAAACTTCATAATTTTTATAAGAAATAAAAAATTCTTTTACCTATGGAAATTACAGTTCACAGTGTGGATATGAAGTTATGCATGGAGATTATTTAAATAAAAATGGAACAGCATTCAATTACATAAATTTTCCATTATATTACACTTTAACAAAAAAGTTTGTGTATGGCTTATACCCCAAAACCTTCAACTTTCAACCTTCAAAACATATCTCATTGAGTTTTAATGCTAGAACAAAACCAAAGACAGTTTAACATTTGAAAAAAAATTTTTGTGAGAAGCGATATTTTATCATTATATCACAACAAAATTATTATTGGGTTTTGAGCTATATAATATTTTTTTCAAATTTGGAAATTTTTCAATGTCACTTTGTTTACAATGCTTCAAGGATTCTAAAACTGCCTTTGGTTTTGTTCTAGCATCAAAACTCAATGAGGAGTAGCATTTTGAAATATCCATAAAATGTACCAAAAAAACTAATTTTTGCATAAAAAATAGGGCCTAAATCGAAAAAGTGACATGAGTAAAACAAGTTTACTTTCAAAAAATACATATACTGGCCAATTTCCAAACAAATTGTACAAAAAGGGGATTCACTACCCTTAGGCCCGGCCAGACAAACAGCAGTGAAGCAGGGCTGAGCAGAGCAGTTTCAGCTCGCTGGTAGCTGCTAGCTTATGCTAGCAAGTTAGGCGGCCAAACAAACAGCAGTGGCAGTCCTGAGTCCGCAGCAGTTGCAATCTTTGGCGCTAAGAAGAGCAGTGCTTTGTGACTGTAGTTCCTCAAATTCAATTTATTAAATAGCTGTAGAACTGGAAATAAATCATCTAATTATGTTTATTTATATATATTTCTATGCTACGCATTATGCTGTTAGCATTACAAGTACATTTGTATTTTACTATTGAACTCCCTACAATATTGCTATACTCAACAAATTAAATGGCTTTAATAGTGTTTTACAAATGCTCGAGAAAATTCCTCAAGAAATTAATTGCATGACAAGCAAGTTATGATTGCTTAGAGAATAATAATGCTAATAATTCACTGACGAACGACTTGAAGCCTTTAAGATACTTGAATCTGAATTATTTTGCAGTGCTTTACGTGTAGATACATTACAGAACAAGGAAATTATTCGTTCAAGCGTATAATAAAGATATACATTTATGGACATAACCCAAATTTTGAATTAATAAATTAATAAACAATTTCAAAGTGTAAAAGGATCTTTTGTATTTGGCTTGCGGCACTACGTTTCAATTTAATTTTTATTTTCCCACAGAACTCGAACATCACAATCGTTTTTTGGAGTAACTAGTAGTTTTTGACTTGCATGCTTTCAAAGTTATTTTTACCAATGTAATACTGATAAAATGTAAACTTGAATATTTCTCTATCGGCCGTGTGCAGCGCTTCGGGCTAAACTATTAATAAAAAACTATTTGTTGATACATAAAAAAGTATGATTGAAGTCAATTTTAGTGCCGTGCACCTAACACGAAAATAAAATGTCAGGCAGTGGTACGCTTTGAAGTGTAGGTATTGACAAAGAAAATACTTGGTATACGTTTAGTTTTCAATTTATGAGGTGGAAAGTACCTATATACGTATAAATAACAATACTAGCCCTCTTAACACTAACTTCTATGGCGTCTTCTACAAATGACCATTGTTCATTAACATAGTTATGATCGAAATATGAGATGCATCCCGATTGCAGGAATAGCTTGCACCGAGGAGATGTGAAGTTCGACAACCTCCCCGTACGAACGCTAGGGTGCAACTGACTGCTAGCTCCCGAGCGGTGTTTTATCATCCAAGATAAAACGCTGTTGGCGCTTGCTTCAGACAGCGCTGCCCTGCTCTGCTCTGTGCTACTTGTCTGGCCACCCTAATAGGAATACCACTAACATAAAACACCGTGCCGAGTCTGCTCTGCTCTGCCCTGCTCCACTGCTGTTTGTCTGGCCGCGGCATTAGCTTTACCTGAATCACCCAATTTTACAAATGTCTTTTTCCCATTTCTATTGCACCTAGGGGAACGAAAATGCATAGAGATATGTAAAATTGAATTCCAAACACATAAGCTACTATAAATTTTTTCGATTTTTGCAAAAAAGTTAATTTTTGAAAACAAGAAAAAAAAGATGGAGCCAAACATTTCTTACTCTACAATTTTCAACATAAAAGTGTGATTTTGGTCTCATTCGAAGCGGAAGGACTGTACAAAGGCCGTAACGAAGGATCTTTTTGATTTCCGAATTATAAAAAAGTTATGGTTACATATATGCGACCTGTAAAAAAATTTTAAAAATGAGTTATTTACCAATAAAAATTAAACTTGGAATTCAAATAGTTTTGCTTCGTTATGCTGTTTCCATCGTTGAACCGTATCGAATGAGACCAAAATCACGCTTCTATGTTGAAAAGTGTAGTGAGAAAATTTGATTTTTGTTATCATTTTTTATCGCAAAATAATTTTTTCTATGGCAAAAATCGAAAATGTTTATAGAATCAGATGTGTTCAGAATTCAATTTTACATATCTGTATTCATTTTCGTTTACCTAGTTACAATAGAATGTTACAATCTGGGATTAGAAAAAGTAGTCAGGATTTTTTTGGAAAAAATTTGTCGACATATCTAACCATAATTTTTTCTAATTAGAAAATCAAAAAAATCTTTCTTTACGGTTTTTGTAGTCACTTCGCTTTGAATGAGACCAAAATCACACTTTTACGTTAAAAATTGTATAGTGAGAAATGTTTGGCGTAAAGTTTTTTTTGTTTTCAAAAATTAACTTTTTTCAAGAAAATCAATAAATTTTACAGAAGCAAATGTGTTTGGAATTCAATTTTACATATCTCTATGCATTTTCATTCCCCTAAGTGCAATAGAAATGTGTACAGTGACTTTTAAACAATGAGGTCCATTCAGGGGTAGTAGATCCCCTTAAGCAAAATTATGCCCAACTAGCAGGGCCCGTGGAAATTCCACGGAGAATGTTATCAATAAGCTGGGTGGATCCGTGAAAAGCATTTGGTCAACATTACTTCCCAGATTTTGAAGTAACATATTCTACACTAACTTATCATACCTTAACATAATCAAACCTATCTTCTCTTGACCTAAGCTAACCAAAACTATCCTAACCTAACATATCTTAACCTATCCTAACTCAACCTAACATATCTTATCCTAACTTTAACCAATGTCATCAACAAGCTAGGTGGACCCATTAAAAAATTCGGTCAACATTACCTGACAAATTCTATCATAACATTCTAATCTTACCCATCCTAACATAACATGTACTAACCTATCCAATCCTAACAAACTAAAAAAATTAAAATGATATAAAAATATAAAATCTTAAAATTTTTAAAAACATAGAACAATTTTCATCTCCTGCTGCCCCTGTCCCTCTCTCTCTTCCTTCTCACCCTCACTCTCTCTCTCCCTCGCTCCCTCTAATGGAGCGCGACCCGACACGAGCCAACCCGTATCATAGATACCGCAATGATGTTGAAGGGCGTGACGCACAGGTTAGCGTATTAATATATAGATAATCCTAACTACAAATGGGAGTTACAACTGAGACAACATATAATTATTTGAATGGATTTATGAGAGGTTTCCAGAAATTTTTGCAAGATATGCAAAACGCACCAAGCATATAAATGGCAAATCAAAATGTTCCAACTGATTTTCTCAGCTCATGACAATAATTCTTCAACATTTTCACTCTCATGAAGTAATAAATTAGCTCTGAAACCTTCAGCAATGTAGCAAACTTAGCATTATGAAACCAAGAATACCTTTCCGTTTAGCTACTACAAAGCAGTGCTGGCAGTTCATCTTGACAGCTCCTTAGTGACAAATAATTTATGCACTCAATGATCATTAGTGATCTTTCAACCATATTATAGAGAGTGGAATATTATATATTAGGAACTGGCTAAACTCAATGCAAAAGTTAAGAATATTTCTCTTAACTAAACCTCTACCTAATGATTCTATATATAAACAATCTACCAATCAATTGAAAACTTCTTGAATTACTATAATAATTGTAGTCTAGTCCTTCATAGAAATTGACAATAACTGATGACAAATATGGCTTGAAATAACTTCTTTCATAATGCAATGAACATCCCACAGTCTAGAATTATACAAGTTTATATAGAACTACAAAAAGTGCAGAGTAACTAGCATCAACTCACAAAATTCCAATTTTAGTAGTTATTATTTCCATTTGGTATGATCACAGATCAACAAAAAACCGAGTAGCTTCAGAAAAGGCAGATATGTTCAAATTTGGCATACTTAATCTTTTCCATAAAAAGAAATACAAAACTAGTTTATTCATAATAAAGACCATACAAAGAACTTCATTGGAAAATAAAATATCCAAATCTAGAGATACTTGGTTCAAAAACAGATATGGGTATCATAATACCTGTCAATTCTATAATAAATTTTCGACCAAGAAATATGAAAATGTATTCCCTTTCATAAGTTATCCCAAGTTTGATAATGCATGCAAATACTAGCTGCAAAAATTCTAAGAATTATAATGCCAGTGCTGCAATAATAAAAAAAACTTATGTTAGTGCTCAATTAATCATTGAAACATGAGCTCAAAATCTGCAATATCAGGACATGGAGACTACTGATATTTTATTTCAAAATTTTACTACTTTTTACAACTTTTTACTACCTTCAATGGCAAAAAATTACTACCTTTTTTTTACACAATGAATGTTGTCCAAATGTCCAGAGGTAAGTAATCGGCCTATAATGAGTATTTTGAGTCAATAATATACGCAATATCAAAAGTTCAAAAAAGGCTCCAAGTTTCTTAATACTTGAAATACTTAATACTACATGGAGCAACCAAAGCTTGACGTCAAAAAAGTTACCTAAATTTCTAAGGTACCCCATCCTAAATGGACTCAAAGAAAAGTTTGGCAAAAGACCTTGTCTTAACATCTTTCAACTATGATGAAAACAGGTCATCATATGGAAAAAATAAACTGACTGGAAACTAGTGGACACCAGGGGATTGTCAGGTCCCTTTACAGCAGGGTAGAATATCAAGGAATTTCATTATATGACAAAACACTATGGCACTTCGGAAATATGAGTTTGTAAACTATTTCTATCGTACCTCAAAATCTATATCGGCATCCTAATTGCGATCAATAATGACAAATAGGGGTCAATATTGAATTTAATGTTGTCAACGAATTTCATAATTTTGTAAGTATAGATAGGTAATATAGTCAATTTTAAGACGTTTTACATGAATGACAATGTGCCCGGAAATGCTTATTTTTGGAGATATTTAACTTTGAAGTTATAGGAACGTGGTTTATAAAATTGAACAAACGGAGAGGTAAATAAGCAGAAATCCGGTTCTGACGTAACGATAGGTAAGGTAAGGTTTGGTAAAGTTAATTTAGTCAAGTATCCTAACCTAAGTAAGCCTAAAATATCTTAATTTAACTCAACCATAAAGAGGCCGATGACTCCCGCCAAAAGCTTGGCGTGGTCCGCGTCCGCGAAACGCCGGAAGAGCCATATCGGAACTGCCGTTAATGCTATTCTTACCTGGCGTTATTTATCCTATATTTCCAAAACTAAGCATTTCCGGGCACATTGTCATTTTTGTAAAACGTCTTAAAATCGACTATATTACCTATCTATACCTACGAAATTATTAAATTCGTTGACAACATTAAATTCAATATTGACCCAAATAGGTTATGAACCTGTTATATTACGGTGTTATACTACTTTTTTTTCAAATCCAAGTTCAAGGTTTTTCACATTTTTTTCATCTTTTCAAGTCTAAAAATCAAAGGAGTTATTTTCCGAAAGAAAACACGATTCTTTCAACGTGGCCACGTCATTTTTACTTGTTATGATGAAAGGTGTACACAAAATATGACAATGGGGTAGATGAGACTAGCAAATATACATAGGAACAATTGTTACGAGGGTCTCACGCAACTTTGGATATGCAGCGATGACGGAGGGTAATATTAAGGTCTCGAATTGTACGTTAAATTATTACGTGACGTTAACACAGAATCGGGGTCAAATACGGAGTGCCTCGCCGTATGCAAATTCAACACATCTAATGAAGTGGCACGATGAGACCTTCTAACGTCGGAGTTACGCTCTATAATGATGATGCCCTAACCCTCGTCGAACCCTTTAAGTAGCTGTCGTGCTGCAGGAGTTACCGCGGCTGATCATAGCCGTTGAAGTTGACGGCCCCGGTCTCGTCGCTTAGGCCCAGACGCGCCTTCGGGTAGCAGCGCCAGCCGTTGCTATCTGCTGTTGCCGTCCGCTGCCACACTGGTGCCACGCTGATGCCATGTTGGTGCCATGCTGGTGCCACGCTGTTGCCATCCGCTGTTGCCGTCCTGCCACGCTGCCCCTGGGAGCCGGTGTTGCCTCTTTTTTGTAACGGTCGAGCCCTCGCTGGGTACACATCGACATCTGGCGCGTTGTATACTGCTGAGCATTGAGATTTCTTGATAGCAGAGTTCGGTGTAAGCTCTCACGTCCAACCGCCCTTTACTCTTTTTTGTGGCGAAAACTTAACGGTTCGTATTCGGGACACAACAGAATCCCCCCCAACCTATATTAATCAACATCCTCCCGGATGTAAAAATGGAAGTTTCCGTCTACTGAAGTCACGCATCTGAGATTCGTACTTCATTGCAGGGGCGAAATTAGACAAGCCTTGAGATTTGTGCTTCTGACGCACTTCTGAATCGAAGATCTTGAACAAGCGATAGCTTATTGTGGTCGTCGGGACGTCCTATTCCAATTTACTACCGAAGACCTTCTCTCTTGGCTAATGACGTTCTATCAGAGGCCTTCTGAAGACGTTCAAAGGGGTAAAAACCATCCTAATAAAATATCGAATATGCAATCGATCAGTCTATACTCGACCTCCTGCGTGTAGTTACTATGGACATATTGCTGTCCAACGGTATCTTCTTTATTTTTCTTCGCCGTTGTTGAATCCGTGTCCGGCGAGAATATAGATGTTCAGGGGAAAGTCCCGTCCTTCGTACGAGTGGGTGTACTGTTGCTGCAGATGGGAAGCTGGGTCCGCCTATTGCGTCACGCGCAGCTGTGGTAGCGGCGGGCTCGGACAGCTGAGTGGCCCTTTACTCGCAAGGTCGTTTGTGGTCGGCGCGCAGCAGAAGCGTATTGTGACGACTGGCAGACCACGGTGCTGCAGCCCAGGCGTCGATGGCACACAGTGCTCTCACACTCTGCCTCTCGGCCGCTGCGCTGGTGCACTGGCGAGCGGTGTGTGAGTGCTGTTCAGGCCTCCGCCTGTCGCTCGCTTGCCCAGCGTGCCGTAGTCGGTCGTTCGTCTGCCTGCCTCAGTTGACACTGAGGTGCTGTAACAACCGTTCTACATTAATTTCAGCGCTTGGTAAGATTTTTCTCTCGGATTTCTTTTGACTTATCGTAATCAATTGTGTCCATCTACTCATCACATCTCCCCCATGCCATTTACAGCCCGGTGTATCACCCTTCGATAGTGTTTTAACTAGATCAAGTAATCTAAAGCAATAAGCTCAAAGAAATCCTTTAGAGAACATTATAACTAACACAAATGAAATAAATGAAAGGTAAATTAAATTGATGAGAGATCAAAGTAATCTAACGCAATAAGCTCAAAGAAATCCGTTAGAGAACACAAATGAAATAAATGCACGGTAAATGAAGTTAATGAGAAATACATAATATGACATTCAATATCTCGGATAATTAGTGGGCTGCAAAGGAAAGTTCCTACGTATTAGCACGCATTCCTGGAGAAGAGCTATAAAAGACATACGAACGGGTTACAAATTTGATATCGAGTAAAATTTCTAACTGGTTAATGAGCATCATCAAGGTAAATACAAAATTTGATTCATAAATCGACATTAATCATGTAATACATCCTATCTGCATTTCGCTGGAGAAATCATTTAAATTTAAGTCGAAGCACTTATCCTAAAATTGAAATATAAAAGAAATGTTAAACACAAGGGAAATGATTAGAAAACATTCTGAATATTAAACATAGAACATTTGGGAGTGAAATGAGATAATCATTATTGAAGTTTTGGGACGTCCTTGCGAGACACAAATGATCATACATAGTTTGGACGTCTCGTCCGATTTCTCAGAGAATATCTAGGAATCATTTCTTCATTTCTCTGGCTTGTGCTCGGCACTGCAGGAATGTCGTTCGTCTCTGCCCCTTGCAGTTCGTCCTTTTCTTCGTCGTTGTTGAAAGGGAAGGCCATGGCGTCGTCAAGATAAGCACGTTTCACACGGTTCAGGTGTACGGTCTGCTCCTTTCGGTCTGAATATAGACCTCTGATAGTGATGTTATTTCCACGTCTGGAGGTAATTCTATAAGGGCCTCGGAATCTCGATGGAAAGGCTCTGTCCTCGACACACCCTCCTTCATTCCTCAACATAATAAGGTCCCCAGCTTGGACATCACATTCTTTGGCCGTTCGATTGTAGATCTTCGCCGCAGCTTGCCTGGCCGCCTCAGAGTTTTTCCTAACAGCAGCAAATGCTTTGGACAGTCGGAGCGAGACTTCAGTTGAATACTCTTTGTCACATGCGTAGTTTATAGGCTGCTCCTTGAAGATGTCGTGGAAGGGAAGGTTTGCGTCTCGGCCGTAGAACAGAAAGAACGGCGTGTCCTTAATCGCAGTCTGATAGGAAGTATTCACCGCGAGAGTCGCAAAGGGAACGCTCTCGTCCCAAGTGAACTTATCTTCAGCCGCTAAGTGAGAGATTGCAGTCTTTAAGATACCGTTCATTCTCTCGCAGCAACCGTTCGCCATCGCGTGGTAAGCAGTCGTCGTTTGTGATCTCGCTTTGAGATTTTTGCAGACGTCCTGGAATAACCTATTGGTAAATTCGCTGCCTCTGTCACTGACGATCGTATTCGGGGCAGAGAATTTTCCGACGTATTGGACAAAAGCTCTGGTGACAGTATCCGCAGACTTATCTGTAAGGGGATAAGCATCAACATACCTAGTAAATGATCAACTATCGTTAGAAGGTATTTGTTGCCTGCGTAACTAACAGGAAGCTCAACAAGGTCAACTGCAACTCTTTCAAGGGGATATGAAATTTCAGGGAATTTTCCCAAGGGAACTTTAAATTGACCCTGCCATTTTGTTCATTGGCAAGCTAGACATTTCTTTACATAGTCTTTGACGTCACGAATTTGATTAATCCAGAAGAATTTATCTCTGGCACGTTCAAGAGTTCTTAGGAAACCCATATGAGCGGACAAATCGTTGTCATGGCTCAGCTTTAAAGCTACCTTAACTAAAGACTTAGGAATGACTATTTGTACATTACTTCTACCGTTTCTGCGTTTCTTTCTCGACAATCTACACAGGACATTGTTATCATCAATAAAATATTCGTCAATGTTTGAAATCTTAGTGTCACCCAAGTCATTGCCAGTTAACAAGTTTCTTACACCAGACCAAAGTGAGTCCTTTTCTTGCTCTGAAACAACATCATCCAGGCTCAATTGCTTTGCCTCGACGGCAACACTGTTATCACGTTCACTGTACACGGGTGGAGGGCACACATCGTCGACGGGAACATCTGTCGCATTATTATTAGAACAAGGCTTAATTCTAGAAGGAACATCAGCATTAATTTTAGGATCATTCTTATTACTACAGTTTGACTCAGCAGTGTCTACGACAGCATTGACGATTCTTTCAGATCTAGACAAATAGTCGGGCAAATGGTGTTGTGCTCCCGGCTTGTACCGAACAGAGAAATTATATTCCTGAAGAAGCAGAGCCCATCTTGAAATACGGTGATTACCTGTTTTATTAGCAAAAATGAACGTTAAGGGACGGTGATCAGTTACCACGACGAACTCATTTAAGTACAGGTACGCATCATAATGTTTGATTGAATCATGGATAGCGAGAGCTTCGAGTTCTGTTGCAGAATATTTAAGTTCATTTCCTTTTAATTTTCGACTATAGTATGCTACAGGTAACTCAATGCCGTCGTGCATCTGAAGTAATGCTCCTCCAATTGCAATGCCCGAGGCATCAGTGTGCAACACAAACTCTCTCTGAAAGTCAGGAAATTTAAGTATAGGCGCAGACACAAGTTTATCTTTCAAGTCATCGAAAGCTCGCTGATGGACGTCCGTCCATTTAAATAAGTTCGTCTTTTTTGTAAGCTCGGTTAGAGGTGCCGCGATATGAGCATAATTTTTAATGAACTTTCTAAAGAATCCGGTAGAGCCTAAGAATCTCTTCACCTCTTTAACACTCCTAGGTCTCAAAGCATCCGCTAAAGCTCGCACTTTGTCAGGTCTGGGAGTTAGTCCCTCTGAACTGACTTTGATACCAAGGAAAGTCACGCTACTGGCCGCAAACTGGCATTTCTTAAGGCTTAATTTGAAACCTGAAGCAGCTGTTTGAAGTAACGCCTTATCCAAATGTTCGACATGAGTCTCGAAATTTTTTGAATAGATGATGATGTCGTCAACGTAACAGAACAGAAATTTTGAAATGAATGGGGAAAAAGCCATATTGACTGCTCTTTGAAGTGCAGCTGCGGATGTGATAAGACCTTGGGGTGACCGGCAGTACCTGTAACTACCTGTAGGCGTTCTGAAAGCGGTAATGTCTCTGCTCTCTGGGGACAGTTCGATCTGATGATAGGAGCTTCGCATATCAAGGGTCGTGAATAAATTTGAGTCCTTTAGACTTTCGAGGGTGTCAGTCATATGCGGAATAGGGAAAGTGTCTTTCTTAACTATTTTGTTGATAAGACGAAAATCGACAACTATCCTATGAGTTCCATCGTTTTTTCTGACTGTCAAAATAGGTGACGACCATGGGGAGTAAGCTGGCTCTATAACTTTCTGTTTCAGCATCTCTTGGACATGCTCTTCAACTAATTGTTTTGTAGCGTGAGGAACTCGATATTGGGGCGTATTGATTGGCTCATGACCCTGAATGTCTAATCTATGTACAGCATTTCGCGCATGACCAATCTCGTCTCCAACCGCGAACGCATTCCTATGATTGTTAATCAAATTTACAAGGGTCGTTCTCTGATCTAAGTTCAAATGTGACAAGTCAACATCGTCAATCATCCGGTTGAATTCAGGTTCATTTCGTTTCTCTGCGACTGGCAACAGTTCACTGTTAGGCAGTAACTCAGGGTTGCACTGACTCAAGGGGCTTTCAGTCAGAGCGGGCTCTCGTCTGGCGCCATGCACTGTCGCCACGACATCATAGGCCTTGCGCTGTGCCTGAGCTCGAGCATCACTTTCGCTTTCGTCTGAGCCAGGCTCTGGGTCCTCAATGGCAACATCTAAACTAGCACAAATTTTATTCCTAGGCACAAGAACATTCTTATCATTATAATTTACAAAAACTACAGGCACGGTACCATCACGGACTTTGGCTAACGTGCGGGGCACTGCTATTCCTTTGCATGTAACGCTCTGCTTTAGAACGACTGTCTTTCCATTCATGTGCTTGGGAACTCTCAAAAAGGAATGACATAACGTGCCTCCTTCAACAGTCAGATCATGTGACATTCTTGCGACACTGAATGATGCATCCTCAGATTGTTTCACAAAATTTACTGAATTAGAAGCAGCAACTGATTGAAATGGGTAAACTTTATTGTTAATTCTCACGTGACCTTTCTCATTCTGACTGTATTTTATTTCAACGCCGAATCTCTTAAGGAAATCTCGGCCTATCAAGACAGCTCCAGGGAAGTAAGAATCTTCCACAATTATAGCAGAATGGCAATGCTCAACATCACCTAGTTTAAATTTCAGGTCAATCGTACCTCGAGTGTGGAGATTATCTCCATTTACAGAACAAAGAACTTTAGTGCATCGTTTAATTCGGGGAAGAGTTTTGAATAATTTGTTAATTACACAAGATTTCACAAGAGTCACGGAAGAGCCTGAATCAACGAATGTGGAGCATTTTTTCTGTTCAATGTTTAGCAAAATCACGGGGGAAAAGCTTTTCGGTTGCTGTAGTAGTTTTTTGACTTTACTGCGGCAATGTCACCATTCTGACTCGGATGGCCATTGAATTTGCGTTGATAATTATTAAATGGGCGGGCATTTTTGTGTGAAGCACTTTGCCATTTGAATGGATTCTTAGGCTGGAACGTTCGCTTTTGTGGTGAATTGTATTGACATTTCTCCACCACTACATCACTCTCATGGGCTCGTCTTTTGCGACTCAACAAAGATCTTTCTTCGATCAGAGATTCCTCAATAGATCTCGCTTTATCTAAGAATTTTGTCACACTCTCAGGGTCAAAATCATGTGATAATTTTTCACTGATCTTGGGATTCATATTTTTAATGATAGTCGGGATTAGAATTTTTTGTGCATTGGCATCCTCGTAGTGCCATTCTTGGCCGAACACGTCTTTCCAGCTAGCTAGAACGCGAGTTGCAAATGCATTGACACTCTCATCATTCTCTTGACGCAGACTAAACAGGATCTTATGAACGGTTTTTCTATAATTCACGGCCCCCTTGTAAACAGAAATAAGCCAAGTCTTGACATCTTCCAGAGTGACTAATCGGTCCGATTTAAGAACATAAGAATCCCAAGCTTTGCCGGTTAAGGCGTTCTTCAAATAACGACATTGCAAATCTTTATCATTGGTGTAAATGTCAACTCTGGTCTGAAAGTGTTTTAAAAATGAAGTTACACAGCCTTCGCCGTTAAATTTAGGCAGATCAATTGCATGATTTAAAGTTACAAAATTGTTTTGAGTATTCTCACCGTTGTTATTTTGGTTATCTTCATTATCGTTCCCTGCCATGATTCCAACAGTTATTTAGGGCAAAATTGGAAAGGCAAAATAGGTTCACAATGAACACTGATAGCAATTTAGAGTTTCAAATTAGAAGTTTAAATGCAATATCTCGTACAATATGTTTCCAAATACACAGACATAATTGAATCTTTCGCACAATAAGTTTCCAAATGCACAGAAATAATTGGATAGATCCAACAAAAGCAATGCACATAGACACGAAATATCAAAAATAGAATACGCAATAATCTTATAAAACGGATCAAATCAATAGGAAAACGGGTTAAATCAGTTAATAAAACGGGTTAAATCAATGAATAAAGCAACACACATGGATACAATGGCATCAAAATAAAGAGCACAATAATCTTATTACGGAAGCGGTTTTGCATGGATTAATACATGTCATAAGGAAATAAATCAATAGGGCTAAGTTAATAAAACGAATTAAATGAATTAATACACACAGTAAAGAAATAAATCAATACGCAAATAAAGTGACATGAGGACATACACATTTCTAGGGAAATATTACAAATTATAAATGAGATGAATGAATTTAAATAATTACTTGGGCCATTTAATTTACGTTACAAAAATTTTTTTTGAATAGGTAGCGTGGCTTTAGGTCCCTTGCGGAGACGTTGAGCGTTATTGGGTTATGATCCCACGTTCGCTGCCACCAATTGTTATACTACTTTTTTTTCAAATCCAAGTTCAAGGTTTTTCACATTTTTTTCATCTTTTCAAGTCTAAAAATCAAAGGAGTTATTTTCCGAAAGAAAACACGATTCTTTCAACGTGGCCACGTCATTTTTACTTGTTATGATGAAAGGTGTACACAAAATATGACAATGGGGTAGATGAGACTAGCAAATATATATAGGAACAATTGTTACGAGGGTCTCACGCAACTTTGGATATGCAGCGATGACGGAGGGTAATATTAAGGTCTCGAATTGTACGTTAAATTATTACGTGACGTTAACACAGAATCGGGGTCAAATACGGAGTGCCTCGCCGTATGCAAATTCAACACATCTAATGAAGTGGCACGATGAGACCTTCTAACGTCGGAGTTACGCTCTATAATGATGATGCCCTAACCCTCGTCGAACCCTTTAAGTAGCTGTCGTGCTGCAGGAGTTACCGCGGCTGATCATAGCCGTTGAAGTTGACGCCCCCGGTCTCGTCGCTTAGGCCCAGACGCGCCTTCGGGTAGCAGCGCCAGCCGTTGCTATCTGCTGTTGCCGTCCGCTGCCACACTGGTGCCACGCTGATGCCATGTTGGTGCCATGCTGGTGCCACGCTGTTGCCATCCGCTGTTGCCGTCCTGCCACGCTGCCCCTGGGAGCCGGTGTTGCCTCTTTTTTGTAACGGTCGAGCCCTCGCTGGGTACACATCGACATCTGGCGCGTTGTATACTGCTGAGCATTGAGATTTCTTGATAGCAGAGTTCGGTGTAAGCTCTCACGTCCAACCGCCCTTTACTCTTTTTTGTGGCGAAAACTTAACGGTTCGTATTCGGGACACAACAACGGAACCAATCACGAAAATGCAAATTTCATGTAGCTTTCCTATATACTTTTAGTAGAAGAATGAACTTTAATTACAAGGAGCATCTCCATGCTATGACGACATTCTGGAGGAAACTGAATCGCCATGACTGCCAAAAGGAACTTCAAAGGAACTAAACTCTTGTTCAAATGATGACACATAGTATTAAAAGATAATTTCATTGCACAATTCTTTCTGTATTTGGACTTAAATTAACGTCACTGGAAAAAAAAAACGTTCAGCTTTACAAAGAGGTTATTTAAAAAAAAAACATTTATAGTTTCATTAAATGGTTTCCTCAAATCGAAGTGGACCGAATAAACTCGTCTTTTCGAAGGAAGATAATACTGCTCACAATCAAGCTCAGGTCCAAAAAAACACTTACTGGACATAAATGAACTGCGGAGAAGTTCTTTTGACGTGTAATGTTTCTACCCTGCCGCAACAACTTTGAGTGTGAGAATATTTGTCTTGGACTAAGAATTGGAAGGCTACATCAAGTTTTTGATAATCAAGACCTTACTAGTCAAATATATGACTTTGAATTAAACATTATTCGTTAGGAGGAATTGAAATGTACTGAGTTTGATTCACGACTTACTCATCTGAAATTGAAGCAGGACTCTAAAAGCTAATTGAGAATAATTTTATTTCTGTGCTTACGTTTGTGAATAAAATACTTTAATTTAAGAGTATCAAGTGCACCAAAAGAACAATTATGCCAACTATGCTCAATACCTTACTGGTAACTGCATCCACTAAAGGTGAAATCCAATAAAATGTAATAGTTATTTAGTGATAAGTACAACTACCTATATAAAAATTCTGGCTAGTTGTTGTTTATTCATAAAATTTAAAAACAAAGTTCACAACATGTTTTACATTTAAAAGAATCGTAATTCTTAATAAAATATAAATTATTTTACTTGACAAACCTATTTCTATCAAAGCCACTTGATATACTTCCACAAGAAAATATGTAGCTATGCTATTTCATTTTTCCTTGAGATCGTATAATGCATATTTGATACGTAATAAAAGATGTTAAATGTCGACCTCATAATCATAAATGCACAATTTTTAAATCCTTATTTTATTTTCAATACTAATCCCTGATATCACAAGCTCCTAAGCTTGTAACTCAGTGTAAGCGCGCACTAATAGAAGTGTTTCCAACAATGCATCGCCACTGGTATTACATTTTTTAAAACATTTATAAGATTTATGAAGCCTCAAATATCGTATCAAATCGAAAGCCATTTTATTGTTTTCTCTCAATAGTTTGTTAATAACAAAATGGCTCAAATGAACCTTCCATCATAGAACAACTAGATAACTTTCAGATCAAACGGAATGAGACGAAAAAGTGAACTGTTTATACTATTGTTTGCAAAAGTTTTGAAACTTTTTTCTATTTTGTGTGCTCCAATCCTAAAATTACACCCCACTCTAGAGGAACATTTCCCATAAATTGCGGCAAATTTTTGATTATGAGAAAAATAAATTTAAAAAAAACTTCATACTCTATATAAATAAGTAACATTACTTTAAATTTTCAGAGAATTATTCCACTCAACAATTTTTTTACTACCTTGAGTCAAATTTTACTACTTTCAACTACTTCTTTTACTACTTTTCAAATTTTAATACTTTTTATTACTTTTTACTACTTTACTACCTAGTAGACACCCTGCAGGAGATTATGTTGCAAACAAATAGGTGTACTAGATAATTTTGTACGAAGACCGAGAAGTCAACATTTGGAACGGTCTTTTAGATGCTTATTTATTAATAATTATCAGACTAGGCAACTATCTAGAAAAAATTATTACCAAACCATTCATTTATAAGCTTTCACTACCACACAAAGGAATAAATAAGTCAGGTACAAACTAAATTGCTACATAATGCTAACAAAAATATTTCTCCACAAAACTGGAGCAATTCACAAGATTGACTAACTACATAATGCAGTCACAATACACTCAAGCACCAGAAGCAAGAAATAATCACATGATACTAACAAAACATTCTACAGAAGTAAATACTTGAAACCAACCTTTGGTGAGCATGTATCTCAGTCCTAATTATGGTAGACTGATGGGACTGAGTTGCTCTTATACTAATGGTACAAAAAGTTTATTTTCAATTGGCCTGATAAAAAGGAAACCTTGGCTTTTAATTAATTTGAACACAAAGATCTTCAGTTGATAGACTTACTTGGATGCTGCTACAGCCCATGCCAATATTTGTACAGAATATAAGAAAAACATGACAGTGTTTTCCTATGGTCATGTTATTCTAAGATTGATAATGGCTGAAATTACCTCAATAATAAAAATATCAATGCAGGGACATGTTTGTAAAAATTGCTATTGTGAGTCACTACTTACATTGATATATGAGCTTTGGCTTCAGCAATTATTAGAGAAACATTGGAGGTACAATGGGTGATAGAAAATAAGTCTGTACTCATAACTATGATATCAACATGACAAATTTGCACCTAACTTTGGTCAATGTGAAGTTTAATGCAATCACGGAAATTGATAATTATATTCCAAACAATCACTAAAGGAACCCATTTAAGAACGTTTTTCAAGAACGACATGCTGCTCGCTGATGCGTTATTTTCGAATTATTGAACTTTGAAGTTGGCCGTCGCGCGCCCAAGGAAGCGAGCGTAATTTAATTAAAAACGGAAGCTAACCCCCTATTACAAACGTAAAGAGGTTGGGTCGTGAGGGGTAGCCACAGTTCTTTTAGTGGAAAGTATAAATAAAGCTTCTAAACCACCCATTAGGGTGACGACCGCAATCTTGTTTACATTGGGTCTAACATGGCGACCACCATGGGCACCGCCATCTTGGACCCGATGTCAACAAGATTGCGGTCATCACCCTAATGGGTGGGTTAGAAGCTTTATTTATAATTTTCACTAGAAGAACTGTGCCTCCCCCTCACGACCCAACCTCTTTACGTTTGTAATAGCTTCTGTTATTAATTAAATTCCGTTTCACGCGCTCGCTTCCTTTGGCGCCAAGGCCAACTTCAAAGTTCAATTATTCGGAAATAACGCATCAGCGAGCAGAATGTCATTCTTGTAAAACATTCTTAAATGGGTTCCAATAGTGATTCCTAAGATCGGAATTCTTATTTTCCGTGATTGCATTAAACTTCACATTGATCCTAACTTTTCATGCACACATATCAAAATAGCAACATAACTTCCTCAGAAAACATGGGTTAAACCCCACAACAATTTTATGGCATATTCAAGTTAACATAAAACAGTAAATCTTCAGAAAATTTGATGCAACTAATTAGTCACAACATTTGTCATTGAATAATTCTGAACTTAAATGTCTTAACTTTTTGATAAAATCATTAGAGATACAATATTAGCCATGCCATTACATAAATTAAATATAGAAGGAAAATGATACAAAAAATTCTCAATTAGTTTGCAATACCCTAGATTTAAAGCTTGTACATAACTCAAAAATGAAAATATGAACACTGGATAGTTATACAGGGTGTAATTTGAGGATTGGATGGCACAAATTAGCAAAAAGTTCAAAAAATTTTTTGAATGACCGTAAAAATAGTTCACTTTTTTCCCCATTTTATGATGGATGGTTAATATGAACAATAATATTTAGAGTCATTTGCATGTTTTAAATTTTTTATTGTGATTTGATCAATGTTTTCACTGTCATTTGGTGAATTTTCAGACTATTTATCAGTAAATAATCAAGGATTTCAAACTTTCAAAAATTGAATTCAGTTTAGTTAGTGCTTGAGTTCTTAAACAACTTCAAGTTTCCATTGCTCTCTGTAAAATTCAACATTCTTGTCTTTTAAGGATATTCTTTGAATAAACCCAATTGCGTTACCTTCGAAGTAAAACACACCCTTCATCATTGAAAGAGCATTTAAATGTCCTCACTCTGAGTTTAATACTAGCACTTCTCTCAAATTATCGCATCATATAACTATACCTCAAAAATATGAACATAAAATATAAGCAGTGACAAACCTAGTGAATCACAACACAAATGTTGAAAAACCCTTGCAAGCTCAATCGCTTGAACTTGAAGTCGAGTGGCGACAGCGTCAGAGCTTTTGTATCGGCCTTCGCACCTCTCTCTCTCTCTCTCTCTTCGGTTTTGTGAGGTCTCCGGAGTTTATAGGTCCATGCGCCTCAGGTCTCTAGGGTTGTCCTTGGCGTTGCCGTATACATAGCTCTGCAACAGAGATGAACAGAGCCTTAATCTGTACTCACTTTTAATTGTTCATTATTTTCATTTTTATTTTATTGTTTTTTTTTTTTTCCCATACATAGAGGTTAATTATTTCATGCAGGATTAGCATTTTCTACCTAGGCATCAAGACACTTGAGCAGCATAGAATTAATTTCAAGGGAGAACAATGGTCCAGCCTGGGCAGCACAGCCTGGAGCATCAAGCAGGTAGGCATTTGGGGCACTTTACAGCTTAAGGGTTTTGACATGCTTACTCCCTATTCTCTACGTAAAACTACTTCTACTGGAGTGCATGTCTTCAAGAGGCAAAATTAGTGACGTTCTCTGCTGCTTATTGAAAGTATGTTCACTCTTTGTTCATAGAGCCCCTTGTACAGTAGTTGCATTTACAGACCTTATGCAAATAAGAAAACTCTATTCAACAAAGTGTTTTTTTCTCCCTTTTGGGAAGTAGCTTCTAATGCATTATCTAATGTTAGTAGTTAGTAGCTATTTATAGAATTCCCATTCTACCTGTCGATACAAGAAAGGTTGCTACAACAGTAACAATAAATTGTTGTATTTTGGCATCGTGTTTGCCTCCCCCTAACAGATTTTTAACAGTGCAAGGGATCTTTGCACCACTTAGTTCTGAATACATATTATCTCTAGCCAGTGAGTACAGTGGACATTGGAGTAGAAAGTGTTCAACACTATCTATATTTCCGCAGGTGCATTTATCTGTTGTTGCAAGTTCAAATCTGTACAGATGTTGGTTCAATCCTACATGGCCAGTTCTCAAACGAGCCATTGTGGTTTCTACCACTCTAGAACGGTGATGAGACCAGGGCCAAAAGCCAATGTCATCCCTAATTTTGAGCAGAAACTTTCCTTTTTTAAAGGCATTCACATCATGCAGCCACTTTTTCTTCCACTCTTTCTTAATAGATAGTTTAATTTCTCTCACCTTATCAGTTGTTGCAATGTGTATGTTGGGTGTTACCTCCTGCTGATGAGCGGCCTTGGCTGCTAGGTCTGCCAACTCGTTTCCCTCAAGGCCCTTATGTCCTGGAATATACTGAATACAGATTGGGAACTTCATACTTATTAGTTCAATATACTTGTGCACTTCATACACTAAATGAATGTAGTTTGCATTTGATCTACACTGCAGGGACTTTACACTAGAGAGGGAATCTGTATAAATAACTGCTCCTGGAAGAGAGTCATAATTAGCATGTACATATTTAGTGGCCTGCACCAAGGCAAACATTTCACAAGCAAAGATGGAAGTCTCTGGAGGTAATCTCCAATTCATCATCTTGGTGCTCTGTACATCTTGAACTATTACTGCTGCTGTAGCGGAACAAACAGGGTCAACAAGTACAGACCCATCAGTGTACACAGACAAATAATGGGGGTATACCATATCTTGTAGATATTGATGGGTTGAGTAAACTCTTTCGCTGGGCAAATGTCTTACAGGCACATCTAAGAACTCAGTGAGGAACATTTTACTGGTATCCCTCCAGGGAGGAACAGGGGAAACATTAGAGGTACAACAGGTAGTAGGTTTGGGAATTTTCATTATATTAAATAGCCTTTCAGCTCTAACTACTAGAGGTGGCAACATGATATGCCCAGTCCAAGGTTTGTTCTGCAAGCATCCAAATTGGGGAAATATTTCTCTAGTTGTAGCCAAGTTATTTGGTAGTTCCTTAAGTCTGCAATAAAATTTCATTAGCGTCAACATCCTACGGAATTTCAGAGGAGGGATGTTACTCTCTACTTCAAGTGATAATATTGGAGTGGTGCTCCGCACCCCAGTAGCAATCCTCAAGCAGGTATTCTGTATAATATCCAGTTTATTCAGGTAGGACTCAGGAGCTACTTCATAAAACATTGAGCCATAATCTAACTTGGCACGGACCACCATTTTGTAATAGTTGAGCAGGCATGATCTGTCTGCTCCCCAGTAGTGATGAGATATTGCTTTCATAATATTTACTCTGGGAATGCAGCTATCTCTCACACTCTGTATGTGTGCCTTCCAAGAAAGGTTTGGAGCATCCAGTATAATTCCCAAATATTTATAGGTGGGAACAAAATCTATAGTTATGCCTTCAACAGTTATGTTGGGTTGTTCAGTATCTTTTTTTGTAAACATCATTCCCTTTGTTTTTGTTTGGTTCAGTTCCAAGCCCCAATACTTTGCCCAGCTATTTATCTGGTCAATTTGCTCCTGAACCTTCCTAGTTACCTGCTGTATATCTATACCCCTACATAAAATAGTTATATCATCTGCATACTCTAAGAGAGTGACTCCATTAACTCTAGGGAGGTCAGACAACATAACATTAAAAAGCGTTGGTGCAAGAACTGAGCCTTGTGGGACTCCTGAGCTCATATGCCGAACAGAGGAATAACTACCATCAAGATATACTTTGAATTCTCTGCTTCGCAAGTACTCCCTTATCCAACTAAGTGTCCTACCAACTATTCCAACTTTAGAGAGCTTAAAGAGAAGGCCAGTATGCCAAACACGGTCATAAGCGGCCTTCGCACCTCACAACTTTCGAGATCGGACTGTCCGAAATCCGAATGTCTGAGAGACGCATACCATTATACGCTTTGAATAATCACTAAAATAATAATCATCCAGAGGAGGTATAAATTCAAGGCGTTAATATTTATGAGTGTTGAGGAAATTACCAAATGAAGCAATGAATTTGAACAACTTGGATGGATTGATATAGAGGTGCAAAACTTATATTTTACATTTCTAATTATTTTTAATTAATACGAGAACCTGTAAAAAAGAGCGCATTTCAGAATTGCGCAAAAAAATACAATATTTCCCTCATAGTCTCGCTGCTAACTCAATTCTATATATGCATGTTATTTGGAGTATTTAGCTATAATGTTCATAGCATTTTGCAAACACTTTAATTTTATGAAAAGAATAGAGACATCCCTTTTCGCTAAGCCCGTGTAGCTAAAATATAATTTTCCTCAGGTGCCGGTGACAGTACTAATGAGTGTAAAAAAGTTGTATAATCTCACTGTTTGAAGTATATTGAAAATGAGGTATCATTGTAGTAGAAATAAAAATTTTTTATGGGCACACACAAGATCTAGATGGGTAAATTCACAAGGTGGTGCATCCTGCATTGCAGGTAATTATTACATGCTCATAATCGAAACATGATTGTTCAGAAAGATATGCTATTTGATAATATTTTCCACCAATTAAAATCTTTACGTGCTCTGTCAAACTATTCGAGCATCCATTGCCTTCAGTTTTGATGGGCTCTGCACACAAATCTTCAATTATTTCTGTAATATCGCAAAAGTCTTCGAACCTGATTTAGTTGGACGAACGTGCAACGTATGCTATAAAGTATCTCGCTCTCAACATGAATTTGCATTTATTCATATGTATACCAAATGAAATTGGAAAGCGTCATTTGAAAAAACTTATTTCCGATCTTAGAAAACAAAAAATAGGAAAATAAAATGTTATTTGCAGGCCATTACTTGCAAGGCACTCTTCTATTTTTGTAACTTGTGAATATAATGTGAGACAAAAAAATAATTCTGAGCAGTTTGTTTCCAAAAAAATGTACAAAACGATCATTTTGTTTATAAAATATCATGCAATAAAGATACATAGTAGATGAGCATGCTTGTATCTTAATACTCATTTCAATTGTCGAAAACAATTATTGGGAGAAAAGAGTAAAAAAAGCTTTAGCTCTCATGCAGTAGTCGAGGTTTCATAATTCGTATAGCTACAAATTAAAATAATATAATACCAGTGACGATGCATTGTTGACAACATTTTTATTAGTGCGCACTTACGTTGAAATATGAGCTTAGGAACTTGGATATCAGGGGTTAATAATGAAAATAGTATATCGATTGAAAAATTCTGCGCTTATGAGTATGAGGTCGTCATTCGACATCTTTTATTCCTACGTATCAAATATGCATGTAAACGATTTGAAAAAATGAAATAGCCTAGCTACAGATTTTTCGTGGAAGTTTATCAAGTGGCTTTGATTAAAATATGTTTGTCAAATCAAACCATTTATATTTTATGGCAAATCAAGATTTTTTTAATGTAAAACATCATGTGAACTTATTCTTTTGTAGTTAATAAATAAAAATCTAGCCAAAATTGTCTAATAGGTAGTCGTATTTATCACAAAATAATTATTACACTTTATTAGACTTTGTCTTAAGTAAATGCAGTAGCCCGTGGGATATATAGCATTGATGACCTTATTGTTTTTGTGCTCATGTCACTAGAAAATTAGAGTATTTCATTCACAAATGTGAGCACAGAAATTAAATGGTTTTAATTTGTCTTACAGACTTTTGTAGCTATTTTAGATGAATGAGTCGCGAATCGAACTTTTTACATTTTTATTCCCGATGAATGATGTTAAAACATAGTCATTTATTTGGCTGGCAAAATCTTGATTATCATTAACTTTATATAACGAATTTCTATTCATAAATAAAAATTCGCAATCTAAGCACTTCAATGCAAACATATATATTATGGGATTTTACGAACAATATAAGGGGAAAACTTGATTTACATTTCAACTATTTCGTACCACGTTCATGGGATTCAAATTTTATATATCTCATTACAATGCAATACATCATTATATCCTTAATTTAACGTCAGTACATTACACCGCATACACACTGAATAATTGTTGCTGCAGGATAGAAACATCGGAATGATGTCAAAGGAACTTCTCCGCACTCCGTAGTTCATTTACATTCAGCAAGTGGTTTTTATGCCCTGAACTTGATCGCAAGGCTAATTTCTTCCTTTGAAAAGACTGGAGTTTATTCTGTCTGCTACGGTGTGCAGGGAACAATAACGAATAAAAGTACTTATAAATATTTTTTTTCCATGAAAAATTACCTCTTCGTAAAGCTGAAAGTTTTTTCTTTCCAATGACATTAGGATACGCCCAAATACTGAAAGAATTATGGTGTAAAAATGCATTTTAATACGATGTGTAATCATTTGAACGAACGTAAGTTCATTTCACGTTCGTTTTGACGTCACGGACTCACGGGCTCACAGCGATTCAGTTACCTTCAAACTGTCGTACGGGGATTATGTCGACGCTCTGTCTTATCGTAGTTTATTCTTCGACTTTTCATGGGAAAGCTGCATGAAATTAGCGTTTTCATGATTTGTCCCGTATTATAACATGTTAATTACCTATTTGTGGTCACTATTGATCGAAAATAGGGTGCCGATTGAAATTTTCAGGAAGGATAGAAATAGTTCACGAAAGTTCGTGTGACTGCTACTCATAGTTCAGATGTGCCATTGTGTCTGGTCATAATAAAGTTCCCTGATATTCCACCTTGCTGGATACTATACCTTGAAGTAAGGGAGGGGGAAGTCTATTTCTATTTACACTGACAAATAAGCTAGGCAATTTGGCATTGGTGACCAATGTTGCTGAAGTATATATATAATGGTCTCAAATTTTCCTTAATAAAAAGTTAATACTTGACTTTATATTCATGAAATATTAGCATGAACTGAATCACACAAGAAAGACAAATTTTTATATTGTATATTTCCTCTTCTGATGTTTCATTTGATATTTGCATGCTTAGTGCCTGCTACATAGGTGAAAATATAGCCTGATTTTGCAAGAAAACACAATTAATTGAATTATTTAAATGAGTTTATAAATTTGAGCACAAATACAGATTTTGTACTATATACCATTATGTAATTGCCATGTTTTTCCTATATGAAAAAAAGCAAATTTGGAAAATTTCTCATTAAGCATGGTCAAGTGATTGATTATAAATTAGTCTCAGCCTCCCTTTACTGCAACAAAGATGTTCAAAGAAAGGAAGGATGAAGGCATCATTTAGCATCGAGTTAAGGGAACATAGAATCTATGCACAAAGGGTGTTCCCACAAAGAATCCTGTATGCACAGAAACAGTAGCATAAAAAAGAAAGTTATGAAACAAGATATAAGTTGATGAAAGTTAGAGGCACAAAAAACACAACAGCAGAGAACCAAGAAGACATGGTCCTTGAAAAAAACATCAAATTTAAACAAAGAGGTCCACCTAACTCTCAGCTCAGGACCCCACATTATCCCCTTAGGAACTCCAAATCCCATGGTTACAATAGTTGTATCCCTTAGAGATGAGCATGGTCAACTTTTCAAGGTA
This sequence comes from Morinoia aosen, assembly GCA_030386875.1. Lineage (NCBI taxonomy): Eukaryota > Metazoa > Arthropoda > Malacostraca > Amphipoda > Talitridae > Morinoia > Morinoia aosen. The sequence goes on along the minus strand of CM059576.1, from coordinate 20,183,110 downwards.
GAAAACTCTAAACACAAATAATTATCACACACAGTTTATGAGCAGAATGGTAAATGGAATGATATGCTCATGCTCAAATTCATCACATGTTTACTTATTCCCTACCATCCTCTATAATTTCAGAGGGTAAATGTAAAGGACTTGACCATAATCAATTTTGCACTCTTTGATCAATAAAGATTGTTGATGAGACCAAATTAAATAAGTTTTCTTCAATGCACTTTCCGGCGGAAATAAGTATTTTAAAAGTTATGGCATTAAATGAGTTACCGTAACTCCAGTGTTTGAGGCGGGGAAAAATACACCGCGCGGTCCGACGTGAAAGTAAACAGGCGTTCCCGCGCGCCAACCAAGCCGACGAAGAGCAAACCCCCTATTACAAACGTAAAGAGGTTGGGTCGTGAGGGGTAGCAACAGTTCTTTTAGTGAAAACTATACAACTAAAAGAACTGTGGCTACCCCTCACAACCCAACCTCTTTACGTTTGTAATAGGGTGATGCACACTGGAGTTCCGGTAACTCATTTAACGCCATAGCTTTTAAAATACTCATTTCCGCCAGAAAGTGCATTGATGAAAAATTGTTTATTTTGGTCTGATCAACAATCTTTGTTGATCAAAAAGTGGAAAATCGATTATGGTCAAGTCCTTTACATTTACCTTTCAGAGAAGTAATAGAAGCAAATAAATAAACTGGAGATGTTACCTCAACCCTTCAACGCCCAAGTGGACTGTATGGTTGTAGTGATCGCCCTCAGCCGTACTTCAGTCTAAATTTCATAAATTATTAAAACCATCTTCTAAAAATTAAATAAAGTTAACGTAATCATTCTTAAAATTTTAGATCACTATTTTCATTCAACATTACCCTTAAATCTATTAAAATTTGACCAAAGAAATACTTAGACAAGAAAGAGCGGCGTTTTTACCTAGAACCATATCGCAAGTTCATCCGCATCCGGAAAATTCCGGAAACGCTCGTCCGCTCAAAGCGCATATAAGGCCGGCGTCACAGGCCGAGTGGTCATTCTCTTATAGATCCCCCTAGCGCTTGGGCCCAGAGCGGGCAATTGTAAGTATCAAGTGTAACGATAAGTGTGTATTATGTCTTAACTTTCCTGTGTGTGTCTTAACTTGTTCCGTGTAAGGGAGCTCTCGTTATTGTGTCGTAGAAATATTCACTATGTTGTCTCTGTGCCAGTGTTAGTTAGTCACCAGCCTCCACCTCACTGCCCCATCTTTGTCACTGTTTCGTGTTTACTATTCTCCGATGATACCGTATTGTGCTGTCAGTGTTAGACGATGTTGGCATTTGCTCCTTAGTTATTGTAGTGCTGAGCATAGTGCTAAGACACCTTGCTGGCCACAGAGATCATTTTTGTTTTGCTCATTTTTTGTATGTTCCAGCTTCTAATTAATTGTGTTCTCAACTTTTGTATTTTAATTAAGTCGTGATTCAAACAAGTATGGAATTATTTTCACGTTCAACACTCAACGTTTAAAGTCCAAAAATCTTAAGATATAAAATAGGATATTGCAGCAAATCGCGTTTGTATTTTCTGTAGTACTCATTTCAAGTCAATTCATAAATAATTGTTCCTTATAAATACCTAACTACATTTGACATGTTTTTAGGGATAGAAGCAGCGTTCTTATGTTCAATATTTTTCCATGAATTAATTGAGCCTTTTTTAAATCACTGTAACTTTGGTCTCAGCTTAGTTGTTGGGGCTTTCGTGTCCGTTTAGGTGATGTTCCTTTTTATGTAACTTCTGCTGCAATTCTTGCTCATCTAAATAATAGAGTATAGAGAATTCACCTTTTTTCATACTTATATTTTTTAGTACATTAATTATCTAATTACCTCAGTGCTTTAGCTATTACTTTGGCTGTAGTTCATTTAAACTCAGTTGTGCTGCTACTTGTAATGTCAGGATAGAGCTTTTGACCAGTTGGTCTGGAGCACTGATTCTGGTGTTAAGATGATTCAGGCCGCGACTCGGGCGCTAGAGTTGCGGACTGATTTTTAGCACCGGACTCCTGCCACTGTTCCTCCTGTGAATGTTACAGTTTTGCGCAGCCTTGCACATGTGTATGAATAGACTCAAATTTTGTGTTCAAATTAATTCAAGTCCCCTGCTCCCTCACAGGATCGACGGGACCCCACATTCAAGCACTCACAAACACTTATGAAACCAAACCCTAACCTCTTAATTTAAGGAGCTTACCTCCTCCAAGTTTTCGACTCCGAGTTCTCCTCCAAGTTCTCGCCTCCAAGTGTTTCTCCTCATATTCAAATTTCACTATACTGGAAAGGCCTGCATCCCTGCAGCTAAGCCGCTAAAATCTCCAGTTGAGACCATTGGGTCGAGAGTCCTCACCATTGTTACCGAGTTTTCCCAACCGGTAACTATTCCCAAACTCATCATTCAACTCACTACTCACTTGGTGTCGGAACCTCCCACACCTACACCATCCTCGACTTCACACTCCAGCACGCGCTTCACAAGCCTGAGCTGAACGAATCGTCGGGAGTCCTCCAACCTCCTCGGACTCTCCCCAAGAAGTCTCGCAACAAGAAGTCTCGCAACAAGAGTCAAGTCTCGCACCTCAGCGTGCAACCTTCTCCTCAATAAACCCAATACCGGCGAGTTAAACTATTCTCTCATTTTCCCCCGGTGTTGGCTTGTGGTAATTTGTGTTGTTTCATGGATTATTTGACGCTTGAAAAATTGCGTCCGAAGACCCCGAACTCCTTCTGAGTCATGATGCAGAGGCCGTAATTCATTCATTTAGCTATTAAGTGTGCTCTACCCCGAGCACTGGTGACCTCGCCATAAAAGAACATCCTCTAGTGAATTCGATAAATTCCTTGATATTCAACCTTTAAAAATCAAATTCATTTGTTTTCCCCACTTTGGGAGAACTTTAAACTGGTGACCAGAATTCATACCAGAGTTGATAAATAATCCAACAACTGAATTGCCGCAGCCATCATTTGGAGGTTTTTGAGCGCATGTCGAGGCTGTTGCAGCTGTTGCATGTTGAACTTTGGAGGAGGTAGTGTTCCTTTCCATCCGTTTCCTCTAATTCTCAGTAATCAAACATAGTTTTTCCTCTCTAAAACTCTTCCCTAATAATAAGTTATTGCTACTGCAGCCTATTCTAACAAACTCTTCATGTTTTCAATTGCTACTGAAGCCACCTTTTACAAAACTCTTCATGCATTTCCATTGCTACTGAAGCAAACCATAGGAGACCTTCTAGGATTATTTCCATTGCTACTGAAGCTCCTCACTAATTAACCTTCGCAATTTCCATTGCTACTGCAGCACCATTGCTACTGAAGCACAAAAGTAAACAAAATGTCTGTGTGTGAAACACTACCTTGCCATCCTGAGCAAGTTACGGATATAAAAGAACGGCCGTCTGCAGACCGGTTGTCCTTTAATAGTTATCCGTATCCCATACGGGTTGGAATGCTCAGCGCAAATATTTCACCATCACTTGACTAAGTCTTTCCCGATCTCCCAATTTTTGTGTCGCCGTCTGGTCGGCGTGCTTGTAGCCTTGGGGACGCCTGAGGAGCACGCACGTTGCCTAGGGAGGCTGTACAAACGACTCACGTCGCACAATTGCCGCTGTAACCGGCATATGTGTTTTGGGAGGGAAGGAACTGATTTTTTGTACTATGGCACACTATAAAAACCTATACTGCGACTTCGCATCAGGTCAACACCTGTCGAGCCAGCGAATTCGTACGTCTTAGTTCGCTTTGAGTTCCAAAGTCGTGATAGTCGACCAATTCTAGATTCCCCGTTATACCGTTCAAAAAACGCAGTCGGAATCAGGTAATTCGGGCGCCTCCATTTCGGCGGATACTCTGGCACCGTATGCCCAGTGATGCTAACCTCACAGATTTTTTTATGGTCCCAGTTCGGGATCCGAGCTGAAACTTTCATAGTTCCACAGTTAACCTTCCACTATTTTCATCTATTTTCTTCTGTCAAAGCATCTTTTGGCATCTCTCCTTCGTATTTCTGACTTGCACTTTACAAGTAACAGCTTCACTGTTACCAGACCTTTCGGTCTCCTTTGGGGGAAGGGTAGCTGTAGTGATCGCCCTCAGCCGTACTTCAGTCTAAATTTCATAAATTATTAAAACCATCTTCTAAAAATTAAATAAAGTTAACGTAATCATTCTTAAAATTTTAGATCACTATTTTCATTCAACATTACCCTTAAATCTATTAAAATTTGACCAAAGAAATACTTAGACAAGAAAGAGCGGCGTTTTTACCTAGAACCATATCGCAAGTTCATCCGCATCCGGAAAATTCCGGAAACGCTCGTCCGCTCAAAGCGCATATAAGGCCGGCGTCACAGGCCGAGTGGTCATTCTCTTATAGATCCCCCTAGCGCTTGGGCCCAGAGCGGGCAATTGTAAGTATCAAGTGTAACGATAAGTGTGTATTATGTCTTAACTTTCCTGTGTGTGTCTTAACTTGTTCCGTGTAAGGGAGCTCTCGTTATTGTGTCGTAGAAATATTCACTATGTTGTCTCTGTGCCAGTGTTAGTTAGTCACCAGCCTCCACCTCACTGCCCCATCTTTGTCACTGTTTCGTGTTTACTATTCTCCGATGATACCGTATTGTGCTGTCAGTGTTAGACGATGTTGGCATTTGCTCCTTAGTTATTGTAGTGCTGAGCATAGTGCTAAGACACCTTGCTGGCCACAGAGATCATTTTTGTTTTGCTCATTTTTTGTATGTTCCAGCTTCTAATTAATTGTGTTCTCAACTTTTGTATTTTAATTAAGTCGTGATTCAAACAAGTATGGAATTATTTTCACGTTCAACACTCAACGTTTAAAGTCCAAAAATCTTAAGATATAAAATAGGATATTGCAGCAAATCGCGTTTGTATTTTCTGTAGTACTCATTTCAAGTCAATTCATAAATAATTGTTCCTTATAAATACCTAACTACATTTGACATGTTTTTAGGGATAGAAGCAGCGTTCTTATGTTCAATATTTTTCCATGAATTAATTGAGCCTTTTTTAAATCACTGTAACTTTGGTCTCAGCTTAGTTGTTGGGGCTTTCGTGTCCGTTTAGGTGATGTTCCTTTTTATGTAACTTCTGCTGCAATTCTTGCTCATCTAAATAATAGAGTATAGAGAATTCACCTTTTTTCATACTTATATTTTTTAGTACATTAATTATCTAATTACCTCAGTGCTTTAGCTATTAATTTGGCTGTAGTTCATTTAAACTCAGTTGTGCTGCTACTTGTAATGTCAGGATAGAGCTTTTGACCAGTTGGTCTGGAGCACTGATTCTGGTGTTAAGATGATTCAGGCCGCGACTCGGGCGCTAGAGTTGCGGACTGATTTTTAGCACCGGACTCCTGCCACTGTTCCTCCTGTGAATGTTACAGTTTTGCGCAGCCTTGCACATGTGTATGAATAGACTCAAATTTTGTGTTCAAATTAATTCAAGTCCCCTGCTCCCTCACAGGATCGACGGGACCCCACATTCAAGCACTCACAAACACTTATGAAACCAAACCCTAACCTCTTAATTTAAGGAGCTTACCTCCTCCAAGTTTTCGACTCCGAGTTCTCCTCCAAGTTCTCGCCTCCAAGTGTTTCTCCTCATATTCAAATTTCACTATACTGGAAAGGCCTGCATCCCTGCAGCTAAGCCGCTAAAATCTCCAGTTGAGACCATTGGGTCGAGAGTCCTCACCATTGTTACCGAGTTTTCCCAACCGGTAACTATTCCCAAACTCATCATTCAACTCACTACTCACTTGGTGTCGGAACCTCCCACACCTACACCATCCTCGACTTCACACTCCAGCACGCGCTTCACAAGCCTGAGCTGAACGAATCGTCGGGAGTCCTCCAACCTCCTCGGACTCTCCCCAAGAAGTCTCGCAACAAGAAGTCTCGCAACAAGAGTCAAGTCTCGCACCTCAGCGTGCAACCTTCTCCTCAATAAACCCAATTCCGGCGAGTTAAACTATTCTCTCATTTTCCCCCGGTGTTGGCTTGTGGTAATTTGTGTTGTTTCATGGATTATTTGACGCTTGAAAAATTGCGTCCGAAGACCCCGAACTCCTTCTGAGTCATGATGCAGAGGCCGTAATTCATTCATTTAGCTATTAAGTGTGCTCTACCCCGAGCACTGGTGACCTCGCCATAAAAGAACATCCTCTAGTGAATTCGATAAATTCCTTGATATTCAACCTTTAAAAATCAAATTCATTTGTTTTCCCCACTTTGGGAGAACTTTAAATGGTCCTCCTTCAAAAAAAACTTTAATACATTGTATTTCTCGTAATATTAGTTCCCTGATGTGTTTTTTGGACTGCACTGTCAAGTGGCAGTTCCTTCCTCATCCTGAAATCGATAAATATCTGATGCCGGTGCCAGTTTAATGATGGTGGCTGTGATAACGGTAATATGAGTACTGAAATGTTGACGTTAAAGGGTTAAAACCAAATAACCATAAATCTCTTAACATTCATTCCACCATTTGATGCACTGTAAATATTTTCCATATTTACAATCATGTCATGCCACGCAGCATGCAAAGTACACCAAGGACGGCTGAGAAAGTTTAAAGCGGCCCATAGATGATCAATTTAATTGTCAATATAATCGACACAATATATTAATGAAAATTATTGTTGTCCTCAAAGTCAGTTAATCGACGGTCATCAATTAAGCCCACAGACGATCAATTAAATTGTCAACATTCAATATTGACACACACACACATACACATGCACGCACATACCTAGGAACAAGTCTCGCTGAGCGGCGAAGCCGCTCAGCGAGAATGAAAGTATCGATTACAACTGGCATTTGATGCTGATTCTGAATCTGCAATTTGTTTTGACCGCTCTCTATTTTTTCGATTTTTTGTGATTTATTTGAATTTCAAATTTTTATACATTTTTAATGTTTTTTTGCCTGCACCACCTCATGATCCGAACTCTGCCATTCTCGACCCAACCTGGTCGGACTTGGCATACTTTGGCTTGCACCACCTCATGATCCGAACTCTGTTATTCTCGACACAACCTGGTCGGACTTGGCATACTTTGGCCTGCACCACCTCATGATCCGAACTCTGCCATTCTCGACCCAACATGGTCAGACCGTGCCTTGAAGACCTGAGTACCGGATAGGGCCGGGTTCCACCCAACCTGTACGGACATGGCATTCTTTGGGCACCACCTGAGTTGTTGCTAGCCGCCTTTCAAAAAAAAATCGAAAAAATCGAGAGCGGTCAAAACAAATTGCATATTCGGAATCAGCATCAAATTCCAGTTATAATCGATATTTTCATTCTCGCTGAGCGGCTTCGCCGCTCAGCGAGACTTAAGGCCCCCTCACACGCGCAAATATATATGCAGACAGATCTGAACTGGTGCTGAATTCGTGCGTTTGTACGCTCATTTCAGGTTGGCACAGACTGTATGCGGCAGATGAGCCATGCTTGATAATTTTGGAGCGACCGGCTGCAAACCTTGAAACTACGGCAGTGTCACGCCAGCCTTCGTGGGTGGTGCGCGACTGTACTCTGCCTCTCTTCCCTCCTTATGCACTTCAATAAGCAATTTCACATTTGCAGTGTTGGGCCCGCAACTTTTAAAATGTTGCGGCGCAACCGCAACACCACAAAAAAAGTTGCGACGCAACAGCAACTTTGAAAAAAAAACAAAGTTGCGATCGCAACCACAACTTTTAAATTATTATATATAATTTTATCTAAATATAATTCAATTTAATTTCACGTATGTATTGCTATGAAAAAAATTATATTAAGATATTCAAAATAATGCATTTTTTACTAAAAAAATTAATAGATCTAGTAAATGTGGGGACTAGAATTGAAGAAAATCAAGAAACTTGAAAGAAACGTTTCATTTGTAAATATAGCATGAACAATGATATGAATTCCATTTTTTAATAATGATATTGGAAAGCTACCTAGCTAGTAGCTATATTTTCATAGGAGTTCCGTATATATATATGGCAAAAAAATTAGAAAACAGAAAAGTGCAGAACATTTGTTGTCTATATGACACATAAAGAAATTTACGCATATGCTCCTGTAATATATGATGTCCCTCTGCTTTTTTGTTGTTCCTCTTATGATTTAATACTAGTTCATGATCTCAATGTGACAATGTCAATGCACTGTAATGACGATCAACGTTGCCTTTCAAGAATATAAACATTTCATAATGTTCGTCTGAAAGCCGAGCACGTCGTGGTGTCAAAATTTCTTTGCCGAAGTAGAACAGTTGTTCGACCGCAGCGCTCGATAGTATTGACGCGTTAAATTGGATGAACGCAAGGAATCATCGCTCAGTGAACATCAGGGGGGCTAGTTCTGCTGATTACTGCCTGTTTCAGGCAATCATTGACTTGTTTCAACGAACTTTTCTTCGTTTTTTCCCTATCATCCGCTATCATTACGACGTTAAAGAAGTCATCTTCGTCATCTACGTCCTCTGCACTGCTCTCCTCAGCTGAAATACCATTTTCCGATCTGCTATTAAGATGGGCGATTAGTTTTTTGTTATTACCTCCATTCTTTGTACTTCGTTAAGCCATTTTAGCTTAAAATGTGGATCCAGAGAGGATGCCATGATAAAATCGTCATTGTGAAGTACATTGGCAAATCGCAACATCTAGCTATGTAGATTTGCCGTATAACACGTAATTTTACACTTACAACACACGTCATTCTTAATAACATTTTTTATACAATGAGTTACATTAAATATACTGTAAGAAAAGTGTATGTGTATCACTGTATCGCCTAATGCTAATAATAAACAGTTGCCAGATGGGTTGTACCCTGTACGGTTTAGTTTCAAACAAGAATGAAACGCGTATTAAACTTTATTGAAGTTATTTAAAAAAATTAAATAATCATCGTGATGTTGCGGTTGCGAGTTGCGGCCTGACACTTTGAAAATTGTTGCGATCGCAACTGATTCGCAACTTTCCAAAAAATTGTTGCTGTGCAACCGCAACCGAAAAAGTTGCGATCGCAATTGCAACTTGTTACGGCGCAACTGCCCAACACTGCACATTTGTATATTCACTACTTTTTAGGAATTATTCTTTAGCCCATTTTGAGCGAGCTTTTACATGTCTTTTTTCTTATTCATTGCAACTAAAGCGAATCCCATCAGCTGCACGAACTTGCCGTCTGGAGTCGCTGTTTTGTGCGTGCCCTCTACCTAGCTGCTACTGGCATAGTGAAGTGTGTGCCAGTCTTGGTCAAGTTTGCAGTGGGTTGTTTGCATCGTGTGAGGGGCCTTGAGACCGACAAACCAAACTCGGTTCAGATTGTCTGCAGACATATTTGTACGTGTGAGGGGGCCTTTAAGCCCATGCCTGCACCAAACTCGTAAAGGCCCCCTCACACGCGCAAATATTTCTGCAGACAAATCTGAACTGGTGCTGAATTCGTGCGTTTGTACGCTGATTTCAGGTTGGTACAGACTGTATGAGGCAGATCAGCTATGCTTGATAATTTTGGAGCGACAGGCTGCAATCCTTGATATGACGTCAGTGTCACGCCAGCCTTCGTGGTCGGTGCGCGACTGTACTCCGCCTCTCTCCATCCTTATGCACTGCAATTAGCAATTTCGTATTTGAATGTTCACTACATTTTAGGAACCATTCTTTAGCCCATTTTGAGAGAGCTTTTACATCTCTTTTATTTCTTATCCATTGCAACTATAGCAAATCCCATCAACTGTACGAACTCGCTGTCTGGAGTCACTATTCTTGAACGTACTCTCCACCTAGCTGCTACTGGTATACTGAAGCGTGCGCCAGTCTATGTCAATTTGCAGTGCGTGGTTTGCATCGTGTGAGGGGTCTTGAGACCGACAAACCGAATGCAGTTCAGATTGTCTGCAGAAATATTTGTACGTGTGAGGGGGCCTTATGGATACACAAATGCATTTCTATGCATCGAGGCAATACATACGCATTCTATTTAGTGTCATACGCATAGCGTGCACACGTACACATATATACAAGTAAGCATGTGCGCGAATATCAGCGTAAACCAGTCAGTATAAACCAGAAATTCCAATCGAGGGAAACGGAGAAAATACCTTTTATTATGGCATGAATTTTATAAAATTTCGTACTAAAAATAGTGGCACAAAACAGTCTACCTAAGTCTGAAACAGGAAAACGATTGTGGGACGTGAATAAGAAAGAAAACATTAATGTCCTATAAATGTTTCATATTAGAAAAAAAATCACATTATCTTTGAAATATGGCGCAAATTGTCGGCAATTGATAAACAAACATAGGTATCACATTATTATAAGCATATAACTTTAAGCGTAATACTGCAGTATAAATGGATGATCACACAACGAATTTATTGCTTTTTTTACATGGATGCTTTACGATTTCATATTAGAAAGAAAATCACATTATCTTTGTAATTTGGTGCAGAATGTCTGCAATTGATAAACACACACACACACACACATAGGTACCATGACGGTCTAGTTTGATGCTTGCACAGAAATGGAGAGGAATGACATAAAATGCAACCTTCGACTGGTTTATCTACTCTAGTGCACACAGGTGTACGTGCACAAATGCACACCCATATGCCCACATACACCTATATACGTACACACATATTCAAGTAAGCATGTTTGCAAATGGCAGCGTATAGGCGATCAAATCACAATACTTACGCATACTTTAAAACTGTTGTGTGATATCTTGTATTATAAAACAATAAGCGAGGGAGATTTTTGAGCAATGGAGATACCAGGCAAATGAGATTCGACAGTACTTATTTTGTGTGTTCTGTAACTCAGAATTATTCTTGAGACACAAGATGACGAGTTATTTTGGCTTTAAATTCTCTCGGTCTTTGAGGGACTTTAATACTCAGGGGAAGTTTGTTCCACAGTAAGGTGCCTGATATGGACATAGCCTTCTGCCCTAAGTGAAATGAACGATAGTTGACTAAGACATTATTGTTTCTATTCAGTTTTTGATTGGTTACAGTGGGTGGATGGAAACACACTATCTCAGCATTGCTCTGAGGAAGATATAACGAGGAGAATACGTATTGGGCCTTCTGCATGAAGAGCCTTTCTTGGATAGGAATCCAGCCGAGTTTATTGAGGAGAGGGGTTACGTGATCACTTCTTTTGAAATTACCGTTGCATACCACCTTCGCTGCAAAATTCATGCACTTTTGTAAGTCCCTTTGAAGGTATTTAGGTAAGTCTCCCCATACTAGGCTTCAGTAGTCAATGCGCGATAACACATGGGATTGAATTGCTGATAATCTGGATTTTTCGTCTAGCATACCTTTTATACGATGAAAAAACTATAAAGTTCCGTAGATTTTGTTGCAAGTAGTCTCAACGTGAGATTTGAAGGACATATTTCTATCGAACCAGATTCCTAGATTTTTAACTTTTTCTGATGCATTTATTTTATCATTTCCAACTGCAAGAGTAAGATCTGAAGTTTTTTTAATTGCATCTTTGGATCCAATAATAATGCATTGTGTTTTATTAGCATTTAATTTAAGACCATTTCGGTCGTACCATGATTTCAGGGTAGTCAGTAAAGTTTCGGCTTTAATTTGCGTCTGTGGTATTTCCGATACAGAACTTGTTATTGCAATTTGAACATCATCTGCATACATTGAGATCCGTGTGTTAGAAGGCATTGGAGGGAAATCATTAATGAAAATAGAAAACAGTAGCGGACCAAGAATGGATCCTTGGGGAACACCAAAATTGTTTTGAATGAATGGGGACAATTTGTTTTCTATGCGGACTGCATGAGATCGATTTGACAAGTAACTTTCAAACCATTGCGTGTCTATTCCCAAGTTCAGTATTTTACGTAGAAGTCTATCATGTTCGACGCTGTCGAACGCCTTAGAGAGATCAAGTAGCAGCATGAGTGTTACATTCTTTTGATCGATTTCACTGTATATTTTTTCAGAGATATTGAGCAGAGCGTCTTGAGTGCTTGTATTTCTTCTATAGGCATATTGATTTTGGTGGAGTATATTTGACTCGTCCAGGTGACACGACAGTTGATTTGTCACCACTTTCTCTAATAGTTTTGACATGACAGGCAAAAGACTGATGGGCCTGTAGTTTGATGCTGTATTTAGGTCACCACTTTTATGCAACGGTCTTCTAAGGTTCACCCAAGTGGGATACTTGATTTGATTATGTGAAGCTTGACGTTTGAAGAGCAAGCAATTTGACAAGGGTTAAGAATTGGATTGATTGTTATTCTTTGACCAGGCAGGGTCACCAGAAGCCGGGGACGGCTTCAATATATTGAATGAACTGATATGGCCACTTACTCAGAAGGAGTTTAGCTCGGTGTTCGGACGCAATATTTCTAGCGTCTTATAATCAAACAAGGAAATAACAAAAACCACCATACAGCCAACACTGGGGAAAATGAGAGAACAAATAGCTCGCCTTTTGGAGTATATTTAGGTCGGAGGTTGAACGCCGAAGTGCGAGGCTTGAGGCTTGGTTCGTGAGACGTTCTTGGGGAGAGTCCAAGGTGGTTGAAGAACTTCAGACGATGCGTTCAGCTCAGGCTTGTGGAAGCGTGTGCTGGAGTCTGAAGTTGAGGATGATGTAAGGAGGGAGGTTCCGACATTAAGTGGGTCGGCGATTGAGTGATGAGTATGGGAATAGCTACCGGTTGGGAAAACTCGGTAAGAAAGGAGACTCTCGACTCAATGGTCTCAACTGGAGATTTCAGCGGCTTAGCTGCAGGGATGCAGGCCTTCCAGTTTAATAAGTTAGATAGGAGGGGAAACTTGGAGAATAAACTCGGAGGAGGTAAGCTACTTAAATTAAGAGGTTAGGGTTTGGTTCCATACGTGTTTGTGAGTGCATGAATGTGTGGTCCAGTAGATCCTGTCAGGGGACATCGTGCTGGATTATTTTGTACGATAACGAGTCTATTCATACACATGTGCAAGACTGCTGCGTCTGCTGCATTAACAAGAAGAACAATGGCAGAAGTCTAGTGCTAAGGTCAGTGCGCAGCTCCAGCGCCCGAGTTGCAGCCTGAATCATCTTAACACCCAGAACCGGTGTTCGAGACCAACTGGTCATAAGCTCTATCCTGATATCACAAGCAGCAGCACTACTGAGTGTATAATCTAAATGAGCTAACAGCTAGAAGCAAAAATAGCTACTAAGGTAAATAATGTATCAAAAGTAAATATGAGAAAAGGTGAAGCCTCTATTCTCTATAATTCAGATGAGCAAGAATTGCTTCTAGGCGCAGCAGAATTACATATAAAAAGGAGTAGCATCTAAAAAGACACAGCAGTAAAACAAACTAAAGCTGGAAAACAAAGTTACAGTGACTTAGCAAAGGCTAACAACGCTCAATTAAATTCAGGGAAGCAATATTTAGCTTACACATTAATGATCCTTGTGGACAGAAAAGTGTCTTAAAACACTTTGCTCAGCACTGATAAAATATCTAAGGAGCTAATGCCAACATTGTAATAATATTGAGAGCCAACAAGGATTCATCGGAGAAGCAAATACAAAAGGGAAAACAATGACAAAGATGGGGCAGTGAGCTTGAAGCTTGTGCATAACTAACACTGGCACAGAGAAAACATAGTGAATGTTCCTAAGACACAACAACGAGCGCTCCCTACACAGACAAGTTAAGACACAATAAAACACTTAACATTAAACACTTGTTACTCACATATGCCCGCTCTGGGGCCCAAGCACTACTCAGGAGAATCTATACGAGAATGACGATTCTGCCTGGAAAGCCGGCCTTATATACGCTGTGAGCGGACGAGCGCTTCCGGACGGAACTTCCGGGACGAATGAACTTGCTGTATGGTTCTACGTGAAAAACGCCGTTCTTTCTTGTCGAAGTATTTCTTTGGTCAAATTTCAATAGATTTAGGGGTAATGTTGAAAGACAATAGTAATCTAAAATTTTAAGAATGATTACGTTAACTTTATTTAATTTTTAGAAGATGGTTTTAATAATTTATGAAATTTAGACTGAAGTGCGGCTGAGGGTTTGTGGTGCCCGGAAAAATTACTGAATAATTAATACAAATTTAGAATTTAATATTAAAAGTAATTTTGTACCTTTAAAAGTCTTTTATTTAAAAGATAAATAAATATTAAAATAGATAAAATCTACACCGTCTCATGAGACGAGTTGAGTGCCGCTTTATGGCAACATTCATGCTCTTCAAGCATCGTTCGCTGCTCAGCAGCCCATTCCTCCGCTAAACCTCGTAGTGTAAACAAGTGCTCTGATCAACCTGGATCTAAAAAAAAAGCTACCTCCCCTACCTTTACCTCTTTTGATCAAGTGATTATTTATTATTCGGGCATGTCGTAATTAACCGTACTTAGAATCCTACACCATTAGAATTTTCCATTACTATTCGGATTATAGTACGTTGCGAAGTTCCCCAGTCTTTTCTCCTGAATAATCCCGTGGGCCAAAATAAATATTTACTCTTTTGACTAGTCTTTATCCCTTGCTAGTCGCTACACGAATAATTAACTCGTAGGCGGTTCCAAACGAAACTCCACTTTGGAACAAGCCTCATTGGTGACCCATCGTGATAAACATAAATACACCCTCCTTCTTTACAATTTACACATCATCCATACTAAACAAAGGAAGCACACAATAACGGTTCAGGGGAGGTAGCAAACTCCAGGCGCTGAAGCCGCCGGTTGGACGCCGACACCAAGAAAGAAGACCGCAGTGGCATACAAAAGCCGAAGACTGCAAAACTATCGTGAGTAGCGAATTCACCAGTGATCAAGCACATATTTTTTTTTATTTAGTATATTTTGTGTTTTATTGATTTGCTTTCATTACATTTCATTGCATAAGTAGAGTCCATTCCGGTGCACCATAGTATATTTCGCCAGCGAGCTATTTTCTATATTTCCTATTCCTTTTTTTATTTCTTTCTTTTTCCAACGAGTTTCCCCTATTTCGACGTTTTCTCTATTTCCCGCAATACATTTTCCTCCAACTTCTAGCGCTATAACTATTATATTTCACATTTTTTCCGCGAACGTATCTCCCCTATTTTTGATTGATATTTTCTCCAATTCTCGCGTTTCGTTTTCTCCGATAATTAGGAACTACTGTTGTAAATCAATACGTGACATCAATAGAGTATATTAAAGGAGATCTGAACGTAGTAGCAGACTGCTTGTCGCGCCCCGTTTGCGCGACATCAGTGGACGTATTCGATCTCAAAAAGCTGGCTATAGCCCAAGCTGACGACCCTGAAGCGAGTGTTTTGAAAGAAAGGCTGACACCCTTCGATATTGCCCCTGATCTTAAACTATGGTGCGATTCCTCTACCGATTGTCCTCGACCCTATGTTCCCCTCACTTGTCGCGAGCAGATCATGGCGTTCTTGCACAATCTCGCCCATCCGGGCTATAAAAATACTGCTAAAAATGTCAAAGCCCAGTTTTTCTGGCCAAATATGGACAAAGATGTCCATCGTTTCGTCCGATATTGTGAAAATTGTCAGCAGGCAAAGGTGCATAAACACACCAAATCTCCTGTTAGCCCTATCGCTCCGCAATCTGATCGTTTCCACACTGTCCATATCGACATTGTGGGCCCTCTTCCTCCTGCTTCCTTACCTACTTCTACAACTTCTTTACCCTTCAAGTACCTATTGACTTGCATTGATCGCGCTACTAGATGGTGCGAAGCGGTTCCTCTGGTTGATACCACTGCTTCCTCGGTCGCCATTGCCTTCGTATCCGGATGGATATCACGCTTTGGTGTCCCGTTGGAAGTGGTGACCGACAGAGGTGCACAGTTTGAGGGAGAACTTTTCAGTGAATTAGCGAACCTCCTAGGTTTTCACCATGTTCGCACGTGCAGCTACAGGCCGCAGGCCAATGGCCTAGTTGAAAGATTGCACCGAACTCTTGAAGCTGCCATTATGACCCGTAGAGAAAACTGGTATTTCTCCCTTCCTATCGTCCTGCTAGGCTTGCACATGACTCCAAATTCTTCTGGTTTTTCTCCTTTCACCGCCGTGACTGGCGCCTATATGCTTTGTCCTCAACCTTTAGTTGCCGATACAAGGCCTAGAACATTTTCTTCGGACGTTATCCAAACCTTTGTCAACGAAATGCATAAGTTCGATTTCCGACGCCTTTCCGAAGGCTCGTGCCATGATTCACCACCTGTTTACGTGCCCGTTGACTTGCAGAATTGCGAAAAGGTTTGGTTGCGAGTCGACCGGATCAAGAGGAGCTTAGAAGCCCCTTATTCAGGTCCTTACGAAGTCCTAGAACGTAACCCAAAATTTTTTAAGCTTAAACTTCCTCAGGGTGTTTCAAACGTATCGATTGATCGTTTGAAACCCGCCTATAGTCGTACCCCTACCTCTTCTAAACCCTCTTCTACACCCTCATCTCCGACTCCTCCTGAACCTCCTCCTCCTCAGCCTTCTCCGCGGTGTCCTGAGGTCATTTCAGCACCCTCGCTACCTCCTCCTCGCACTAGATCGGGTCGTACCGTTCGTTTCAAACCCTCAGCGGACTACCACTATTTTGGTGTCTGAGGGCGCTCCGCGTCTGGCCGGGGTAGTGCTGTGGTGCCCGGAAAAATTACTGAATAATTAATACAAATTTAGAATTTAATATTAAAAGTAATTTTGTACCTTTAAAAGTCTTTTATTTAAAAGATAAATAAATATTAAAATAGATAAAAATCTACACCGTCTCATGAGACGAGTTGAGTGCCGCTTTATGGCAACATTCACGCTCTTCAAGCATCGTTCGCTGCTCAGCAGCCCATTCCTCCGCTAAACCTCGTAGTGTAAACAAGTGCTCTGATCAACCTGGATCTACAAAACAAAGTTACCTCCCCTACCTTTACCTCTTTTGATCAAGTGATTATTCATTATTCGGGCATGTCGTAATTAACCGTACTTAGAATCCTACACCATTAGAATATTCCATTACTATTCGGATTATAGTACGTTGCGAAGTTCCCCAGTCTTTTCTCCTGAATAATCCCGAGGGCCAAAATAAATATTTACTCTTTTGACTAGTCTTTATCCCTTGCTAGTCGCTACACGAATAATTAACACGTAGGCGGTTCCAAACGAAACTCCCCTTTGGAACAAGCCTCAGGTTCACTACAGTCTAATAATGGAGTGTTTCCATTGGTTTGGAAACATGTTGGTTACTATTGATGTATTAATTATCAGACGAATCCATGGTGCTGTAACAGGGAAACTGTCTTTGATATATTGAAGACTGATACCATCATGTCCAATTGCCTTTGTGTTTTTTAGTGAGTATAAGATATTTTGTAACTCCGGTAAATCGACAATGCGTGGTCTCCACTTGACATCAGTCCTCGAGGGTGCAGTGAGGCATGAATTTTCAATTATCGTTTCATCTGGATTGGTACACACCTCACTGAAAACTTGAGCCCCTACTTTTGAAAAGAATGTGTTGAAATCTGTGGCTGTTGCCAAGGGATTTTCAAAATTACTTTTGCCATCTAGATTTTTATATGGGGCTACCTCACTAATGATTTCCCAAGTTCGTTTCGGGTTATTTTTAGCCGTTATCAGTGCCTGGTGGAAGTGAGTTTGTTTCGCTTCAGTGATTTTCTTTCGAAGAATTTTCTCATGTTCTTTACATCTCTTGTATAAGGTACTGTTTGATCTATTTTTTTTTATACTCTCGCAAGTTAGCTTTCTTCATTCTGCTCATCTCTTTCACCTCGTCAGTAATCCAAACAGTCCGTTTTGGCTTGGTTTTTTTGGTAACGTAAGGTGCACATTCGTCGAGAGCTGCTGTGAAGTTCTCGTTGAAGATTGACACTTGAATGTCAACATCGTCAGATTGCTTCATTTTCTGGAATTCGGTGGACCTATCGAGAAGTTTTTCTTGAAATAGTTCTGCTGAATAGTGCCTTTTCGAGCGATAGGTCATTAAGTGGTATTTTTGTCTTTCCTTTGCAATATTAATTTCACATTCTATAGAGTGGTGATCAGGAATAGAAGGTGATATTACTGTACTAAGTATTGCAGTGGGATTATTTGTGATTGCTAGATCGAGGAGAGTTGCAGAGACTTTAGTGATGCGAGTCGGTTCTTTGACCATTTGTGATAGGCTTAGTTTATACAATAGCTTTTTGCTCAGCTGATTGTTTTCGTCAGTTAGGTCAACATTAAAATCTCCGAAAGCAAAGAATGATTTTTTTGCCTGAAGGATTTCTTTGAAGGTTTCCTCAATGAAATCTAGTGTTCGATTTAGGGGAGACGATGGGTGCCGGTAAAGGCTGCCAATGATGATTGATTTGTGTTTATTTATTTGCGCTTCTAACCAAACCATTTCAATGCCTTCGCAAACTTTATTCGCTAATAGTGAAGATGTTGAGTACATTTCTTTCACAAAAATACAAGATCCACTACCTCGGCTGGTTTTAGCGCCATCGTAGCGGTACAATACGTAATCAGGAATGTTAAAAAATGAACTTTGGGTTCGTGAATCAAACCATGTTTCTGAGACACACAAAATGTCAATTTCTTCAGTGACCAACATTACTCTGATTTCATCCAATTTACCATTCAGGCTTCGAGCATTTACATGCTTAATTTTGATTTTACCTATATTAGCACTCTTTTTGAAGGTAGCAAAGTCACTATTTTGATGGGATCGTTCAGGGGATTTATCGATTTTGTCTAAGTTGCCCAGGGTGTTTGGCCCAGCTCCTGCTATGTAAGAAAGTCTACTATTTGGCTGGGCAGCGGCACTCTGTCAAGATGAGGTGATCCCGGTCTGATTTTTTGCCTTGTGTGACAAGAGCACTGTAGTGATTGCTTTTACGATGGAGCAGTAGTGGAGGGTTATTATTTGATAACTCTGAAAAGGGATTGCCTGATATTTTCAAAACTCAATGATCCTGTTCATCCAGGACAAGAAGTTTTTGGCCTGTCACATTTGAAATGATTAGTGGTATAAGGTCTACAGCAGCTTGATCAAAATGTTTATCGTCAATGTAATTATCTATGAGGTTTTGCATGTCTCCACTGTTCTTTTAAAAAAAATTAGCGTAATTGCTGTTGTTTGCTTTACTCTCTGTTTTGATTGCAGCCTTTAGGGAATTGTAATTCCAATTTGATGCCGGTTGTTTTGTAGCATCAGCTACAGAGCGTAAAATTATAAGAATTTTCATTCGCACTTAAATAAAATAATTATTGACATTAAAAATCTTACTCTAAATTATGATTAATAATTTTCTACTTATAATTAGTATTCCTGTAAGTTTTTGTGTAAATGCACGAGAGATAAATAACACTCGACCAATTTTCAAGAGAGAAGCTTCTGCGAGTGGTAACACTGCGTGGTGGCGTCTCTGTTTTGAAACCTCACACTCTCGCGGTTCTTCCTAGTCTGTGCATACATAGCTCTCGTAAGTGAAAGAAATTAGGTTTAAATAGTGAAAAAGCTGGTAAAGTATAGTGTGTGTCATTTCGTGAAATGCAGTGTGTTAAGTATAAGTGATCGTGTCAGTCGTGATTTATAGATAACATGCAAATAGTCGCAGAGTTCAGAAGTAAAATTCGTAACGTGGTTTCGTCGTTCGTGTTTCGTTGTTCACGCAGCGTATAATTCTGCGTCACATGTTCATTGCATTTCGGTGTTAAGATTTCATTAGCAACATTTAAATCATGTTCCTTTTATTCTTCTTTACTACAAAAATCATATACTTGCAGCTGCCATTCATGATATCGAAGTTCGTGCATAGAATACATCGTGAACGCGCACGGTATACATCGTGAACGCACACGGCAGAGTCCTCCGCCTTTGTTTCCCAAAATGGCGGAGTATAAACTGCTGTCTCATGTCATTACTCTGTGATTTAAATTGCACTATATTCATGTGGAATAACTCTCCATTTTTACAACATATTCTAGCAGTTGTTTTCTTGTCAGTACGATTTGACCTTAATGAAATTAAGGACTTTCCCTTTTATTTCTCGTACGGATATAGAGATGTTATAGAGTTACGAAAACTATGCATTTCATATTCATTCTAAGCATTTTAGCTATTTTTATATTTCCTTTCTGCTTCATGAATCATGTGTTATTAAGTCATGTGTTTTCCATAACTCCACAAAATGTAATCACCGATATTACTGCTTTAAAAATCACAGGATAAAAGGGATACTGTCCTGCAGATTCTTGCAAGTTTCAGTTTCGTGGATATTTCATGATATTCCGTAGATCTTGTGCTTAATTGCGTGTGGTTTCGGTAATGAATAACGATTGTCATTACCGGAAGTTCTTAAATCTCAGGCTCTGATATTAAAGAAAAAGGCATTAGTGAACAAGCTTGCCAGCTACAAAAATCTGTCCTATCTCCTGAGCTTGACAAAAGGAGAACAAAATTCAAATAGCTCGTGTTGAATCTGTAGGGAGTCTCAGGTTTCTCCGTCGTGGGAAAATATCATGTGCAGTGTAGAGATTGTCAGTGTGGAATGTTTCCTTGATGCCTCTTCGAGAGCAGTCTCATTCAGCGACTTTGATAATTGCAGATTCATCGATGGCAACACACACACCAAAACATTCCTTGGGTTGATTTTTATTTCCTGCGGATTTTCACAAGTTAAAAAATCACGTGTCTTATTATTTGCTCACTAAGTCACCTTGAGTTACACTTACCACTCAAACTTCGAGTTACCCCCATTTAACTCGCCCTTATTGCCTAGCATTTGCCTCGGTTTTGTGAGCGGACTCAGCCTGGTATAATTGACTTATTTACCGGCTAAACATTCATCTGTTTTCACTCCGGACATTTGTCTTTAGAGCGTAATATTCTTAAAACTCCAAGACCAAGTAAAATGGAGTGACCATCGTCAATCACGGCTCAAAAATTAAGATTTGAAGCAACTCTGAAAGTCCTAATTCTCTGGTTTGTTAATTTGCCCTCAATCTGAAAGTAACCTCCACAAAACACACACTCATTCACATCCTGCCGACGCCATCGATCGCCGAACTTCACCATCGACCACAGGACCTCGCCGGCACGGAGTGCCCACCTAGACAAGCTCTTCCAGTCAAGCTCAATCGCCAGTCCTCCCTGGCGTTCCTCCAATAAATTCCAAAAGCTGAGTTTTCCCATGCTTTATTTACCTTCTCTGACGATTTCGAAAACCTTATCGATTTACGATTAGCGTTTGGCCATACCCACGGCAAACATAACAGTTTTGTAAGTAGATGAGCTACTGCATGGAGGAGGCAGTGTCCATCGGCTTTGATGGGAATCAGTTTTATGTTCCATGATCGTTTCAATTCATCCATTGTGGAATTCATGCGTTCACAAATGGGGCTGGAGACGTTTTTTGTACTTTTTACATCATTAAGAGGTTCTGAGAGGTGCGGGGAATTTACGTTTTTCTGGCTCTGAAAGGGCGGGCTGTGGTGATTTCTTGTATGGGGATTTACATAGAACTGAGAAATGCTCGTGTCAGTTCCATTTTTTCTGGCGATGATTGTGAACACAGTTGGGTAGTGGATTTTCCATCGATTGTCGACTGCAATTTTGCAGCGATTTCTCTCTTCCTGTTGATTTCACTGCTTCCGAGTATGTGATTGGATGTTGATTTATACTCATGTCTAAGAGGGGCTTTTCATTTTCTGCATAAGCATTGGATAGCAATGAAAACCTATTTTTTGTAGGCACTCCGCAATTGTTTGTGGCAGATGCAGGAGAGGGCTTGTTATATGAGGCAAACATCGGGAGGAGCTACGTAATCTCTTTTTTATTTGCATACGCGAAATGTTACTATATTCGTTCATTTTCATTAAAATATAATGAACAGCAACCTCCTTATATTCGCAGCTTTTAGTCTGCCAAAGGCATTGACGGGCTTAGTACATTTCAATTAAAAGCAGTGTAGTTTCTCGCGGCAGTGTTGAGTCAGCCATAACGGATGAGCGAGAGGCGCTACCTCACTTGGTGAATATCAACTGCACACAGAGTGTCACAGACCGGTCAAGAGCTGCGGCTGCTGCGCCGCTCTCACGTGTGGCGCGCTTCAAGGATTCGACCAAGGCGAATAGGGAATTTCGGACACACACACACAAATATGAACCTCTGTGGTGAGCCTCGTCTACACGAGTCGCGCCTCAAGGCTGAAATGTCCTCTAGTGTAAACACCCCTTTAATTGCAAAGTTGCTTGTGTTTAAGGCTGATGTGTGTAATAGTTCTGTCTATTTATATACGTCCAGCATTATTTTTTGCTGATATATTTGCTTGTGGTGTTCAAATCAACTTTGTAGAAGAAACCTCAATGCGTTAAAGCGTAAGCATTTTATGTGATTAAAAGTAATGCTGTGATTCGAGTTGATTTCATATTGAGGACCACACCTTATAGGAATTCTGCCTCTCAGCCTGAGGCGGTTTTCCAGTCGTAATCTCTAAGTGATCGAGTAACCCTCGGGGTTACGCGGGTTACTCGATCCGTCAAAAACAGTGTTTCCAAAGATGATCCGTTGCCGAGATTGCTTCTAGAAACACAGGTTAGTGTCACCCGAGTAACTTTTTCTGTAACCTCGTTTTGAAAAGGATTATGACCGGGTTGGGTTATGACGTCACAAATGTTTACAAACAAATTTTAGGCGGGCTTTTGCTAATGTGGTACTATATCCGTAAATAATTAAAAATTAGCGTTCAAATAGGATGAAATTGTAAGATGTGTGTATAGTATTTAGTATTTTAGCATATTGTGTAAAGGTTTTAGCATGAAAATGAAAAGTTATATGAAATTGACATTGAACACAAGCAGCGTATTTGCTGTAAGGCTAGGGCAGTTAATAGTCATCAAAATACAAGTATTTTTCTTTTTTCATTAACATATCTTGCAATTAATAGTATTGCTTTAATTAATTTTATATTCATTTAAACTTTTTTGTATGAATTAAGTTTGTGAATTGCTTTTTACTTAGTTATTGCTGGCTGAACTAACTATCTTATTGATTTGAATTGTTATGGTACAGTGGTACTAGATATAAGGGTCTTGTTATTATTTATAGTTCATTCTTCTCACACAATTGAAATGATGTCATGTAAGTATACAAGTTTGACTAGTTTTGTGAATATAGTCTTATAGAAATATTTTGTGGTAAATGTGAAGCGTTGGCCAGTAATCGATTTTTAAGTTTTCGGTGCATTAAGGTAATTAATTGGATCAAAGTAAACAAGTTTTCTTCTGTGGACTTTCCGTCAGAAATGAGTACTTTACAAGTTATAGTGGTAAATGACCTACCGCAACTCCAGTCTTTAAAGCAGAAAGTAATTCATCGAGCGCATCAGATGGCAACACTACAATGGACTCTCCCTTCTGATGCGCTCGAATGATTGAGGGCATTCTTGCCATCTAAGACAAAAGTTAACATACTGCTATAACTCATTATTTTTGGAGGATAATTTCTATTGTGTTATTAACTAAAAGATATTAGAAGTGGGTTCAGGCTCTGTGGGGCCGGCAAATAATAAATTACGAAGTACCCAAACTTAACCTACCGCTGTAACTCGTTTAATACTAATTTGCGACGGAAAGTGCATAGAAGAAAGGTTGTTTATTTCAATCTAATTAGCTATGTTTAGGCACTGGAAAGTGGGAAATTGATTATGGTCCTTCCTTTAACGTTTACTGTCATTTAAGTATGGGACATCTTTGTTTTATGTTCTTCATCTGTTAATTGATGATCCATTTGAAAGATAACTTCATCATAGCTTTGTAATTTTATGGAAATGTTTTGAAATATCTTTCATCTGATATGTTACTCCATGTAATCAAATAGTAGATGATAACATTCATGCTGAGAGTGAATTGACACTATTATCATCTATTGAAAAAATCATCTTGGCTTTAAAATTTTGGCACATGTCTTTGTTAAACTGTCAAAATAAGATGCCTTACGCATTTATGCAAATTTTAGGTACATCTTGAAAATTTTACAATTATGTTTCAAAGAGAACATCATTTTTGGAATAAGTATCCAAAATTAATCAAATAGTGAGTCAGTTGAATAATTTATTCAAGTATTTCATTGTTGCTACTGAGCTGTTCTCACGGAATTTTAATTTAGAAAAACCAAATAATTTGTATGTTTAATAACCTAATCAAGCTAACTCAATTTTTTTACTCTATTCAGCCATAATGATGGAGTCTCATCTCCTTGCCTAATAGCAAAAATACTTATAAATGTGTTTGGTAAAAGCATCTAGTATGGTCAGCTGATTAAAAGTATTTGTGCTGTACTCAGAACATAAACTCTCTTAACTTGATATTTACTAAGTTATTTTCAATTCAATAACAGCTATTTTGCATTATTATGAACTGTAAAAAACCAATGGCATAAAGTAGTTGCTAGTTTAACCCTATATAAATAAATACTTTTTCCCATAGATGTTTCTTTTTCCACTGATTCTTTCTTACACCTTATTATTGTACTCGTATTACTGTTATTACAACCATCAGCACTAAGCTGGTTCTGATATGTGGTAGTCACTAATATCAGGCTAGTAAAAAACTCCTACTTAATGGTGAACTTTAAATAACATAAAAAGAAAGAAATTCAAGCAGAACTACAATGTATTGAGGCTATTTTTGATAGAGGACCAAAAAGTCTTATGGGGTGCTGAAGGGTTAATAAAACCAGCTGTGCTACCTGTGCAATTAGTGTGCAAGCTTTCATTTCCATGTTCTGTTCAAAACTTAAGAGAAAAATTTTTGTTCCTCGTTTCATTGAGATAAAAAGAAACCATAAAGGACTTATCATAATTTTTCAACTTGTCATGGTGTTTTTGAAAGGAGAGCCTATTTAGTACGTATTGTAGACTGTTTTCTATCACAACAGGTAATTATTGTCCAAAGCAGCCTGATAAAAATTTATTTTAGGAGACATTTATGTCGATTGTACTTTTAACATTAAATTTGCTAAAGCAAAATGACTCTCAGAATTGGAAAAAGACAAACAGAAAAAAAAGGTATAAGCAAAACCTCCATAAAAAACATTTGTATCCCTTCCTTTTTGAGAAAGTACTATAAAATATTCAAGTTCCCTGTAAAAGATTATAAAATGAAGAAACACTCATAGTGAGCCTCATTCTTTTCATCAGATATGTTCCATTTATCTTCTTGATATACATTGTGTCTTAGTGTATCATTATTCAGGACAACTAATTTGAGTCAGCTTGCAACAGATGTGTGTTTAGCAAAGAATAGGAATTTTTTATTCAGTGATATCAACATTATCATAGTGTTGATGAAAGTGGCAGTAGCTTCTTTCATTGCATGAATTTGCTTTTTATATGATTAAAAGTTATAACTAAATCAGCTTGGTATCTAAAGCTATGCCTTTTTCCATTTCAGGCACCATCAGTGTTCAAACCATGAGCATATATCACAGTCCAGTGAAGGGGCCCCATGCCACCGGTTCAGAGTTTTGCAAGGATTCTTACAAGTTGCAAGTGGATATCTGGAAGTTTATTTCTTAGGTGAGTTATTTATCAGGATTAGGGAAAATTTCACTATTATGTATATGGAAAACTATTGCTCTACAATTGAGAAGCTTGTTAGTTTAATGTCAGAAGTGATACAAATCATTCACCATGTTGAAGACAAGGGCCCTGATATTGAGGTGTGGCATAATTGGGCTGTCATCATCACTTATTTCAGTTAAGCATATGTCTTGATGACCAGATGAAAAGAATAAGTAAATAATATTAATAGATATATTACCAGTAGCTCAATAATAATATTAATAATTTGGAGCACTTCAAACCTATCTTTTGTACATCACCATTTTGAGAGTTCATTGATTTTGTTTGCATCAACTTCTGAGAAGGAGTCCACTTTGGATGCATGTGCATTGAAGGATTCTGATTATAGAATTTGAGATATGAAATGTTATCTTTTAATTTTTAAAAATTTGTATACTTGCTATAAAATAATATAAATTAAAGTGAGTTATGTACTCCTCTCTTCTACAATACTGCAAGTGAGTAGGTCTTTATCAGCATCAGCCTAAAAGTATTGATTTATCTATGGCCTGAGTATTCCGCTTCCTCCTAAATCTCAGTCAATCTAAGTTCAATTATTTCAATTTCCAGAGGAATCTACTGAATTTTCATCTAGCAGCGAATTGAAAGAAACTCATGCAGCAAAGGGTTGCATACTCTCCACTACAGAGGAACATCTGGGCAGCTTCAGACTCAGCACTGCAGGGTAAAAGCCCAACATGCTGTACAGCCAAGAGGTTTGTTGCATGGATAGGGCACTGAGTTGATGTGGTCGTGTGTTCATTTATTTTTACTTGTGTTCATTTTTTGCCATCAGAGATTCAAACTTGATTCTGACTTTACCTCATTTATGCATGTATTTACTCTTGGTGTGTTGTGCACTGTTTTTAAGATGACTATGATAGAAGGAAGTGTCGTACAGAAAATCATATAAATTTAGTAAGTTTTCAGGATTTATACTATCCTTTTTATATGATTGGAGGTATGCAGATTGTGGGTGTTATAGTTAGTATTTAAACAAAAGGGATGCTCCTCATTTTTAATTCTATCTTAGCTCTTCTAGGCTTGATGGTACAAATTATAGAGATTTTATGTGGGTTTCTTGAGGTAAACCGTATTTTTTGTTGCTATTTAATGCGTTCTTTTCAGTACAAAGACCTGTACTGTGTGATTAAAATCTGCTGGCAATGAGATTGATGTAAATCTTGCAATTTATTCATTAATTTCTTGTTTTATTGAGCTGCTCCCTTTCACTGTTGAGAAAACTGTTTAAATCCAATTGGTCATTCAACTTTTGTAATAGCATTGGATGAATACCTATGGCTGTAAAAGATATTTGAATGATCTACAACATACTACTTCTCAGGTGGAACCAGAAAACCTTCATGCGTTTTCACATCTCTGTTTCCATGTCACCATATCTTAGTCTCTTTAAGGTCAAGTTGCTGATATATTTTTTTAACACACTAAATTTTCACCTTGACGTCTCAAATGGTCAAGAATCAGGTCCAATTTATGCAATCAAATGATGATTGTGAGCCCTTGCCTGAACATGTATGCTCCTCCAACCTGTTCAAATCAAACCTCTCGTTGGCTGAATCACTCATCATTCTGAGTTGTAGAACATTTCTGTTCAGGTAATTTTCAAATGAATTATTAATGTTTTTTAGAAACTTTAGTTATTTGGGCTAGATGCCTCGTTTTTGTTAAAAAAAATTGGAAGAACATGGTCTTTGGAGTATTGTATTACACTCTTCCATAGCACTTTGCACCCTCAAATTCACATTACCCGTCGCATTCTCAATTTTTTATTTCTTGTGTTCCAACTTCATGCTGTTAGGATTGATGTAAACTTTAATTCTTGACATTGTGTTATGAACGTGGTTTCTCATTGAAGCCGCAATCGTAATTTTCATTAATGTCGCATTTATTCGTTGGCCGATTTTCAGGAGGCAATTCTTTCTCTGCATTAATTTTAATCATTTTCTCATAACTTTCATTTTCTTTCAGTTAATAGTCGAGACGGAAGGCCTCATTTATTATATTTTCGTTATATCATTAAAGATCGAAATATACTGTGACTTTTCAATGTCATTAGTCGTTGTAAATAATCATGATATCATAACAAGTTAAGTAGAAGGTGAATGATGAGATGAGTGCAACGCACATTTGTTATATTGACGACGTCTTCAAACTCAATTAGCAAGGGGAATGATACATGTGGAAATAAGAAGCGACTAACGAAGTACACAGCATATTAGAGGTTCTAAATAATTACAATGCTATCAGATCTCGGTGATTGAGTTAATTCTTAACTGTTAGATGACATAAATCATAAGAATTCGCGCTATGGCATTGAGATAAATCGGTGAAGCCTTTTAACGTGAATTAATAGATGAAAACATAGATTATCAACACATTGAGAAGTCTGACAAGAACATCTTAAATGAGGTGGAGCCTCGGATCTGAATCATTTAGTAGAGAAACATATTGATAATTATGAGAAGCACATCTTAGTTGTGAGATGAGGTCTCGGCGCTGGGTAATCAACAGAGAAGTAAAGAACGTCTAGAAGTTACATCGAACAAGATTAATCTATACCTAACACATGAAGCCACTTATTGAGGATCAATGAGATTATAGATGAGCATATGGGATACTTAGCTGTGGTATTCCCGAATAGCGGCCGACAACTCAATACAACTTTGAGTTAACACTTCCCCCGCTCCACCCGCAAGGGTGTAAGCGGAGGTTCACACGTCTTGCTTAATCGACGGCCCAGGACCTAATGCCGCTTATGCGCGTCCGCCAGAAAGAGGCTGGGTGACGCTGTCTCGAGTTGGAACAAACGCGTTACCTATCTTGAAGCTTCACGTCAAAATATTACAGAAAATATCAAGCGTTGGGAGATGATTCAAATGGATTAAGCTTTATAATTAAATGGCAAGTAATTTATGTAGAATGAACAACATTTTAGGTCTCGCAGGAAGAAGTTTAAATACACGAAGAAATATAGAAGTGTCTTGAAATGATCTCGGGCTCAGGCGTCGTCTACGTGGCAGAGAGTCCGAAGTCCACTGGGGGGGGTTCGTAGAGGGGTGAGGTTCGCTGGTTGTTTCAAATGATGCTCGGCGGTTAGTGAAGCGTTGCTCGAAGCGTAGGTTGAAGAGCTCAGAGATGCTGTGCTTTATTGTCGAGAGCATTTTATTCAATGTCGGGTCTTTTAGAAGATAGTTGCTCGGCACAAACAACCCTTTCTTAACGTTTGTATGAACACGACGAAAGTCTGTCCCAGAAGAACCACGACAATTGTTTATTTTTTACACAAATGACTATCAAGACGTACACCACCAGGAGCTGTACTACTGGAAGAAAGTCTTCTAGCACATGAGGTCCTGCCAGCATTGCAGGAGCTGCAGTCACAGCATGAGGTCGATCCCCAGCACTTAGATCAAGACCTTCAGAGCCTTCAATCTTCTAAAGGTGTGTTATTCGTTTTTATGCCAGAGGAAGAGTGATTTAATTGCTCCTACTATGCATGGTATCAATTACATATTGGTACTCGGATTTGTTGAATGTAAATACAGGGATATCAATATATTTGACTCAATGAGTAGAAAGCAATGCACTTAATTTTGGTATGCAGGTTGTTGTGTAATTCGATGCATATATTTTAACCACAGATAGAGCTATGAAAAACCCTCTCTGTGGTGATTTCATTGTTCGTTAAATCAAATTTTCCGCAAAGTTACATCACTTCAAAGTTTTTTTTACCAAGAATTTGGTCGTAAAATTTTTATTTCATTGCCGATTTTAATAGAAATTTAGTTAAGGGTGATAATTATCCTACTTTTGAAGTAAATATTTTATATTACTGCAAAATATTGACCCAGAAAGTAATTACAGAGGTCCAGAGTCAAAGTCAAATACGTTAATGTTCTCAATTGAAAATGTACAAAAAACTTATTGCATCACAAAGTTTACATCAAGAGCCTTGAAATGATGTGGTAAAATTACAAGTTATCTTCCTTTCCTGCTTTAAAATAGATTTTCACTAGCAAAACAGCCCCTGGTTTTGCGTGTAGCCTCAAGATAATAAGGCTGCTATTGTCGCGTCGCACCGGCGTGTAACATCAATTAACTGGTAAACGAACTGAAGTACTATGGCCACATTTTGTTCCCATGTAAATTACCGTCAAATCTAAAAACTTGAGCTCAAACTTAATGTGGCGATTGTACGATGTGTTCGTATTTTGGAACAACTTACTTGATTATTTATCCAAATTCTGAAATACTAACACATTGTACAATCGCCACATTAAGTTACTTCAATTCACAAGTTCAACAAATTAGTTTATGTTACAAACCGGCGTGACGTGAC
This sequence comes from Morinoia aosen, assembly GCA_030386875.1. Classification (NCBI taxonomy): domain Eukaryota; kingdom Metazoa; phylum Arthropoda; class Malacostraca; order Amphipoda; family Talitridae; genus Morinoia; species Morinoia aosen. The sequence continues at coordinate 20,153,067 of CM059576.1, read as the reverse complement.
GATAGCAGTCTTGTAGTGAGGCTACACGCTGAGCCAGACGGCTGTTTTGGTAGTGAAAATCGACTTTATTTTTTGACGGAATAAGTTCAATGTACGTTTTCAATCGAGATCATAAACGTACTTGGTTTTGACTTTAGATCTCTGTAATTACTTTTTGGGTTGATATTTTTTTAAAATATTTACCTCGAGAATAAGCTAAGTACTACCCTAAATTGAATTATCCATATCAGCCAAGAAATATAATTTTTATAACCAAAAGTATTTTTGGGGAATAAACTTTGAAGAGAGATAACTTTATTTAAAACTTGATTTTTTTAACAATAAAATCACTACAGAGTGTGGATTTCGTAGCTCTATCTGTGCTTAAAATATGTACATCGAATTACACAACATTCTGTATTTTAACATATCGTGCTTTCTCTACTATTATTATTATTAACCTTACTTAACCAAATAATTTGAGTTGTATTTGTTCAAAGGCAATGCACTTACTGCTAATGTAAGATTTTAATTGCATATCTGGGGTCATTGTGTTCCTATAATTATTTTTTCGATGAAATTGAGATTTTTTACTTGCTCTTTAAACATTTTTTCCTTGTGAGGAATTTAAGCTGGTTCATTCATGATATGGCTTCTTATCATTGAATGTAAAATAATTTTCGTTGTACTTGTTCATTGTTTTTTATGAGTGCAATTTTGCGTCTTTTCACATGGCGGCTTAGCATAACAGCGCCAACAACAAATTGAGATGGAGTGGTGTTTGTTACAATGTATTGGTGTCTCTTATGTTGAGTAGGTGTGTGTCTTTCTGTCCAAAATATTTCATCAAAACTTTGGAGATGTCTCAGCATAAAGTCCATCTTACATGTGGTCGTCAAGAAAAATCGAATTATTAATATGTGATATGTCATTTTTTGTTCCGACGTAGTAAAAACAAACTTCTTTTATGGTAAGCCAAAGAACTGGAAGATAGGTTTGCCTCTTTGAATTTTAATAATCACATGCACATATGAAATTGCAGAATCTTCAATGTAGTGGATGGAAGGCCAGATGAAAAGCCTGTGCAACTCATTACCTTCGCTAACTGTTGCATCATCTGCTGAAACCTCAATGCCAGTGGCATCGACGTCATCTGCATTTGGCTCACAGCGGGAGTGCCATCGTCTGTTCCCGAGTAGCTGGTGGAGATGGAGGTGGCTGATGCTGGTGATGGAGAAAATTGGCCTGATCAAACCTCAACTGTTCAAGAGTAGCATTTACTAAACTGATTTTTAATTTTAACAGAGAGCATTCGGTGTGATCACTAGCATTTACCAAAGTAGGAGTTACAGCCGCTACTGCCTCATTTCTTCCATTTCACTGCAATGCATACAACTAATCACCGATTATAGTTAGCTGTAAACAAAGCAGAATAATTGTGAGAACGCGTTTTTGCAACGAGTCATAATTTTAAGAACAGAAATTTGCTTTGAAGATGCATAATTGTTACAATGCTTCTTTAAATTTGGGCTTCTATTTAAAGACAAAGTATTACAGCAAATGTTTATTTTGAAAACATTTAGAGAGGGAAGTTGTGATTCATTCTCTTGAACGATACGTGGTGTTCCCTTAGAGAGAGGGAAATGTGCTCTGAGTTTTTGCATTTATCATTCTACGTCGCCAATGCAATAAAGAACATTCATTGTAACGCCTATTATTTAGTGAAATGTATTATTAATGGGTTAAAAAATTAAGTTGTATTAAGTATTGATGTTAATCAAAAAATTTCCTGTTGAAAATTTTTTTGTCAGGTTGGTTTAAACAAGAAGTTAATCTGACATCAACTTGAAGGCCTGGCTGTAAATTTATGCATGGGTTATTTTGGGTTGTACGTTTAAACAGAATCATTTACTGTAGCATTTGAACAATGAATACAAAGCGTCACACCAAAAGTAACAGGAACTATGTCCTGGTTATTTTAACTCATTACCTTGCGTTATGATTATAAGAGAGGACCGGTGCTGTGATGCTGTCACCCAAGAAATGGTAATAAGTAAATACTTTGTTGCATTATAAGAACAAAATATTTTTTAATTATTGTAGGGAATAACTACTTCAAATAAGTTACTGCATTCCAAGCAAAGAATATCGCAGAAGGGAGTTGGCATTTTATTTCTAAATATGGATATATATACATACTTGAGTGTAGGATGGTATTGAACTAAATTTGACCCCCTCAGGGGTCAAAGTTAGTTAGTTCAATAGTTAGTTCAACTATTGTATCTATGGGAATTAGCGCTCCCAGAGGGACAATGTGAGGGCCCGAGCTAAGGGTTAGGTAAGCTTTCTTTTGTTAAAATAACATAGGTTTTTGTTTTGTTACGGACCATCTTTTTTCGGTTCACTGCTGTCCTGTTTTTTCAGCACCTACTGCTTTCTTCTTCAACTTTGATCTTGTTTCGTGAACTTCTTTCTCATCTTACTGTTTCTATGCCCTTTCTGCATAGATTTCGCATTCCCTTAACTCCATACTACATGGTGCCTTATTCCTTCCTCTCTTTGGGTCTCATTTGTTAAGGATAGGGAGACAAAAACTAACTAATAATCTAATCTAATCTCGCTACTAACATAACTTTGCCGAGCGCTCATTATTCTGTTCATATCAGTTTTTTTCTCCAATTCATGGAGCGTAAAGTATCCAAAACATAAATTGCATTGATTTCCATCCGCATTGCCAGTTACAGCCCATCCTTGAGTTATGTATCATCTTATGCAGACCTCAAATGAATAAATATTAGTTTCAGCTGTACAACTCATACTGAGCTCGTTTCAAGATGTAAATTACGTTGACTGATTGTGTTTAATAAAATAGAGGTTTAGAGGTTCATGAGATTCATAACTGGAGGATTGACTGCCATGATTGTATAAGTTTCCATTTCTTCTCTTTATTCATTCAATCAGTAGCTCTTTACCAACCGTTGGTAATTTTTTATTTGTCGTTACAGTAAATATTGACGAGTCACTACGTTTTCATTTATTCCTATTTGCCATCATGAAGCACATTTCCTCAATTGTCTTAATAGTGAAGACCTATTTAATAGCTGGGTCAATAAGACAAAATACACCATGATGAACTCCTTTATTAATAGGAAAATATGAGTCATCACTCAGTAAGTTAGAAAGTATTTAGAATCAAGCAATCTATTAAAACCATCTTATGAAGTTTACATAATGATCATTAAGGATGCTAGCTGAGTTTCTTGATGAGAAATGAGATTCACAACAACAGAAAAGACCAACAAAGGTATTGGAAAACCTGAAATACTGGATTCCATTTGAATGCACTATTCTAGGAAAAATTTACTGAAACTTAATGATGCCATCACTTCCATCCTGGAAAGAGAAGTGAGAGGAGTTACGACACCATAACACTTGACGTGTATGGCTGTCAGTATCTTTACATCAGAGCCTTCGTGTACCTCTACTGTTAATTGCACAGCCCACAACATGCAATTTATTTCCTCACCCACACTAATCATCAATATTTCAAGTGCTAAAGCATAATGTTGCCTATCACACCATCAGTACATTATTCCCTTATATTCAAACATACAAATACAATAAAGAGATCTCTTTCTTTCCACTGATTTTATTCCATTAAATTTTTTTAAGCTCTAATTATACACATGAGTATTGATTGCATTTTTAAAACCATTCACGTACATTTTGTTAACTTGTCAACTTCTCCACTCACTCTAATCCAAAATCACAATGACAAATATAGTAGTTGTAATCAGTGTATCAAATTTTCTCACCAAAGCAGTCCTTCTACACATATATTGACATGACATGTTACCATTTAAATTTTAGATACTCTTAGTCATGAAGTCTCAACAGCACATAAAATTTTTTGATAGAAGAAAATTTATTTGATTCTCTTGATTTCTTCACCACAGTTGGGTAAACATTTGGCAGCTTGTCATCTTCTCCAGGTATTCCAAGTATCTTCTTCTGGAACAATAACTAGTTGACATCACTCACAAAATCAATATCTGCACAAGTCCCCTACCTTAACTCATTAACTTCTAAAATTTCATCTTTTAGATCGTTCCAATAATTTGCACAAACCATTTCTAATGTCAAAATGGATGAAATTGTCCACCTTACACCATTTGCAATTTTTGTAATAAGTATGTGGAGTCAGAGAAAATGTTTTACTCCACTTGAATGACACTGTCAAACACTGCACTCATATAAAGTCCATTAGATTTTTCTTCAAGATTCAATGCCAGGAAATTTTCAAGGCTTGAGTAGTGTTAATTGTTTTCAATATCTACCCTAGCCAAACAACTTGCAACTTGGCAAGAAGATTGCAACATAGTCTCTCTAAAAGTTGTTCTTGAAGAAAGATACCACAACAATACCACTCAAAGAGCCTATGAAAACTTTATTTTGTGCATAGGACTAAGCAGCTTGTTTGGATTATCAGTCAAAGCCTCTGTAATGTCTGCAAAAAAAAAATATCCATGATTATGTCTTTCATAACTTTACTACTCTAAAAAATTCAAATTAAAATACTTTATTAATAATAACTCCTAAAATAGAAGCCCATGATAGAATTAAGAGCTTCCAATTAGGTTATTAATAGTTTTTATGAAAGCCTGTAGAGTAATTTTGCTCAATTGCTTTAACCAAGAACAAAATTAAGTTTATTTCTAAATTTTTGTACTAAATAATCATGATAACTGCATAGAACTGTTGGTTTATCTCTCCATCATAAGTTGTAGTTAAAAAGAATTTCATGAACCAGAGAAAAACTTCTAACTGAGCATAATAGATCACTATTTAACACCTACTTAGAACTAGCAATGGCTGAAAATAGAATAATATCTTGTTCATGTCATTTTCTTGAAAAAAAATTTGAATTTTACAAATAAAATAGTTCAATAAACAAAGCACTCAATTAAAATAAAGTTATTGCTATTAGCCTATATAACAATGATCATGAATTCATATATTCATAATCTTTGGAACAAGATTCACTTATCAAAGGTCACTTTCTCAACAAAAACACACAAAATTAATCAAAACGTATGCTTTAATTTCTAACGTAGATCATGGTCTTCACAGAGTAAATACTCAGTACACAGTAGACTTATATGTAAATTAGCGCTCTCAGTGGATGACCGGAAAAGTCATCTAACAACACCACTTAGGCATAGCATTCATTAAAAAATGCCAAGTATAAGATATAAATCAAATCATCGACGGGGGTAAACGTCAGTAGGTATAAAACAATGTTGATTACTATCACACACTAAAATTCAACATGCGTTATCAACTCCAAGAAGAGGTAAAACTAATCAGCTGATTCATTGTTTGTTTACAAACAAAGCTGCTGAGTAACCCCAAAATGGCAAAATCGTGTTCACAGTTGCGTTTTCGGATCTTGTCAAGAGTTACTCCGGCGAGAGTTACGCGGGTAACTCTCAGGGTCACGACTGGAAAACCGCCTCTGGCCAACGTCATCGCTCACCGGACCTCACCATCGGTCGCAGGACTTCGCCGGCACGGAGTGCCCACCTAGACAAACTTTTCCAGTCAAGCTCCTCGCTAGTCCTCCCGGGTTTTCCTTCAATAAATACCCGAGCTGAGTTTCCCATGCGTTTTTATCCTTCTCTTACGATTTCGAAAAGCACTATCGAGCAAAAAAAAAAGATTAGGATTGGACGTTAATAACTATTATGAATTTAACCCTCACCACCAAAACCCTAACACTGGTGACAACCCAGAGTGACCCAGCTTTCGAGCTTAAAACAAAACTATTCAACTCGATAAGTGTTTGAGAAAAACGTGAGAGAGGATAATATTGGCATATCATTGTAATGATAAGTTTCCCAATTTCGTAGTAACGCCTTGAGAATTTTTATGGATTTTACTGTGCTAACGTTCTCTTACCAGCTCTAAAAAATTTTTTTTTCTTTTATGCTGTTTCCTGTCTTTTGTTTCATGTGCCACAGTAGGTAGGAAAAATTTTTTTTCTCCTAATTTCCGTGCTTTACGCTTATTTCTGACTACCGTAAAAATTTTCGTTTCCATTATTTTTTCTTTCTTTCCGTTTCAACTTTGTTTAAATGATTGAATAGGTAACTAGTATCGCAAACTTTTGACACTTTAATACCAAAGTTATTAGGTGTTGATTACGTAAAATTCCGTGCCGCTATAGCTTAATTTTGCATTCAAACAAAATTTGCCAGTATGTCCGACACAGAGAATGAGGCAGTCCCAGCGCGCAATAAGCCTATAATTTTGCCTCCTTTCATACCAGCCGACAGCCTCACTTGGTTTAACCAAGTGGAGGCAATATTTAGATATAATAATATCAGGAACGAAAGCGATATGTTCTATGCCCTCATCGCTGCAGCACCCACAAAAATGCTAAGTGACTCGAATGACCTCATTGTAAACCCGCCGACTGTTAACCCTTATGGAATCTTGAAAGGTAAAATACTGGCAAAGTTACAGATGTCCGACGCGGACAAGTTTAGGTCTCTAGTAAATGAGTCAGCAATTCCACCTGTCTCTGTCACTTTCTCTCCGACTGCCTTAGTGAAGGAGCTAAAAAGGTTATCAGCCGGTGTTAACATAGCTGAGGGATTCCTCAAAGAAGTTTATATGAACAAACTACCTAGTAACGTGCGTCCGTTTCTATCAATGGTAAGCCCGGATCAAACCTTAGAGATGCTAGCAGAGTCCACTGAGACAGTGATGCGCAACCTAAATATGTCACAAGCACCGCAAGTTGCTTCCTTGAACGCATCAGCTGCGAACTTTAGCCCGTCAAATACTGCTAATAATCAATCCTCAGCAACAATAGAAACGATGCAGCGAGAAATCGCAGAGCTGAAGCAAGCTCTCCAGAATTGCCAGTTAGGTCAGAGTGTAGCTCATATCCAGCAAGACCCAAGGAATGTCTCACGTTACCATGCCACTGACTATCCCTATAACTATCATCCTTTTCCTCCTCCTCAACGTTTTGATAGAGGTAGATCTTATGATAGGTCAAATCAAAACCGCAACTCTAGATCGCGCTCTCGCGATGCTAATAGTAACCTATGTTGGTACCATCACAAGTTTGGTGACCAAGCACGAAAGTGCGGGTCCCGATTCTGTCCTCGTTATTCCGAAATGACTTTGGGAAACGCCACCAGCGACGCATAGTAGCGAGTTCTGCGTTGCCTCATTCCCAGACTACTCGCCTTTTGACCATAGTCGTTCCCACCACCAAATATCGATTTTTGATCGACACCGGGTCCAGTGTGTCAATTATCCCAGCCACGGCTAAAGATAGAAAGAATAATCTAGTGGCGACACTACGCGCCGCAAATGGCACTCCAATAGCTTGTTATGGAGAGAGAGTACTAGAGTGCAGTCTGGGATTGGGGCGAAATTTTCTCTTCACTTTCCTCATCGCGGAGGTCCAAGAGCCCATAATTGGCGCGGACTTCCTAGCGAAGTATGGAATCGTTGTAGATGTTAAAAACCGTAAAATTAGGGACGAGGAGACACAGATCTCAATTCCCGCTTGTGGCATAACTAGAGCTAATGTCTTGCATTCCTTATCAATCGCTTTCAAGTAAGAGTGCATGTTCGAGCAGGTTCTCGCAGAATACCCTGCATTAACAAACTCTAATTTAGCTTCCAAAAATATGCAGACGAGCACAAAACACTTCATTGAAACAACTGGACCGCCAGTTTACTCCAGAGCTAGACGCTTACCGCCTGATCGATTGGCTTTAGCCAAGAAAAAATTCGCTAGGATGTTAGATAGCGGCATCATCCGCAGTTCCAAAAGCCCTTGGGCTAGCCCTCTCTTGCTAGTACCCAAGGCTAACGGTGAATTCAGACCTTGCGGGGATTTCCGCAGGTTGAATGCCGTTACTCTACCTGACCGCTACCCTATTCCTTACCTGCATGATTTTAGTGCAAATTTAGAGGGAGCACAAATTTTCTCAAAAATTGATCTCCAACACGCCTTCCATCAAATTCCACTTGAGGATAGTGCTATCCCTAAGACCGCGGTAATCACTCCGTTTGGTCTCTTTGAATTCCTAAAAATGCCTTACGGCTTAAGGAACGCCCCTCAGACGTTCCAAAGACACATGGCTGAAATATTCTCAGATCTCACTTTTGCCTATGTGTATCTTGACGACATCCTGGTGGCATCCGCAACCCCGGAGCTACATAAAGACCATCTTAGGGTCGTGTTTGAAAGACTGTCCGATAATGGACTCTTGGTAAATCCTGCAAAATGTGAGCTCGGAAAGCCATCACTGATTTACTTAGGTCATGAAATCTCTAGCCTAGGTCTAAAACCTTTGCCTTCCAAAGTAGAAGTGATCAAAAACTTTCCCCTTCCACAGACCCAGAAGGAACTGAGAAGGTGCCTAGGTTCTGTTAATTTCTATCATAGATTCATCAGAAATTGCGCGCAAACTTTAGCCCCCTTGTCAGACTTGCTGGAACCTAAAAGAAAAGGTAAATCTACTGAGGTAAAATGGACGGATGCAGCACGCGGAGCTTTTGATGAGATTAAGCACAAGTTAGCTACCGCGACTGAATTGTCCTACCCTATTGCAAATGCTGATTTCAGTCTGGTGATTGATGCCTCCAGTACTACCGTAGGTGCTGTTTTGCAACAAAAAGTAGGTACTAATATCTCTCCTCTTGCCTTCTTTTCCAAAAAGCTCTCGCCCACTGAGCGTGCCTACAGCGCGTTCGGTAGGGAACTCCTTGCTATCTATCTGTCTGTGAGACACTTTCGCTATGCTCTAGAGGCAAGGGAGTTCGTGATCTACACAGACCACAAACCCTTGACCTCGGCGATCAACATGGCTTCTGAGCGACACTCGCCAAGAGAAGCCCGACACCTGTCCTTTATCAGTCAGTTCACTACGGATATTAGATTCATCAAAGGTCTCGACAATACTGTCGCTGACTGTCTATCTCGAATTAATTCTGTCCAAACCAGTGGTGAAATCACTTTCGGAAATATTAGTAACGCTCAAAAGGAGGATCCTGAACTCCAGGATCTTCTCAAACCTTCTAACACTACCTCTTTGAAATTAACCTTGGTTGACGGCGTGTACCGTGGTGCCGAGCGACTTTCTCGTTTGTATCTTCCTGCGACTCTCCGCAGAGTAGCTATTCTTCACTATCATTCTCTCTCTCATCCTGGTATTAACCGTACATTGCGTTTGATTTCCGATCGTTTCGTCTGGCCAGCGATGCGTAAGGAGGTTAAGCAAATTGTGCAAAATTGCCATGCATGTCAGAGTAGCAAAGTTGTGAAACATAATCGTGCAGCGTTACAGAGCTGTGCATTTGCTGGACACAAATTCGACTCCGTACACCTAGATCTGGTGGGTCCGTTGCCTTTGTCGCGCGGTCATTCTTATTTGTTAACAATAATTGATAGGTTCTCCAGATGGGTTGAGGCCGTGCCTCTTCCTGATACCCAAACTGAGACTGTAGCTCGCGCTTTCATGAGCAACTGGATTTCCAGATTTGGGGTTCCCTTAAGTGTCACGCATGACCGGGGATCACAATTTACCTCCAAATTCTGGAGTGAGCTTAGCACCGCCTTAGGGTGTGAAAACATAAACACAACTTCATATCACCCGCAGTCGAATGGACTCATTGAGAGAGTCCACAGAGATTTAAAAGCTGCGTTGCGTTGCCTTAATTGCAGTCACGATTGGACTGACAGACTTCCAGTAGTATTGCTGAGTATAAGAAATTTACATCGGCAGGATCAGCACTGCACAGCAGCAGAAATGCTGTATGGGAAGACGCTTCGTCTCCCGGGCGACATTGTTGACCCAAAACCGTGGCCTGAATTTTCATCTGCTGATCGTTTCGCATATGTAACCTGTCTCAAAGATTGCATGCGTCAGATCAAGTATGTTGCTCCACGATTGCCTCAGACAAAGGACAAACTTGATCCAGCGTTGCAAGAGTGCACACATGTGTACGTCCGTAATAACAGCATAAAACCAACTCTCACACGCCCTTATGATGGGCCATTCAAAATACTAAAATGGACTCCGAAATACTTTATCCTTGAAAGATCTGGTTCACCCGACCCTGTGAGCATAGATCGATTAAAGGTCGCGTACACTTCCGATAATAGTGTGATTTCTAACTCTTCATTCTCTCCACAGAACTTCCTTTCCACTGAGACTCGATCATATCGTCCATCTCAGCTTCCTCAGTTGGCTGCATTGTTGCCTAGTCAACTTGAGTGTAATCCTTTCTTTGTGCCTGTACCTTCAAACCCTATCCCTAAACCTATCGTAGACTCTAATTCTAGCCCTCTTACTGAAACAGCGACAAGTCTGGAGAGACCAGACGAGACTGCTGCAGTAACTCCTGTTCCTAGAGTTCTTGCCGATCTAAATTTGCAGACCCGGTTGGTGAAACTTCCCCGCTCAGTAACATTTTCCGACCGCCAAACCCGGCATGGTCACGTAGTTCGAACTCCTTCCCGCTACAAATGATTGCAGCGGGGGGACCTTTCGGTCTGCGCCTTGGGGGGTAATATAGCATCAGCTACAAAGCGTAATATTATAAAATTGTTCATTCGCACTTAAATAAAATAATTATTGACATTAAAAATCTTACTCTAAATTATTATTAATAATTTTCTACTTATAATAAGTAATCCTTAAAGTTTTTGTGTAAAAGCATGAGAGATAAAATAACGATTGACATTCTCGAGTCTAAAGCCTCTCTGATTGGCAACACTACGTGGTTGACGCGTCTCTTTTTGAAACTCACTTTCTCTTGTGCGTCTCTTTAGTTTGGTGTTACAGCAGTTCTCGTAAGTACACCTGTGTTAGAAAATATCGTGTTCCTTTTCGTGTTCAGGTCAAGTATAATTTTAGTGTCCATTGTGCTAGGTATAAGTGATCGTGTCAGTGTCGTGATATATAGATAAACATGAAAATAGTCGTAGAGTTCGTAAATAACATTCGTAACGTAGTTCGTTCGTTCGTAATTCGTTGGTAACGTAGCGTAAATTTTGCCTCATATGTTCATTGCATTTCGGTGTCAAGATTTATTATCAACATTTAATCACGTTCTTTTTATTCTTGCGGCAAAAATATATACTTGCATCTGCCATGGTGATATTGCTACTCGCGTACAAAAATACTTCGTGAACGCGTACGGTGGTATGCCGGCGTCTCGCGGAAGATGGCGAACGCGATAACTGCCGCGTCATGTCATTTCTATGTTCAAGAATTTCACCTCCTTTATGTGTAAATATTATCCTGTTAATACAGGAGATTCTTGCAGTGTTTCTTTTTCAGTATGATTGACATTAATGAATTTAGGACTGCCTTTTTTTTATTTTCTCGTGTGAACCTAGGTATTGTAGAGTACGAAAAAGAATTAATTCCCATTCTATTCATTTTAGCTATTTTTATATTTCCTTTCTACTCCACGAATCATGTGTTTTTAAGTCACATGTATTTTCCATAATTCCACAAAATGGAATCACCGATATTACTGCTCTAAAAATCACAAGTCTTGTACTGCCTTGCATATTCTTGCAAAAGTTTTAGCTGTGTGGATATTTCATTATATTCCGTAGATCTTGTGCTTAATCGCATGTAGTTTCGGTAATGAATAACGATTGTCATTACCGGAAGTTCTTGTAAATCTCATGCTCTGATATTAAAGCAAAGGCATTAGTGAAAAAGCTTGCCAGCTGCTAAAATCTATCCTATCTCATGAGCTTGACAAAAAGAGAACAAATTCAAATAGCTCGTGTGAATCTGTAGGAAGACTCACTGTTTCTCCGCGATGGGAAAATTTTTCTGCAGTGTAGGGAATGTCAGTTGTGGAATTTTTCCTTGATGCCTCTTCGAGAGCCTTTTCATTCAGCAACCTCGATTATTGCAGATTCCTCGACGGCACACCAAACGCCACAACACTTCCTTGGGTCTTAACCTGAACCTATACATTCAGCTGATTTACACAAGTCGCATATTAACTTGGCAAAATCTTATCTCAAACTCATCCATCGAGTTATACAACGTAATTGCCTATGTGTGACGTGAGACGTTTCTGAACTGTTGTCATCCCTAAACTGCAACCACTTGCCGGTCTGTCAGTCGCTAAACTTACACACTGTGAACCACCCCAAAAACACTCATTTACACCTGGCCAACGTCATCGCTCAACGGACCTCACCATCGGTCGCAGGACTTCGCCGGCACGGAGTGCCCACCTAGACAAACTCTTCCAGTCAAGCTACTCGCCAGTCCTCCCGGGTTTTCCTTCAATAAATACCCGAGCTGAGTTTCCCATGCGTTATTATCCTTCTCTTACGATTTCGAAAAGCACTATCGAGCAAAAAAAAAGATTAGGATTGGACGTTAATAACTATTATGAATTTAACCCTCACCACCAAAAACCTAACATTTTCTACTTATAATTAGTAATCTTAGAAGTTTTTGTGTAAAAGCACATAAATAAAATAATACCGCCGATGGACGTTCGAGTTTTTGAATCGTTAGGATGGCAACAGAGCGGCTGACGCGGGTGCAGGTTCGTCACTTCTTGCTTGGTTGTCGCCCCGTGTGTTTTCAGCGCTTTGTAAGTGAAAATAAGTGTGTTTTCGACTTTAGAAAATCGTGCTTAAATATTAAGTTTTTTTCATTGTGTTTAAGATAAGTGAAGTTCCATCAGGTGCTGGTATTTTAAAGATGTGCAAAAATCGTTCGTTGATATTTCTTGCGAACTGCATGGCGGATTGCCGATGTGCTCACAAAGATGGCGTAGCGTAAACAAGCTGTGTCATGTCATTTTTTATGTTCAAGATTACACTTTATTTATGTTTGAATATTTTCCTTTTTACTACAAGATATACTTGCTGTGTTTTTCAGTATAATTGACATGTGAATGGTTTAGGACTGCCTTTTGATTTTCGTACGGATATATCATAGAGTACGAAATTCATTCATTTATATTCCTGCATTTTTTAGCTGTTTCATATTTCATTTATATTCCACGAATCGTGTGCTTAAATCACATGTAGTTTTTCCATAATTCCACAAAAATGATTAACAGATTACGACTGCTCTAAAATCACAAGTCTTGTACTGTCATGCTTGTATGTGTAAATCATGAATAAAGGAACAGCCATCACCAGCTGTCAAACCTTTCCTATTCTTCATGAGCCTGTAATGAAACTAATAGCTTTGAGTTTAATCTGTGGAAGAAGTTCAGGGTTTTTTTCTACGTGATGGGAAATATTTATTACAATGCTAGGGATGACTGTTGTGGATTATTCTTGGTGCCTCTTCGGAATATATAAATTCAGCGTCTTCGATTGTGCCAGATTCATCGCCGTCAAGAAACGCCATAAAAAATTCCCTGGGCCTTAATGTTTTACCCTCGAGTTTTACACTCGACATTTACACTTGAACCTTACACTGGAGTTCTTACGTTCACTGAGCATTAAGTCACCTTGAGTTATACTTACAACTCAAACTTCGAGTTACACCATTTAACTCGACCTTATTGCCTTGCATTTGCCTCAGTTTTGCGAGCTGATTTCAGCCTGGTATAATTATCTAATTTACTGGCTAATTATCCATCTGCTCCAACTACGGACATTTGTCTTCAGGGTGTAATAATTCTCATACTCCAAGACCAAGTAAAATTGATTGACCATCATCAATCACGGCTCAAAAATTAAGACTTGAAGCCATTCCTAAAGCCCTAATTCTCTGGCTTGTTAATTTGCCCGTACCCTAAAATTTACTTCCACCAAACACGCACACGTACCTCCTGTCAACGTCATCACTCGCCGGAGCACTCGCCTGGCGCGGACTCCGCACATCTAAGAGAAGATCGTCAGAAGTTCAAGCACGCCATCGGTCCCACAGGCTTCCTCCAATAAAATATCCAAAGCTGAGTCCCCTGAAAGAGTCTTCATGTTAGGTTTTTGGTGGTGAGGGTTAAATTCATAATAGTTATTAACGTCCAATCCTAATCTTTTTTTTTGCTCGACAGTGCTTTTCGAAATCGTAAGAGAAGGATAATAACGCATGGGAAACTCAGCTCGGGTATTAATTGAAGGAAAACCCGGGAGGACTGGCGAGGAGCTTGACTGGAAGAGCTTGTCTAGGGGCACTCCGTGCCGGCGAAGTCCTGCGAACGATGGTGAGGTCCGGTGAGCGATGACGTTGGCCAGGTGTAAATGAGTGTTTTTGGGGAGGTTCACAGTGTGTAAGTTTAGCGACTGACAGACCGGCAAGTGGTTGCAGTTTAGGGATGACAACAGTTCAGAAACGTCTCACGTCACACATAGGCAATTACGTTGTATAACTCGGTGGATGAGTTTGAGATAAGATTTTGCCAAGTTAATATGCGACTTGTGTAAATCAGATGAATGTATAGGTTCAGGTTAAGACCCAAGGAAGTGTTGTGGCGTTTGGTGTGCTGTCGAGGAATCTGCAATAATCGAGGTCGCTGAATAAAAAGGCTCTCGAAGAGGCATCAAGGAAACAATTCCACAACTGACATTCCCTACACTGCAGATAAATTTTCCCATCACGGAGAAACACTGAGTCTTCCTACAGATTCACACAAGCTATTTGAATTTGTTCTCTTTTTGTCAAGCTCATGAGATAGGATAGATTTTAGCAGCTGGCAAGCTTTTTCACTAATGCCTTTGCTTTAATATCAGAGCATGAGATTTACAAGAACTTCCGGTAATGACAATCGTTATTCATTACCGAAACTACATGCGATTAAGCACAAGATCTACGGAATATAATGAAATATCCACACAGCTAAAACTTTTGCAAGAATATGCAAGGCAGTACAAGACTTGTGATTTTTAGAGCAGTAATATCGGTGGTTCCATTTTGTGGAATTATGGAAAATACATGTGACATACGAACACATACGAACGAACGAACTACGTTACGAATATTATTTACGAACTCTACGACTATTTTCATGTTTATCTATATATCACGACTCTGACACGATCACTTATACTTAGCACAATGGACACTAAAATTGTACTTAACCTGAACACAAAAGGAACACGATATTTTCTAACACAGGTCTACTTACGAGAACTGCTGTAACACCAAACTAAAGAGACGCACAAGTGAGAGTGAGTTTCAAAAAGAGACGCGTCAACCGCGTAGTGTTGCCAATCAGAGAGGCTTTAGACTCGAGAATGTCAATCGTTATTTTATCTCTCATGCTTATACACAAAAACTTTGAGGAGAACTTATTATAAGTAGAAAATTAATAATAATAATTTAGAGTAAGATTTTTAATGTCAATAATTATTTTATCCAAGTGCGAATGAGAAAGTTTATAATTTTACACTTTTGTAGCTGATGCTACATTCATTATCCCCTCTTTTCGCAATTTCGAGAACACTATCGAGAAAGATTATGATTGGACGTTAATACCTATATTACAGTTTAACCGTACCCACCAATCGTAACAAGCCAGTGCTTTGACATTCAAGTGACCAACCCATCTATAGTCATTAGTCATTCCGCTGGCGCTAATTATTGAATCGTGTCAGTAAGCTATTGAAGGTTGAAAGGTATGGATGTGCTGGAGCGTTCCTACTCACTTTAATTCCGATTTGGTGAGTTCGCCGATTATAGTTATGTACTTTTTTGTTCATAAATACCCGATGTTTTAAAGGGATTTTCTGCAAAATGTGCAGCAGGTGTGTAACTAGTTTAAAGATTGGCAGTAAACAAGTAAATACACATGCCGGTGTATTTTCAAACATTCTGAGGACCGTAGTGAAAATAAGTTTTAAAAACTGTTTATTTTATCGGTAACTCACGCAGTAAAGATGAGGTTTTGCTTGCTAGTCCTTTCAATTCCTGTAAAATATTTTAACAGGAATTAAATGAAATATTATGACGTAAAGGGCCTGTTTGGAGTGCACGCTTCTAACTAATTATTGTCAGTCGTAGTAGTTCGAGTTACATCGAAACAGCGCTTCATCGTGTGTAATGTCGTGCGCTAGCGGAATTGATCTTTGCTTCGGCACGCCATTGAACGGAACTCGGTAGGATGCCCAAAGGGAAACGAGGTCTCTTCAGGTTTTTTATTTCTTATCCCCTGGTTCCGTGAATCTGCCCAGAAAGGTATGATTCAGAGTCGGACCACGAATTGCATGACATGAGAAGCCTAATTCAAAATCATAGTCGAATGATTAACTGATGCATATAGCACCGCACAACAAGAAAGTAACTCACACCTCAAGGGTACACGAGAAATAGCTGAGTGGGACATAAGAGGCCATAGAATAGTAGCACATAAAAAGAGAATTCATCGCCCTGCTAACGACGTAGCACAACAACAATTCGCATTACCATTACTAGTATTATCATATAAGAAAGTTTTAGCCTCCCCTGACCGCGACAAAGGTGTCCCAAGAGAGGAAAGAGGAAGGCACCATCTAGCGTGTAGTTGGGGGAACGCGGAATCTACGCACAGGGTGCACAGGAACAGTAGGCTGGGAAATAAGTTCACAAACAAGAAAGGTTTCCGTTGCATCGACGGGGAAGAAAAATAAGTCTCTAGTCGAGTAACACATTTAGAAAGAACACATTTATGATATACACACACGAATATTGTAAACTCGTGTCACTAGTCGAAGGGAATGATTGAGGGCAATGTACTCCTAATCCTGCCCGATCTACATTCGATAATACGTGTAATGACAGCTATAAGAGACAGCGCAATTTCATGGATGATGCATTTCCATTGTGAGGTGAGAACGCTTTTGATAGTTTATATGTACATGGCATGAACTTCGTAATCCCTGACGCCAGGCAATAATACATGAATCACTTGTTTCGGCCAATGTTCAAAGTGTCCTTTTAAGGAAGCACAAAGTTACATACATGAATGTACATCCGTATCCAACAATCCTAACACAGCGGTCATTAGTCAATAAGCACTTTATCTGAACAAAGGTGGACGATTGCACAACAAGTTTATAGTTTTCACATGAACGCCTCACACTATAAAGGTATGACGAGTTAGGTAACATCACAAGTTGAAAGAGGATACTCTAAAATACTTACAGACGATGAGGAAAGGTCCCTCAGTTTAGACCTGTGACAGCTTATTTTAGTCTGCAAAATAAGTGCCTACTCTGGCTTTCTTTACCCTATCTGTGGAAAAGAGACAGCAAATTAGGTCTCTAAAGCAGGGGCAAGTCACTCAGGTCATCAAATCACCATTATCAATAAATTCTATTATAAACAAAATGAGAGAGGCAAGTGCACGTTTGTCGACGTCGCTTTGAAAACACAAATCATATGAGCTAGTGGTCTCAAATTTCTGCGCCTATTCTCAGTCTACTGAATGCCGTAACTTTAGGCTTCCACCTTGCTGACTGGCGCAACTTGCCCAGCACAGCTCATAGGTAAGAAGCCAATCGACTAAATTTAATTTGCTTGGTTCACATCTTTCTATTAATGAATGTTATAAATAATAAAAAAACAAGAGATAATACAAAGACAAGAAAATCGTGTTCCCAAGTTAGTACAAGTCTGGCACGACGTGCCATGAATTTTTCCATGTCAACAACTGATGTCTAATCCATGGAAGAATCACCATAGCTTTTATTTTCAGTACACAAATCTTTCAATAGTGAAGCAGTGGTTGGTTTGTATTATCAAATAAATATAAAATTTGCTATCTTGTGTTAATCTATGAAATGCAATAAACTTCAAGTAATCCTCTGTGTAGACTAAGAGGCATTGAAATGTCAGTCTCTCCATGTTGCATTTACTGCCCATGACACTGTTTACAATATTATATATGACAACATAGCTTACATGGCTTGGCTATTATGTAAATGTTGTTGAGCAAAAGGTTTGGACATTAACACAAATCACTTAGAGCAGTGAAACAGAGATAGGAAAGTTCATTAGTAAAATCACAGTGTTCAGCTAAAATACCGTTAAACCAGAACCTGACTAATTCCCAGCATTACACTGCAGCTTACTGGCTACACCGTGTGAAAACACCCGAAAAATATAGCTAGCGAGGTAACACGTAAATCGAATGAGTTTCTCACTCAAGTTCACTTCCTAAACAACGCAGAACTTAAAATTATCCGGGAACCTGTTCCTCCCACGCACTTCAAACAAATAAAACGTTGGCGTCATTCTTGCGGACGAAGCGCGGATCCGCAGAATGTTGCCGCAATAGATTTATCAAAATTCTTCAAATTTCCTCACGTCTTGTACGACGTGACATCGTGAGAACTGAATTCTAGAGATATCATTTTTTCCATACTCTCTCCATAGTTTCATTTTGCTGTGATAAGATTAACTGTGCATAAGAGTTGGGGTTAACACAGAAGTTAATTTCTGTTTTCTCGGACTCAAAAAGCTCTTGTAATAAACAGCTTATTTATCAATAACATATCAATTTTTTCGTAATAAATACAAATTTTTTTGTTTTACTGAGCTACACCCAACAATGAGAGAAAGCTGAACACTTTTGAACGATTCGTCCGGATTCCCGAAAAAGACAAAGTTGGGCACAGGGTTGCCATATTGGCCTTTTTAAGGCCAAATATCACAAATCTGGCTTTTTTTGCAAGCGTTTGGCTTCGGGATTAAAAGTTTGGCCTTTTTCTTAAATTTGGCTTTTTTCTGGCTTTTTTAGTCATTTTCCGGTTTTTGTGCCGCACAAGGTGTAAAACTGAAACGTGACAGTTGAACGCATAGCAACAGGATCAGCTAGATCTTGCTGATTATTATAAAATCCTTTACGAATATCAAATCAAGTAATTAAAAGAGAATTTGCAGATTTGCACAGGCTGCATTTAGCTCAGGATTGTATCAACATTAGTGAGCCGCATTACCGAAAAATACCGGAAGCAGTAGGGCATTTTGAGGGTGTTGAGATTCCTAAAGACACCATGCGGTTTTGACTTGGTTAAAGAACTCTCAGGTTATGCGCTCATTGCCTGGTACCTCCCGCTAGCAATGCTATTGTTGGAAGAATGTTTTCTATGGTTATAGCAGTCAAAACAAAGCCCAACATTAGATTACGAACTTGAAAACTAGATGAGAAAGTGCAAATCCGAGCACATCTCAACAATATTTCTTATGTTGTAAGGACTTCAGAGTGGCCTCAAGAATGCAACCTAATATCAAATCGAGCATCTTTCATTGAACTGAAATCAAGAAACTAGCTCTCTAGCTGCTTCTACCTCTCAAACTTCTGCTGAGGATGTAAAGTCAAAGTCATTTATGTTATTCCTTGAAGAATGGTGCAAATCAGGTATATTTTTCCTTTGTATTGAGAATTTTTAATGGCTAGTAGAACTATGATACTCTGAGCCATTTGTCTCCAAACTACGGCCCGCCAGTGTGATCAATCCGGCCCGCGGCACTTAATTAAGTCAACCGCGTACTCGGCGAGTACTCTGGAAATTATAGATAATGGCAGGAAAATCAAAACTTTTTTGGCCCTTGGAACTTACTGGAGCAATCAATATGGCCCTCAGTCTGGCAAGTTTGGATATCCCTGTACCCATGGATATCTACCTGCTATATTAGTTTACCTAAAAATAAATTTGGCCTTTTTTGGCCTTTTCTTTGGTAAAATTTGGCCTAAAATTCATGTAGCCATCTGGCAACCCTGGTTGGACAGTGCAGGAAAAGCACGAGTGCCGAGTAGTCAGAGACAGCATATAGATTCATGCATAATCAGTGCAGTGCTGTTCTCACTTTGTTCTAAGATGTTTTTATTTTCCAGAACATTATGGTGAAGGTCATAGACTCAAATGATTGATTACTATTGCAGGGGATTGCAGGTATTCGAAGTGAGAGGTTCAGTCTCGTCTTTGGAATTGTGATCGTGTTTTTGCTATTATCAAGACGCAAAACCTTTTGAAGCAGTTACCGCCAGACCGGCGTGCAAAGTTAACTGCTGACCCTCCGGACGGAGGATTGTCACCTCCAATCATGCCTCCAAAGTTGAAACCCAACTTGGCAAACACCAGAGAGGAACCGGAAGATCAGGATGAACTGAGTGAGGACGTGATCAGTGCCGACGATGTGGAACTGGAAGATTACAGGGCAAGAGAGAGAAGTCAATCTGAGCTACCGGGGACGGCAGTGATAGAAGGAACCTGGTTCAAAGAAAACAAAGCAAAACGGACAAGGACAACAACAGAAACCTCAAGTGACTCGGCTCGGGACACGGCCAGAAAATACATTGCAACAGAAAAAGGAGACAAACCATATCCAAACTGCCCCAGAAATAAAACACAGGAATCTCTAGGAAAAAACTGCACGGTGATCATTAAAAAAGTTGAATCAAGTGAGATCAACTGGGATTCAAAGAAAAAAATAACACTTGACCCTATCTGTGTATCAAAAGGATTAGACTCTGTGCTAGACTACAGTGTGGTGAAAAACGTCCGAGTCAACAAACGTAGAAATGTTATTGCTGTAGAATTCAAGAGCTCAACCACCCAAGAGATTGAAAAACTTCTACAAGTGGGACACATTGGAGAGTATGCTGTTAAGTGCCACTTACCTACAGCAGAAGAGCAAAACACTGTTTATGGAGTGATTGGCCCCATTGGAGAGGATGTTGACCTGGAAGAGTTGCAGTCAGTAGCCAGCTGTGAGGGAGCAAAAATAAGGAAAATGCAAAGAATCTACAAGTTTTCAAACGGATGCAAGGAACCTACACGGTCTGTAAAGGTAATGTTTGGCACAAAAAATATTCCGCAGCATCTGAGACTTGGTTTTGTGCAATACAAAGTAAGGCTATTTGAGCTCCCTCCTCTTCGATGCTATCGATGTCAGAGACTGGGACACCTGGCCAGTGGATGCGCAGCCCCAATGAGATGTCTAATCTGCAGTGGAAATCACCCCAAGGAAAATTGCCAGGCTGCATTGCCAAAATGTGCAAACTGTGGAGGTCAACATGTGGCATGTGCAAGAGAGTGCCCAATGATGCAAGATGCAGCAAGACTACAGGCCCTGCAACAGGATGGTTTCACCTTTTATGAGGCTCGCAAGCAAGTGATGGAAGAGAGAAAAGCAAAACAAGGGCAAAGAAGTACTGGAAATGCAAGTCAACTAAATCATGCAGGAACATTCACACATTATACAGTGCCCTCTGGAGATGCTAGCCTCAACTCAAGCTCAAGAAATATAGCAAATTTGACACCAAACCATCCTTTAGAGACAGTGGAAGTTGAGGTCGATGTCCATCAAACGCAGGGGTCCTACTACATCCCTAGAAAAGAACTTTGCCATAAAGAGTCTTACGCAAATGCAGTGATATCCCACATGCCAAATCAACAACACCAAAAATCCTGCAGTGAAAGGATGGAAGCAAGCATTATGCAAAGCGTCAAAAAAACTGTAAGTAATGAACTAGAGAAAGAGATTATTGAAAAGTGCCAAAATTTAGTGCAGACAGCAGTTCAGCAAATATTTGCAATAATAACCAAATTCATAAGTGAAGCACTGTCTACCAACTTATCAAAGGAAAACAAGAAACAAAGAGACTTACTTCTCATTGGAATGGCACGGAACCACATTGGAGCCCAGATTGGAGAGGCTCTCCTTGGACAATTTTGCCAATCAGAAGACACGTCTCAGACGGTGATGGCTACGCAGGACCAAGTTCCGGTAAGGGGAAAGGAGGCTGCAGTGAAGAACCAGGAAGGCCTACTAGAAAGAAGTGAAAGTGTAAAGCAAGTCTCCTCTGCAAGTGCTGGGGCAAGGAAAAGGCCCCAGAAACAAAGAGTTGCAACCAGAAAACTTGGCCTGTAGAACATGAATTCCACCTTTTTACTCAAGAATCAGAAACTGAAGAGACAACCGAACATGGAAAATAAGCTTATACTGGTACAGTTCAATTGTAATGGTATATCTAGCAAACTGTCAGAACTTAAGCTCTACATTTATACTAACAAACCTGACATTGTTTGCTTATGTGAAACCTGGCTAAGTCAGAATGAGCCAAAATTTGTGGGATACCAGGCTGTGTGGTTGCATCGGGATATTGCTCCTAGAGGAGGTCTAGGAATATTAATCCGTGATGATATTGGATATTCTGTAAATGAGCTTGACATATTTCAAAATGGAAGGTTGGAAATTTGTTCTATTCAAATTAGTTCCTTTGTAGGAAGAGTAGATGTTTGTAATATTTACAATGCCAATCATAATGTACAACTTGAAGAATTTGTGCATTATTTTTCTCAAATGTCTAATAATTTTAATTTTGTTGGGGACTTTAATGCTCACTCTCCAGTCGGGGATCACAGAGGAAGGCACAATTTCACAGGAGCAAGCATTGAGAGATTGATGGAAGTATGCCCAGTGGGCTTTTTGAACCCTTCTGATCTTCCAACATATATAGACAGACGAACTGGTTCTGCCCCAACCCTTGATCTGTGCTTGGTTTCTCATTCACTCCTTATACAAGGGAACATACGTAGGGGAGCTGATCTGGGAAGTGATCATTTTCCTATTGAGTGTGTTTTTGGAGTGCGCATTACAAAATCTGACCCAGCAGGTCCAAAGCGCTGGATTCTTAAGAATGTTAGGTGGAGGGATTGGTCCACTGAACTAGGAAAGTGTCATATTATTGTCTGTCCTGCAAGTGTTGATGATTTACATGATAATTTTGTTGCTAATCTAAATAATTGTTCATTGAAAGTTTTCTCCCAAACCTCAGGGAAACCTAAGTTACATAGGAAAACTCCTTGGTGGGATGCAGAGTGTGCAGCAGCAGTTGCTAGGAGACGCAAAGCAAAGAACATTCTGTCTAAGACTCCAAAGACTGTAAATCTGGAAGCATATCTCAAGGCTGAAACACATGCCAAAAATGTCATTAAAAGTAAAAAACAAAACAGCTGGAAATCCTTTGTTCAAACACTGAGTTCTGATACAAATGTTGCACAGGTATGGAGAGTAGTGCGTAGCATGAGCGGGCTAACAACACCCAGATCTAGTTATCCAATAGGCAGCACAAACAGCACAAATTCAGAGAGGGCAGAACTGTTTATTGAACACTTCACAAGACATAAAATCACAACATCGGATTATTCTGCAAACACCATTAGAAGCAGGATCAAAAATATTGAGCACAAGACAATAGATGAAAATTGCCACAATGCCCCCTTGGTGTTGTTTGAAATTAAGAGAGCATTGGAGGGGTTGAGACAGACCAGCCCAGGGAGTGACAATATTCCTTATGCTATGCTTCAGAAGTTGCCTGATCTGTTCCTTAACAGGTTGCTATACCTATTTAATACAAGCTTCTTCTTGGGAGTTGTGCCAACCTCATGGAAGACTGGTATAATGTGTCCAATAAAGAAACCAAACAAAGATCAAAATTCTGTTCAGGGCTATCGTCCAATAACCCTCCTGCCATGTATTGCAAAAGTGATGGAGAGAATTCTGAAAGTTCGGTTAAATCATTTTCTTGAGTCTCATAATGTGTTCTCTGTATATCAAACTGGCTTTAGGCGTGGGAAATCAACGACTGATGCACTGGTGCTCATCAGTAATTTTATTAGACGATCTATTAAAAATAAATATCTCTGTGCAGTAGTATACCTAGATTTAGAGAGTGCATATGACTGTGTTTGGCATGATGGGTTGATATATAAGCTATTGAATGTGAACTCTGATATTAGGACAGTGAAATGGATTCAGGCTTATTTAAGGAACCGAACTGTTAAAGTTAGAATTAATTCAACACTGTCTACAGAAAGAGTTCTTGGCTGTGGTTTACCTCAGGGGTCTGTCCTGAGTCCTCTCCTTTTCAATGTCATGTTGCATGATTTGCCTTGCTGTACTGATGTGGAAGTGGTGTCTTATGCGGATGATATAACTATACTATGTTCGGCCGAGTCATTGCCTAGAGTTAAAACAAAAATGCAGAACATGTTGGATAAACTTGATAGATGGCTGAAAACTTGGAAGCTCAAAGTCAATCCTGTTAAAACTAAATACCAACTATTTCATAACAAAAGAGGATACTATGATGTAGAGTTGAGACTGTGTAACTCTCTTGTCTTGCCTATTGTGAACCAGAGAGTGTTAGGGGTGGTTTTTGATGCACCTAAGCTAACACTGCACGGCCATGTTGAGTACATTCGAGCTGACTGCCTAAAGAGGATTAATGTTATGAGAGCTCTATCAAGCTCTAAATGGGGATCATCTCAAATGCTACTGAGAAGGTTATATGTAGGATTTATTAGAAGCAAAATTTCTTATGCTGCTATCATTTATCCTGAATTTAATAAGAAGTATATGAGCATTTTAAATGTTTTGTAGAATGCTGCCCTGAGATGTATTGTGGGTGTATGGAAGACCACCCCTATCTGCTCTCTTGAAGTTGAAGCCTTTATGATGCCTCTCAATTTGTATTTTAAGTTTCTCATAGTGAAGTGGTGCTGTCAAAAACAATGTAATTTGGGATCTAGGGAAGTCTCCTCAATGCTAGACTTGTTTGCTGCGTCAGAAAGAAGCGACATTTCTGTTAGGTTAAATAAGATTCTGTGTGATACCCATCTGGAGATACATCCAAAACCATGTAGAATTTCCTTGTATGCCATTCCACCTGTGACAGAGTTCAATAACTTAATTTCCTGTGATGTGCCAAATAGGGAATCATGGTTGCCAGCTGAGGCTAGTGTGAACTTTGAGATGTTTTTGGCTAGGAAATATAGTAACCTTGAGAGGATTTACACTGATGGGTCCAAAGTAGCAACAGGATTAGTGGCTGCTGCCATGTATGCTGCATCATCTGGGATGGCAACTTCCTGGCGGATGAACCCGTCTCATTCAGTTGTAGGAGCTGAGTTGTTTGCCATATTACAGGCTTTGAAATACATTCAAAACAAACCAGGGAACAGCTATGTCATATTGAGTGACTCACAGACGGCACTTGGACTGCTGCTAAATAATAAAAAGGATGCATATAGAGAATTTTGTTTGGAAATCAAATTACTGATGTTAAACTCCTCTCATTCAGTACATTTGCAGTGGGTCCCTGGTCACTCAGGTGTTCAGGGAAATGAAATTGCAGATAGATGTGCAAAGCTTGGCCATCAAAATCTCAAATGCGTTTGGACAAACCTCTATTGTGAGGAGTTTCTAAGTCAAATTAGGAACCAGTTCCTTAATGTCTGGACGCACCAATGGCATACACAAGTTGACTCCTCCGGCAAGGGTCGCTTCCTCAGAGATTTGTTGGATAGACCGAGGAGGCTAACATATAAGGGGGAAACTCATAGACGAATAGAGTGTGCAGTTAGCAGACTGCGTATGGGGCACGCTGGTGTGTTGGCACATCTCTTTAGGTTTAATATGAGTCCATCTCCTAACTGTGAAGCATGTGGTATTCCTGAGACTGTTGAGCATTTCCTATTGCACTGTCATAAGTATTCTAGGCAAAGGAATGTGCTAACCTTGCAGCTTGACCGCATGGGTGTGGAAGTTGGCCTCAAAAACTTGTTGGGCTGTGGAAACCACACAGTCAATGTTCAAAGGAAAATAACTCATTTACTTGGCAGCTTCCTTAGAGGCACTGATAAATTGGATGTACTTTGAAAGTTATAATGTAAAAAAATTCCTGAACTCTCCTTATCAAATGGCTTGAGTAACACTTAAATCAGTCTTATGACGAGCTCCATTTAAATGTTTATGTTGGCCACATGAGACAGCTTCTTGTAAATGAAATTGTACATTCTAAGTGATGTCACCGCTTGTGTGTGAAATTGTGGAAAAAAGTTGTGTGTATTTGGATGTTAAACCACTCGCCATTATCTGATCACCTTGGCTCTGACTGGGCGCAAGCTCTGCGCTGCATCAAGTTCAATGAGAACCACATCAAAGCCTTGAATACAGCACTGAAGATACCAGGTCCGACGGGTTTCTGTTGAAGAAAACCAGCGACTTTATGAGGAAGACCTCTCTTCCTCCACCCCGACTATCATCATCATCATACTATTGCAGGAGGAAGGGTAAAAATATTGAATTCATAGTAGTTTGCATTTTATGCGATTTATTTTTGAGACTAATTTAGATCAGCAAAATAATTTAACCAAGTGCAAGGAGATTAAAAACATTTTTTTTATAAAATAGGCTTCCTAAACAGGTTTGTAATTTGGGTAAATCTGAAGGAGATGACAGTTGTCGATTTTGCAAATTGTAATGGCTAAACATGGTTAATGACACCAAAATAAACAAGTTTTCTTCTATGCACTTTTCGTCTCAAGTGAGTATTTTATTAGTTATAGCGGTAAATGACTTACCGCAACTCCAGTCTTTGAAGCGGAAAGAAATTCTTGGATCGAGCTATATGGCAATACTGCAATGGCGTCTCGCTTTCAGCGCTCTGTCTTGAAAGACGAAACCAAACCTACTGCTATACCTCGTTAAATACTCATGACGAAAAAAGTGTATAGAATAAAAGTTGTTTATTTCGATGTTATTACCATGTTTCAAGCAACAAAAATTCGAAAATCGATGAGTAGCTGTTTATTCGAGCACATTCGTCATCAATGACGAAACTAAACTTACCGCTATAAATCGTAAAATACTCATTTGAGACGAAAAAAGAATAGAAGAAAACTTGTTTATTTTCATTCAATTAATTAGGTTCAGGCACCAAAAAGTGGAAAATCGACAACTGTCATCTCCTTCAGATTTACCTTTGTTACTGCCAAACTTGGTAATAATGGAATAATATCAATGATATGGGTTCTAAATTGCTATTTTAAGTTCTGTAACATGCTTATATTATTTCAAACCTCAGCTGAATTCAATTATTGAAACGTTTAAGGAATTTACAATCATTTGCTTGCTATTAGGTAGCCTTATAAATTATCCAATGACAATAACCTAACAACTATTGAAATTTCAATAGTGTCTTAGGTTTTTAGTTAATCAAATAAACTATTCTTCATGAACAGATTTTGAAGTTTTCAAAGCTAAACAGAGGTTTGGAAAAAAGTGAACTTTTTTCACGTAATATCAAAAAATTTTGGAACTTTCTTTTAATTTGTTCCCTTCAGTTCTGAAATTACACTCTGCCCAAGGGGAACATCCCGTATTGTTGAAAGTGCTATTAGCCGATTGAGAGTGGGACATGCAGGTGTACAGGCCCATTTGTTTCGTTTTAATATGAGCCCTACTCCAAACTGTGACTGCTGAGATGTCCCTGAGACCATCCCCCATTATTTATTACATTGTGTGAAGTATAGTCAACAAAGATTTGTGTTTAAGGTGTGTATTGAAGGTATGGAGGTTGAATTTAATCTGAAAAATGTATTTGGAGGAGGAAATTATCCTATTAGCACTGAGAAAAGAATATTCAGTTCACTGGGTACTTTCCTGAAAAGTACTGGCAGGTTATCTATATTGTAAGGTAGATAAATGTCCTCAGAATAGAGGCCTAATAAAATTTCTTTCTGTGTGTTGGAAGACTAATCGCTTCTGTGTTATGATGTTAGAGGAGCTGTACAAAACTACTGTACTTGTAATGCAGACTTTTCTGCTTTTCTGTAAACTCAACCAATAAGGAAGAAGAAACCTGTGGATGAAGAACTTCGATAATAAGCTCCCAGGTCCAACGGTTCTCTTTGCATGACCAGCGGCTTTAAGAGGGATAGACCATCCCTCACCTCGAGAAGAAGAAGATTAAATTTTTGAATGGATTCTGAGTGTAAGCAATTGGGAAAAAATATGTTGGGGGCATGCAAGGAAATTAAATATGCAAAATATAATTCGTGTTCGAATTGGGAGACCTGTAGATGACTGGCTTTTAGTTAATGCTGGAGGCGAGGGACTGGGGTGGGACTGTAACTAAGAGGTGGAAAAATCAGATTGAAAGGCAAACAAAAGAGTATGAATTGAATAAGTGGGAGCTTAGCATGACGAGAAAGCCTACATTTGGCTGGTAGATGCAAAAGAAAGTACCTAAGTGTGAGATGTTCTATGATTGTAGTTTTGTTAGTCAACTCTTGTTTGCTGTGCTTTTATCAATGGACCACATTGGGAAGTTTGCTGTTCAGTGCTACCAGCCATCAATGGATGTGGGTGAGGTAAGCTTTGGGGTCGTTGGACCAATTGATACAGAGTTGGACTCAGAAGAATTGCTACCATGAGGGAAATATGTGGGCTACACTGTCCTGCGTCTCTATAGATTATGCAAATTTAGCAGTGGTAAGAAAGAGCCATTGCTTTCAGTCTAGGTTGTAGTTGCATGGCCATACCTGCCACGGTCTCTAAAAATTGACCTTGTGTCATTCCAGGGGAGACTTTTTGTGCCACCTCCACTACGGTGCTACCGTTGCTAGAGATTAAGGCACCTTGCAAGTGGATGCTCAGCAACTCAGCAATGTCTGGTTTGTGGTGGCAATCATCTAAAAGAGAATTGTGAGACTGGTTCCCCAAAGTGTGCTAATTGCCAGGGCCCACATGTGGCTAGCTCACGTGAATGCAGGTACGTGCAAGATGCTTCAAAACTGCAACAACTCATAAGAGAGGGCTTCTCATTCAATGAAGCAAGAAGTGCATTACTGCAGAAGACTGGACAGGGGGACTTTGAAATATCACAGCAGAGCACAAAACAGTCTCAATCCCAACATCAACCACCAGAAATGAGGACATCAGTAGCAGACATTACAGTTAAATCAAGACCAAACACCTTTGATGTTGAAGTAGAAGTTCATCAGACTCAAGGATCATATTACATACCCAGAAGAATCCCAAATAAACCTAAGACTTACGCTTCTGCATTTGGTGGTGCAACCAATCAAGCTGTAGCTGTGAAGCGCTCAGCAAATCAAGATCCAGTACTCTAGGAAGCAGAGATCATAGAAAAGTGTAAGACACTTTTTGACAATGTGCTAGAGAAAATCTTCTTCAAATTAGGAAAATTTCTTTTTGAAATGTTTTCAGTAAACTTGTCCTTGGAGAACAAAAGAGAAAAAGATCTGCTAATGCTGGGTATGATCAGAAACCACTTTGGCCTCAAAACTGGGGAAACAATCCTAAATGAATACCATTTGAGAGAGACAATTGCTGCTGAGCCAACATTGGAAGAAAACCTAGCACAAACATCAAAGAAAAGAATTGATCCCCCTGAAAATTGTGAACAAGTTGAAAAATCAAAAGACACTAACCCTTCTCAAGTAGCTTCAATGAAGAATCAAAATCCTAAAACCAAGTGTCCAGGAACCAAGAATGCATCCTCAAACAGGCAGCCGTCAAGCAGAGCAAAGAATAAAAATGGTAAATAGGCCGTTAAAGGTTGTGGATCAGAAATTGCAAAGAAATTTTGCTCCAGAAAAAAAGTTACTAGTATATCAATTTAACTGTAATGGACTACGTGATCGGTTGTCTGAGCTTAAGCTGTATTTGTATACCAAAAAAAACAGATGTTGTATGTATATGTGAAACTTGGATTTATTCTTGTAAGCATAAATTTGTGGGGATTCAGTGCATTTGGCATCATCAACAAAATGGGAACAGAGGGGGCTTGGGCATCTTGGTACGAGGTGATATGCCTGTTAGGATAAAACCTCTGAATCTATGCAACAGGGTAAACTTGAGTTGCTAGCAATTTAGGTGTGTACAAGTTTGGGTTGTATTGATGTGAATAATTTGTATAATCCTAATTGCAATGTAATGGCCTCAGAATATAAGCATTTTTTAACAATTGTACAGTGAATTTATTATAATAGGTGGTTACAATGCCCACTCTCCTATGTGGGATCATAGGATGAGATCAAATCAAACTAGTCAGAGTTTATTAAGTATATTAGATCAGTGCCCCGTTGGGGTCTTAAATCCCCCTGATTTGCCTTATTGATATTGAAAAATGGGTTGGCACTACATCCACTCTAGATTTGTGTCTTTTTTTCAATGAATTTTTTAAATTGTGGTCAGTTGACCAGAGGTCCAGACTTAGGCAGTGACCATTTTCCTATTGAATGTTGTTTTAGTGTTTCTGTTAGTAAGTGTGATATAAGGGGTCAACAGCGGTGGTAAGTCAAAGAAGCAAACTGGCTTAAGTGGAAAATTTCACTACAAAAATCTAATTATGATGGTACCAAGCCTACTTTTGCTGAAGCATTGTAAGATTCACTTGCCTCAAGAATATTAGCAGCTTCAGTTGAACATATCCCGCAGACTGCAGGCACCATCAGGTGTCATAGAAGCATTCCATGGTGTGATGGCAAATGTTCCTAAGCAGTTGCAAGGAGACGGAAGGCTCAAAGTATCCTCGCAAAGTCACCAACATCGGAAAATCTCATAAACTTTTGCCGTGCTGCAGCAATTGCAAAAAATGTAATAAAAAAGAAAAAAGTAGAAAGTTGGCAAAATATACCAACTCTCTAGATGCCAACACCCCAGTTGGAAGAGTGTGGCAGACTATCCGCTCAATGAAGGGAAGTCATAGCACAATCCCCTCAGTACCAGTTAGAGAAATCAACGATTCTGCTACAAGTAAGGCTGAAAAACTGCTTGAGCACTTTACTAGACATAAAATTGATACAGCCAATAGAAACTCAAAGCTCACCATGGAGAAAGTCTCCAGCATGTTGACAGAACAGAATATTGAATCTGAATATAATTCACCATTCACGAAAGGAGAAATAACTCAAGCAGTTAGAAATCTCAGGCAAACCAGTCCTGGATATGATAAAATCTCAAACATCTTTTTGCAACATCTTCCTGAAGCTTCAGTGGAGGAGCTGCTTGACTTGTACAACACAAGTTTCTTCTCTGCATCTGTCCCGGATGAGTGGAAAGTGGGTATCATTTGCCAAATTAAGAAGCCTAATGAGGATCATTCCAATGCTGAAGGTTATTGACTTATCACATAGATACCCTGTGTTGGTAAGTTGATGGAAAAACTTATCAAAAACCGACTGGAACATTTCTTGGAGTCCAGACATGTTTAATTTTTTTCAAACAGGATTTCGAAAGAGGAGATCAACCAATGATGCTCTTGCGCTTATGTACCAATCTATTTCTCAGTCTCTATGTAATAGGATGTATTGTGTATCAGTGTATCTCGATC
This sequence comes from Morinoia aosen, assembly GCA_030386875.1. Classification (NCBI taxonomy): domain Eukaryota; kingdom Metazoa; phylum Arthropoda; class Malacostraca; order Amphipoda; family Talitridae; genus Morinoia; species Morinoia aosen. Next base: position 20,121,930 of record CM059576.1, on the reverse strand, counting down.
TAGAAAGTGCTTATGATTGTGTTTTGCACGCAGGATTGCTATTTAAATTGTTACATTTGGGATGTGATGTACGCACTGTGAGCTGAATAAGGTCATATTTGATGGGACGCAGTGTAGGAGTTTGTGTTAACAATGAATATTTGTCTGATAAATTTTTGGAGTGTGGCTTGCCAAAGGGAGCAGTACTGAGCTCTACCTTGTTTAATGTAATGCTGTATGACATCCCCCAACTTGGTGAAGTGAGAGTTATTTCATATGCAGATGATATAACATTATTGTCTTGTGGATCATCACTTGCTCAAGTAAAGAGAAATTTGCAAAAATATTTAAATGAGTTATCTTTGTGGCTCCAAAAATGGAAACTGTCAATTAACCCTGTAAATGTTCATACCAAGTCTTTACTTCAAAGAGACTTATTCCACACGTTAGCCTGAAATTGCTAAACCACCAACTGAAGAATACTAATCAACAAAGAGTATTAGGGGTGATCTATGATGCACCCAAATTAACACTGCAACCACATATAAAGCACACTAAAGCAGAACGTGTGCGCAGGTTGCAAATTATGAAAGCGCTGGCAGGTGTCTGTCTCTTGGGGATCATCTCGTTAAGTTTTGCACAATTTGTATGTCATTTATTCGCAGCAAGCTGGTACAAGGACATGTGTTTCCAGAGTTTCCTGAGTCTTATATGAAATCACTTAATGTTATACAAAACGCTGCTTTGAGGTATATGCTGGGAGCACGCAGGACAACTCCTGTCAGCTCTATGGAGGTGGAAGCATTTATGATGCCATTAAGGCTGTTTCTCCAGTTCCTGTATATGAAATGGTGCTTGCATGTTGTTGGAGGTCTGGTAGATGCTAAAGAATTAAATTCAACCTTGACACTCGCAAGTAACAGGCCATCAGAAACTTATTCATACAGGTATTGAAACCTGTGGCGAGCCTTAAATCTCCAACATCTGCATGTGTCCCGGAGCCCATTTATTCCTTTAGTGCACCCAAATATTGACATTTCTCATTTGAAATCATTGTGCTGTCCTAGTTTTAAGTACCCTTCTGTTGTAACTGTTAATGATCTGTTTACTGATTTTCTTGGTTGTAAATATCCTGATTTCAATTTCATATATGCAGATGGGTCCAAAATACGAGGCCTGTCGAAAAAGTATCCGACCTTAATTTTTCCCGCGCAAAGTAGTGATTCTAAGGCGGCGCCACTGTGCACGGTGGAAGGAGGAATCTTAATGCGCATGCTTGACTTTTTTCACCGCATTCACTTGGGCCAGTCACTGGCTGGTGGTCGCCAAGTAAGGTGCTGTTCTAAGTGTTTGTCGGATTTAGTTTTCTTGCAAGATGACTGAACGAATTGAGCAAAGACACTGCATCAAATTTTGTCAAAAGCTTGGTGATTCTCAAATTGAAACAATTCGTAAGATTCAGCAGGTGTTTGGGGAAGATGCTATGGGTGTAACACAAATTAAGGAGTGGTTCAACCGATTCAAAGATGGCCGCACATCAGCGGAGAGTGAGCAGCGTTGTGGCAGGCCCAAAACTTCTCGGAGTGCAGCTGTTGTTGAGAGGGTGCGAAATTTGGTGATGGCAGATCGTCGTTTGACCGTGCGGGAGATTGCCCAAGAGGTTGGAGTGAGTAAAGATTCTGCACATGCCATTTTGCGTGACGATTTGAACATGAACCGAGTGGCTGCGAAATTCGTGCCCAAGTTGTTGTCGCCGGAACAAAAAGACCTCCGTCGTGACGTTGCACAGGACCTTCTGGACACCGCCAACACTGATCCTGGGTTTCTGAACACCGTGATAACTGGAGATGAGTCATGGGTGTACGGGTACGACCCAGAAACAAAAAGACAGTCATCCCAATGGAAGCATCCCGAGTCTCCAAGGCCGAAGAAAGCGCGGCAGGTGCGAAGCAAAATCAAGGTGATGCTGACTGTTTTCTTTGATGTCCGTGGAATTGTGCATCACGAATACGCACCGGAAGGACAAACAGTGACAAAGGAGTACTATCAGGATGTTCTCCGGCGACTTCGTGATGCAGTTCGGCGCAAAAGACCAGACATGTGGACTGCGAACAACTGGCACTTGCATCACGACAACGCGCCCGCACATTCATCCCATTTGATCCGCAATTTCTTGGCCAAACATGGAATTACGACCGTTCGCCAACCTCCCTACTCTCCAGACCTGGCTCCTTGCGACTTCTGGTTGTTTCCAAAATTGAAGACACCACTGAAAGGATCCCGTTTTGAGAGTAGAGAAGAGATAATGCGGAACGCGACGACAGAGCTGAACACCATTCCAAAAGAAGACTTCCAGAGGTGTTTCCGGCAGTGGAAGGATCGGTGGGCTAAGTGTGTGGAAGCACAAGGAGCCTACTTTGAAGGGGATTAGGGTCCCAACCCCGTCAGGTTGTTGAAGTATTTTTTCTGGCCAAAGGTCGGATACTTTTTCGACAGGCCTCGTAGAAGGGTCTGTTGCAGCAGCCATGTACCTACCTGTTCAAAACAAGTCAACTGCTTTTTTAATGAATCCTAATCATTCTGTAGTTGGAGCAGAGCTATTTGCTATACTACAAGCTTTACGTTATGTTAGACTGAATGGACATTGGTTGGGGAAAACTGTTGTTCTAAGTGACTCACTTTCAGCATTGAGTATAATAAGTAATGTTTTAACCCGTCTTATAGGAAGTTTTGCCATGAAATACAAAAGTTAATACATGACCTTCAAGGCCAGGTTAGAGTACGGTGGATCCCAGCACATTGTGGATTCCATGATAATTAGGTCGCAGGTAAAACTGCAAAAGTGGGGCATAATAATGAAAAATCAGTGTGGACTTATCTTCATTATGAAGAGGTACTATCTGTTTTGAAGAAGAAATTCCTGGAATTCTGAACAATTCAATGGAAGTCTAATGTGCAGAGAACCGGCAAAGGGAAATTTTTGTCAGATATGCTGAATAAACCTATTAGCAGACCTTGGTTCATGCTCCCTTCTTGCCAGCTTGAATGTGTTGTTGGTCGACTAAGAATGGGGCACGTTGGAGTCCTGACACATCTGTATAGATTTAACCTGAGTCCTACCCCAATGTGCACCACTTGTAACTGCCCTGAATCAGTTTCTCATTTCTTGTTTGAGTGCCAGAAATATACAGCTCATTAAGGGGATCATCCGGGTTGGAGACCTTTTTTCGCCCGATTCGTTTGAAAATTGGCCAGTATATGTCTTTTGTGAAAGTAAATCTTTTTTGCTCATGTCATTTTTTCGATTTAGGCCTCTATTTTTTTTTTTTTTTGACGAAAAATGTGTTTTTGGTATATATTTATTGATATTTCAGATTGGAACTCCTCCTTCAGTTTTGATGCTAGAACAAAAACAAAGACAGTTTTAGAACCCTTGGAACATTTCTAACAAACTCAAATTCGGCTTTTTTTCAAATTCAAATTTTTTCTACTTTTTCAAAAAATTTTGAAATTTCAAAAATCAGCAACATTTTTTTGGGTTTAGAGCTACATATTTCTTCAAAGAATTCGAATTTGAAAAAAAGCCGAATTTGAGTTTGTTAGAAATGTTTCAAGGATTCTAAAACTGTCTTTGGATTTGTTCTAGCATCAAAACTGAAGGAGGAGTTCCAGGATGAATGTTGAAAGTTAGAAGTGTTGGGTATAAGCAAAAAACAAAATTTTTTGTTGAAGTATAATATAATGTACAATTGATGTAACTGAATGCAGTTTTAATTTTTATTTCAATACTTTCCATACATAACTTCATATTCAAACTGTGAATTGTGATTTAAAAAAAAAAATAATAAATTTTTTTTTCTATCAACAAAATGAATTTTTTTTATTTTCAGTCTGATTCTTATGACATTTGACTATGGTATGTAACCTTTGAAAAGAAACACAATTGATTCTATTCATTTTTTTGATTCAGGCCTTAGATTTTGCAAAAATTTGACATAGGTTTTTTAGGTATTGATATTTCACTAATGTTGATATTTCAAAATGGAACTCCTCCTTCAGTTTTGATGCTAGAACAAAAGCGAAGACAGTTTTAGAATCCTTGGAACATTTCTAACACACTCGAATTCGTTTTTTTTCATTTCCCATTTTTTCTCTTTATATATATGGGGTCAAAATCAGGAAAAAGTTGAAAATTTTGGGTGCTTTTCATTGATTTTGATATTTCAAAATGGAACTCCTCCTTCAGTTTTGATGCTAGAACAAAAACAAATGCATTTTTAGAATTCCTGACACATTTATAACAAACTCAAATTAAGCTTTTTTTCCATTTTCCATTTGTTCTCTTTTTATATGGGGTCATCAAAATCGGGAAAAATTTAAAAATTTTGGTCCCCTCACACCCCCCCCCCCCGGGAGGGGGTTAATTTTTGTCGTAGCGCCATAAAATTTTAGGTACGAATAGTCCACACACTAAGGGTCCTTCTCCAACAAAACATGCAAAATGACCATGAAATCGACAGGATCTGGCAAGGGCCCCGGATGATCCCCTTAAAAGCTTAAGGATTTATGTAATGGCTTGAACGTTGCATTTGACATAGGAAATGTTTTGGGATGTGGAGAGAATCCTGTATATGTTTAAAGGAGAGTGACGTATGCATTAGCACGCTTTTTATGTTCAACTGGTTGATTGTAATCCCTATAGAACATAGAATATTATAAAACAATTTAATCTGAGCGACTAGATCCAATTTGATAACATTAAAAGTATAGGGTTTGTGAAAAGATGAGACTTTAATAAGCAATTAATTCTGTGCATTTTCATAGTTGAAACTGAAATGTTTTCTGCCCAATATACCTAAATGTGTATGTCAGAAACTTGCTGCAGCTCTCTGCCAGTGTCAAATTTCAACTGTGCAAGACTGTCACTGCCACTGGACTAGCTTCATCCAAAGGTTCTCAGGTCCAATGGTCTTCCAGCTGAGAAGATCTGTGACTTTAAGAGGTCTTAACAAGGCCTCACCCCAAACAACAAGAAGAAGAAGATGACGCCTCACAAACAATAGGCCTCACAAACAACAATAGCTGTGCTATTGTTGTTTGTGAGTTGTAATAATTACTGCACTATGGCTTTTGGAAAAAAACATTGCTGTTAGAATGCTGACTACAAGAATATTATTTCCCTTTAAATTAACTTGAAAATATATGATATTTTGATCAAAGGATGGGTATTACAAGGTGAATTTTCCTTCAATATAAATTTTGTTGCTGAAGCTAATAATCATTTCTGATATATTTTTTTTGCTAAGTTCTGAACTAAGAATTAATGGAATTGATAAAGTCTCATGAAAGAGTATGTATATTTTTCAACATATGAAGACTCAAAGTATACATTAAATTACATTACAAATTTACAATTTGCAAACTAGTACAATTTCAAGTACATACTGAATATGCTCTTTTTCAATTATTTTATTGGTTACCAGTATGTTGAAACCATTGTATTGATTTTAGTTCTAAAACGACTACCTGATTATTGTAAACTTCTCAGATAAGGTAAGTTTTAAATATGAACAATTGCCTGAAATTTTGTGTTGTGTTACTGATTGGAGCTTGGAGCAATTTACACTATAACAACCAAATATTTTGGCTTCTGAGCAAAATATTATGGGAATTTCAGAAAAATATTGTGATTATTTTAGCAAAATATTGTTGTAATTTCAGCAAAATATTGTGGTAATTTCAGCAAAATATCGTGGTAATTTCAGCAAAATATCGTGGTAATTTCAGTAAAATTTTGTGATAATTCCAGTAAATATTGTGGTAATTTCAGAAAAATATTGTGGTAATTTCAGTAAAATATTGTGATGATTTCAGCAAAATATTGTGGTAATTTCAGTAAAATATTGTGGTAATTTCAGTAAAATATTGTGGCAATTTCAGTAAAATATTGTGGTAATTTCAGTAAAATATTGTGGTAATTTCAGTAAAATATTATGGTAATTTCAGTAAAATATTGTGGTAATTTCAGTAAAATATTGTGATGATTTCAGCAAAATATTGTGGTAATTTCAGTAAAATATTGTGGTAATTTCAGTAAAATATTATGGTAATTTCACCAAAATGATGTAATTTCAACAAAATATTGTGGTAATTTCAGCAAAATCTAATGGTAGTATGAGCAAAATATTATGGTAATTTTTCTTACCACCTTCACTTTGTGTCTGTGGTTGTTAACTGTTGGTTGGGTTAGGATGAAAGTAGCTGAATTGGGAAATCAACTTCACAGCTTGCATTCATTTTTATCTTCCTAAGACATGAAAAATGCAATTACAATTGACTTTTTACCTTTTCACCTTTTCCCATGAGTTATTCTTCAGAAAGGTCATGAAATATTTGAAATGTCATTCACTTAAACTGGTAGGTGGATCAGCAATTTACCTAGTGGTACACATTTTTCCCAATATGTAAGGTGTTAGCAAATTTAAATACATGAATCCCAGTAAATGAGGGCTTTTCATCAAAGCATTCGAAGTATGATCAAGTAATGTCTTAGTGCCATTCAGATAGGATGTAGGTCAATAAATGGTTAAAAAAAAACACTAGCAGGTTTCTCAAAATAGGGGGCAAAGCCTGAGCAGTTTGCTGAGTCTATGTGAGACTGTTATGTCTGTTATCTGAAAACATACCTCAGGTGAGATGGGTTTAACACATTGCTGGCCATACAATCCATTAGTGGGTTGTGCTAAAGTTTTATTTTCAGTTTTCAAATGGCCCATCAATTGGTCATCTGAAATTTTTTGAAAAATCCTAAATTAATTGTATTTTTATATCCTGATTATGTTTACTAATTTTACAGTTTTTAACTGCTTTTGACTTTAAATTTGAGTTGGTTAGTGAAATTCAGTTTAACCCATCTCATTCAGTGTGTTAAAATGTTAATCACAATGGGCTAAATGGAAATTCAATATTCAACTCAAATTTAAAGTAGATTGTAATAAGCAATGTTAAAAATACTCAACATGAACTGGATTGTACCTTCATTTAGCTTTGATTAAATATATATGAAAATTGAGTTTGTGACTACTAGTCAGTCAGCAGTGTTATGAAAATGACCTCCGTGTACCACCAGTGGGTCACGCTGCGGTCAAAGTGTTAATGGGAGGTTAGTGTAGTTCTTCTTGGAGATTAAAAGTAATTATGCTGGCCATTTTTAACTCAGTACAGAATATGCATGAATAGATGGGGTTTTTGATGAATCGTTCTAATATGTCTAATCCCCTCAGGGGGATACAACTATTGTATCTATGGGAATTAGCGCTCCCAGGGGAAAAAATGTGAGGGCCCGAGCTGAGAGTTAGGTAGGCCTTCTTTTTGTTGAAATAAAATGTTTTTTGTTATGTTTTAACCACCTTTTTTTGGTTCACTACTGTCCTGTTTTTCAGCACCTCTGACTTTCTTCTTCAACTTTTATCTCATTTCATGAACTTCTTTCCCATCTTACTGTTTCTATGCCCTTTCTGCATAGATTCCTCATTTTCTTATCTCCATACTAAATGGTGCCTTCCTCCTTCCTCTCTTCGATACGCTCTATTTTTGCAGCGGTTAGGGAGGCTTAAACTAACTTTTAATCTAATAATCTAATCTAATATGTCTAATTTGTGCTTGCGTATTTTGAATTGATTTTTAATGTAGCCTACAGTTTTTATTTCACTTTACACTGATTTTTATGGAGTCAAATTTGGGCACTTTTATTTTTTTCAAACCTCTATCCAAAAGAAATAGTTCTCACAAATTGATTAAAGTTTATTTATCCCTTTGATTTGACTGATGGTAGATTAGCTCTGTTTTAAATGAGTAGATTCCAAGCTCTTGGGCATATAACCCCGTATTAGCCGGTCTGTTCTGGAGGATGCCAAGAAATTTCTCACTGTACTATACATCCACCATGCGGTGTGCAGGAATTGGAAATTTTTTCTTTTGAAAAAACAGGGTGCTGGATTTTGGGATATGCTCTTGATACTGAATACTTTGATAAAAAGTTAATGTTTACTGGGTTTTATTTGTGATAAGAACTTACTGTAATATTGTTTCCTTTAGGACCCCAAAAGATTCGGATTGTTGGGATAATGTAGAAACTCTCTCCTAAACCATGCTTGCCTGGGTTTTTCTCAGGCTTCCTTTGTGAACTTCAATGAATTCAGTGTGTACCTGCACTAGTGAGCAAGTTATCATGTTCACCACGTATTGGTGCATGTGTGTACCACTAGGTAAATTATTCATTTATATATTGGAATATATTAACACTATTTTACTACCTTTTACAAAATGAAATAAATTTTAGAGCATAAGGTGACATATTATAGTTCAATCAAATTCTTTACACTTTAAGCAAGGTTAAACTGTATTAGAGCATTAAAGCTGATTTTTCAATACAAATGCTTTTAACCTAACCAAACTGGCCATAGCAACTGCACAATCATAGTGAACACTTTAAAGTAAGAAGGCTTATTGGCAGGGTTTGGTGCCTAACTTGGCTTGAATATTTCCTGCAGGTTTTTCTATCACTTACTTGACACTTTCTTCCCGTATTGGGCCGCTTGCGTACCAATAGCTAAATTGCTCATTCAAGTACTGATTTAAGTGCAAATTTCATCTGATTTGCTACCCTATTGAAAAATAACTCCACAAGTGAAATATTATTTAGAAATTAATTTTTTCATAGTTCTCAGGAAGGTAAAAAATGTATGATATTTGAGGAGTCCAGTTAATTTTGCTGTTCTACTTGAAATCTAGCCAAACAAACCATTTACAACCACAGAAACGTCGTGAATGTGTGAAAGTATGCACTGAAAATAGTTTAACGCTGTCATTAATAACACTTTGACTGCAACGCGCACTGCCGCTGGTACACTGAGGAATTTTCATAATGCTGGTGATCAACCAGTAGTCACAAACTCAATTTTTATAAATACTTGATCAAAGCTATATGAAAATGCATTCCAGTTCATGTCTGCTATTTTCAACATTGCTTACTGCAATTGACATTAAATTCGAGTTGAATGTTGAACTTCAGTTTTTAGGCCTTGCATCTATCACCTCCCAAGTCCTTGATTTATTGTAAAGGTTTTATTCTGCACTGAATGGCCAAATGGTTTTTGTTGGTTCTGTGATGAATTGTGTGTGTGTGCAAAGTTTTACAAAGAGACTGAAAACCGAGAGGTGCATTCAACATTACTGCTTCCTAATTTTTGTGTGCTGGTTGGCAGTCATTACCTTGTACATATAATTTCCTTTTGGTTGTTGTGGGCTATTTGGTGTACAATTAATTGCTTTTAGTTTTCTGTAGGATCTTTGGCATTCATTATCTCATTCAACTAACTGCATTCTCAGTTTATTTGTGTTCTTTTCATAGGCACTACCTTGTGTAATTAATCACTTTTAATTTTGGGAAGCTATTTTGCATTTATTACCACTTAGGCAGTGATGACCTCATTGAACTAATTTCTTCCCTGGTTTTCAGAGTACTGACAACATCTTGTGATGGTCACTGAAATGCCAGGCTGTGGAGCCTGGTGCACTGCATGATGGAGCAGTCGATGCTACAGCAGCTGGAGTTCAAGTTCAGGAGATTCAGGGGACCAACAGTGAGCTTTTTTTACATTTTTATATTCATAATTATGTTTTTGCTTTAGAATTACCTGTTTCCTACTGAAGTGCCTTTGTAAAATCATGTTAAGAATTTTGCTTGAGTATTCAAATTTTTTTGCTGCTCCATGTGGTCAGATTTTTTCCTAAGGGAAATTTTTGTCTCCATATTACTGTGTATATTAATTTAAAACATTTTGCAGAGTGGGATTAGACATGAGGGGTAAGTAGCTCAATCTTGTGTGTTATAAGGTGCAGGGGCAATCATGTGAGGTCCTAAGCTAAAAGGTCAGGTAGGCTACCCTTTTGTTGAAGTAAAATAGATTTTTTTTTGTTATTGACCTTTTTATGGTTCACTTCTATTCAGGGATGGAAAAAACCCTGGGTTTTTTAAAAAAACCCAACTCACATGGGTTTTTTTGGGTTAAATTGGTTTTTTTTGGGTTTTATTGTTTTTTTTGGGGCTTTATTGGGTTTTTTGTAATACCTTTTTTTGTTTAAAAGAGTTATTCACATAGCTCCAGTTGCCTCTTTTCCAGATTTATATACACTTATTGAGTAAATATTGTTATTAGATTACTTTATTTCCAACATTATATTACATCATTATATGAATTATTACATTCTATGAACAATATATGAATTATTACATTCTATGAACAATATATGAATTATTACATTCTATGAACAATATATGAATTAAGTTTGTCCATCACAATTACCACTTACCAATTACCATATGCATAGGGACATAGCTGTGCAGTCTGTGAAGATATAAGATGTGCAAAGAGAATCGCTATGCTCGTCAATTCATTGTAATTTGTTTTAGCAGCAGACAGAGTCACGCAAGTCGTGTGAGAGGGAAGCACTATGCAGATCATAAGTAACCACCACAAGCAAATTGAAGCAAGACAGCTGCACATCACTTAACAGTCATGCTGTTAACAACTTAACATGTGTATTGTGTGAGCTGGAGGGCTTAGCAGCGCAAGCCAAGTCAGTCAACCACACTGTTACATGTTACAACATGTAGTGACATGGCAAAAAAATTTTTTAAAATTTGTCAAAAAATCACTTTTTGCAGTTCAAGATAGCAACAAACACTAAAACGATTAGAAATAAATGCTCTAACATATTCCATCGTCAAATTTGTTCCAGTGCAGCTTGAATGCTCACCATAGGCCAGTCGTTTATTTACTTTCTTACCCCATGATGGCTGCGGTCGTGTCTTGCCCCATCTGACTATAATTGTTAGACTTATTTCCGGCAAAGCTCTCAAAGGAGACAGATATTGAAGAGTGGTTGGCTGAGTACAATCCGGAGTTGATCGGTGCGATTTGTTTGTATAAATTGAAGGACTCCAACATCTTCCCAAAACACATGTTCAACATGAATATCACTAAGACAACGACTCCTCGTTGATGGTGGGATATTCAAGACATGAAACAGCAGAAAATGCAGATTCTTAAAAAAACACTGGCAGAGGGTTTCTGCAAGTTTATAAGCAATCTTCATTCTTTCTTTGCAAGTTCAGGATTCGTTGAGAGATTTTTCTAAACATTTGGAATTGTGCGGAATAAATTGAGAAATAGATTAGGATCGGAACGCGCACAGAAATTGGTCTCATTATATCGCCACCTCACAAATGATCAAGATGTGGATGACAACGACAAAATGACAGTGGATGTTGGAAGAGAAATAAAGTAGTACTGTAGTAGCGGTCTAGTCTAGAAGACAGAGGAAGAATTCAGAAGTCTCTTTACTCCCAAATTGTCAAACTGCATTTGTTTCTTAGTTTTTGTTTTTTACTTTGGAAATGGAACTCCTGGAAATATACTAGCCCCTCGAGTTTTCTTTTGTGATTAGGGTTTTTCTTATTTTATTTTTTTAGTGGTATTTTTTCACTATTTATTGTCATAGTCATGCAAATGCCTTGGACAAAATTTTGACAATATAAATATTTAGCTCATTTTGATTCTATAAGCTTGAAAACAATTGAAATTCAAATAGCACCAATAAAACCCCAAAAAAAAACAAAAAAACCCATTATTTAGTGGGTTTTTTAATGTGGGTTTTTTTGGGCTTTTTTGGGTGGGTTTTTTTGGGTGGGTTTTTTATGTGCCAACCCTGCTTCTATTGTGATTTTTCAGCACCTATGACTTTCTTTTTCAGCTTCAATCTTGTTTCATAAACTTCCTTCTTAACTGACTGTTTCTTTGCTCTTATGCACAGATTCTGCATTCTTTTGACTCCATACTAAATGGTGCCAACTGACATCTAATCTGTGTTACTAGGTGTGTCTGTGTTGGGAACTGAGCTCTAATGGTACAGCTGCTTCTGTTCTGATAAGCTGCTTGAACATGAAGGTATGGCTGTCTTAAATGCTTAGTCCAACCCTTGACATAAAATTATGCCCTACAAGTCCAGTGTTACTGCAAGAGATTATCTTTTAGATTTAGCATGAACGAAACTATTACCTAACCATTACATGACCTACCTGATGTAAGGATGTAAATGGGTTTCAGCTATGCTACCATTACCTGACCTGATATGAGAACTTGTAATGGAGTACTAGATACTAAACCATTACCTGACCTGATATGAGAACTTGATATGGAATACTAGATACTAAACCATTACCTGACCTGATATGAGAACTTGCTGTGGAGTACTAGATACTAAATCATTACCTGACATGACATGAGAACTTGATACGGAGTACTAGATACTAGACCATTACCTGACATGATATGAGATCTTGAAATAGAGATTTTGATATGTTACATTACTGGTTCATGCCACATATTTGTGTGGTATGGAAGGCCACTGTTTGGTCAGGTTACTAGTAAGCTAATTTGTTGGATATGACCTTTGTAAAATGGATGTTTGGAGTATTTTGCATCCACTATGCTGTGAGGGGAATTGAAAGTTTTTCCTTTTGAAAAACAGGGTGCTGGATTCTTGGTTATGGTATTAATACAAGCAATTTTATCTTTTGTTCTCAGTGAAAGCCAGGTGTGAATAGTGACCTGTAAGCCTGCAAAATTAATAGTTCATGATATTGGTCTATTTCAAAAAGTTGTTCATTTTTTTCTAATTCATTGAGGAAGTTTTCAGAGTGATGCATAACGTATCTATCGGTTGTTGAGTGATTTTATGTGATGTATGTCACGCATTGCTGGTAGGGTCTGAACGGGCTCATTATTGGGGACCATTGACCTGTGGATGCACTGTCATAATGACCCCAACTGAATTTTAAACTGAAATAACTGTCGGTTTCATCCATACGTGTGGACATGGCTTATTGCATGGCATAATAACTTTTCCAAAAGAACTGAAACTGGTTGACTTTTATGAGCTTTGTTATTTTAATGAACAGGTTGGGGTGTAAGGTTTGGTTTGAAATATTGTACCCCCCCATGTTAACTAATCACTTATGTATCATTAATAAGGTTAGTCTTTCTAGGGCTCATGTTGATAAAAAAAATAGGAGATCATGTGACCTAAGAAGGTTCGAACTCGTTTTTCTTCAAGTATATATCAAATGCTACCTCCATGAACGTCCCATGTATAGTCAGTTGGTTGTTTACTGTTATGCGTCTTGTGAAGATCTCTCATGACTTGCTTCCTCACCTGAATGATTTAAACAAGTTACCTTTTATTGACAGTTGAGCAATATAGGGACTAAGAAATTGTTCTTTTTGACAGTTGTACCCACTTAGAGGTATAAGAATTTCTTCCTCTGATTGCATTATATGAACTCAGCACCTATTGCTATTTTCTTCAATTTGAATCCTGTCCCAAAAACTTGACTTCCTCTGGTTGGGATTGGGGAGATTTATACTAATTTAAAACCCTAATACAATCTGTTGCTTGCAGAGCTATATTGCAAAGCACAATAAAATTCTTTTATTTTTGTTTTTGGTTCGGACGAGTGATGGTGTAAATATTTTCTTTTGTAAAACAGAAGTGGTGGCTGCAGGTGAAGACGAAACATTGCACGGGTAAACATGCTGTATTTATTGTGGAATTTTCGCTCTTTTACGGCGGAATGACCCACTATATACTTGACCCGATGGCAAAGCACAATTTAGGTAAGATGGGCGCGGATTTACGCAGATCAAGCTTTATGAGGGGTCAAAATACGGCATTGGTGAGTGTAAGAAGTGTAAGGTTTGTAAGGCCTATGGGGTAAATATGCTTTATATTGGCTCCGTGGTGACTAAGCACAACCGTTTTCAGTGATGGATATAAGCTCTTTCTCCTCACATCAAATCTGAGGTAAACTGTGGACTTAGTTTTAAGTTCTAAACTTTTATTTTACAGTAACGACTTGCGAGAAAGCAAGCTGTAGTGTTTTTTTTTTTTTGGGCCGTTAAATGGGTCTTAATTTAGTGGCCAAGCACAATCTGGGGGACCATGGTGTCCTATGCGATTAATATGCCTTAATTTGATGGCCAAGCACAACCTAGGGGAGCAAGATGTCCATTGCTGGAAAATTTGTCTAAATTTATTGGCCAAACACAACCTGGGGAGCAAGGTGTCTTGACCTGGCAAATTTACCTTAATTTAGTGGCCAAGCCAACCTCTAGGTAAATTGCTCATTTACGTATTAGTGTGAATGAACAGTATTTCAACTATTTTAGCATCTTTTTCAAAATATTACGTTCTCACATTTCTTTGAGAAGACAATATTTTTCGAGCATTGAAGTCGTTGTTTTAACTCGGCTACTTATAACCTTCCTGCCTTTCAAGGGCGGCCTCGGCAGTGAACGTGTTGAAGAGATCATCCCAGTCGTTTTTTTTTCGTCCGATTCGTTTGAAATTTGGCCAGTATATGTAGTTTTTGAGAGTGAACACTTTTTACTCGTGTCACTTTTTCGATTTAGGCCTTAGTTTTTTATTTTTTTACAAAAATAGGATGTTTGGAAAATATTTATGTAAATTTCAAGACCTATCTCCTCATTCAGTTTTGATGCTAGAACAAAACCAAAGACAGTTTTAGAATCCTTGAAACATTTCTAACAAGAAAATGAAGCGAAATTTTAACATTGAAAAAAAATTTTTATAAGCGATTTTTATTATTACATCACAATGAAATTTTTTTTGAGTTTAGAGCTAAATAACTTTTGTTCTCAAATTTGAAAAAAACGCTTCATTTCATAGTTAGAAATGTTTCAAGGATTCCAAAACTGCCTTTGGTTTTGTTCTAGCATCAAAACTCAATGAGGAGATACGGTTTGAATGTTAAAACTTTTTTTTTTTTTAGTATAAGCCATAACAAAATTTTTTGTTGATGTGTAATATAATGGACAATGTATGTAATTGAACGCAGTTTAAATTTTGATCTCGATAATTTCCATACATAACTTCATATTCACACTGTGAATTTTAATTTGCAAACTCGAAAAAAAACATTTTTTCTTTTTAAAAAATGTTAAATTTTTTATTTTCAGTCTGATTCCTATGAAATTTAACTATGATATGTAACTTTTGAAGAGAAACACCATTTCTTCCATTCATTTTTTCGATTTAGGCCTTGGTTTTTGAAAAAAAGGACATATTGGTTTTTAGGTATTGATATTTCACTGAAATTGATATTTCAAGACGTATCTCCTCATTCAATTTTGATGCTAGAACAAAAACAAAAACAGTTTTAGAATCTTTGAAACATTTTTAACAAGAAAATGAAGCAAATTTTAAATTTTCCATTCTGTTGTCTTTTTATATGGGGTTGAAATGGGATCGACAAATAAAGATTTTGGTCCCCTCACCCCCTATTTTTACGGATCTATTGTCCGTAGCGCCATAAAATTTTAGGACCGAATAGTCCACCACCTAAGGGTCCTTTTCCGAAAAAAACATGAAAAATGACCAGCAGAGCGACAGGGGCCTGGCAGGGGCCTGGGATGATCTCCTTAATCGGTGGTCCAGCTCAACCTGGACGAGCGAGTTGTGCAAGGCCTCCTTTGCCCGTCAATGTGTCACAATATTTTACCTGGTGATCAAACATAACCTGGGGAACATTTAGTCGAGGATTTAACTGCTCGTTGTAGGGTCATCAATTGTCACCGAGTTACCAAACACGATATGGGTGTGTGTGTCGACAGTTCTGACCACGTTTCCCCTAACCATTGCCGCGTCATGTATTACTAGCTATGAAAACACCGAACAAAAAAGTCCTTGATGTGCAAGTACTCAGAGTAGGACACTTTAATAAAATCCAGTTCCCACAGCACAGGAGAGTATTCAAAGTGCAAGCTGTGTTTTTTCTGTTAAACAGCGACTCAAAACAGCGCCTGGTGCCGTAAGACAAATTGGGTGAATCTAAAGTTCTAATTATGTTATGTATTCATGCGCGTCTCAGAAGAGCTTCAATTATCACCCAACTTGCAGGTATGGCATAGGAAAAAACAACGGCAGTTTCACATGCGCATTGTCACCGTGGCCGAGTTGTTGGAGCGCGCGCCCTTCACGCGGTTCGAATCTCGGCAGTGCCGCCCGCTTTTTCTTCCCGTTGAGAGGAAGGAGCACTCGGCCACAATTCCCCATTCTACCTAGCTATCAGAAATGGGTACCGGCTTGACCAGGGGTAACCTTCATGGCGTCCTGGTGTTAATTATAAGACATTTTAAAAAAATGAACAAGATGAAATGTTTCAGGCTTGATAGATTGGAAGAAACATCATTTAATTTTGAATGCCATTGAAATTGTAAGTACGCTTAAGAGCAGTGCTACTGTGGCCGCTTGCTGAACACTTGGTTGATAATGTAGTTTTATGGAGCTCAATCTATTTTTCTGTCTATGTGTAAAGCACGTCGCCATTTTAACAAGTATTCTCAAACATGCAGTAACTTGTTAAAATCTTAAAAGTTTTGGTTTATGTAGCGCATTCTGTTTGTCTGTTTTGATTATACAGATTATTTAAGTGTTTAGGGAGAGTAATTGTCTCATGCAGTGTTTATAGTAATTGTCTTTTAATATTCATAGGAATGTACACCTTGTGGGGTGTTTGTAGAGATGGGATTTCGTTGTGTGGTATGTTGCAAGGTGTAAATGCCCTGTGTAGTGTTTGTCAAGTTTAAAAGTGTGCACGTTTGCTAATTTCCTTGTTATTCATACTAATATTCAGTCATTATTGATTGTATCTGCGAATATCATTGCAGTTAGAAATTCAAATGTGATGTGCGTATTTGTGAGTTTGCATTTGCTTTTTTTATAAAATTATTATAATTTATTCGACTGTTTCTGGCATTGATTTGTTCATGTGCACAATTCTTCTTGCTTGTCATGTTTACAAAAAAATGGACTGATTTTACTGGCATGATCTAAAATTATTTATTGAAATTAAGATTCTTGATTAAGGAAGCCAAATTCAAGGTCCCGAGCTAATTTCTTATTCGTGAAATAATTTTTTTTTATTCTATTACTGACTGTTTTTTTGGTTGCTGCTGTCCTGTTTTTTTCAGCTCCTGCTACTTTTTTCTTTAACTTCCATCTTTTTTATGAACTTCCTTTCTCACTCACTGTTTCTGTGTACCTTGTGTACATAGATTCAGCATTTCTGAATGTTATATATTAAAATATGCATCGTATAATGTGATACTGGTTTTATGAGTACGAGTTCCGGAGCGGATGTTTGCGCGGCTTGCCGCCGCCGGATGCCATATCGCGTTCAGGTCAGAGGTCTTTATGGGACCTCCGCCGGAAGCTGTGCCTTCGGGGCGCATCGCATTGGTATGCACCGGAAGAGCATTGTTTAACTTCCGAGCGCTATAGCTTATAAGCAGTGTCGGTGTTTGGATGATTCAGTACAAGAATAGGAACCTAGCTAAGAGTTTCCTTTTCCTACTCCACGAAGTTAAGGCTTGATACGGTAGTTAAAGCTACCTTAGGCTAAACCTCGTGTCGCGATGAAAAACCAAGATACTACAAATGGCGACGAGACTTCGAACCTCTTAAGCGAATTTGAACTTTACAAGTGCTCTGAAATTAAGATGGCGCATTCTACAGTTTGCTGTCCTCCATTCGACGTTGAAGGGGTAACAGTGAGTAATATCTGCAACGATTCAAGTACAGTGTGTAGACGTTCTTCAGAAGGCGGGAAACAATGATGGTAAAAAAGCTGGTATTTTAATTAAAGCATTGCCTGTAAACATAATTACTGATCTACAACGAAGAATTAAACCTACGTTACTCACTGATGCTACATATGAGGAACTTGAAGGAAAGTTAATACAACAATTTAAAATCAAGAAATCCACTGTTGGCGCATCTGTTACATTTCTAAACAGAGAGCAAAGTGTTAATGAATCCATACAAAGTTATGCTAAAACGTTAAATGACTTAGCATCTTCGTGCAACTACGAAAATTGCGGTCGCGATCGTCTCTTGAGAGATGCTCTTGTGGCCGGTCTACATTCAGCGCTAATTCTCAGCGCGGTTCTACAGAAGTGTGACAGCAAGTCCTTCAACGAATACCTTGAACATACAAAACTCATTGAACAGTAAAGCTTCGACGCTCCAGATATTATTCGTGAGGATTCACCTTCATCGTTTTTCACTACAGAAAAACTACAGCCGAATTACATATGCATTCGCTGCGGAACTAGGCAGAAGCACCTTACAAAGAATTGCTATGCCCTAAAATTAAATTAATAAAATGCAAAAAATGTGGAAAATAGGCCACATTTCTAAAGTTTGCAATTTACGACTGCAGCACGACCTCCTCCTGTTGAGCCTACACGAAGGGGACCTACACAAGAAGAATTTGACGCAGCTCGCACTTACATAGTGCAGCTGGAAAGGAGCGGTACTCAGTGCAGCGTCAGAAGAGAAGATGTGTCAATGAAGAGTTCAAGTACGCCTCCACAGCGGAAGAACGAAGTTATTCTACAAAAGCCTAGGAACGATACTTGTGTCGGTAACTATGTTCATAATTTCTCTGATGTACAAACTAATTACGCGTTATTTCAGTCACATTGTATTCCTCAAAGTGTCACAAAACTTACTCCCTCTGTTGCGCTCAACAATCGTAAAATTGTTACTTCTAGAGATAGAGTCATCCTAAATATTCTGTGTACAGGTCTAAGCCTATGTATGTAACTCAATTTGATGTCGGTGATCATTTTCTTGCTCTGAAGTTAAGAAATGGTCCCAAGTGGCTGAAGGGAATTATTGTTAGTAAAGTGGCTGTTAATGTCTTTCATGTTCAAATATTAGCATTAAATGTTATCTTGAAGAGACATTCAAATCAGTTGTTGCACAGTAGTTTGGGATCTATCCGTAGTGGGGAAACAGAGACTCCTGATTAGCCTGTTAGCAGTTCCCCTGTGCAAAATTAACCTCGTAGATCAGATAAAATAACTAAACCTGTAATGCGAATAGGTTGCTAAGTTTTCCTTCCGTGTGTCATATATTCATCTAAAAGGGAGGGAAATTGTTATATATTAAAATATGCATTGTATAATGTGATACTGGTTTTATGAGTACGAGTTCCGGAGCGGATGTTTGCGCGGCTTGCCGCCGCCGGATGCCATATCGCGTTCAGGTCAGAGGTCTTTATGGGACCTCCGCCGGAAGCTGTGCCTTCGGGGCGTATCGCATTGGTATGCACCGGAAGAGCATTGTTTAACTTCCGAGCGCTATAGCTTATAAGCAGTGTCGGTGTTTGGATGATTCAGTACAAGAATAGGAACCTAGCTAAGAGTTTCCTTTTCCTACTCCACGAAGTTAAGGCTTGATACGGTAGTTAAAGCTACCTTAGGCTAAACCTCGTGTCGCGATGAAAAACCAAGATACTACACTGAATTTGTACCTTCCTCTGTCAACGTGACCGGGACTCTTTTAACTTGTATTAATGCTTCTGTCTTTGTTGCTGTTAGGGACACTTAAACTAAAAGCTATTTCACCCTTCTATCAGTTTGGCAATTTTGAAATGCATGACTAAAACAATTTTCAGTAACCTTGCTTGTGGTGTCTATCTACGAAGTGTCGCTTCTCTGCTAATGGACTGGAAATATTAGCTTGGTTTACCCTTGCTTTATCATGCTAGTTGTAATCTAAAGGTGGAATTATACAGGGTGTTCACAAAATATATCCACTAACCGATGTATGTATATATATATATATATATATATTATACAGGAACCATATATCAGAACAAAATTTTTATTATTCCTGTATCATGTATGCATATATTAGTCAGAAAGTACATTTTTGTGGACGCTCGGTATTGTAATCTTCTCTTGGGAACGTGTTCAAAGTAGCGTCAGTCCAACTTGAATTTAATTATTTATGTTACTGCAAATGTCATCAGGTAAACTGCCATGCAGCGTTCCACACTGTATTGAGTGATATGCTCATCTCCGTAATAAATGGTGCCTTCCTCCTTTCTCTCTGTGGATTGCCTTTTTGTTGCAGAGGCTTATGTGGCTTATTTTGTGGGGAGGCTTAAATTAACATCTATTCTAGTCAAAAACAGAGTGATAAATAATTCCTTTCGCAATACGCTTCCAAAGTACTCCACATAGGCTGTTGGATAAATAGTCTTTCTAGTTGAAATGATCTTTCTATTAATGCTTGCATTTTACTGGCTAGCACCCACATTTTTGAGTTTTTAAAGTTTAGTGCTCTTTTTTGTACTGTATCACAGGCAGTGAGAATGTTGTTGTCAATCTATCGTGTGCATGTAAGTAATGTTCAGGTGGTGGGTATAACCAGTCTACTTGAAATATTATTGCCCGCCTCACGTCTAGTCTGTGGGAAAACTCTGGACTTAATTTTGTCTCAATATTTAATGTGATGAACGACTCATTTTATCTTTGAGCAGAAATATTTCAACTTGCATTGTTGGTACACTAACTGATTTAATATTCAGTGTTGAGCAACCGTTTAGAGTAGTTCATATTGCTGCTGTATTACAATTCTGGTTCACTCCAGACTGTTCTTAGACCTGTCTAGCTGAGCATCTTCTGCATCTGCGCTGTTGAGATGAAGGGTAAGTCACAGCTGCACTTCATGAAGTCTGTTGTGGGTTTGGCTGGGCTTTCATGTCTGTTGTGTGTTTAAATAGGCTGTTAAGTCTGTTGTGGTTAGACTGAGTTGTGAGGTATGCTTCATCTTTCATCCTTGAATTCTCTTCTTAACTATTCTGTATCCCTTGTGGGATACAGAATTTAATTAATATCTAATGAATGTAAATTTAAATTATTTAAACCTTAGTTGAGTTGTATGTAGACCATATCTACAAACATCTTTCATTTTTTAATTTTTGATTTCACTGATCCAAGGTGGGAGTTAGGTAGGTCGTCTTTATTTTGAAACAAAAAAAAATTGTTTTGTGGTGGACTATCTTTTTTCAGTTGACTGCTGTCCTGTTCTTCAGCACCTAGTGCTTTCTTCTTCAACTTCCATCTCGTTTCATAAACTTCTTTCTTAATTTACTGTTTCTATACACCTTACACATAGATTCCGCGTTCCCTTAACTCCACACCAAATAGTGCTGTACTCCTTCCTGTCTTTGGAACGCCTTAGTTACGGTTAGGGAGGCTCAAACTATCATCCCATAAAATCTTGAGGGGGGTTTTAAAAAATTTTTATTTTGTTAAAATGTTGGAGAATGTATTTGAACTTAAATGATTTTACCTGTACGTATATGTTCTTACAAGAAAACATCTCAAGAGTGTGAACTTGTTCGTTGCATTTGTGTGTCGAGTTGCTGCTTTGTGTGGTAGTGTTTCTTAATAAATGCACGTGGAGCATAGGTCACTTGTGGTGTGTCTCATTATATAACAGCACGGGATAGTACATTTTACTATGTTATCGTATTTGGTATTTCTTGATTGTATGTGAAGCAAAGGTAGCTTGTAGTGTGTTTTATTACATAACGTGAGATATTACTGTATTTTACCATGATGAAATAAAGTTTGACAATATCGCCGTGGATATATTGTAGAATTTAACAAAATTTGATGTACTACTTCATCTAATTGATAATTTGCTATACGTGATGTTTGAATGATTTTACATCATTTTTCAAATGTAAGGCTGAAGTAAGCGTTCCATTTTGTGACGTTTGTGTGTATAATTTTGTTTAATTTTGGGTGTAATTATGCCTAATTTCTGCCCATGTTGCTGCAGTGGCCGGTAGAGGAACTGACGAGGCGTCTTCCAGTGCAGCTACACTCAAGGACAACCTGGACGATGTTGACCTTCATGGCCTTGAAGATCTTGATGACATTGATGACCTTGATGAGTTGGAAGATCTGGACAATATAGGTGAGGACGCTCAACACGTTGACTGCGGCATGTTAGACTGAAGTTCAATATTGAACTCAAATTAGAGTTCATTTTAGTTGTCAATTTTGGAAATAACAAAGGTTGAATAGATAGTCCCATCATTTAGTTTTCATTAGGTATTGATAAAAATTAAATTTGTGACTGCTGTTGGGTCAGGAGCATTATGGAAATGACCTCAGTGACCACCGGTGGGTTCCGTTTCAGGCCACCTGTTGGTAGTAACTCTCACAAATGTCCAGGTTGATCAATCATCAAACCAATGTCTGACCCGGACCTGACTGACTGCTGTAATGGTAGGATTATTGACCACACACTTTATCAATGCAATTCTTTCTTTACTTGAATTTAATTTATTTCCACCTTAACTCTACATCGACCGCCTTTTTTTACAGTACATTAAGGAATCACTTACATGGTTCTTACATGCTAAATGCTTCAATGAAAAGCTCACTGGGGCTCATGAATGATAATTCAAGAGAAATTGCCGTAATATTTAGTTCGAAAGCAAACAAATTTGGGCGTTGTAGGGCTAACACGTTGACTGCAATAGGTCAAACTGATGTTCAATAGTTAACTCATATTTAAGTAAAGAGTTGTCACCAATATTATGAGAACCCAACATTAACTGGATCGATTAAATGACATTTACTCTGAAAAAGTAATAGAGGTTTTCAAACGATCCAGCGATGGGTAGTTTGGGAGGCTTTGTGGTCATGGGAGACTTAACGGTGTTTGGGTTACGGCATTGTAAAAATAGCGGTTATAAATAGAGCTAAAATAGAGCATATATAGTAGAGGGATAGAGTTTAAAAGAGGGGATGATACAGTATGAGAGGAGAGGTAATTGCAGTGTAGCAGCAAAAATGGAATGTTGTATCTGTTGAGAGTTAATTTTAAAATGTTGGATATTTTACATTTAATTTAAGAGTATTAAATATGACATTTAATATACTGAAATGGTGCCTTCTTCCTTCCTTTCTTTGAATCGCATTTTTTTGCGGATAGGATGGCTTGGGCTAACTAATAATCTATTCTAATCTAATCTTTAATATACTGATGCATCAACATTTAAATATGACATTTGTTCATGGAGACAATCGTTTCAGTGAAAAATAAGTTATCCAATTGACGACTTGATGAAAATATAATAACTCGTCAGCTAAACCTGACCTCGTCAGTCCCCCAAACTTGACCTCGTCACCCCAAACCTGACCTCGTCAGCCCCCCAAACCTGACCTCGTCTGTACCCCAAACTTGACCTCGTCTGTCCCCCAAACTTGACCTCGTCTGTCCCCCAAACCTGACCTCGTCTGTCCCCCAAACCTGACCTCGTCTGTCCCCCCAAACCTGACCTCGTCTGTCCCCCCAAACCTGACCTTGTCAGTCCCCCCAAACCTGACCTCGTCAGTCCCCCCAAACCTGACCTCGTCAGTCCCCCCAAACTTGACCTCGTCAGTCCCCCCAAACCTGACCTCGTCAGTCCCCCCAAACCTGACCTCGTCAGTCCCCCCAAACCTGACCTCGTCAGTCCCCCCAAACCTGACCTCGTCAGTCCCCCCAAACCCGACCTCGTCAGTCCCCCCAAACCCGACCTCGTCAGTCCCCCCAAACCCGACCTCAGCCACCCAAACCTGACTTCGTCAGTCAAGTCAGAACTTGTGACCAAACTAAAATTTGTGTGAATAATCCAATCTATTATTTTTGAAACGAATACTTACCGGCAAACAAACACGGCATAGGGAGGAGGTCTAATAAGAACAATACAAAACAGTGATCGTTACCATGGAAAGGAAGCATGCTCAGGGGAAGTATACCGTGTATACATCATTAAGGTACACCGCATAAGAGTGGTATTGTTTTTAAAACGAGGCTATCTTAAGCTAAAATGGTTCAGCATTTCTGAACATTTGAAGAATATTTGGAGAACATTCCTGAACATTTCACTCAGAGAACAATAAAATATGTTCATGTGCCTTCAAAAGCCGATGAGTACGCAGCGTCGAATTGAAGTCACTGTACATGCAGAACAGCTTTTCGTAATTGACAACCCCTTTTCATTAATCTACTGGATTTTTTCAACCGTTCCTACGTACCTTGTGCATAGATTCTGCGTTCCCTCAAATCTATATTAGATGGTATCTTCCTCCTTCTTCTCTTAGGAACATTTTGTTTCCTCCTTACATCTTGTTGAACATCTTGTCGTCCTCCCTGACATCATCTTGTCAGGGAGGCTTAAACTATCATATTCCTATCTAATCTATTACAATTTCCAGCTACCAGAATGCCGAATACAGCATTGGGAGACGGTTCAATCATGAATGCCACACAAATCTGTTCGTACGAAATCCCATGGGGCTTATTTGATGTCCCAAGCTATAGGGTGTGCAGACTTTCTTATTGTTGAGGTAGAATACGTTTTTTTTTTTTGTTATGTACCATCTATTTTCAGTTTGCTGCTGATCTTATTTTCAGCACCTACTATTTTCTTCCTGTTTCATGAACTTCTTTCTTATCTTAATGTTTCTGTGCACCTTGTGCATAGATTCTGCATTTGCTTAACTCAATACTAAATGGTGCTTTCATCTCTTTGAACATCTTTTTATGGTGAAGATAGGCTAAAACATTCCTATAATCAATCGATTCTTATAAAATCATCCATGTGGCTAAGCGTTTATCAAACAATTCAAATAGCTGCGTGTGTGATAAAATCTGTGTACACAAGCTTTGCACTGCCACCAGAATGCCAAACACAGCTTAGGAAAACTGTTCCTGTGTATGTGTCACAAATCTGTTTTAATGATGGTTGCGTAGTTTCTTTCAACACAACATGAGGTTTATTTAGCTGTAGCTGCAAACTACAGTTTTAGTAGCTTTAGACTACCAAGGTAGGAGAAGGAAACGCTCTCAAACGCACGAATCAGTGTACTGTCCTCTGTCGGTTACAGACTTCCTCTTAAACCAGCCGTGCCCGAAAGGCAAAAACGCGGCAAAAGCTTCCGGGCTCCTAAAGGCAGAGCGTAACAACAGCTTCCGGACTCTTACTCACAAAACCAGTGCCACATTATAATGGCACATATTTTGATACGCAACAATGATCTACTTTTATAAAATGATCTACTTGTCCTGGAAGTAATCAGTTGAAGCCTTTTTTGTGTAGTGACTATGTCACAGGAAACATGGCTGAGAATACTTTTCTTATGTATTGTAAATTTCATGGCTAAATTTTTCTGTTTTCCTATCATAAACTTGAAGAAATGTTTTGTGGTTAAGTATTAGCATGCAATGTAATATGCCCGTTGAATTCAAGAAGATGAACACACTGAGGGGGATTTTCATAAGGCAATATTCTTGGGAGGTAGCATTTTATTACTAAACCAATTTAAAACTATTGTATCTATGCGAATTTGCACTGCCTTGAGAATATGTAAGGTTCCAAGCTGAGTTTTGCTGGCCTTTTTGTAGACATGAAACACGTTTTTTTCCCATGCACCTGTTTTTTTTTGTCAACTGCCATCCTGTTTTTCAGCACCTCTGACTTTCTTCTTTAACTTGATTCATGTTTCATAAACCTTTTTTCCACTTCGTGTTTCTATGCACAGGGGATGTTGTATGGTAACCCATCATGTGCATAGATTCCTAATTCTCTTGCCTAAGGCTGCTTTCACACGGAGCGTTTTTTCGACGCGCGTCGAAAACGACGGTCAGTTTTAGCTGACTGTGCTATCAGATGCTGTCCTACACACGGGGCGTCAAGAAGACGACCGTCATTGTGACGCTGAAGCGTCGGGCGTCATCCTGCTAAGTTCAGGCGTTGTTTGCACTGCTCAGTAAGTGGCGAGTGTGCATTTGCTAAGAGACCTACAGACGGAGCGTCGCGTTGTAATTTTGTACTCGCTCATTTTCATTATTATGGGACTATTTTGTGTTCGAAAACATTTTAATTTGATTTTTATTTGGTGAAATATAGATCAAAAACCTGAAAAATTCATGTGTAGAGACTGTACAGAAGTGAATATTATTATCAGTGTATTTATTTATATTTATAAAACAATCGGGTTTCAGATTTGCATCATATCATATTCCCAGTTTTTCAGTAGATTAAGGTAGGCTTCATTATGGCTGTCGAACTAGATTAGGAAATGTTTATGAATCAGACCTACTGTATTCGATTCGGAAAATCAAAGAGAGAAAAATACGCGAACGTGACATGGCAAGTCGTCAATCAACTGCTTCAGGACGCAGTACAATGTATGCATCACACGACATGATCCCTTACAATATTGTACAACCTGCTCAACCACAAATAGTGCAAGCTACTACTCCGACTGTGGCGCCGGGTCCTACGTCACCTCTTGATTCAATTCATTCTGAATCATCAGAATTACTTGATGTCATGAACTAACAGTGATATCTATATTTTGTTTCATTTTGTTATTCTAGTTTGAGGATTTCGGTGAACATTAATAGTGTAAAATTGTCTTATACACTTTATTCTTCAAGGAAACGGTAGTGGTGAACATATGCATCATATGCATTGCCGTAATTTGATTACATTTCTATTTTCAAGTAAATAAGTGTTGGTTGAGTAACATTTATGACAAATTGTTATTACATATTTTCTATTCCATGTTTATGGATGTTGTCAAATATAAGCTTCGGCGCATTTTTCGTAATGTGGGTGAATGAAAATTAGAAA
The DNA here is from genome assembly GCA_030386875.1 of Morinoia aosen. Lineage (NCBI taxonomy): Eukaryota > Metazoa > Arthropoda > Malacostraca > Amphipoda > Talitridae > Morinoia > Morinoia aosen. The sequence continues at coordinate 20,095,310 of CM059576.1, read as the reverse complement.
CTTATGCATTGCCGTACTTTGATTAGATTTTATTTTTAAAGTAAATGGATAATGATTACCACATTCTTTGTTTTCTTATCTTAAAGTTATTCCTAGTCTTTCAGCAGGTTTTATTGCTTGTCTCATATTGGTGTCCTCTTTTTCCAACGATGGTTGTAGGTGATTCAACAGTTCATCAAACGAATCTTTGGACATTCGGAAATAGTTGAAAAACTTGTCTACATCATTTTTTAGTTCAGTTAATAAATTGGAGAAATATCTGGTATTAACAGCTAGCAATGGGTGTATCCACATTCCAAAGCTGGGCGTTATCGCGATAAATTATCGCGATAACGATTTCGGGTTATCGGTTATCCGATAATTTTTTTTCCCGAGTTATCGATTTATCGGTATCGCCGATACTTTTGGTTCCAAACTATCGATAATCGATAATTTCAGTTTTCCCGCTAGGATTCGACATGACGGGGCGGGACGAGTTCGGGACAGGAACTATCCGTGTAGGATGAAGAAGAAGCTGTTCAACTTGATGACCAGCAGCAATCTCCGGTTCTGCGAGCCCCTAGTCAACAGCCTTCTAGCTGCCATGGAGAGGAGGTTCGCCGACACCTTTGAGGACGAGGAGTGTCTTCTGGCCACTGCCTTCCACCCCAAGTTTCGCCTCGAGTGGATGGGGGCTTTTGAGGAAAGAATGGTCAGGAGGTCAGAGGTCAAGTCACTGATGGAGAGGAAGGTGGAGGAGTTCTTGCGGCGTGCTGACCTGAAGACCGCCAGCAGCAGTAGCAGCAGCAGCGATGACATGGAGACGGAAGACTACTACGCCAGCATTTGTGATGAGGAGGATGACACTGGGGGTCATCACAGGTCTACCAAGTCCAAGGCCGCTCATATTGTGCATGTGTGGCTGCAGGCCAAAGGGACTGACAGTCTGACAGACCCTGCCTTCAAAAGCGAGAAGGTCCTCATCGACCTCTTTTTGAGGTACAACACGGCGATGCCGAGCAGCGCCGCGGTGGAGCGTTTGTTCTCCCTTGGAAAGGACATCATCAGGGCCAAGAGGAGCTGCCTCTCTGATGAAAACTTCAACATTCTTATGTTTATGAAGGGGAACATGCTGCAGAACCTCGTATAAATTTAGTTATTTCACTTTAAACCGCAGTTTTTATTAGTAGCCAGGATAAATATTTATTATTTTTTGCTAAAAGTTTTCAGACATATTTTTTCTAAAATTTTTCTGTTTTCTAAGATAAAGAATAAAAAACATTTCGATTCGTTTTTTTATTTAAAATACCAATATCGTTATCGCTAGTATCGGAATTTTGGATTTATCGGTTATCGATTATCGGCGATAAATTTTTCGCCAATTATCGGTTATCGCCGATAAGGTTTTTGTTATCGATTTATCGGTTATCGCGATAACGTTTTTTCGTTATCGTGCCCATCACTGCCACATTCTCCTCTTCTTTCTCTTGCAGAGTGTTCTGTATGCTGAGTATGCAATCAAAACATCAGTAATTTCCTCAGGTATTTCCATTCCGACAAATAATACACACGTCTTTCTTCCTCAACTGCTGTCGCTGCACTGCCAACTGAACCGGGAAACAACGCCCCGTGTGTAGGTAGCGGCGTCTTTAATGACGCGCGTCGAAAAAACGCTCCGTGTGAAGGCAGCCTAAAAATTCTCATACCCAAAGGTGCCTTCATCCTTCCTCTCATAGGGAGGAGTGATAAAATATTTTTGTTGTGGTAAGGAAGGCTGAAATTGACTTTTAATCCCTAGACTTACTTTGAACAAAAGCTGAAAGTTCTATGTCCCTTGAAACTTCTCAAGAAATTAGAAATGATCTAAGTAATCATACAAAGTTTTTCTGTATTCAATCGATAAAACATAATTGACCCCTAAACCAAATCTCTGTTCATGTATGATTGGGTTTTGCAAAAGGCATAACATTTGCTTAACATTAATGTAAGTAGAAACCTTTCAGCCTCTGCTTGTGTGCAGTTTCCTACTTTTAAGCAAACGTTTTATGATTCCTGCACTCATGCAAGTGAAATGATCAGTTGACGTACTCCATCTCCCTGGTCCTCTTGATGGAAAAATTTAACCTTTTTTGCTTCAACTTCAGTTCTGCTTGATGCAGGTTTAAATGACTCAAACATGGCTGTGGATAGCGTTTGCCTGAATTAATCTTATGTGACAATCTAGTTCAATCGTGGCTCTCTAATAAGTTGGCAGTTATCCATTTTGCCTTAATCAATCTGAATTACCCGTAGCAATCTATTTATAGGCTTTTACTTATGATTCTTTTAACCAGTGTGCTCCTCAAAATTTTTTTGTTTGGATTGTGTAGTAATTGTTTCATTGATAGTTTCAGTGGGGATTATTTCATTGATAGTTTCAGTGGGGATTGTTTCACTGATAGTTTCAGTGGGGATTGTTTCACTGATTGCGTCTTATAATTTTCCCTACCATAAACATAGAAGGATGGCATTGAGCAATATTGCAGCATAGGCCACATAGCCTGACCCTGTATGTGGCAATGAGACATTTATTACATCACCAGCACACACCAACAGCGTGTCCCCACGGGAAAGATTAGCTATTTGTGGAAGCCTCCCTATATGCAACTAAAAGGTGTTTCAAAGAGAGGTTGGAGGAAGGCTCTATTTAGTGTGGGGTTTCCCATGGTAAATGGTGTTTGCTTTTTCAGTAAGTCAAAATTTAACATCAATAATAATGGTTAAATTGTTATGTCAATGATAATAATTGTCAAATTGTGATGATGTCAATGATAATGATAGTCAGATTGTTATATCAGTGATAATTATATCAGTGATAATAATAGGAAAATTGTTATTATATCAATGATAGTTATAGTGAAATTATAATGATATCTGTGAAAAAAATTGTTAAATTTTAGTAATATCATTGATAATAATAGTCAAATTGTAATATCAGTGATTACAATAGTCAAACTGTAAAGATGACAATGATTAAATAAGAAACTTTGCTTCCAACAGACTCATTGAGTGACTCTGAGTTGGATGAAGAAGAGGAGTTCCTTGGATTCAAGTGTGATGCTCCAAAATCAGGTTAGTTTGGTTGAATTGGGTGAGTTTTGTTGAATTGTGTGAGTTTGGTTGAATTTTGTGAGTTTGATTGAATTTGGCAAATTTGGTGAGTTTGGTTGAATTTGGTGAGTTTGGTTTAGTTTGGTTGAATTTGGTGAGTTTGATTGAATTTGTTGAGTTTGGTTGAATTGGGTGAGTTTGGTTGGTGGCTGTGTGGGACGGGTGTACATGTTATGTCTGCAAAGCAAAATTATCCTTTAAAATAAAATTAAATGCTTGAGCACAAAGTACACAAGAGCAAAGTCTAGAGTTTCTGTTTTGAGTGTAGTTGTGTGAAAGACAAGTACAATAATACAATGTTAGTCCATGTAGTTAAGTAGTCAAGTAGCGCAGTTAAGTAGTCAAGTATAGCAGATAAACAGCCAATAAGAAGCCAATAGGGTCAGATGAGCAGCCAATAGGGGCAGATGAGCAGCCAATAGGTGCAGATGAGCAGCCAATAGGAGCAGATGAGCAGCCAATAGGAGCAGATGAGCAGCCAATAGGGGCAGATGAGCGGCCGATAGGGGCAGATGAGCAGCCGATAGGGGCAGATGAGCAGCCAATAGGGGCAGATTAGCAGCCGATAGGGGCAGATTAGCAGCCGATAGGGGCAGATGAGCAGCCGATAGGGGCAGATGAGCAGCCAATAGGGGCAGATGAGCAGCCAATAGGGGCAGATGAGCAGCCAATAGGGGCAGATGAGCAGCCAATAGGGGCAGATGAGCAGCCAATAGGGGCAGATGAGCAGCCGATAGGGGCAGATGAGCAGCCGATAGGGGCAGATGAGCAGCCGATAGGGGCAGATGAGCAGCCGATAGGGGCAGATGAGCAGCCGATAGGGGCAGATGAGCAGCCGATAGGGGCAGATGAGCAGCCGATAGGGGCAGATGAGCAGCCGATAGGGGCAGATGAGCAGCCAATAGGGGCAGATGAACAGCCAATAGGGGCAGATGAACAGCCAATAGGAGCAGATGAACAGCCAATGGGGGCAGATGAGTACTGAGGCTGCAGATAAGCATCACAGAACAACAGATGAGAAACTAAACACAGCAAACGAGTACCCTGAGGACCCTACAAGAGATACACATCTGCCTGCAGAAGGGAGAGCTGCCCTGAAGCACCCCATGGTCGTGCTACACAGCCTCACGCCCTCTGAGGTGGCCAGGCTGTGTCGGGAGTGGCAGGACACGCCCCTCTTTTGCCCCTCCTTGGAGCAGGAGGGTATGCCTCTCCATGGCCACTCCTGGGAACAGATAGAGAGCAGTCACATCAAAGAGGAAGAACAAGGTACGCTTTTCAATGCCTTTTTGGGGTTTTGGGAATTTTGCTATTAAATGAGATGATTTTTCAATTTTTATGTAATTTTAAAAGGATTTGATTAATTTTTTATTCCAACGCCTGTAGCTGTTTAACTTGCTTGGGGTTTTGAAAATTTTGCGTTAAAATGAGGTGTCATTTTCAAGATTTTTTGTTGGTTCAAAATTTCCATCCATGAAAATTGATGTTATTTTCAAAAATTTTTGGGTCAAATTTTCCTACAAAATGACGTGTATATTACGTGTGAAATGACATGTAAATCCTGAGTTTTTTTGGCTGGTTGAAATGCGAAAAAACGAGGAGGTCTTTCCGAGAATTCTATGTCAGTTTGAAAAATTTGGATAAAATTTTTCTATCCATATCTTATGGCTGACTAACTTGCTTGGATTTTGTCAATTTTGCTTGCAAAAATGCAACCAGTTTTTGAAGCCATAGCTTCAGCCACAAAGATTCTATGATTCTTTAATCTTTGCTAAAACTTGTTTCATGAAGAGTTCTTATTTTTGGTTATGCAGATTTTTTGTTTTACAAAAAAGTATTTTTGTATATTGCAAAAATGGTTTGTGTTTTCACAAAAGTTGTTCACACAGTTGTGAATAGTTTTTCTTTCTTGGAAGGTATCTTTTCTTTTGCAATGATTGGTCTTGTTTTTGAGAAAGTTGTTTACACTGTTTGGTAAAATGCTTTACTATCTTGTTTTGCAAAATGTTTTTATTGACTGTTTTACAAACATTAGTTTTTTATACTGGAAATTTTTTTTATCAATGAGGTATTCATATTAGCTCACAAAAAGTTGCTGTTTTGTTGAGAATTTTTTTTAGATTATTTGCTGGGCTAAAGCTGTGCATAGGTACACGGTAGTCATCAAAGTTTTGTTTATTTCCTACTAAGGACAATTTTTCCAGTGTTGGCTATTTTGCTAGCTAATATAAATAGATTATTTATCTAACTAATGAACAGATTATTTATCTAGCTAATAAATATAGATTATTTATCTAGCTAATAAATGTAGATGATTTATCTTGCTAATAAATGTAGATGTTTTATCTAGCCAATAAATATAGATTATTCATCTAGCCAATAAATTTAGACCATTAATCTAGCCAATAATTTATACAGTATTATGCTAGACAAATATTGAATTTTAAATGCAAATTATTTGTGAATTTTACACAGAACAAATGTACTTGTTTTAATGCATTTAATCTATTTAAGTGATTTGATGTGTATGTTCTTGCATTTCTACCATAGAGAACTAGTAATGGTATAGGTCAAGTTATTTCAAGTGTACTTGCATTTCTACCATGAGAACTAGTAATGGTATAGGTCAAGCTATTTCAAGTGTACTTGCATTTCTACCATAGAGAACTACATGGTAATGGTATAGTTTACCAGCATCTCACAACAATCTGTAATCTGTTATCATTCTTTGACACCCTAGCTTCAGTGAGCTGCCTAAACTCAGTATGATCACATTTTACGTGCGCTGTTCCTCATATCTTTTCCCAATTTATGGTGTATATATCACCTTGTGAGTCACCTTCCATGGGTTGAAATAATTTTTTACCTTATTTAAAAAAAAAAAGACCAGGCCTCTCACAGTCATCAACCAATTGCATTTTTTGTTTCAAATTGGTCAACCAATGACATTTTTATAGTGCAAATTGATAAACAAATGGCATTGTTTGTCACAAAGTGATCTACCAGTGACATTGTTAATTACAAAGTGATCTCCCCTCAGGGGGATACAGGTATTGTATCTATGGTAATTAGTGCTCCTAGGGGGACTATGTGAGGGCCTGAGCTAAAGGTTGGGTAGGCTTCCTTTTCTTGAAATAGAATAGGTTTTTGTTTTGTTACGGACCATCTTTTTCCGGTTCACTGCTGTCCTGTTTTTCAGCGCCTACTACTTTCTTCTTCAACTTTTTCTTGTTTCATGAACTTCTTTCTTAGCTTCCTGTTTCTGTGCACCTTGTGCATAGATTCCACGTTCCCTCAACTCCATACTAAATGGTGCCTTCCTCTCTTAGAACATGTTTGTTGTGCAATTAAGGGAGGCTAAACCTTTTTTATATAATAATAATAATACAAAGTGATCTACCAGTGACATTGTTTATTACAAAGTGTTCTATCTATGACATTGTTTATAACAAAGTGTTCTACCCATGACACTGTTGCAAAGTGATCAACCAATGACATTGTTTGTTACAAAGTGTTCTGCCAATGATATTGTGTTGCCAGGTGACAGTGAGGAGGCATCAAAGGATAACACTCCTAGCACTTCCACCAATCCTAGCACCTCCACCAATCCTAGGACCTCCACCAATCCTAGCACCTCCACCAATCCTAGCACCTCCACCAATCCTAGCACCTCCACCAATCCTAGCACCTCCACCAATCCTAGCACCTCTACCAATCCTAGCACCACCAGCCGTCCCTCCAGCAATCCTAGGCGTGCCCGCGAGAAGGCCAAATGTTTCACTGGTGAACTAAGATGCTCCCTAAGAAACTTGCTCCACACCTTCGTTACACCCGAAAACTTTATCTGCTCCCCCAGCAAGTTTACTGACTCTCCCAGCTCCCCCAGCAAGTCTAATGACTCCCCTAGCGAGTCTAATAACTCCCCCAGAAAGCTTAATAACTTCTCCAGCAAAACTAATGACTCTCCTAGCTCCCCCAGCAAGTCTAACGACTCACCCAGCTCCCCCAGTAAACCCAACGACTCCCTTAGCTCTCCCACCCGGCTCAACAACTCTCCCAGCTCCAGCAAGTTCCAGCGTTTTTCTGGCAAATACAAACGTTTTCCCAGCAAGCGCTCTAGGAGATCCAGTCGCATCTCTAGCAAGCTCGTTCAATTTGCGAGGCCTCCAAGACGCTCTCCCAGCCCACCAAGACGCTCTCCCAGCCCTCGAAAGCTCTCTGCCAGCCCTCGAAAGCTCTCTTCCAGCCCTCATGTTTGCTCCTCAAGTGTCCATATTTCGAGCACTCCTACCTCCTTTCCCAATGTTCCCACTTTCTTAAGTGCTCCCAACTCTCCCAACCGCTCCCCCAGCACCCCTACTGATCCCATTTGCTCCTCCAGCACTCTCGACTCTTCTATCCGTTCTCCCATCGCTCCCAAGACTCCCATCTGTTCACCTCAGGCTCCCATTCGTCTCTCTCCCAAGGCTCCCATCCGTCTCTCTCCCAAGACTCCCATCCGTTCTCCCATCGCTCCCAAGGCTCCCATCCGTTGCTCTCCCAAGTCTCCCAACACCCGCTTTTCTAAGGCTCCCCCCATTCCCCCCACCCCCAGCAAAAGGCGTGCCGGCGATGCGGAGTTTGTGGCCATTAAAAACGAGCCACTGGCGGCACCGCAGCTCCCTGAGGTGAGGGTGTGGTGTGTGGTGCTGTGTTGTGTGTGGTGCTGCGTTGTGTGTGGTGCTGCGTTGTGTGTGGTGCTGCGTTGTGTGTGGTGCTGTGTTGTGTGTGGTGCTGTGTTGTGTGTGGTGCTGTGTTGTGTGTGGTGCTGTGTTGTGTGTGGTGCTGTATTGTGTGGCGATATAGTGCCTTATCCAATAGCAATGTTTATCTCAAAGCCCTCAACCAATAGCAACGCTGAACTCAAAGCCCTCAACCAATAGCAACGCTGAACTCAAAGCCCTCAACCAATAGCAACGCTGAACTCAAAGCCCTCAACCAATAGCAACGCTGAACTCAAAGCCTTTAACTAATAGCAATGCTTATCTCAAAGCCTTCAACCAATAGCAATGCTTATCTCGAAGCCCTTAACCTATAGTAATGCTGAACTCGAAGCCTTGAACCAATAGCAATGCTTATCTCAAAGCCTTCAACCAATAGCAATGCTCATTTCGAAGTCTTCAACCGTTAGCAATGCTTATCTCGAAGCCCTCAACCAATAGCAATGCTTATCTCGAAGCCCTCAACCAATAGCAATGCTTTACTCAAAAGCCTTCAACTATTAGCAATGCTTATCTCAAAACCCTGTGCCAATAGCAATGTTTATCTCAAAGCCTTCAACCAATAGGATTGCTCAATTCAAAATTCCCAAACCAATGGGAACGCTGATCTCAAAGCCCTCGACCAATAGGAAGGCTCCACCACAGTAACTGACCAATGGCGTGTGTGCAGGTGGCGGTGAGGACGTCACGCAGCTCAGCGCGGTCAGCTGCCACACAAGGAGGCCCTCCTGCCGAGGTTGGTTTGATATTTAGCGTATAAGTCACACCGGCTACCTTTTTTTGGGTTCTGATCTGGAACCCTTCGAAGGAACCTCTGAATTACCCTGACAAATAGGGTAATTTCTAAACTTTAAAACGTACAATCTTGAAATTAGTACAATCAATTATACAATTATACAAATTATACAATCTCCCTGCCCAGTGGGGGGCAGGGAGCGAGGCTCTCGTGGCCCCTCAATAGTCGGCCGATTTTCTCTGTGAGGCTCATTTGGGGCACATTCTAATTTCTGAACTATTGCACCCACAAACTTCAAATTGCTTTCAGTTTAAACATCAATTCATTCTCCACGCCGGAGTGTATAAGAAAACTCTCATACGCTGGCTGGGAGGCAAGATAGAGGTTCCCCTACCCCCTTAATGATCGGCTGATTTTCTCGATAAGGCACATTTAGGGCGCATTCTAATTTCTAAACTATAGCACCTAGAAACTACGAATTGGTTTCAGTTTAAACATCAATTCATTCTCCGCGCCGGAATGTATAATAAAATTCTCATATACTTCTTCGGGAGAGGGCAGGGTTCAAGGTTCTCCTGCCCCCATACGCCGCGCTTGCGAACGCCACAGAGACCCTAATTATGAAGCGCTGTCTCAGAGTGAAGAGAAACTAATCCGTTCAACATTGATTCTGGACACTCTTTTGCGAACACAAGGGATGAATGCATATTCCTTCATTAATTGGTAAAACGACGGGCTATGAGTTTCAAACACTGGACATGATTTCAAATCATTCTTCACTGATGTGAGAGAATGAACGAAAAATAGGTGGTATCAATGTTATCGGTGAAATTGAAGAAAACTGAAAATATACAAGAGTTTGCAAATAACGATAACGATTGGGTTGAAATCAGAATTAAAAACCTAGTATTGATTTATGAGGTTCAAAATTTCATATGGAAAGTTTTGAATAGCATGATTAGGTTTCCTCAAATTTGTTACTGCAGAAATAGAAAGTTAATATCACGTTCTTAGCTGGAAAAGACCCCTCCATGAGAGGGAAGGGGTCTCTCACATCCCTCTCAGGGAGGAAAGAAGTCTGTGACTGCTTTGGGAGGCTAGAGATAAAAATTCTCGCGCCCTCGTGTGAGGCAGGCAGCGAGGTAGACTGATAAGTCTCATTTTGCGATGACTCTAATATCTAAACTATTATTGCACCTACGAACTTCAAATAGCGCGGGTCATCGGCGAAATTATAATTTCTTCATCCTCCGAGACAAGTTGATCGCGTGTCCTTTTTGATATCTGCTGCTCGTTCTCCGAAGCCTGTCGTAGTAACTTGAAATCAAGTTTTCTTCTTGTGTACTGAGAAGGCAGTATTTCCAGCCCCAATATATAGGCTAACAGCCAAAAATCAGCTGGCCGAAATAGTGAGGCTAAAATTTGAGCCTTACTTAGTGCTTTCATTTAAAAAGTTTATTCATTCCATGTTTAAGAATAGAAAGTTGTAACTGTCTATGACTCCTCAGATCCTGTCCGATAAACATGTTTGGTTGCAGATTACGCCGTATTTATTTAGGACCAGTATTTTATTAAATTTTGCAATCTTTCTGAAAGAATTGTGTCACGAAACGCTACTTCAATAGACAGTGGGACAAGGTTAATCAAAAATAAGTTATACAAAACTTTGCACAACACGCACATCAGGAAACATGTACACCAGCCTGTGTAATCTGGCTAGTGAAATATGTAGTTAGTTAGATTAACACATGCTTATTACTATACAGCAATCCCTCGATTATCGCGGTTGGTCAGTTCCGATAACTGAATTTTTGCTAAGTAGGGACAACATATTCACCGTATTTATTTGGATCATTAAACTTTGGATTATTAAAACCCTCCTTATACTATGTATTAAGAACCCATCCTTTACCGTGCAGTACTCTATTAATAACAGGGACTAATTTTAACCAATAACACTTTAGGAATGATGGTGATAACTTTTACTGCTGCGCAGAAAAATTTTTGGTATTTTATTCGGTAAAGTCTTCATATTTTATGCAAAAAAGTCTATGTATTAATTTTACGTGTACGTATTTTAGACACCCGCGGAGTTATGAATCCGAGATAGTCGAACCGCGAAGTAGCGAGGGGGCTCTTTATACATGTTCTTTCTTTCACTACACGAGCTGAAAATAAGTACGTACAGTTCTATGTACTTGTAAGTTTTATATTCTAATGTTTTCTGGTCCTCTGCATTGATGTTTTTTATAGGCTTTGATTATATTTTCATTGATTGATTCTTCTCTTTGAATAATAATTCAATAAATTACTTCTCTTCATTAGTGTCACACTCAACAAACCACATCCATTCATTTGTCATATGTAAATTTTTTTATTGCTCACTTCAGTCTTATTTTTCTGGTCAAGGCGTCATGTGTTTGGAATTTGCCGTGGGTTAGCATTAACACTGCATTGATGCAGTGGCCGAAATATGAATCATAAATATCATAAATATGAAATATGAATGCTGTGTTGTTATTTCTTCTGTTATAATTTCTTCTGTTTTTATTTGTTTTGTTTTTGTTACTTGTGTTTCCATTATTTCTTATTATTGAGATTTCTTTTGTATTTGTTATGTGTTTTGTTGTTTTTAAAAAATACATAATGCTGTACACTACAAACAGCAGCTTTTGTGATTCTTTACAAATTTTCTTTGACTGAATGCTAAAGAAATACCCACCTGCAGCAAGGCTCCCTAAATTATGAATGCAAAAGCTCACTGATGAAGAATCCATTTTCTTGCAGTGAAACCGTCCAAATTTCTGCCACTCACGTTTAACATTAATTAAATGTTGAATAAGTTAATACTACACACACGTCTAACACTTATGAACTGGGGGATATGACTTGCTGCCTTTCATTCTTAGCATTACCATCTCTTGCAGACTGGATCAAAGTATATTAAAGTTTGAAATTTAGTTCAATTTGAAATGTATTTGAATTTTAAACATTTTTTTAAATTTGGTTTTGTATAAAATTTATTGATAAATAAAATTCATCAATGGTAAAAGTTAAAATTTATTAGTACATATAATTGATACTAAGTTTTGAAATTGTACTTGAAATGTAATTTGAAATTGTAATTTGCTAATGCATCCCACTGTGCTTGTTGGTGGTAACGGCTGGTAACCAATGACAATAATAATACAGATAATACAATAATAATATTCATAATGATGTGAAGAGAGTTGAAATTCAAAAACTAAACTCATCCCTACTGTTCAGAAGAGGCAGCGGAAAACCCAGAAGATGCCTGCGTCTCAGCCTCACCTGCCTGCCTTCTCTACTGTGTTGCCTGCCCCATCTGCTGTGTTGCCTGCCCCATCTGCTGTGTTGCCTGCCCCATCTGCTGTGTTGCCTGCCCCATCTGCTGTGTTGCCTGCCCCATCTGCTGTGTTGCCTGCCCCATCTGCTGTGTTGCCTGCCCCATCTGCTGTGTTGCCTGCCTCATCTACTGTGTTGCCTGCCCCATCTACTGTGTTGCCTGCCCCATCTACTGTGTTGTCCACTTTGTTGAATGCCTCATCTACCTTACCAACTGCCATGTTTACCTTGTCGACTGCCCCATCTCCCTCGTCGACTGCTTCGTCTGCCCTTTCGTCTGCTTCATCTACTTTGTCTACTCTGTCGCCTGCCCCATATACCTCGTCAACTGCTTCGTCTACCTCGTCGCTCGCTGCTCCCTCTGCTTCATTGCTTGTTCTATCTACCTTACCATCGACCTCATTGCCTGCCCCATCTACCTTACCATCGACCTCATTGCCTGCCCCATCTACCTTACCATCAACCTCATTGCCTGCCCCATCTACCTTACCATCAACCTCATTGCCTGCCCCATCTACCTTACCATCGACCTCATTGCCTGCCCCATCTACCTTACCATCGACCTCATTGCCTGTCCCATCAACCTCACCATCTACGTTCTCGCCTGGAAGCACCAAATGGCCGGAGGACTTAAAACCATCGGGCGTGCGCCTCATGTGGAACTGCGACAGAAACAAAACTTTCAAGTGCGATATTTGCCCCCGCTCGTACCACCGTAAGACGCACCTCAAGCGTCACATACTCAGCAAGCACGGCAAGGGTGACCCGTACGCTTGCGACTTGTGCGAGTACACGTGCGGGCAAGTGGAGCAGCTCAAGGTGCACTGCATGTCCAAGCACGACATGGGTCAGCGCTTACAGTGTGACTCGTGCAGCTTCGCCACACCACAGCTGAGTGTCCTCAGGCGGCACAAGCTCGCCAAGCACGTAAAGGTTAAGCCCTTCAAGTGTGTGCTCTGTGACTACAGGTGTCCAAGGAAAACAGACCTTAAGTATCATCTCGTGTTCGCCCACAGGATGGAGCACGAAAGAGGGAGCCAATTTCTCGCTGAAGATGATGTGCAAATGCCGTTCAACTTGAAGAAGCCATACAAGTGTGAATATTGCGACGCCTCTTTCTTTGCTAAAGGCGGGTACAAGAGACACTTGACGGCCATGCACAAAGTAGGGGAGCCGTTCAAGTGTGGCTTGTGTGACTATACCTGCGCCCAGAAGTTTAACCTTAGCCGGCACCGGCTTAGTAAACACGGTGTAGGGAAGCCGTTTTGGTGCGCTCGATGCCTTAACTGCTACCCGGAAAAATCTAAGCTCATGACGCATCTGTACAACAAACACGGCATCTCCAAGCGGTACAAGTGCGGCCTCTGTGAATATTCCTCCGAATATAAACACTGCTTGAAGAAGCATGAGACTGCCGAGCATGGTATCTAGTGTCTGCAAAACGTGATTTAAAACCTGGTGAAAGATACATACATACATATACCGGGCTTATCCTCCCCATGGGAGGGTAGCCGACAGCAGGCCACAAAGATACCTCCACCATAGGAAACGATATCTTTGCTCTAAAGAAAAATATCTTTGTGGTAGAAAAATAAATCTTTACGGTGGAAATTATTGGTATCTTTGCAGTGGGAAAAGAAATCTTTACTGTCGAAAAAGGTATCTTTGTTGTAGAGAAAGATAACCTACACAGTGAGAAATGATATCTTGGCAGTAGAAAAGGTATCTCTACGATGGAAAATATTGTATTTAGCAATAGTTGCGCACTGACCAGATAAGCAGTCATGTCGTTGGGATGACTCGCAACCTAGGTTAATGGCTAACTTGCTTGTTGTTGTGATAGCAGGTAGCGTCCGGCTTACGGAAAATGTAAATTTGATTGGCACGTTTTTGTAAATTTTGCTGTGGGATTCAGTTGAAGTTTATAGGCATTGATATCTTGTGACGTTTATAGTACAATATTAGTTATTGAACAATAAATGATTTTATGTAATTTAGTTAATTTACTCTGGTGCTCCTGGTGCGATTCTGCAGCTGTATAACTCTACAACCACCACCACTCTACAGCCGTATAACTCCATATCCATCGCTCTAGTTGTAGAACCCTACAGCTGTTACTATTTTCTACTTCAACAAAGACAGTGGAATGTGGCACCATCACAAACATCAGATTGTATGAGGGTCGTCTGTTGTGTCAACGCATAATCAAATATTGTGGTTAGAACTATACTGGTGTGTTGTATGATCGATTTTTCATTCTTTTGAATGATTCGTTGTCCCATTCTTTTATTTATAAGTTGTACGATTCTGTGAAAATTTACCAGAAATTTCGAGAGTTGAACCTGACGCTCTCAGGTCCGGAGTTGCAGAGTCTAACACTGCGACTGCCGCTGCACCTGAGACATTGAGTCGGAGGACTTATTTACATCGCCTTACCCTTATTCATGGTATCAATAAAACAAAACTTATTATTTCAAGATAAAAGACGGTTTATTTCAATATAAATGGATTTTTTAAAGTTCAGTTCTCCAAAATAAACATGCAGATCTTCATTGCATGCTGAGCAAACGGAAACCTTGCAAGTTCTGCGGTTCGAATGAAGTTTCTATTCCTGAGTTGGTGCTTTGCTATTTTTCATTATCCTGTTTTCTTCTAACGATTTTTAGCATCGTCTTACAAGTTTAACTTCTTCGATATAGCTCAATGCAAGCCATAAAAACGTTTTTTCAATCATTAAGTTATACATTTCATGTTTCAACTTTCTTGAAAATAAACGTTTTCACATTTATTTATTTATTTATTTATTTTTCTTTCCTGCAAAGCAGCGATGTGTGATGCGATGTGTGATGAAAAAATTAAGATAAAAGATTAATCTTGATATCTGTATACGCCTTTGTCTTGCAAACGCAGAGCGTTGCTTTCCAGACGACAAGGTCCCGGTTTCGAGTCCTGCGCCTGCTCCACACATTTTTCGGACCAAGCAGCTTCTCTGGTGAAGTAAAACTCGGGAAAAGCTTAAAAAGGGTTAACTGGACGACCCTGTTGGTCAAAAAGCTTGCATATATTTCCCTTTTTTTCCTCTCCATGTCAACGCTTTAGAGACCATTGATAATGCGAACGAAAAGAATTTTACAATAGAACAAAGCCCATTTTATGCACATAGACGTAAAATCAAGTTGAGTGGTGCCGATTCAGTTATTTAATCAAACAACTACGTTACCACAAGAGAGGAAACAAGGTAGAGTAATTATTATGGAGAAACGTACACTTCTTGTTTGGCTAGCCAATAAAGCGGCTGCGTTCCAAGCACTTTATGACGTCACCATTGCGACATGTCGGTAGGCCATTGGTGGTGCCAGGTTTTGGGCTATCAGTAGGGATGTGACAAAATGCAGCATGAAATATGCTGCATATTTGCTGATTTTTGTAGCGCACATGCAGCATAAAATGTGAAGGCTTTGGCAAGAATTATGCTGGTAAATCCTTAAAATATGCAGAAACACTCGCTTCATATATACGTACTTCACTTTATCCATACATGTTGAAGCGCATATTATTTGCCAAGCAAAAATATATATATGCATATATATATATGCTTCACTAGAAAAGCTCCAAATTTATATTTTTTCTGAGGAATATTATACAGAAACAATGATACAGAGTACAGTGTACTTTTTCATACTCCGAAACAACAATTTCATTCATAATTTTTAACTAATAATTAAGTTTAAACAATTTTAAACTAAATTTTATGACTTATCTAAACACAAACATTTTAAAACAGTAACAATTCTAATCTGAAAGCGTTAAGGACGATGATAACGAATGAAAAAAGTAATCCAATCTAAGTTTGATTTTGTGTAATAGTTTTCATGAATGCAAGGAACATTTTTTAGCACCTTTTTTATACCATGAATATTTTTTAGCATCAGATTCGAGGGTTGCACTTAATAATTACGTGGTATTTGAGATTTCAAAAACAAATCTTCTACGATTATCTGTCAGCAAAGTTTTATGTTGCAGAAACATCCGCTCGACATCATAAGAAACAAGAGGATCAAAGGTGAAGCAAGTAAGTTCGGAAGGGGAATATTCTTTAATGGATTCATCCATTAAAAATGGATGGATTCATCTTTAATGGGTTCATCACGAGTCAAAATTGAGTTGATTGTTTTCATATTTTTAAAACCTCTGTTTTTTACCAAAATGCATTTTAACTTTAGATAATATTTTTTTAAATGTGCTCTTCAATGTTTCCTCTACATTATCCATTAATTTTATTACTCTTGGAATTGGATGTCCCTGAGTTTCTAGCTCCATAACAGTAGAGGTTACCTCAGAAAATGTGCCATTAATGACTGCGAGACTTACTTTAATTGTGAGTCTTCCATTAGATTCTTTGATGCTAGGCGCTTCATCTTGTTCAAAGGACATGAAAGGATTTCAATAAAGTTTAATACATATCATCTTGTACACTGGTTTTTCAAAAGCCTCGTAACTAACACCAGAAAGAAAAGAAAAACATTTTATTTCTAATAAAGTACATACATGAAATGTCGATACATTGGTTTTTAAAATACCTTAACATTAACATCCTTAACTGATTATAACACGTTGGTATCGTAATACCCGTGTAAAATGTTGAAACAAAAAATGGTTGACAGAGAAGCACAACAAAAATGAGTTCCCTTCCTTGTCTAATCTGATATTAACAGTGCATTTAAATACAAGTAACTAAGAGAACACAAACCTCGCGACGCTTATTTGAAAAACACTTTCATTAGTGCGCACATGTATTGAAATATAAGCGAAAAACGCATTCAAATACCTTAGCATAGAGATCCTTAATTGCTATTCATACATGGTTATCATAATACCCATGTTAAGTGTTGAAACAAATGATTTAGATCCTTAATTGCTATTCATACATGGTTATCGTAATACCCATGTTAAGTGTTGAAACAAATGATTTAGATCTTTTATTGCTATTCATACATGGTTTTCGTAATACCCATGTTAAGTGTTGAAACAAATGATTTAGATCGTTAATTGCTATTCATACATGGTTATCGTAATACCCATGATAATTGTCGAAACAAGATTCGGAGAAAAGCACGAAAAAATGCGTTCCTCTTCGTTGCGGTAGTAAGATTTTGGTAATGCATTTAAATACAAGTCACTAAGAAAACATAATTCATGTGACGCATTGCTGTAAACCCTCAGGTTAGTGCGTACTCGTATTGAAAATATGACCATAAGAACATAGGAGCAAGTGATACGAGCGTGAGGGATTGATGTTAGAAGTAAAATCAGCAGATTTGATTTAGTTTGCGTCTAGAAATATGAGGTTGACAATCGGGATTTGAGACGATTTTTCACACTGACGCATCAACTGGTATGCCAAGTGGTGAGGTCGGAAAGAATATAATATTCACCATGAAAAAAAACAGAAAATGGTTACGATATTTCTTACTTACGCTAATAGTACTGGCGCAAAGAGTTCATCGGAGTCAAAGACATGAAAAGGATTGTTGTGCGATGCTAGCCGTAACATTTTCAACATAGGTAGAACCGTACAAAAAGTAAACTATCCCAAATGGTGTTGTCATTATGTATTCACGAGAGTAAGAAGGTAAGAAGAGTTTACCACACGAAGCTTACAAGAGCAATTTGAGATCAGAATACAAAGATTAAGAAAATTATGTTCTTTAAAGTTATGACATTCGTCGAATCCGTGGCCTTTTTAAAACGTTTTAATAAGAACGAAGAATGAGAAAGAAGATGCTAAAATACCCTCACATCAACATCCTCTCTTTCTTTGCTGTAATTAATTTGGTTTTGAAATTGTAAAATAAATGTAAATAACTAAGAAAAAAAATCCCTGTGATACATAGTTCAACACTCTTGTTAGGGTGCGCGTATATTGGATCATGAGTTCATAATAGTTTCTGCATAGCTGGAACAATACGAAAAATTAACCACCGAAAATGATTTCGTCTTAACGTCTTAATGCACACACGAGCGTAGGAAAGTAAAAATTGTCAATGAAGTACGTCGCATGTTCATATGTTTTAATATGAGCGAGAAATGCTTTCAAATTTCTTCAAATTTAGACTATGACTTGATATCTACTCATGGGGACCGTAATACTTATACCAGTTAATTTTTGAAACAAATGGCTGGGAAGAAAGCACGTAGCAAATGCATTCCCTTCGTTGCGTTGGTCTGATTTTAACACTGGATTTTATTACAAGTGGTCAAGAAAACATTGTGCATGTGATGCGTAGTTAAAACACTTTAGTTAGTGCACTCCCATACTGAAATTTGAGCTTACAAACAGAGGAACTAGTGAAATGAGGGAATATGGTTGAAAGTAAAACGGGTAGATCCAAATTAATTTGCGTCTTAGACTGCGAGGTTGATATAAGAGGTAATTTTACATTGTTTCGTATCAACTAGTAAGCTAAATTACTGGCTCGGATAAATTGAAATATTTTACAATAACGCAAACATTAAATTTCATATGATACTAGCATTGGCACAAAAAAGTTCACCGGATTCAAATAGATGAGAAGGATCGTTGTACAATGTCAACCATAACATTTGCAACACTCTTGAAATAAAACGAGAAATTCAAAAACAACCTAAAATAGTGTGGCCAAAGTATACTCAAAGAGTAGAGGGGACAACACAGTATTACACAATATCGACTAGAGCACTTTAGGAGAGAAATATGTTGTACATATATATATACACACACACATATATATATATCCATACACATATATACACATATACATACATACAAGCGTCACATGTGCGTACATACATGTACTTAATATTCGCATACAAGCAATCATAATACTAATATGTCTTGATTGTTGTATGATGTAACGAAAGATAAGATAGTCAGCACTAAAAATTCCTGACTTCTTGTCTAGTACGTACTGTAGTTCACACTAATTGTGTAGAGTAGACGCAAGATAGAGAGCTATTTTACTTTTGAATTCTCCTAGTGTTTGAAGGGTTTTGTTGGTCTGGGGGTGTTTGTTCCACAGTAAGGCGCCTGATACTGACGGAGCTTTCTGCCCAATGTTAGATGAACGGTATTTGATTAGGACATCAAGTCGCCTATACGGCTTTAAGTTGGTGACGGTAGGGGAATGGAATTTCACTATTTCAGCATTGCTATGAGGAAGATATAAAGAGGAGAATCCGTATTGAGCTTTGTACACCAGAAACCTTTCCTGAATAGGAGCCCAGACTAGCTTATTCATTAGAGGTGTTAGGTGATCATCTATATACTTAATTCAGTAACTCAAAATTTGTCCGAGTCCGTTTAGAAAATTGGCTGGGTCTATATGGTCAAGTGAGGTATTAAATTGAAGCCACTGGTGTCTATATTTGCAGAAAACTATCAGATTGGAAAAATATTGACCACGGCGACTACAAATTGTGATTAAAAATTGCCATTAAAACTGAATGGCAAAAAAACAAAACAAGTCAAGGGTGCGTCTCCTCAGTTTTTTATGCACATGTTTTGCCGTAAACGTGCTGATTGATTGATTGATTGCGCTAAATTTGGTTGATTTGGACAATTTATGGGAAGATTTTCGACTGAAATATATTTGTATGATGGATACGAATGTGTGGTGATCAGATTGTTTTATTGAAGAAAATTGCAAAATTTTGCGGAAATTTTGCAACCCGAGTATCGGGTTGTCCGACTTGCCTAGTTATTTTTGAATTTACCGTTGCATACAACCTTAGCTGCAAAATTCATGCATTTTTGTAGATCTTTTTGAAGATATTTCGGTATATTTCCCCATAAAAGGCTACAGTAGTCAATACGTGATAAGGCCGATGATTGGACGGCCAATAATCTTGATTCTTCGTCAAGCATACTTTATATACGATTAAAAAACATTTAAGTCCCGTGAATTGCGTTGCAGGTTTTATCAACGTGGTATTTGAAGGACATGTTTCTATCGAACCAAATACCTAATTTTTTTATTTTTTCTGATGGGTGAATTTTATCATTTCAAACCGTAAGAGTTAGATCCAGATTTCGAATATTGTTTATTGCATCTTTTGATCCAAAAACAAAGAATTGTGTTTTACTCGCGTTTAGCTTGAGACTCTTTTGGTCATACCATGACTTGAGGCTGATCAATATGGCATCGGCTCTATTTTTTGTCTGTGTTATTTCTGATACAGAGCTTGTCATTGCAATTTGGACATCATTTGCACACATAGAGATTCGAGTGTTAGAAGGATTTGGAAGGAAATCGTTGTTGAAAATTGAAAACAATAGCGGACTCAGAATGGATCTGTAGTGTTCTCCCTCAGGCTGCTTTACACTCCTGGCAGACTGTGAATATCTTTAAACTTTGAATATCAATGCCCTGAGTGAGTGCCTGAGGTACAAACGAACCCAATTGGCTATGGAAAACACAACAGGAATAAATGCCGTACTATTGTGAAGATCGCCGACAGTTTGGCTTATGAGGTAAATATTTAAAGGTGGGTAGTACAGTACCCGAGGTCGAATTGGAGGACCGACGGTTGTCGGTGAGTCACGGCGTGCGTGACGTAGCGGTGAGCCGTCGTGGTGGCGATGGAGGCCGTGAGGCTACTGCTTGTGGAGCGGTTGAGACTTGTAGTGATAATTATATAATCAGAGTTGCTGGGAGAGAACTGCTGCGTGGAGAGTCGCTGTGAGTAGCCTGCTGCGGGGTGAGTGTCGCTGGGAGAAGCCTTGTGTGAGCCGTTGCTGTGAGGAGGCTCGCTGAGAGAAGACTTGTGTCAATATCAGGGTTGCTGCGAGTGAACTGAACTGCGTTCGCCGCGTAGCTGTTTATATAGCCCTTGGTGCGGCCTCACTGCGCCAAGCTAGCTCTCTAGTAATTTAAGGCCCTGATACACTGAGCAAATATCGCGGTGACGACCGCCAGCACGCCTCGTAATGTGCCTCCCATCCCTGCACACCAGCCAGTTGGTAAAGTTGCCACCGAGCTTTCAGCGATCCGAGCATGTCTGGATAAGACGTGTGCCACAGCGATGAGCAGTAACATTTCGTGCGTTGACAGGAGAGGTGCGCAGCTATGTCTTGCTCCGCAATTGAGTTGACAAAACTCAAGCGCTGAATTTTATTGATGCATTTCAAAGATACGAATGCTTGTGGAATGTGACAAGCAGCTCTTACAGAAAGATAAAGCACAGCGCTATGGGCACTTTATTTGCATCCTGCGCTTCATGCGGCTGGTCACAATCGCGCACCTACCCGTACGACACGCTGAGACAGACTGACGCCTTGCAATGCATTCCGCGGTGCTTCATCTTGCGTACTGAGTGTATCATGTCGCCAGTTCCCACTTCCCCTGGCAGCCCAATCCACTGCCGCAATTTCTCGAGTCATGAACGCCAGTGTATCAGGGCCTCTAATAGGCGGCTCGCGGTGGCGCTTTTGAAGCGGTCGAGACTGAGCTAAATGTACGTGGGTGTCTTCAGATGTCGCCTGGCTGCTCGGAGCGTGCGGCTTGTAGAGGTTCGGTCCGGCACTCAAGCACCAAACTTGGGAGCTGATTGGTCGGCCAGTAAGGGCGCTTTGGGGCTGTGAGGTAGCGTGCGAGGTAACGCTTCCAAGCTTGTGAGGAGGAGCTGCGCACAGCTCGTTGAGACCACCACAGATCCTTGAGGGACACCAAAGTGCTTTTGAAGGAATGGGGACAACTTGTAATATAAGATTACTGCATGAGATCGATTTGATAGGTAGCTTGTAAACCAATGCGTATCAACTGCTAAGTCCGGTATTTTTCGTAGGAGTTGATCATGTTCGAAGCTGTCGAATGCTTTAGAGAGATCGAGTAACAGCAAAAGTGTTACATTTTTTATCGATATCGCTGTATATTTCTTCAGTGATATTGAGCAGGGCGTCTTGAGTGCTAGTCTTCCTCCTATAAGCAAATTGATTTCGATGAAGTAAATTTAACTCGTCCAAGTGAGATGACAGTTGATTCGTTACTACTTTTTCCAATAATTTAGGCAGGACAGGTAGAAGGCTTATTGGCCTCTAATTTGACGCTGTATTTATGTCACCGGTTTTATGCAACGTTTTAATTATGGAGTGTATCCATTGGTTTGGAAACTTATTAGTTGCTATTGATGTGTTGATAATCAAACGAATCAATGGTGCTGAGACTGGAAAACTGTCTTTGATATATTCAAGGCTAATTCCATCATGTCCGACTACTTTTGTGTTTTTCAATGAGTACAAAATAGTCCGTAACTCTGGTAAATCGACAAAACGTGGCCTCCACCGGAAACCAGTTTTTGAAAGTGCAGTAGGGCAGGGCACGAAATTTCAACTGACAGTTGCCCCTGACTGGTTTTACTTACTTCACTGAAAACTTCAGCACCTTGAAAATAATGTGTTGAACACAGTAACTTTTTCCAAATGATTTTCAAAATTACTTTTGCAGTTTGAATTTTCATATTGAGCCACCTCACTAATGATTTCGCATGTACGTTTTGGGTTATTTTTTGCCTTGAATAGTTCTTGGTGAAAGTGAGTTTGTTTTGCTTGCGTGGTTTTCTTCCGAAGAATCTTTCCGAGTTCTTTATATCTCTTGTGTTTGTTATAGCAAATATTATCGTTGGGACACCTCACATAGGGATGAAGGACCGGATGTGGGTTTTCACCGGATGTAGGATATAAACAAATGTGAAGCGTAACCGAATGTCGAGGCATGACCGGATGCGGGGCATCACCGATTGAGGGGGTGAAATGTTGTCAGATGGGCGAAAGGAATTTTTGGATTTTGGAGTTGATAACTTATTAGAAAAATAATAAGCTCCATTTCTATTTTCGGGAACCACAGATGAAGTACTACTAATTGTGGAAAAACAACCTTCATTCCGCTGCATGGAACCAACAGTTGTGATGCTCATTATAGTCGACAGGAATAAGTAAGATCAATATTAGAATGACTTTGCGAACGTAAAATATGATAAATTTTTACTTTCTGGCAAAAATTTCAGAAATTGAAACTTAGAAATTGAAACACAGACACTGAAACTTAGTGCCGCACTCCAAATGCAAACGATCCTCTTATACATATTACCCAATTGAAAATTATCGCCCTTTTCAGGTAGTAAATTAGTCGTAAAAGGTCGAAAACGGCCCAAAAGGGCCAAAAATCACGACTTCAAACCGACTCCTACCTATACCTGGCCTATTAGGGCTTGAAAAGGGCTCTTCATTCAACTGGCCTTTTATAGGTCTAGTCAATGGCTGTTTGCGGGCTCATTCGGGTCGTTTAAAGTCGTTTTCAAGCCTTTTCGACGACCTCTATTTGGACGCGTAATAGATTGTAAAAAGACTCGTAATCGTAAATGTTGTACAAGTCGTATTACTTCAGTAAATGTAAAGAACTAAATGAATTTCAACTAACCTAACTTAGTTAAGTTAGATTAGGTAAGGTTCGTTAAACATCTTCAACAAAACTATAAATAATTAATCCAGTCAACATGAAAACTAGGATAAAAAAGCTAACTGCTCAGCTTAACAAAAAATTGGCACTTTATTAATGCATTATATAAAATAAATATGAATGATAGCTTATAACTGTTGGAACACTTGGGTTGTCGAACGCTGAGCATTCAACTTGTAGTGCTTTACCCTAGTTACCCCTCAAACCTCGATTCTAGTCCTTCTATGTTCAGTAATCTTAATATATCCCAATGTAAATTTATTTAAGAAAAAGTTCCCACTTCTCCGCCGTGTATCATCGATACCTACAGCCGGAGAAGTATAAACGTAAGTCCGCTGCTTCGCTCGCCTCAAATCGGAACTCACTAGGCGAAGCAGCCACAAGACCCGGCCTTAAAAACTCTTTATATCGTATAAAAATTCTGATGTTGGAGCTCTTTGAGGTCGTTGCAAGGCCCACTATAAGTCGTACGGAAGCCTAATAAGGCCGGTATTAGCCTTGATCAAGCAGTGAGGAAGCCCAAAAGGGCCGGTATTAGCCTTGATCAAGCAGTAAGGAAGCCCAAAAGGGCCGGTATTAGCCTTGATCAAGCAGTAAGGAAGCCCAAAAAGGCCAGGACGAGACTCGACCAAGCAATGGAAAAGCCAAAAATGGTCGTGAATAGCCTCGTTCAAGTAGTAGAGAAGCCCAAAATGGCCGTTGCATTAGCCGTTTCGATGCCCAGAAATAGCCGTTTAAATGGGCTAAAAATACTAGACATTTGCTCCGAAAAAGGCTAATTTACTGCTCGAAAACGACTAAACTCTTGGCTTATAACTGCCTGAAAACGATCTGTAAAAGGCTCAGAATTTCAATTGGGTATTGTTTATTTTTATTAACTTGTGCTTCGCTCTAAATCCTGTGTCGACAATTGCCATGTGTATTACGATAACCATGTATGAATAGCAATTAAGGATCTAAATCATATGTTTCAACACTTAACATGGGTATTACGATAACCATGTATAAATCGCAATCAAGGGTCTCTATGCTAAGGTATTTGAATGCATTTTGCGCTTTCATTTTTCAATACTAATTGTGCGCACAAATGAAAGTGTTTTTTAAATGAGCGTCGCGAGGATTGTGATCTCTTAGTACAAAATCAGATTAGGCAAGGAAAGGAACTAATTTTTGTTTTACTTTTCTATCAATCATTTTGTTTCAACATTCTACACGGGTACATATTACGATACCAATGTGTTATAATCATTTAAGGATGTTAATGTTGAGGTGTTTTAAAACCAATGTATCATTTCATGTTTGCACTTTATTGGAAATAAAATGTTTTCATTTTGCTTCCTTTCTTTCTTCTTGAATAAAGTACTGTTCGACCTATTTTTTATACCCTCGCAAGTCAATTTTCTTTACTCTGCTCAGTTCTTCAATTTCGTTAGTAATCCACACAGTGCGTTTTGGCTTATTTTTTTGGTGATATAAGGTGCGCATTCATTGAGAGCTGGTGTAAAGTTTTCGTTAAAGATTGAAACTTGAATGTCCACATCGTCAGATTGCATCATATTTTGAAATTCGGTGAACCAGTATAGGAGTTTTTCATGAAACAGTTCCAGCGAATATTGACTTTTCAAGTGGTAAGTCATAAAACGATGGTTTTATCTTTCCTTTGCAATATCAATTTTACATTTTACAAAGTGGTGATCGGCGACAAAGGGTGATAAAACTGTACTAAGTATTGCCGTAGGTATGTTTGTGATCACCAGATCGAGGAGAGTTTCGGAGACTCTTGTAGTGAATCCTTCAGCCTCATCTCAGCCTAAATTCATAAATTATACAACCTACCATCTTAAAATTAAAAACATCAATACACTTATTTTGGCAATTTTATATTACAAATTTCATTCAATAAAACCCCGAAATCTATTAATATTGTGATCCGGAAATATTTTACACTGAGAAGGCTATATTGACCGACACCTTCGCGGATGGCAACACCAAGCGTTATGCCGATACACGGCTCACTTTTGACCGCTCCTCGTGTGTACAGGGCTCGTAGTTCTTAGTCACACGGTTAAGGCCTCACCTCAACAATTCTGCGTCTGGATCTACTGGACATCACACTACATTCACTTATAAACACCTTAGGAGTCAAAATCCCTAACATCTTAACTGCAGCCCACTCTGCATTAAGGGAACCATTTCCAAAAAACTGAAACTTTTTTCGATTGGACTTACGTCTATGAAAATTTGCAGACTACTAGATCTCCACATTTGTAACAACTTTTGTTTAAGAAAAATTTTTCCTCGGGGCATAGAAAATGAATTATTCCTTAAAATGAAAAAAATAAAAATTTTTGTTCATTATAACTCCGAAGTTTACAAAGCTAGAGCAATGCGGTTTGTTGTATTTGAAAGTAAAATGTGCGCTCTAGCTATAATACGGACGGAACTTTTGATTTCTTTCATTCCGAATTTATATAATTTTTTTTGTGAGTCTGGGTAAAAGCTATAATTTTAGGGAAAGCTCTACAGAAAAAATTTGGAAAATCCGTCCGTATGATAAGTAGAGCACACATTTCACTTTCAAATGCAACAAACTGCATTGCTCTAGCTTTGTAAACGTCGGAGTTATAACGACGAACGTCTTGAAAACTTACTTGTTTTATAAGACCTATTTTTAAGAAAAAAAATGCTTCTCCTCCTACGGTTTTTGAGCTACAGTGATGATTTTGGTATCATTGGATGCAGAAAAGAAAGGGCTTTACAATGTATTAGGAAGTCTTTCAAAATTCATTCTTGTTTCAAAGTTATGACGTGATAAATTTGAATTTTCTTGAGAATATATTTATTTTTTTTTTAATTTTTAAATTTTTTTAATGGAAATTTGAGGAGAAGCATTCAAGTTTTTGGAATGTCCACGTTATTCTGCATCCAATGATACCAAAATCATTACTGTAGCTCAAAAACTATCAGAGAAGAAGCATTTAGCCACCCCCCCCCCCCCTCCCCCAAAATGTCATTTTCTATGATTTCCCATTTTCTTTTCAAGAATATCGCATTTTGTCATGAATGATAAATAATTCTAAATTGCATTTCCTATCAGTATACCAAATTTCATTGCTCTAAATTCAATAAAAAAAAATATTCGGAAGGGGGATGCTCACCTTGAGGAATATGAATGATGAAATATATAAAAAAAATAAAATTGAAAATTTGAGAATTTTTTTAATGTCCACGTTATTCTGCATCCAATGATACCAAAATCATTACTGTAGCTCAAAAACTGTAGGAGAAGAAGCATTTAGAAAACCCCCCCAAAAATGTCGTTTTCTATGATTTCCCATTTTCTTTTCAAGAAAATCTCATTTTGTCATGAATAATAAATGATTCTAAATTGCATTTCCTATCAGTATACCAAATTTCATTGCTCTAGGTTAAAAAATGAAAAAAATGTCCGTAAGGGGGATGCTCTTGTAGCATTAGCTACAAAAATGTATAAATTCAGGGAATTTCTTATTGACATTTAAATAGCATAATTATTGGCATTAAAAATCTTACTTTAAATTATTATTGATATTTTTCTACTTATAATTAGTAATCTTAGAAGTTTTTGTGCAAAAGCACAAAAATAATAATACCGTCGACAGTGTTCGAGTTTTTAAGTCGTTGTGATGGCAACATCGCACCCGACGCTATTGTCGGATGGTCACTTCTTACTTGTGTTTCGGCTCGTGTGGTTCAGCGTCTTATTCCTCGACGTCAGTAAACGCCACAACACACATTCCCTGGGCCTCGAGTTTGTACATTCACATTGAGTTTTTACCTCTAACTCAACCATTGAGTTATCCCATTTATTATGCCTAGTTCTACGTGAGCCGGACTCTTACTTGGCCTCTTTAGTTGCCTTGCATTCACCTCGGTTTTCGAGCTGTTTTCAGCCTGGTATATTATCAAATTACTGACTAAGATATTAACTGCTCCAACCACGGACTCTAGTCGTCAGCGTTTAACGATCTTAAAATCCGACATAAATTAAAGATCGATATCGCAACATCAATCTCTTTTCCAAAATTGCTTCTCATTCACCTGCTAAAATTAAGCAAAATTGAAGCCTATTCCTAAAGCCCAACGAATTTATCGGGATTGTTAAATTGCTCGCAATCTGAAAGTAACCTCCACAAAACACACACACACCCTGTCAACGTCAGCACTCGCCGGAGCCCTCACCTGCACGGACTGCACCATCTCAGTCAAGCTCTTCAGCATCAAGGAACGCATCGGTCCTCCCGGCTTCTTCCAACAAAATCTATAAAGCTGAGTCCAAAAATTGTCGTCATTACCCTCTTTTCACGTATTTCGAAAACACATGTCGAGAAAATTATGATTGGAAATTGATAGCAATATTAAAGTCAAACCATACCCACCAATCATAAAACTCTCCCCCTCCCGAGGGGGACGATAGCTCTGGAATGCGTTCCTGATATTTTTACAGACATTCGGGGACATGTCTCAAACTCATTTAAAGCAATAAAAAAAATCGGGAGAATCGACTTTTGGACTGCAGATGCCCCCAAAAAGGTTCCCTTGAGGTCAATAGTCAGACTCCAATCACCACAAGGAGCTACCTCCTCACCAACCTTATTTAATTTGGACGGCCTGCATACCTGCAGCTAAGCCTCTAAGAACTCCAGTTTAATACCTAACAATTCAATGCCTTTATTCCTACTGAGTTTATTCCAACAGGTAGTTTTCCTCATACTGCAACAGTTGCCAGTCCAATATTTTCCAATGCCGAGTTGCCTAATGTTCGGAACCTTCCGCACCTAACACCATCCTGAGCTACACTCCAGTACACGCTTTCACAAGCCTGAGCTGGAAGCGCACCGTCAAAAGTTCCTTCACCCGGTTTGGACTCTTCCCAAGAAAGTCTCACGAACTGAGAGTCAAGCCTCGCCCTACAGCACTTCAACCTCTATTCCCAATAAAAAAACAAGCCTGTTCTGGTTATTCATTAACCTACAAGTGATGGTTGGAAGAATCAGTTTGATTAAAGACGCTCGGAAATTGCGTCCGGACGCTAACTCCTTCTGAGTAGGTGGACCATATCTATTACTTTGTATTCCTTATAATTGATGCCTTACCCGGCCGTCTGGTGACCCCCAACAGTATTGAACGCCAACACTGTTCGTTTTAATTTTCCACTAAAATCAAGTGACTACCTCACATCAAGTGGGAAGTTTAAACTCTTGTAACGCGAGTTGGTTCTTTAACCATTTGTGAAAGGTTTAGTTTGTAAAAAAGTCGGCTATGCTGATTTTTTCACCCGTTAAGTCAATATTTAAATGGCCGAAAGCAAAGAATGACTTTTTTGTAGCTAGAATTTCTTTAAAATTTTTCTAAATGAAGTCTAGTGTTGTACGTAGAGAAGTCGATGAGTGCCGGTAGAGGCTGCTGGTAATAATGGATTTATGTTTATTTTTTCTTCACTTTTAACCATTTTATCATGCATTTAAATTTGCAGAAACACAAATTGAAGACTGTATTTTGTACACAGACTCACTCAGCTCTATTCAACTGCATCGATCGAAACACCATGTAGTTGCCAAAATCAAACATTTGATTCAAAGCCTTTTTCCCAGAAAACTAATCATTAAAGGAATCCTAATGTGTAAGCCAAAGGGTAGATAAAGTCCAGGAGGTGTTCCGAGTATACTTGGTAGAGAGGTACACAGATCCAAATGCGACTTTACAAGCCGCGCACGTCTTTATATAGCTCTAATGTTTTGCTGACTCAGCTAGCGCACTGCGGTAACCCTACCAGGGCGTTGAACTTAGCCTGCGTACGAACCTATGTACGCCCGACTGCGCAACTGCGCCGGTACACTAAGCCATGTAGGAATTATGGA
The DNA here is from genome assembly GCA_030386875.1 of Morinoia aosen. Classification (NCBI taxonomy): domain Eukaryota; kingdom Metazoa; phylum Arthropoda; class Malacostraca; order Amphipoda; family Talitridae; genus Morinoia; species Morinoia aosen. Next base: position 20,065,927 of record CM059576.1, on the reverse strand, counting down.
AAATGACAAGGTAGATCAGTTGGTAAGAAAAGTTTGTATTTCAAATACCAATAGTTCTAACCTAATTCAATACACAGATCTGGGAGTTTACATATACTTACACTGTAAAGGACAATGGCAAAATGAATGGGATAGGGAACATTTCCTGTAACACAAAATAAAACCCATATTTTTGCTCTCCGTGGTACAGTGGTTAAGAGATCGAGCTCGTTTGTTGGAGTCGCGGGTTCGTATCCCGGCGCTGGCGCGGAGATTTTCCCCGTTGGGTATAAGGGAAAGCTCAAGCACAATACCCCACTCAACCCAGGTGTCGGAAATGGGTACCGGCTTTACGGGGGAACCGTCATGGTGTCCTATATATGGTGTTAGTTATAAGACATTTGAAAAATCAATGCTAAGATCATATGTATCAGGCTTGATTGGAAATAAAGCATCCCAAAGATGCCGATGTTAACCTTTAACCTTTAACCTTTATTAAAACCTACCGTAAATACTGAGGTCTCAAGGAAGGATCAGGTGATTCTAACCAGGCTGAGGTTACTTAATGCTCAAATAATTCATTATAACTTATTTACCAAAGCATTAAAACCCAAATGCAGCCACTGTAGGTGTGACTTGAACATTTCCCGTGTATAGATTGATTGCTCTGCGTTTGAACTTCAGCGGAAGGCAATGAAAGATCATGCCAGAGACTAAAAACCAACCTTTGATGCGAGCAGTGAGCTTGGTGAGGGGGGGGGGGGGGGGAGGGGGGGGGAGGGGGGGGGGGGGGTTCAGTGCTGAGGTGGCCCTGGTCCTTGAATTCATTGTCAATACTGGGATGATGCATTAAACCTCAATGCCCCACGTTCTAGATGCTGTACATTTGGCACTCTTACCTGCGACTGGTGAAGTGCCTAATTTCTCCAAAGTAACAAAGTAAGGTATTCTAAGTGTTGTCGTAGGATTATAAGTGATTGCCACTTTATTTGCAAAGATTATACCTATATGAATATTTGTAGTTCGAATAATAGAAAACAAAATTGAGATCATACTTCTACTCAAAAAATTAGAATCAATAATTTTTTCAACATTGTCCATATAGTGTTGGCAGAGAAGTGATGCCAAATGATAGTACGTGCACTATGCCAAGCAACTTTGATGGAAATATTTCTTCCGGAAAATTCAGCATTCTGAAATCTGAATACGAGATTTCGAGTCGTAACGAAATTCCGAATTCGTAAATCGAGTCTCGTGTTCAGTATTTTCTGCAAAGTAGGTAATTGTGTGGCTTCTATGAGCATAAAGTGGCAAAAGCTATGCAGTGGAGTGGACGATTAAATAGTGTGGCCAGATACTGAGCAAACAAGTATGAATGTATGAGAGGAATGTGGAAGTATGTTGCTGTACCTAGTGTCTTGAATGGTATGAGTGCTCTTGCCTGGAATGGAAGTGATCTTGAAAAGCTGGATGTAATACAAAATAAGGTAGGACGGTTAGCATTGGGTGCTCCGAAATGAACAGCTACAGAAGCCATTAGAGGTGACCTTGGGTGGAGCCTATTTTCTGAAAGAATGATGAAAGCGGTGCTGAATTATAAGGTGGGAATTGAAAGAATGCAGAATAGCAGATGGGTAAAGCGAATTTTTGAATGGAATCTGAGTGTAAGCTATTGGGAGAAAGTGTGTTGGGGGCATGCAAGGAAGCTTAGTATGCAAAAGATTATTCATGTTAGAATTGGGAGACCTGTGGATGACTGGAGTTTATTAAATGCTGGAGGTGTAGGGCCTGAGTGGGACTGCAAGAGGTGGAAGAAGGAGATTGAGAGGCAAACAAAGGAGTATGGATTGAATAAGTGGAGGTTTAGCATGATGCGGAAGCCTACACTTGACTGGTATATGAAAAAAGAAGCACCTAAGTTTGAGATGTTCTATGATGGTAGTTTTGGAAGTCAACTCTTGTTTGCTGTGAGATGTAAGTCATTGAGTGTGAACAGATGTACATGGAGGTGGAATGAGAATAATAACAGATTATGTCGGCAGTGTATTAGTGGAGTGGAGGAAACAATTGAGCATTTTGTGCTGCAATGTAGTAAGTATGAGCAAGAGAGAAAGTTTCCTGAATGTGGTGCTTGAGCAGTATGGAGAGAATGAGTGGGATGCCAGATGTGCTGAAGATGATTGCGGTATGAGCTGTCTTGCTGGATTGGATCAAGAGTGTAATTTGAGTATCATTGAAGTATGAAAATGTTTCTTGTGCATGCCTGGAGTAAGAGACAGTGACTGGAATGAGCCAGTCAGGTAGAGTGGTCAGTAATGACCCAATATGCCTGGGGATGGTGTTTTAACATACTGGCTATCCCAGTGATGCCATCCAATAGCAGCTTGTGACAAGGATTGGTAGATCATGAGTAGTTTAGTGGACAAGTCTGGTACCAGGCGCTGAACTTTTTGTGTGAAAATTGGGGAGGGAATTGTAGGCCATTACAAAGGCCCCAACGCTGTCGGCTATCAATTTCAAGTTCAAGTTCAAGTTCATATTGTTTGAATTGAGAATTTGCAGAAAATTTCTTTTGGTTCAATTATCCGCTGGTTTTTGTGGTATTTGAGGCTTGAAAGTTATATAACTCCATTTATAACAGCATTCAACCTATTAGTAGACTGAGGTCAGTATTACTGGGAGAGTGGAAAGATTTTTCTTCTCATTCGTGGAGGGTGCTTTACAAATCGTGTCTTGCATGTTCATAAAGACAATATCTTTTTCTGGTTTTGATTATTGTTTATGGATTGTTTCTGTTGAACCATAATAAATCTTACAAACATTTCAATTGCTTCCTATTGATTTAAACTTTAGAGTGTACATTTTTGTCTTTCAACACAATGTAGGTGCATCATTAGTCCGAGCTAAGATTTTTTGTTAATTTAGCAGACAGCTTAAAATGCTGTTTTTATTCATGATGAACAAGTAATCAAACCCAAATGAAATAGAGCAGCCAAGTGGTAGGAATCAGAATAGCTAGAACCTCATTTGCTCAAGATTTTTTGATGGGTTGAAAATATTGAAAATGCAATAATTCATCAGATTTATTGTCAGTTTATCTTATCATTATACTGTTGATGCTGTGCTGCTGTGAATTAATGTTTGAAGTGTGATTGTGTGTTATTTGTAAACCTTTTCATTGTGAGTTTTGGTCAATATGCAGTTTAGGGGATCCACGGAAATTAAGAATCCCATTCCAAAGAATCACTAAAGGAATCCATTTAAGAACGTTTAACACGAATGATATTCTGCTCGGTAACGCGTTGTTTTTGAATTATTCAACTTTGAAGTTAGCTTTCGCGCTTCAGGGAAGCAAGCGCGCCAAGCGTAATTTAATTAATAAAGGAAGCTGACCCTCTATTACAAACGTAAAGAGATTGGGTCATGAGGGGGAGCCACAGTTCTTCTAGTGAAAATTATAAGTAAAGGTTTCTAGTGACATCCGTTTACATCATCTCCAATGGAGGCTACCCGGTACCCAAGATGGCAGCCACCATCTTGGGTAGTGGGTTGTTGGAACACCGTTGGTACCGTTGTTGGAACATCCTGTCCTTTTGGGCTTGAAAGACAGTTTATGAACTACGCTCTTATAACTTCAAAGTTGAATAACTCAAAATTAACGCAAGAGCAAGCAGAAAGTCATTCGTGTAAAACATTTTTAAATGGGTACTTAAAGTGATTCTTTGGAATAAAATTTTCAATTTCCTTGGGTCCATTAACCCGCGCACGGTCGCGCATCCCTCAGAAAAGTAGTCAATTTACCCGCGTTACTCTGCCGCTCCCTGTTCACCCACCGTAATAGGCAGGGATGTAAAAATATGAAGTAATGAGTAAAAAATGTTGCTTTACACTTTGATGTTGTCAGATTTTTGATAATTTGAACCGTTTCTTTGTAATATGAAGTCAAACTCCGTAGATTTTTGCACAACATTGCTTCAAAGAGATCAATGGCCATTTTTTTGTTTTGGGAACAATGTAATGTTTTTCATTGCTATTTTATCCAGAAAATCCTTCCAAACCTGCTGATGTTTTTATTTTTCCTCTACAACAATTAGAAAAAAAGTTATGACCATTTATATGTCTACAAAGTGTTATCCATTCTTCGTTTTAGTTCCTACATAAATGCATGTTTGCATGTCTGGTTATATTACTGTAAGTATAGTGTTTCGAAACTTGTAATTTTCACACAATATGAATAAAATACTGCTCTACACGCTACTGACTTCAGATTTGTCTTATCATTTGCCATTTTTGCGAAATAATACTAAGGCTGCCACTGATTGTTTGCACGCACACACCCTCTCACGGTCGCCTCATTTACCACACTGACTGTGCTTACCCCTCCCAACTTCCAAGTGGTTGTAGCTCTGCCCTAACCCCCACAATGTGGGGGTTTCTGGCTCCAGCTGTGTAGCACTCGCTGAGACGATCATTTTGGTGTATAACAACTTGGGGTTATGCCTTACGTCTGGCAACCAGTGAGCCTGGTAAATGAGGCGACCAGTTATAGTTCGCAGGTTAAACTGCATATTGATCTAAGTTTTAATAACAAAATTGTTTATGGTAATAGAAAATATTTAAATTAGCTGAAAGTTATAAGCTTGACCTCAAAATTAGGTAAATGTGAAACATTTGCCAGAAATTGATTTATAAGTTTTTGGTGCCTAAACACAGTTGATTAGATTGAAATGAACAAGTTTTCTTCTATGCACTTTTTGTCATAAATGAGTATTTTACGAGTTAAAGCGGTATGTTAATTTTTGTCTTTGATGAATGCGATTGAATAAACAGCTACAAATCGATTTTTGAATTTTTGTTGCTTGAATCATGGTAATAACATCAAAATCAACTACTTTTCTTCTATACACTTTTTGCAGCAAATGAGTATCTAACGAGTAAGAGTGGTAGGTTTTATTTTTCGCGCGATTGAGCTGTTAGATAATGTTTGAATACTTTGTAATTTATTATTAGCTCACCTTGTGGAGCCTGAACCCACTTCTAGGGTCTTTTAGTTAATAACACAATAAAGGTTATCACCCAAAAATAATGAGTTATAACGGTATGTTAATTTTCGTCTTAGATGGGGGGAATGCCCTCGACCATACGAGTGCGTCGAAAGGGAGAGTCCATTGAAGAGTTGCCGTACGGCGCACTCGATAAATTTCTTTCCGCTTCAAACACTAGAGTTGCGATAAGTCATTTACCACTATAACTCGTAAAAAACTCATTTCCAACGGAAATTGCATAGGAAAAACTCATTTATTTTGATATAATTAACTATGTTTAGGCCCTGAAAAGTCAAAAATTGAAAACTTGCAAATGCTTCATGTTTACCCAAAGTTGTTCTCAAAAATTTTTTTAATAGAATTGTTGTTGATTTGCATCTAGAACAAAAATTTTAAAGTAAAAATTCCCAAGAACCATTAATATAGGAGAAATTGAGTATTCTATGGGTTAGCTGTTTAGTCTATTTGCTAATAAAATAATAGTTGAAGCTAATTTGGCATAAAAATACTATATGGCATAACTTGGGGTTTGTCTAGCATTTGTTTAAAAAGTGAGATGGTTGGAATTGTACTCCTTGTTGCTCCATCATAGGTTGAGCTTATGGAACATGAGCTATATTTAAAGACTCAATTATATGCCAAAGTTGATGTGCTCTTGTCCAGGTGTTATTTCAGCAGTGAGAGACATAAGTTAGAAAAAGTTACAAATATTTTTCCGTTGATTGTGTAAATTGTTCTTCACACCAAATTTAATCTGTATTTAATATGGAACAATTTCTTCATCATGGTTAATGAAGAGTTCATTTGCCCTGACAGATTTTATGGTACTGAAATTTTTGTTTCTACATTGAACCTTCATTGGATAAATAATAAGGTATGTAACTATACACGACACAGTACCAAAATTTCTGACGTCCTTCAATCAGGGCAGAATTTCAGGAACCCTTTTATGCTGGGACACAATGGCAAATTGGAGATAGATGTAGCAGTCCAGCAAATTTTTGCAAACTATTTAGAAGTACCATACCACAAAATCAAAATTGGCACCATAACTTGTTACCAATATAACCTAAAATTACATCATAAAAGGAGTTATAGTAAAAATAACGCTTATTAAATTCATCTTCCATTTATAACAAGAAAGAATAAACTTAGACTGGATCGAGTGATGGGAGTGTCATACACCTCCTCTGACTAACTTTGTTTACATACTGATAAGGGAGACAGGCCAGACGGCAACTTATAGGAAGGGAATGCATTCTGAGTGAATGTCATTCAAATTGAAAGACAATTTTATACAATATATCTTGTTTTAAATGGCCTTCAAATTATTTCATTTGAAAGAAAAAACTTACACCTGTACCAATAGGTAGGTATTTTGGTCAAAAACCCCTTTAGAGTGATAGTGAATTTTTATTGTTTCTTCTGGACAGACAGGAAAGAATAAATCTATGTTATTCCTGCAGGAATTAATCATTCTTTGGCCTCGTTCCCGACTTAAATTTGGCTCATTCCTCAGAAATGAACTTCAGAGAAGTTCCAGTGGCTCCAGAGATTTGTTCTTTGTGCCGCAGCTATCTGGCAGCTGTATGCATGATAAAGTGTACAACGTGGTATGGAATAGTTATATTGTAAATTCCGTTTTTCCTTTAGAGTGCATAAATACTCACATTTTTTGGCTCGTCATAGAATAAGTTGTCTGAGACTTTTTATTTTCTGTTTATAATTTGATGGTGTCATGAAGGTAGAGAAAATTTATTTCTGCCAACCAATTTAGTGACTTGAAATTAAATATTAGGTGTAAGGGCTAAGAAATGTAATGGGGGCAGAGTGTGACATCCAAAATGACTGTGGGTATCTTGAAGTATTTGGGAATGATTTTCTTTTTTGTTCACATTTGTGAATAAACTGCAATGAACGGTTTTTGAGTATAAAATACACAAAGAGAATATCTATGTCAATCAACCAAATCCATCCTACAGATAATTTCAACATTGATGTATGTAATTGATTGTAAATTCAGTAATTATTTGATGTCCAATGAAACTACTATACCCAAGTTTTTACTGGATATTTATTGATGAAGTTAGATGGCATTAGAAAGAAAGAAAACTTGTCTATTTCCAAAATATGTGATACATGAGATGCATCACAACATATTGGGCCTCAAAATGTTTTTAATATAAAACCTCCTTAATGAATCTCATAATGCTTCATATATCATGAAGTTACAAATCACAATCATCATAAAACATAATATTTAACATGACACACTTGTGTTCAGTAAAAATGTTGATACATTTCCTCGCATGATATTTGTAAGTTGCAACAATACAAAATTTCACAATTCAATTTTAACACGTTAACTGCAATGGGTTAAACTGAAGTTCAATATTCAATTCAAATTTAAATTCAAGTGTAGTAATCTACTTTGAAAATAGCAAACATACATTGGATTGGACTTTTATTTAGCTTTCATTAAGTATTTATAAACAATGAGTTAGTGACAGCAGGTAGGTCAGCAGCACTTTTAAAACCACCTAAGGGACCACTGGTGAGTCCCTTCGCAGGGAACAATTTAAATGTTGTACAAAATATTTCCATACATTACTGTGTTTTGTTGTTCAATGCCAGAGAAGAAAAATTGTTCGATTTAATGCAATTAATGACTAAACATGCTTCGCAATTTTGAGAGACATTGAGTATTCCATTTACAATTGCAGCCAGTGCATTAGTGCTTTGACATTCAAGTGACAAACCCCTCCACAGTCATTGCGCTGATGCTAATTAGAAAATTGTCAGTAAACTATTGAAGGCTGAAAAGTGCGGGTGTGCTGGAGCGTTCCTACTTCCATTCTGATACGGTGAATTTGCCAAAGGTAGTTTTTTGCCTCTTTTATTCGTAAATAACCAATGTTTCAAGGGGATGTTCTGCAGTTGTGTAACTAGTTTGGAGATTAGCAGTCTTTATATAAGTAGAAACACATGCCGGTGTATTGCCTAGCATTCTGAGGACCACGGTGCAAATAAGTTTTTAAAACTGTTTTATTTTACTGGTAACTTATACAGTACAAATTAGGTTTTACTTGCTATTCATTTCAATTCCTGTAAAATATTTTAATGGGATTTGAATTGAATATTATCATTTAAATGGCCTGTTTGAAAACCCGTCACCAACTCATTATTGTCAGTCGTAGTAGTTTGAGTCACATCAAAACAGCACTTCATTGTGAGAGCTGAATTCTAGAGATATCATTTATTCCATGCTTGCTCCATAGTGTAATTTCGCCGCAAAAATAATTACTGTGCATAAGAGTTTGGCTTGAAAAAAGGTAATTTTTGTTTTCAGTGACTCGACAAGCTCTTGTAAGTAACAGCATATATGTCCATAACATAGTAATAATTTTTTTGCAATAAATGCAAATATTTTCAAATTTTGCTGTGTTTCACCCAACAACAAGAGAAAGCTAAGAACTTTTGAAGAATTTGTCAGGATTCCCGACAAAAAGAGTTGGACTGTACACAAAAAGTGCGAGTAGTCGAAGAGTTGAGATTCTTTCATTATCAGTGTTTTGCTGGTCTCTCTTTGTTCTAAGATGTTTTTATTTTCTGGAACATTGTGGTGAAGCTCATAGAACTTAAATTAAATGATTGATTACTGTTGCAGGAGAAAGGTTCAAAATATCATAGTCATAGTAGTTGTACGTTTTATGCAATTTAATTTCGAGACCAATATAGACGAGCACAATAATTAATAATGTGCAACGAGGTTAAAAACATTATTTGATAAAAATCTGTTTCCTACAGAGGTTTTCAATTTGGTAGTGCCAAACATGGTAGTAATGAAATAAGAATATCAGCAATATGTATGCAAACTATCTATTTATTGTTTCCGCAGCTGGCTTGTATTACTTCAAAACCCCCTGCATGAAATAATTGAAAATTTAAGGAATTTCCAATCATTTACCATTATGTAGCCTAATAAATTATCCAATGACATTAAAATAACAACTAGTGATATTTCAATAACTCTAAAGGTTTTCCATCAAATGAACTATTCTTCATGAACAAATTTTGAAATTTTTCAAAACAAAATAGGTATTTAAAAAACGTGAACCATTTTCACGTATGATCAAAAAATTGTGGAACTTTTTTCTAATATTTGTCCTTCAATTCTCAAATTACACCCTTCCTTCAAGAGCTCCAATAGTTTAGTATAGCTTACTGCTTAGCCTTCAGGGTGGTAAATTTAGAATTGGCTGGCAACTTCATGAAAATTTTTGGCATTATTTTGGATCTCTACACTAATTGATTTTCCAATTTTTGTTGCTTGTATATTGGTAATGGCATTATAAAAAATACTTTTATTTAAGAAGTTACTGCAGTAGGCTAATATTTGTCTTCCTCAGCAATTCTCCTGTTTCAAACGGCAAAAATCAGTTTGTTTTTCTTGTAGAAAATGGGCCACAGAAAATTTGAAGGGGTGGAGAGACTCAACTCAAGTGTACTCACTATGAAATCTCAGTTCAGACAGCTCTAGTACGCTTGAATGGACGCTAGGTTGTACTAGGTTACGTTAGGTTATGCTAGATTACATTAGGATATGTTGGGTTAGTTTGGAATATGTTAGGTTACCACTAAAACTCATTAAATACTCATTTGCAGCAGAAAGTGCGTAAAAGAAAAGTTGTTTGTTTCAAGGTCATTGCAATTATGGAGGCAAAAAAAATTGGAAAATTGATTTAGTATGTTGTTCTCAAAATTTACCAATGAATCTAAGTTTTGAAAAAAATAACATAAGAAGGCTGGTGTTTATGACTAATTTTTTGATATATTCAAATGTACTCAACTGCAACAGTTTTGGGCATAATGAAGCATTTCTTGGATGAGATGTAAAAGAGTTAGAAGTTGAACTGGGATAGAATTAATAGCATAATGATAGATATGTAGATATGTAAACAATAAAAAATTGTTGAATTTTTGCTTCAGATGATACCTAGAAATTATGATTTTGTGTGGCTAATTGAATCAAGGAAATCAAATATGTTGTGGTGAACCCAATAGCATTAGGTACAGAAGTGGCTAATTGGAGACAGATGTGGAGATAATTTGTATGTTGTGAATGAGATAATTGAAATACTGGGGAAAAAGTGTATTTGGCTGTCTCATATTTTCATGCAGCTTGTGCTAGATAAATTGGTTAATTTTTATTTTCATCCAACCAATAAATGTGACCCTTTCAGTGCAGTAGACATGTAAATTGAGCAATTGGTTGTTTATGTGAACGGTCTTAAAATTGCTCAATTTACATGTATATTGCACCAAAAATATCAAATTTGTTGGTTGGATGATGCTATAAATTTCCGATAAATCAATCAAGGCTATTGGGAAAAATGTGCTTTACCGGATAAAATTTTAGTAAATTTGTGTGAGAATACTATTGCAAACTGTAAATTAGAAAATTTATAAACCATGCATGTGAAGAGCATGACGCGATTGTATGCTTCCTAGCAGTTGAGCTTGTACACGGAAGAATCAGCTCTTTGTTTGTAAATTAGTGGTGTGGATTGAAAATTTGGGGAGAATTGTCCAAGTTATGTGCTGTGGGACATAGTTGTTGTTACATTATGTAATCTGTTGAATTTTTAAGAATAGTTTTCTTCTCCATATTCAATTTTTTTGGAAAACATCAAATCTGTTTTATGATAATTTCATTTCCCAATTAAATATTATGAGTGACTGAAATATGTCAATTTTGAATTTGCAAATCATAAGGTTAATAAAGAGCACAAAATTGGAGGATTTTCAATTTTTTAGGTTGAATGCAGCTAAACACATATGAAGTGTTTTTAACAGCAACATTTAGTGGTTACTTTCTATTTCAACCTTTTATTATTATCTCACATACAAAATTGTGGGAGTGTTGGACAAAATACGCATTCATTATTATTTATACAGCATTTGGATTTCCTTTCACTGAATTTAATGATAGTGCTCTATTCTGCTGGTTTCTCATTTAGCTGGGACTCATAAAGATAAGTAAAATATATAAGTTGCATGAAATAGAGATAGATAAGAATTCTTGCAATCTCACCCTAGCCTCACAGCTTCTTTTTGCTGACTAGCAAGCATTGCCATTTTTCAGTATTGTGTATTGCCACTAACATTTAGAAAACTGAAGCATGCACTTATAGTTGAAAATGATGAGAAAATTGCTCAAAATAGAAGAGCAGTCTGTTGCATTAGATCTTGTTGCTCTAAATGTTATTAATGAAATTCTTTTTTTTTTTTTTGTTTCCTAATGTTTTTATTTTTATTATTTCTGAAATCTGTTAATTAAATGATTGATCTTTTTTGTCTGTTCGTGTGATGCATGTCCCTGGTTCAAGACTAGTTTTATTTGCTTTTGATAGAAAAGAGTGATAAAATGTGGTAGTTATACCATTTAATGCAATAATATGTTATTTGCAATGAAGAGAAGCTTAGAAAATGAAAATGTAATTTTAGTGAAATTATTTCACTACGTGTTTTGTACCTTGAGGGTACCGCTGTTATGTACATAGAACTCCATTCTGCGACTTCCTGGCTTGGGCCATTCTGAAGCCAAAGTTGCCGGCTGCACGACGGAAGCTTGTCAGTTGCGTTAGGACCTTCATGCAGTGCACTTGATTACAAGCAGGCCAAAAAAAGCTGTCTTCTTGCCTGATGTTCATATGTCCCCTTTTTTGTGTTTGGGGAAATCCAGTGCCTCTTTTAGCTGTCGTAGCTTAGGGTATTTAGTCAGCAGGAGAGTTACAATCTTGTGTAAGAGAGATGGCTCCCGCAAGATACGCCATGAGTCTGTATGTGTTATGTCATACTTTTGCATTTTTAAAAATACTCTTACTTTCCCTGTCCGTGCTGTAGCTTAACCTAGTGTCTGAGCCTAGCTATTGTAGCCTGAATAGTTGACCCTTGCCTGGTCGTCATCCTGACAGTTGCGGCGTCCTAGTGGTGAAACACTGAGCAGGCTAGTTTCACTACATAATTATTGTATTGAGGAAGAGACCTGTAAGACTGTGATTATTTCTGTAGTAAACTTGCACAACTTGTGCCCTGGTTCTTTGTGGTATCAAACTCTTGTTACTACCTGAGCAGAAGCAAATACTGGCACATGTTTGTCCATTAGGGCATATGATCAAACCACGTTCTAACTTCGGTATTTAGATGCCCATTATTTTTCTACAAAACAATTGAGCTCATGCATTTCAAATTTTTGAATAAAAAATGAGGCGCATGATGTTATACTTTTTTAATTTCATATCTAGTTTATTATTTACAGCTTAGCAATTTGGCTGGAAAATTTAATGTTCTACAGGATTTGTTTTGTGATTTTCTGGTTGGCACTTGGTGGATTATCATTTCTGCCTATAGGAACTCAAATTTTAATCTACCTTACATAAAGCAACTTTTTGCAGTAAATTTTTTGTTGGTGAATTGAGAAATGAATTTCTATTTGCAACTGCTTCATTGACGGGTATTATTTTAGATCTTCAAATTTGATAACTTCTAGAAATCCTGAACTTATTTTATTGATTGAATTTGCTCATTAGATAAATAACAATGTGTGTGGACAAGTGTGTGGTGTAATACTGAAAGATGTCTATACGGTTGAAAATATAATGAATTATTCATGTAGTAATGATAGATTCAATGATATTACTTCTTGAGCATTGTAGAAATAAAATATTCTTTGTATGTAAAATATTTCAATGTTATAATACAAATATGTACTCCTAATGTGTTTCTAGAAACTACTTTTTATGAGATTTAATAGGTATGTGTTGCAGCCATAAAACAGTAAAGAGTAAGAAACTGAAGCTTTTAACACGCTGTTGGGAATAGTGAAGATGAACAATTCAAAGAACTTTTAATATATTCATGATTGTGTAGAAATTTTGTCCCCCAACTTTTGGGGGGAAAATTGCACTAAATCATACAAAAGGGCTTCGAAAATTTTGTGGGAAAAGGCAGTTTGAAAAAATGGTCAAAGTCATAATGTTTATTTTTCAACATATGGTCTATCTAGGTCAGTACATTTCTGCAAATGCTGATACCAGTCTTCAAATCCTTCTATGCAACACTGAGTCATGCAATTTGAACCATGTCATGGAAGCTCTTTTTACTCTTTCAACTGATGGAAACTGGGTACCTTTCAATGACTTTTTCAGGTTTGGAAATGAAAAAAAGTCGGATGGGGCGAAATCAGGGCTATAAGGTGGATGTCGAAAAATTTCCCATCAAAATTTGCGCAGCACAGCTCTTGCCTGCCAAGCGCCATGAGCGGGTGCATTGTTGTGGTGGAAGAGGATGCGCCGATGCAGCTTCCCAGGGCGTTTTGCTGCGATTTTCTTGGAAAATTTACTCAAAATGGCTTCATAATAATCAGGTGTAATAGTTTTCTTGTTCTCAAAGAAATCAACTAACAAGATCCCCTCTCCTTCTCAAAAGACAGTGGCCATTAACTTTCCCCTTGAACGCTCAGATTTTGCTCTGATTGGCCCACTTCCACCCCTGGACAGCCACTGCTTCAATTGAGTTCTGTCCTCAGGATTGTATTGGTAGAGCCATGTTTCATCCCTGGTGACAATTTGCTGCAGAAAAAGTTCAGGGTTCTGATCCCACTTGTTCAAAATTTCTATAGAAAGATCTGCCCTTGATTCCTGCTAATTTGGAGCAACAGCCTAGAACCCATCAAGCAGAGAGCTTGCTCAGTCCCAAACTGTCCACCTGATTTGTGTGTGCAGAACCCATGGAGATGTTGAGTGTGTCTGCTACTGATTAAGTGGCTATTCGCCTATCCTTTTCAGTAATGTCATGAACGGCATCAGTATTTTCCATACAAACTGATGTGCATGGCCTGCCACTGCAGGATCATCTTCAGTCTCATTTCTTCCAATTCTGAAGTGACTAATCCATTTGTAGGTTGCTGATTTCTTTGGGGCACTGTCACCATAAACTTGTTCCAGTGAGTCAATGATTTGGCTGTTCTTTCAACCCAGCTTCACCATGAATTTGAGGTTTGTCCTGGCCTTGATTTTGGCAGATGCCATGTTACTTGAACGTTTGCTGTCTTGCAAATGCAGCAACGCGATGTAACATTCATTTAAGGGCTTATGTGAGAACACGTTACAAAACGTTAGTGCAGGAACGTTCTGGTGCATTGGCATATTCTTTTCAGTTAATTTTCAGTTATGTCCATTTTCCACAAAATTTTTGAAGCCCCTCATGTATAATGTATATTATACAAATGACAATTCCTTGCATCACTTTATATGTATAGAATGTATATTGGAACACAGAGTGTATGCTACCTTATGAAATTGTGTTTACATTTCTGAAATGATCTTTGTTGAACTACAATGTTAAGGGAAATGAATGTTTTTTTCTTATGAAATTTTAAAAATTTAGAAGATATACTTCAAGAGCAACCTAAGCTCAAAGGTATTCACAAAATGTTTAGAACATTTGAATGGACGTTCAGAGTACTAAAAATTTTTAAATTTGTTCATACCCCCATCCATGTACCCCCCAAAAAGAAATTTCTGGAAGACACTATTTCTCAGCCAATATTGTACATAAAGACGATCAGTTTTTTGTTCGGTTCACAATGAATTGATCTACAAAAGTGAGATCAAGTTTTTGATATTGCTTCCAAAAAAATTTAAAATTGGTAAAATAAAAAAATTGCTAATTTTTTTCTTTACATGGCAGTAAATAAATTTCTAATCAACTGATAAAAAACTATCTCAGATTTATATTACCCTCCTCCTTGATCTTAATCATGCAAAAAAATCTTCATAAGTGAAGAAGTGTAGGAGAAATTGAGTTGGACAGCCTAAAAAACTTGTTCTGAGAAATGGACATTCCATTTTCTTAATGATTTCTCCAACAGTTTTTCACTTATAGAGGCAATCCTTTTGCATCATAAAGATCAAGGTGAGAATTATAAATCTAAGGGATACCTTTGTATAAGTTGATTTGAAATTTTTTGTTGCCATGTAAAGTAATAACTAAAAAGAAATACATTGTTTCATAAATTCAAGCATCTAAAAATTTCTTTTAAAGCAATGTCAACAAACTGGATATCAATTTTGCAGATCAATACTCCTCAGGGGGGTACAACTATTGTATCTATGGAAATTAGCACTCCCAAGAGGAAAATGTGAGGGCCTGAGCTAATGGTTAGGTAGGCTTTCTTTTTGTTAAAATAACATAAGTTTTTGTTTTGTTACAAACCAACTTTTTTTGGTTCACTGCTGTCCGGTTTTTTCAGCACCTACTACTTTCTTCTTCAACTTTGATCTTGTTTAATGAACTGCTTTCTTATCTTACTGTTTCTATGCCCTTTCTGTGTAGATTCCAGGTTCCCTTGACTCCATACTAGATGGTGCCTTCTTCCTTCCTCTCTTTGGATCTGATTTGTTGAGGATAGGAAGGCTTAAACTAACTAATAATCTAATCTAATCTTGCTGATCAATTCATTGTGAACCAAACAAAAAACTACTTGTCTCTATAAACAATATTGGCTGAGAAATATTTTTTAGAAATTTTTGTTTGAGAGGGGGGTATGGGTAAATTTTATAAATTTTAGGGCTCTGAATGTCCATTCAAATGTTCTAAACATGTTTTGAATCCCTCTGAGCTTATTTTTCTCCTGAGTTATTTTTTATTAATTTTTCATATTTCATAAGGAATAACCGTTCGTGTCCCTTACATGTGTGTAGATATATTTTTTTCTAGAGCATTGATCTTGGCTTGCTTGCATTATTCATTCATTTCATTCTTGATTGCACGTGTCAATTAATGAGCAAGTCTGATTTATTGCTTCTAACATAATTGCTATGTTTGAATTTACTATGCCAGTTCTCAAGGCCCTTATCTAATTATGACAGAATGATTGCATCTACCATTCTTTACTTATTCTCATGATATAGGTACTGACGATATCACATATCAATCATTTTTTGAAACCTGTTGATGATAAGCAGATAGCATTCAAAAATTAAATCAGGATGTTTACTTCTGCCTTGTTTATGCTCCACCAATGAGAGATATTTGATCCTGGCAGAATATTAACTGAAGCGTTCTTTCCCATCAACAAAACAAGTGAGGGGAATGAATAGAGTTAAGAGACCCTAATGAAAACTGTAACTTCTACATCTTGTGATGTTTAAGTAGAATATAAACCTGTGATCTATGTTAATTACTCAAAATTGATTCATCATGAGAGACCCAATCTTGAATCTCTTCTTTTAATAGCCGATTGTTATAAAACCACCAGACCATAAACAACAAAGAATTAACTCACAAAGTAATTTTATAGGGTATTTTTCATTGAAAAATTTGAAGGGTAAAAAAATAGGTTGCATTTTAATGAAAAAATTGTTTTGACTGCATGTTTCTCCGAAAAAGAAGCTTTGAATTGTTCATCCTATAACACATGGGCAAAAATTACTTTATTCATTAAATAAATGAATTCAAATTGTCCACTTCATTTTATATACAGAGATTGCATCATTGAAATGATCAGCCCACATATTTTCTGGAGTGATGGAAGGACAGTGTTATATTTTGATGGTTTTGTTGGATGTAGCTTTAGTATTTTTTGTAACAAATATCAGAGCAAACTAGCATTCTATTGCCCATTGCTCAGGTACCTAAACACCCAGCATGGAGAGCATAGTGGTTATGGTGCACAAGCTGACGGATGCTGAAGTGGAGAGGCTGTGTTGCAGGCAGGATTTCATCAAGCAGGAAGCTGCAGCAGAGGACAGGGTGCAAGGTGAGACTTGATTTTGGTTGAGGCATTAAACAAAGACAGTTGATATCATGGTAGAAAACTGAGCCTCGATTGTGTGGAATTGAACAAAAATGGTTTTAAGATGAAAGCTCTCCCTTCTGGGTTAAAAACCAGACCTGGCTGCTATGAAAATTCGAAATGTAACCTATTAGCAAAGGATAATAAATTGTAAGATTTTGTGTCCGAAGGTTCGTGTTGAAAAGAAAAATAAAATTGCTCATTAAAAATTCCTTAATCATTATTTTGACATAGGATCTGTTACCAATCCTGATTTTAGTAGAATTTCTCAAATCCTATTAATGATTGAAACAAAGTTTGAACATAATGCGATTAGTACGTACGTTTTGTGAATTTTAGGTGCATTGATAAATTCAAAATCCCAAGCAGTGAGTAGAGATGGAGCAACACTAGACACAATTAAAGGGTGTTTCATTAAGCCGGATCGTAGTTAGCAGTAGATAAAACTAAAATCGTAGTTAGCAGTAGATAGATAATAGGTAGTAGTAGTCCTATTGGTGAAAATTTATTAAATTTTCTATTGAATCATGTTATGTATTTTATGGCAATTATGTGTGAAAGATGATTTCTCCCAAATGTCCGCCAAGGCTTTGGCGGCACACCGCTACTAGATGGTAAAAATGTTTGATGACTTCTCTGCATAGTTGGTTCTCGATCTGACCAAAATGTCTTATGATTTCATCCTTCAGCTGTTGAACTGTTGTTGGCTTGTTGGCATACACCTTACGTTCGAGATAACCCCAAAGGAAGAAATCTACAGCCTCAAGTCACACGATCAGAGTGGCCAATTGACTTTGCAATTTCTAGAGATAATGCAACATGGAACTTCTCATTCAGTAAAGCCATTATTGCATTGGCTGTGTCACATGTGGTGCCGTCCTGTTGTAACCACAAATCTTCAATGTCTAGAACATTCAATTTGGGCCATAAAAGTTACCCAATTGCACCCTTGCTTGGTCGCTTATGTTTACCAAAAAATTGCGAAAGTGCGGAAATTCTTTTTTATTTCAATGTCCATTTTCGTAATAGGCTTCAGCCACTTCAACACATTCGATTGCTACTTTTTCTATGGTTGAAATTGCCAAAGACTGAAGTTGTAGAACCTTACAGAAATGGAAAAAAATCATTTAACACTTGAATATAATTCATTTTTAGAATTGGTCAAAGCTATTGAAATACCCTTTAGTTTAAATATTCTCAATATCATCAGTAACTTCTTGTTTTAGGTTTTATGCTGTCATTTTGCCTACATTTTGGCATACTCAGTCGTGCGTGGAGACTTAGTGTGAATAATTGAAAGTGCAATACTGCGTTTATATCTCTTTGCAGGGTAGTTCATTGAAGTACCTCATTTATTATTCCTTTTCATGGCACAATTTTTAGTGCCTACAACCTGACCGTTCACACCACAGACTTTAATAGGGAGTACTCTCAGGGTAAATCTTATCTTACTGATACTTATAATCATCTGTTGAACCATGCTTTGAGTGTTATGTTATGTATTTAAAAACTTTTCAAAAAATGCGATATTGGTTATCAAACTAGAGTGTTACATTGCATTTCTGTGATAAAATTTGACTGTAATATACATTCATTCGTTCTATGTTATTTCAAGAACCCTAGAATTGTGACCAAAATGTTCAGCTTAGTTCTGATGAACATGAGGATTTCCGTGTTCAGTGGTATGAGAAGTTGTGTTGAGTTTTAGTCTTGGTATTCATTGTGAAACTTCCTCCCGCAATGTTCATTCTTTTTATTCAAATTTTTATAATCTCATTCAAAAGTTGCAAAAGAGCAAAGTAAACATTTTTAGGCCAATTCTCGATGGACTGGTCAGTTTTTGTGAATTGCAAGCTCTATTAATTCTGAAGATTTGGTTTCTCACATCTTATATCATTTGAATTTATATGTTAAGTTAAATATTGATTTAGTTCATTTAGATCCTCAGTGTTTTTAGATATTAACAATTTAATTGAAAATTATTTTCCAAAAACAGCTAGAATAAGTATAACTAGATTTATTTTCAAAACCTACAAATTTTTCCAGTTTTTCATGGGTTGAAAGCAAAGAATATTGTTTTCATTTATATTAAGAATCTGTTACTGAATTTATTATCTCAGATGTGATTTTTCTCTATTAGCTTGTGTCACTTGCAGGTGACGGTTCAAGCTCTGGGAGCCATCTAGGAGAAATTTGCATCACAAGTGAAGTGCCTGACGCTGAGCTGGAGGCCGTTATTGTGAAGGACGAGCCCATTGATTGGCATCAGCAGCCCCAGGTGCTATAAGTAGTTGCTTTCTCTCTTCTTGAGTGCTTCAAATTGGAAGCTTACTCTCCTCTTTAATGCTTTCCATTGGTTGTTTACTCCTCTATTGAATGATTAAAATTGGTTTCTTACACTCCTTGCTAACACTCCTTGTTTGCAATCCTTACATGCACTCCTTGCGTGCACTCCTTGCTCACACTCTTTGCTAGCATTCCTCTTGCCGGAATAAAAGCTACTTTAGTCAATCAGTTAAGTTGTGCATGTTGTGCATTAGAATACATCGGCTGTACATCTCGTACTCTTTGGACTTAAGTTTGCAAGCATTCTGGTAGGAGCTTCAAACAGGTTCAGTTTTGTGAAAGCCCCCATTTTCCGCCGTTTGAGAACATTCTGACAAATGCGATAACGTAATCACCATTAATCAATTTTCGGTCTTAGCAAAACCACAGTTTCATACACTTATGCCCATTCTAGAGTCCTTTTACATTTATAAACTTGAGCCGGTTTTAAACAACGCTCTTATTTAATTTCCTTTAGCCGTAGTAAATAGATAATCACATTTATTCAATTCCATAAATTGTTTTCAGATTTGTCATTCTAAAATAGCCTATTTTTGCTTTATAATTTTCAGAATTCTTTCCACTGATGATGGCCTGTTGCCGAAACGTTTGAAATTAGATTTTATTCGAACTTTCAATGATTGAATTATTTAAGTAGCTTTTCTTGCTTTTTCATTTTATGACGGTTGCTAAGGCTCCCAGACAGTTTTTATGGTTTCATTGGGTCTGGTTTTATAATTCTCCATGCGATCCATTTTATTCCCCTTCTACCACAGTTTGTTTTGAATAAGTTATGATGCCTTCATTAATAGTTACAGAATTATTTTCAGCATGCTTCTTGTATCCCCAGTGTCGGGAAGCCCTTTCGTGATTGCGTTGTGCCTCAGTGAATGGCATAAATGACGCATTTAAACTGTTTCACTCGGGTGATTGTTTTAAGATCTTTTGTAGTTTTATTTTAAATATTCAACTTCTTCAAATATTTGCTACTAAGTTTTTGATAAAAATATGTCCGTGTTGAAGTCTTGCACACTTGAAACCGCATAAATTACATGAGATTTTCAATTTGTATCCGTTTTTCTTGCGATGTGTGAGACCAACAAATGAATAATTTCTTGTTTGTATTGCTTGTGTAAGAAATCGTTTCATACACTGTTTTCATTCAAGAATAATAGCCTTTATACAATTGTTGTTGCCTTTAAATATAAAAAAAACTATGTTAGTCGTTTATTTTCAAGAAAAAAACCTTAATTGGAAAATTTCATGGAAAAATGATTCAAAGTATTATGGTAATGACGAGCGCACTTGCATGTAGTAAAATTTTCATGTTTACTTCTTCAAAAAAGTGCTTCAATTAAAGGAGCATTGAGTATTTCATTTTTTTTATTAGGTATTGAAGTATTTAAAGGCAGTGTACAGGGAACTTGTTTAATTATCAAATTTTGCTGATGCTATCGTTATTTTTGCTTCCTGTATTATTATTTATATATTTTCATTGTATTTTATTATTAAAACCGGAATGCATTTGGTTAAGAATAAGATTATCATTGATGCTCAAGTGCAAAACCTTGTTTCATAAGTACATGGGTACACAAAGTAGTTGATTTTATTTCCAAATTGATTATAATGCTGTTATTTTTAACGAACTTTGTACAATAATAATTGGAAAAATTTCCTCACAGGCCAGTTCAAGTTTGGGCTCTCGTGCAGTTACTTTCAAAAGTGAAGTACAGGATGACTGCACTGAGGCACGTTCAGGGCACGCAGAAGCAGAGGATGAGTTGAGGAAAGGCAGCTCTGGTGCGTGCAACACAAGTGCTATTGATCAGGGACCAGCTGGAGGAGCATCTCAAGGGAGCGCTGACTCACTACCATCTGACGTGTCGTGTAGCGGCAGTGGTGTTGAGGCCGCGCCTCCTGACAGACTCGTGTCACGGCCCTTACTGTGTGAACATTGTGATTACTCCACTGGTAGGAGGGAACTAATGAAGCTGCACCTTCGTGTCAAGCATAAATTGGGATGTCGCTACGAGTGTGAGATGTGTCGCTATTTTTCTACTCGTAAGAGTAGTGTCAAAATACACCTAGCTAGCAAACATGGTATAGGTCAGCTGTTCAGGTGTGAGTTATGTGACTATTCCTCAGCCTATAAGAATAATGTTAAAAGGCACTTGGCCTTCGAACATGGTGAAGGTCAGCAGTTTAAGTGTGAATCATGTGACTTTTCCTCAGCCTATAAGAATAGTGTTAAAATGCACTTTGCCTGCAAACATAGTGAAGGTCAGGTGTTCAAGTGTGAAATATGTGAATATTCCTCTGCTCATATGCATAGTGTTGAACAACATCTAGCCAGCAAACATGGTAGAGGTCAGCAGTTTAAGTGTGAATTATGTGACTATTCCAATGCCCGGAAGAGGAACGTCGAACAACACCGAGCCCGTAAACATGGTGAAGGGCAGCTGTTGAAGTGTGAGTTGTGTGACTATTCCTCTGCTCGTAAAGAGAGTATTAAACTACACCTAGCTGGCAAACATGGTGAAGGTCAGCTGTTCAAGTGTGAAATATGTGAATATTCTCTGCTCATCTGCATAGCGTTAAACAACATCTAGCCAGCAAACATGGTAGAGGTCAGCAGTTTAAGTGTGAATTATGTGACTATTCCAATGCCCGGAAGAGGAACGTCGAACAACACCGAGCCCATAAACATGGTGAAGGTCAGCTGTTGAAATGCGAGTTGTGTGACTATTCCTCTGCTCGTAAAGTAGTATTAAACTACACTTGGCCTGCAAAAATGGTAGAGGACAGCTGTTCGAGTGTGAATCATGTGAATATACCTCTTCTAAAATGCGTAATGTTAAACTACTTCTAGCCATCAAACATGGTAAAGGTCAGCTGTTCAAGTGCGAATTATGTGAATATACCTCTTCTAGAATGCGTAATGTTAAACTACATCTAGCCAGCAAACATGGTGAAGGTCATCTGTTCAAGTGTGAGTTCTGTGACTATTCCTCTGCTCATAGATATAGTATTAAAATACACTTGGCCTGCAAACATGGTTGAGGACAGCTGTTCAAGTGTGAATCATGTGACTATTCCTCAGCCCATAAGAAAAATTTTAAAATACACATGGTGGGCAAACATGGTGAAGGTCAGCTGTTCAAGTGTGAGTTCTGTGACTATTCCAATGCTCATAAGGATAATCTTGAAGTACACCGAGCCAGCAAACATGGTGAAGGTTAGCTGTTCAAATGTGAGGTATGTGAATATTCTTCTTCTCGAAAGGATAAAGTTAAAAAACACATAGCCAACAAGCATTATTGCTCTAATGCGTTTCCTTCCTACACATCTACACCTTTTCCACTTCAAATTACTCCAAGTCAAGTTCAACTCAATCCAAGTCAAGTTCAACTTAATCCAAGTCAAGTTCAACTTAATCCAAGTTAAGTTCAAATTAATCTGCGTCAAGTTCAAATTAATTCAAGTCAAGTTCAAATTAATTCAAGTCAAGTTCAAGTTAATTCAAGTCAAGTTCAAGTTAATTCAAGTCAAGTTCAAGTTAATTCAAGTCAAGTTCAAGTTAATTCAAGTCAAGTTACAATTAATCCAAGTCAAGTTCAAGCATCAGAAGGCAGAGTTGGATTCAGATCTTTGATCTGTGTTAAAGATGCAAGTCAATAATAAAAACTCCGTATTATACTACTCATTAAAGTTGTTTTTAAATTTTTCATTGATGGTAGTGTGTATACATTCAAATATTGATGTTCAAATGGTAATTTCATGTTATACATACACATTTGTTTCAAGGATTTGTTCACACTTTTAGATATTTTTATACGAAAAATTCTACTTATTTTATATATATATATATATATATATAAAAGAGTCCTACGTATATAACATCTAAAATTGACAAAAAATGAACACCTTCTTACAATGGAATATACGTGGCTACAGACGGAATTATGGAGACTTGAGAACACTTCTGGAAGAGCACCAGCCCAGTTGTGTTTGTCTGCAGGAAACACTGCTAGGGAACGTTACCCCAAGGCCTCCAAGCAACTATAATATAGAGTTGTTCTCCCCAGTGCCCAACCCGGTACCTGGAACGGGACTGGCGGTGCTTGTGCGGAGAGACGTTGGCTACAGTAGAATTGCGGTCAACACCAGGCTGCAGGCTATCTCCTTCCGTGTCTACATTGGGAAACGTATGATAACAGTATGTAACATCTACATACCACCAGGCGAACCCTTAGCCTTGCAAGATCTCAGCCTCTTGAGCAATCAACTCGCGAGGCCGGCCTTGATCCTGGGAGACGTCAATGCCAAGCACATACTTTGGGGAAACGTCCGGAGCGATCGTCGCAGTGAAATTGTGGAGGACTTCATCGTCGCTTCTGATTTATGTCTTCTGAACACCGGAGCCCCCACGCATTTTCACGTGCAGACTGGGACTTCTTCCGCCATCGACCTGCGTCTTTGCACTTCCGACATCCTTTCCGAATTCCAGTGGTCCGTGAGTAGCGATGCACATGGTAGTGATCATTACCCCGTCTTATGCACTCGGTCCAAAACCAGCAGATGCTGATAGAACCAAGGTTTAACTTCAAAAAAGCTAACTGGAGAAACTTTGGAGCGCTGACGACGATGGAGGACCCAAATGAAGCTCATGGCGTAGATGAATTGGTTGATAGCTTTGTGAGTGCAATGCACGAAGCTGCCAACAGTACCATTCCAAGGTCTAAAGGCGGTTGCCCAGTGCACCGCGTCCCGTGGTGGAACAATGACTGCCAGGCCGCCAATATTGAGAGGAAGCGCGCATTGCGGCGATACCAAAGAACAAAAGAACTAGCCGACAAGATCGCATACAATCGGGCTAGAGCGCGAGCTCAGATTATAAAAGACGTCGCCCGTAAGGTATCGTGGCAGAAATACGTCTCCACTCTCAACAGCGATACTCCTATGGCCAAGGTATGGCAGCGAGTAAATAAAATGAGGGGAAAATGCAGTTATAGACAGCCGTGCCTAGAAGTTAATGGTGTTCTCACCTCAGACCTGGAGTGCGTGGCGGAGGCACTGGCCCGAAGCTTTTATGTGTCAGTAGCGGACGACTTTACTCCCCTGCCTTTACAATGTTGAAACAGCAACAGGAGCAGCAGCAGCTGGACTTCTCAACAAACTCCACCTACTCTTATAATGACCCCCTTACAATGGTTGAATTTTACAACGCCCTGAAGAAATGTAAAAATACCGCTCCCGGACCAGATGGTATCCACTACCGGATGTTGAAGAAAATGCATACTACAGCCTGTCGATAACGTCGTGCGGTCGACGTGAGGGTTCGTGGAAAAGAGGCTGTCTTCTTTGCAGCTACCTTCTTCCGGGGGGCTTGCTTTTCTGTGCAGCGGCCCTTCCTGAGGTTCGTGGGAGTACCGCCTACGCCGTATTCAGTCCGCTAGGGCAACAGAAGTAGTTTCTGTTTGTGCCGAACTACGGCGGTACCGTTAGGTGAGATTTGTGTGGGTACCACCTGCGCCGTAATTAGTCCGCTAGGGCAACAGAAGTAGATTCTGTGTGTGCCGAACTACGGTGGTACCGCTAGAGTGAGGTGTGTGTGGATACCGCCTACGCCGTATTTCGTCCGCTAGGGCAACAGAAGTATATTCTGTTTATGCCGAACTACGGCGGTATCGTTAGGAAGACGAGCAACTGTCTGCGCCGTAATCAGTCCGTTAGGGCAACAGAAGTAAATTCTGTTAGTGCCGAACTGCGACAGCGTCTTCCTGTGAGACAAACTATGCGGAATAGTTTGTCCTCCCAATGTGGTTTCCTTAAGCCCCTTTTTAGGCGAGAGTGTCGTATTAGACTAAAGCCTGTGTCAAAAAGGAGAAAGGAAAACTCTTTCGACCTCAGGATGTGAATTATTTACTGCAGAATCTCGTTACAATGCCTCTTAAATAGACAGATACATTTCAGCAAAGAACATGATTTCATTTATTTTCCTGTGAAAATAGCGTACATAGACATGAGTTACTGCGTAACACAATACAACACGCAAAATTACATTTTAGAAGTTTGTGCCATTCAGCTAAGTATTCAAAATATTATGAGAATATTAAAATACAATACAAATGAAACTTAAGGGCTAACTAAAGCAAATGCACAGACTCATCATCAGCGCAGAGAAACAGACCTAGGGCCCGTACCGGAAACTGAACACACAAAGAAAACACTAAAGACTATGGGTAACTACAACAATAGACCAGACAACACCTGTGCGGCCTGACACAGCCATTAAATTGTTGCTATATATTTTCAATAAAATCTGGATCACGCATACATATCCTCAACAATGGCGTACATCATTAATCATGGCTTTCGAAAAACCAAACAAACCTCCATCCAACCCTGACAACTACCGACCCATTGCCCTAACTAGCTGCCTTGGAAAATTGATGGAGAAAATGGTCAATGTGCGACTCACCAGATGGTTGGAGGCGGAGGAGCTACTGAACTCCGTCCAATTTGGCAGTCGGCAGCTTCGAGGGACCACAGACGCTCTGCTCCGCTTACAGAACCACCTGGTAGCCAACCTTGCCGAGCGTCGCCGAACCATGTGTCTTTTCTTTGATATGCATAAAGCCTATGACACCGTGTGGAGATATGGAATACTTAAGACACTACATGAGTATGGACTCCGTGACAACTTGGTCCTGTATATTCAAGAATTTCTTGGTGAAAGAACTTTCCGCGTTAAGGTCGGCGGCACCCTCTCTTCCTCACAGTTGCAGTGTGAAGGTTTACCGCAGGGTAGTGTTATGAGCTGCACCCTGTTTAGTGTCGCCTTAAATGGTATCACCTCCACCTTGCCTCCCGGAACGGTGGCCTCCTTATATGTGGACGACTTTATGGTATGCTCTTCATCAACACATCTTCCAGCTCTGACGCGAAGAATGCAATTAGCCATCAATAACGCTAATAAGTGGGCTCAGGAACATGGCTTCAACTTTTCACCGGAAAAAACAGTTGGACTTTACTTCCAGGGCCGTGGCAGTAGTGATCCCCCACAGCTCACACTGTAGGGAAGACAAGTGAGATTTTCACACAGCGCCAAGTTTCTGGGGGTGACGCTTGATGACAGGCTCTCTTGGAAGCCCTACCTAGCCACCCTCAAGGCTGACTGCGTCAGAAGGCTGAACTTGCTAAAAAGCCTGGCCGGCCTGACGTGGGGGGCTGACAGGATGACCCTACTGAGACTATATCGTACTCTTATTAGAAGCAAGATAGACTACGGCTGCATAGTGTATCAATATGCTAAGGCGACTTCACTTTCGAAGCTGGACCCTGTGCATCATGCTGCTATCAGAATCTGCACTGGCGCGTTTAGGTCGTCCCCTTCCAGCAGCTTATGTGTGGAGAGCGGTGAACCTCCTTTACGGCACCGCCGTGTGCAGCTGACCCTTCAGTACTTGGCGCGATTGGAACAAGTCCCCTTGTCTCCTGCATGGACCAGCGTGCATGCGCCACTAGGCCGACATCTGCCTTTCCCTTTGCCCTCATCGGAAGATTATATGGCAGTCGTGGTTGCAATGCAGCTGAGGCCAATGAGAATACAACCAGTGTTCTTGGAAAGTTTTCCCACGTGGCGTGTCCCAATCGGGAGTTTTTGTCCGGGATGTCAAATGCCTAAGAAGGATTCTATGCCTACCCACATACTAAAGGGGTTCTTTTTGGACCATATTGCCGAAAACATGCCCGTGCGATGATATTCTATACCGACGGCTCAAAGGTGGGAGACGCTGTAGGGTGTGCCGCTGTGTCGGGGGAGATGGTGAGCGCCAAGAGATTGCTCCCAGAGTCGTCCATTTTCACTGCGGAATTTTACTGTGTGCTGGAGGCCCTTCGACTAATTAAACATTGTGTGCTTGATACTTTTGCTATTTTTGTGGATTCAAAAATGTGGTGGAGGCCACTCGAGAGCATAATAGTACCCATCCGCTCATTGGTGAGATCGTCATGAACTTAATAGATTTAACACGTGAGCGTAAATCTGTGACGTTGTGCTGGGTGCCCGGCCACGTAGGAGTGTCTGGCAATGAGAGAGCTGACCAGGAGGCTAAACGGGCCGCAGAGGCAAACGAAGAGACTCTAAATCTGATGGTTCCTTTCCGGGATTATTACCCTCAGATCAAAGCGGCAGTGAGAGAACGATGGCAGCAGGAATGTGACAACGCTGCTAACGATAGCAATAAATTAAGAAGCATTAAACCCACTATACGTGAGTGGATATCGTCCAGTTGTCGTAGTCGCCGGTTAGAGGTGATGCTTTGTCGCCTCCGTATTGGCCATACGCGGCTAACACACGGCCACCTGATGGAGCGGCTACCACAGCCGCAGTGCGAACAGTGTCGTGTGCCTTTGACTGTAAAGCACTTCCTCGCGGAGTGTCCCCTGTATGCTGTTGCCAGGAGTCTGCATTTTCCGCACCTTCGCGGTCGTGCACAGGATGTTTTGACCGGAATACTTGGGGAGGCTGAGCGGTCAACTTATAATGTGACAGCGCTGCAGTCGTTTTTTGGAGCGTGTAATCTGTCTTCAAAAATCTAGCCTGAAGATTCTACGCATTGTAATGCGATGTAAACACTGAACCGTAAAATGACCGGGTGCGCTGCGCAATGCCCCTGGGGACTTCAGCGCGGGTAAGGCGCCCGGCCATAATTGGGTGGGCAGCTGAGACCCCATTAGGGGGTTAGGCTGCTGCTCAATGTACAAACTGTGCATGTACCTTAAGATGATTATATGAACTGATTAAACCCTACGCATGAGGAGTATGGTATTGAACTAGCAGCTCTTCCATTACAGCTGATGCTGCTGCTGCTGCTACTACTACTGCTGCCACCAATGAAATCGAGTGTTGTTCAGGTCACGCTCGTGGCTATCGCGTCTTTGTTTGTTTAATAGTTGCTGTGACGTGCGTTACGAAGTTTGTGGCAGTGAGACCTCGAAATTTGAGACGTGGAGACAACCTGAATTGTGAGACCTTCGGCGCGACATAGTGCAGGCACTGAAGCGCTAGCAAATTGATGTTATTACTACTACATGGCTTTCCATGATTTCCCACACTATTCCATGGCTTTCCAATACTTTCCCAAGTCTCAACCACAAATATTCTATTTAGGGAGATCATCTGGGTCGGTGAACTTTTTTCGCCCGATTCGTTTGAAATTTGGCCAGTATTAGTGTTTTTTGAAAGTAAACACTTTTTACCCGTGTCAGTTTTTCGATTTAGGCCTTAGGTTTTTTTTTGCGAAAAATTAGGTTTTTGGGAAATTTTGATGTAAATTTCAAGATCTATCTCCTCATTCAGCTTTGATGCTAGAACAAACCAAAGACAGTTTTAGAATACTTGAAGCATTTCTAACAATTAAATGAAGAGAAATTTTAACATTTTGAAAAAAAAAATTCTGAAAAGCGATTTTAATGATTTCATCACTAAGAAAATATTTTTGGGTTTAGAGGTACATAACTTTTTTTCAAATATGGAAAGAAGGCTTCATTTTCTTGTTAGAAATGTTCCAAGGATTCCAAAACTGTCTTTGGTTTTGTTCTAGCATCGAAACTCAATGAGGAGATACGGTTTGAATGTTAGGTTTTTTTTGGGTATGACAAAAAACAAAATATTTTGTTGAAGTGTAATATAATGGACAAGGTATGTAATTGAATGCAGTTTTATTTTTATTTCGATAATTTCCTTACATAACTTCATATTCACACTGGATTGTGATTCCAAACCCAAAAATAAATAAAAAATAATTTTATTTTTCATATACATGAAAAAATTTTCTTCAGTCTGATTCTTTTGAAATTTTTTAGTATGATATGTAACTTTTAAAAAGGAACACAATTTAATTCATTTATTTTTCCTATTTAGGCCTTAGTTTTTGACAAAAATTTGACATATTGGTTTTTAAGTATTGATATTTCACTGATATTGATATTGCAAGACGTATCTCCTCATTCATTCTTGATGCTAGGACAAAAACAAAGGCAGTTTTAGAATCCTTGAATCATTCCTAACAAGAAAATGAAGCGCAATTGTCCATTTCCCGTTTTGTTGTCTTTTTATATGGGGTCGAAATTGGTAGAAAATAAAAGATTATGGTCCCCTTCCCCCGGTCTGGGGGGGATCTATTGTCCGTAGCGCCATGAAATTTTAGGACCGAATAGTCCACCACCTAAGGGTCCTTTTCCAAAATAAACATGGAAAATGACCATCTGAGCGTAGGGGGCCTCGGATGATCTCAACTTAATATAACCTACCAATACACGTGATATTAATTCCGACTCCCAATCTGCGGGGTTAAATCCCCGAAAATTGTGGAGTTGATGAAGCTTGTATCACACATACGCTCATCTCGCATATTCGGCTGGTGGGTGTGACACACAGACGGACGCGGCTCCTTTTATAATAGTAATGTGTATACAATTCAATATATAATACTTGCAAGACTTGAATGATTTTCATGATAATCATTTAATGAATATTGTCACCCATATCAAACGACTGTCTTGTCTGAAAAACGACTGTCTTGATCATCACATACAATAGATACATATTTAACACAAAAAAGTTCAAATTAAGGAGTGATTATGCCAATTTTCAACTCAACTCAAGGTTGGATTAATTTGAATTTGCCTAGGATTAATTTGAACTTAACTAGGATCAATTTGAACTTGACTAGGATCAATTTGAACTTGACTTGGATCAATTTGAACTTGACTTGGATCAATTTGAACTTGACTTGGATCAATTTGAACTTGACTTGGATTAATTTGAACTGAACTTTGATTAAATTGAACTTGAATTGGATTAATTTGAAATGGAAAAGGTGTAGTCGTGAAATGCAAATTCATGGGCCATTCAAATGTCTAATCACTGCATCACACTTCACATTTTTTAGATATTGTAGCTCCTCCGTGTGGTCAAAGATATTACGGGCTTCTCCCTCTGGAGGATGTAACTTTGTGTCCGTGGGAATTGGCGCTCACGAGGGGAATATGTGACGTCCTGAACTAAGAGGTAAGGAAGTCATGTTTTTGTGGAAAAGAAATGTTTTTAATTTTGTTAAGCAACATCTGTTTTTTATTTACTGCAGTCCTGTTTTTCATCATCCATTACGCCTTCAACTTAACCTTGTTTCATAAATTTCTATGCAATTTCTATGTTTCATAAATTTCTATGTTTCTATGAACCATGTGCATATACCCTGCATTCCCTTAAGTGATTACTGAATAATTTCTTCCTCATTCCTCTCTTATAACGATTTTTTATAATTAAATAGTCTTAAACTATCTTATTTAATGTAATCTAACGCCTTGGTAGCTTTGTTGTCTATAAAATCCTATTTCCTTCCTAACTCTGCATTCTTCATTTTGCGTACTATTCTGCTCAATTTTTAGTAATTTATAACTTATCTTTTTCGAATGAAATGAGAAATTTCTTCCAGTTTCTGAGTGGCTTTTTAGAATGACGCATGAAAATCAGCTGTTCACATTCTATTTCGTAGTGTTTCTTGTCGCATCCTTGTGATATTTTTGTTAGACTTTACACAGCGAATTCTTTTTCTTCGTTTATATTTCAAAATTTAGGGTCACAATCTTGAATTCATTTCCCTCAGGGGAATACAATTATTGCATCTTTGGGAATTAGCGCTCCCAGGAGGACAATGTGAGGGCCCGAGCTGAGAGTTAGGTAGGCTTTCTTTTTGTTGAAATGAAATGTTTATGTTATGTTAAGGACCATCTTTTTTCGATTCACTGCTGTCCTGTTTTTCAGCACCTACTACTTTCATCTTCAACTTTGGTCATGTTTCATAATCTTCTTTCACAACTTACTGTTTCTATGCCCTTTCTGCATAGATTCCGCGTTTCCTTAAGTCCATACTAAATGGTGCTTTCCTCCTTCCTCTCTTTGGATCGCATTTGTTGCTGTGGGTAGGGAGGCTTAAACTAACGACTAATCTAATCTTATCTTGAATTGTTTCGTGTTCTTTGTTTGTGTTTGTAAGAAAATGTACATTTCTGGTTACCTACTCTAATGTTTTATGTCATGGAAACAGTGTTCGTACGGATTTCAATCCCGAATCCGACTATGGAAATTAGTTTGCAGAAAATGTAAGGTTTCTGAGCTGCAATTTAGGTGGGTCTTCTTTATGTCAAATTGAAATATTGTTTGAAAGAACCAATTTTTCGGTTTGTTGGTGTCATGATATTCTGCTTCTCCGACTTTTTACACTTTTATCTCATATCAACCTATTTCTTCATTTTCTGTTTCTATGTGCTGAGATTCCGGTTACGAACACTCCTTGTGCTTAGAATCTGTGTCCCCTCAACTGTATCCTGAATGATGCCTTCATTCTTATTCTAATTGAATGCCTGTGATGCGGATAGGGAGGGAGGCTGAACAAACTTATCTCAAATTCAAAAATTTTGGGTTAAGACTTGGAATATTTCAACAGAATGCTTATTTGATTGCATTTCTGCGCCTACCTTCTATTAGACATGCGCGTTGTGCTGTGTTTTTTATAATTTATTGACAACTATTTCCCACTTCTTCAACGTCGCTGAGGGCGGTATTTTGGTTTGTTCGGTCAAGTGTTTCATGTATTTTCGTTTTTCTGAACATAAAGCAAACATTTTCATTTCACATTTGTGATTGATTTGAACCTTGGTCGTGGGCATCAGCATAACTTTTATTTTACTACTACTAAGTAGACATCAGTAATTTTATATTGAGGAGTTCCCTATAATCCAAAACTTGGCCTTTTATGTTTTCAACAAACTTTCATTTTTGTTTAGAGTTCTTTTTGAAGGTGAAATGTTCATTGTAGCCTTGTGCGACGGCCGCTCTTCCTCGTGTCTAATTACTGGGAACCTTTTGTGCCAGTCTATTTTTGGTAGGAATTTGAAGACCAAATTTCGTTGTATTATAAATCATGTTTGCCGAGTTAGCTGCTGCGTTTTATTGACATGTACGCAGGAAAAATTAGCTTCAAATTTCTACGACATCGACCCCTCAGGAGGATACAACTATTGTATCCATGGGAACCAGCGCTCCCAGGGGGACAATGTCAGGGCCCGAGCTGAGAGTTAGGTAGGCCTTCTTTTTGTTGAAATAAAATGTTTTTGTTATGTTAAGGACCCCCTTTTTTCGGTTCACTGCTGTCCTGTTCTTCATCACCTACTACTTTCCTCTTCAGCTTTGATCTTGTTTCATGATCTTCTTTCACAACTTACTGTTTCTATGCCTTTCTGCGTAGATTCCGCGTTCCCTTTACTCCATACTAAATGGTGCCTTCCTCCTTCCTCTCTTTGGATCGCATTTGTTGCTGGGTAGGGAGGCTAAAGCTAACGACTAATCTAATCTAATCTACGACATCGACTTTTGTATTAGAGGCAAAATAATTCATTTCTCCCCATTATACCTTCAACAAAATCAACTCCTGCTGCGGCAGCCTGAGCTCTTGTGTGAATGTAAGAGGAGACTGTCCGGCCTGGCATTATTTAGTAGTTTGTCGGTAGTGATGAGCTTCCAGCCCTGGTGTGTAAAGGAAGATATCCGAGAGAATAAATTTTAATTTCATTTGTCAATCAAGTACTCAACTCCTAACGCAGCTGATGTCTACTTCATTCGGTGCGTCTTTTACTTTAAGGGGGGTCCTCCGGAAAAAATTTTTTTTGATCCGTTTGGTCTGAAATTTGGTCAGTATATGTATTTTTTGAACACTTGAAATTTTTTGCTCTAGGCCGTAGTTTGTCCGAAAAATTTGAAAAATTAGTTTTTTGGGTCATTTTCATACCTTTTTCAAAAGAATAGACCCTCCCCATGTCCTTACCTTGTCGTGGTGGGAGGGCTTGCGTGCTGCCATGAAGGTTGAGGCTATACTGCCGGGGCCCCGGTTCTGGTAGGTTCAACCATGGTAGGCTGGCTCAACTGGAGCAGCCTGACAAAAGGGGGACCATGGGTGAGGTTTCCCATGTAAATATAAACCGGGCCCCGGCAGTTACGGGTTATAAAGTCTCTGTTATCTCGGGCGTACTTGGAGACTGCCACGGGCCGGGGTCGACGGTGGGAGGAGGTATTTACTTCCTAGTGGTCAGCGTGTGCCCGCCTTAAGTGCAGAGATGCATCAGAATGCTGCTGATCGCCCGAGGGGTTCTTTTCCGGCTTGAGCGGGCCTGGATAGGTGAGGGGCAACCCTCACTGAAAGAGAATCCTAAACCACCGCTTGCTTCCACCAATGAACCCTCTTCTCGACTTTCTGGTGACGACCTGGCCCCTCCTCTGCTTCCATCAGAGGAGCCTCCCATGGAAATTTCCACTGATCATTCCGCCGTTCTACCTGCGAGACAAGCACCATCACAGCTTATGGCTGAGAGTGGAGCTGGGTCCGGTGTGAACCAAACAGAACCCAAATAAGTACTACAATCTGTGGCCTCAAAAGATGCGCCCACGCTGTCATCGACCGCTCCCCCTGATGATGGTGGGGACAGCCATCGGGCTCATGAAGACAACAGAAATCGAAACCTAACTCAGATTCAGACGCTTGAACCTTTCCAGCCTGCCTCATCTAGAGGGCGATGGAGGAGAAATAGGAGGGTCCGAACCGGTAGTGACGCCCCTACATACCCTCCCCTTCAACAGTGGCAGGAGACTGACTACAAAAAGTTCTTCTGCATATCATCTCCATCTAATACAAATCTGGCCACTATCAACGTCATTCGAGCAAACGATGAGATTGTGCGAACTATTTGGGGGCCGGCCCAAGAATATTAATGAGACTCGTTCCGGAGGTGTGATTGTAGAGGTGGCGAATCAAATGCAGAGCCAGGCTATTGTTAATTTGAGGACCCTGGACATGAACGAAGTGGTTGTGGAGCCTCACAAAACCCTCAATCAAACTAAGGGAACCATTCACTACAGGAATGCTCCAAACTTCACTCCCGATCAGATACTCGAAGGCTTGAAGCGGCACAAGGTAACGGATGTGTATCAGACGAAGAAAAGAATTAACGGAGTTCTGATGAATCAACCTGTCTATATT
The DNA here is from genome assembly GCA_030386875.1 of Morinoia aosen. NCBI lineage: Eukaryota > Metazoa > Arthropoda > Malacostraca > Amphipoda > Talitridae > Morinoia > Morinoia aosen. The sequence goes on along the minus strand of CM059576.1, from coordinate 20,031,617 downwards.
TTGACTTTTGATGCCTGTCAGCTTCCAACTGAAGTCTCCATTGGGTGGACCAAGTGCTCCGTACGGGATTACGTGCCCAGACCCAGACGATGCTACAAATGCCAACGTTTTGGACATGGCGCTGGGTCGTGCAGGGCGGCCGTGGGTGTTTGCTACCAGTGTGCTGGAGAAGTGCATGAGCTGCCCTGTTCTCTCCCAGCCAGATGCTCGAACTGTAGAGGTCCCCACCCAGCCTCATCGTTCAACTGCTCAACCTATAAGCAGGAACAAGAAGTTGTGGCTCTACAATGCAAGGAAAAACTATCTATTGGAGATGCTAGAAGGCGCGTGGCAGCCCGATATGTCCGTGAGGGGGTCACGTTTGCAGATATTGCCAGGCCCATGGGCAGCAGTAGCGCTGGTCGAGGTGACCCGTCAGGTCCTGTTGAGGCTGCACCCCCAAGAGGAATGGTTGTGCAACAGACCATGAGGGAGCTTGATAAAGGCCATAGACGACAGGTGAGCACAGACGACGAGGGTCATGCCGAGGGTGAGGTGCTGGTGACGTCCCGAGGCCGTACCGAAACCGGCTCTCCACCTAGCGCAGTACCTGTAGTGGAAGGCCCAGTTCTGAATAAGGATGTTCCTCCCGACAGTGCCACCACGACGCTTCCGGAGGGTGGGACTGGCCAGATTTCGTCTGGCCAAGGTAAACCACCAAAAGTTACTGCAGGTCCTAGCGCAACTGCCTCAGCCAAATCTACCACTGCTAAATTACCACCACCAAAAATGCTACCGCCTAAGGTGCCAGAAAAACTTCAAGCCATGGGAATTCCACGCAAACGCCTCCAGAGTGGAGCGTCGCCTACCAGCACACCTCACTCAAAAGTAGCTCGCGACCAGTCGGGCGAACACAGTACATACCAGAGAAAATATTCATTTGACCGTGTTATACATGTACCCAAGGGGCTGAGTGACGAGTTGCTGAAGAAGTATCCTCCTCCTCCCGGCCTTCCCTCGATACCACCACCTGATGTCGAGGTGCGAACGTGGCGCGAGGGAAGAAGGAAACCAGACGAGGCGAGACCTATCCCAACTCTGGTCAGTCAACGTGTAGCAAGCACTGAATCTAGTGCACCACCTCAGAAGTAACAACTGTAACTTTTTTATCAGACTGGCTTTTACCATCATTCATTGGAATTGTCGCAGCTTGCGACGTAACTACGGTGATCTCCATGCTATCCTACTAGAACTTCAACCAGCGTGTGTACTCTTCCAGGAAACTATGCTCGGAGGCAGTGCTCCGCCCCGACTTAAGCACTACCAAGTAGAAACTTACTCTACAAATAATAATCCTCTTCCTGGAACAGGACTGGCAGTCTTTGTGAAGCAGAGTTTCCCATATTACAGGCTGCCCATCAATTCACGCTTGCAGGTGATGGCTATCCGAGTGGAGACTGCTACTGCACCGTTTACAGTATGTAATCTGTACATCCCTCCTCTTCGCATAGCTACATGTGAAGAGCTTTTGGACGTGATAAGGCAACTCCCGGAACCTTTTGTGGTGGGCGGTGATTGGAATGGGAAGCATGCTGCGTGGGGTAACAACAGCATCGATCAACAGGGCAGAGAAGTGGAACGACTCCTTGCTACCACAGATTTATGTCTGTTGAATACGGGAAGTATGACTCACTTCCACGTCCAAACCGGGACTACTTCCGCAATAGATATCAGTTTGTGCTCCCCAGACTGTTACCCAGATGCTCGGTGGACTGTCATGAATGACGCCCATGGAAGTGATCACTTTCCAGTGGTGGTGACTTTCCCCACCTACCTCCCTTTCAACTCGGAGCCTCACTTCTTGCTTAAACGCGCTGATTAGGAAGCGTTTGAGGCCCTGACAATCATGGAAGATGATGAGGACCAGACCACTGTGGACGAGGCGCTAGAGAAGTTTACTAGCACTATCCGAACGGCCGCATCTGTTGCTATACCCCGCTCGAAGGGAGAACAAATAAATCATCGAGTTCCATGGTGGAATGACGAGTGTGCCCAGGCTAACTTTGAACGAAAGAGGGCCTTACGCCGGTATCAACGGAGCCGCAACCTTGCTGATAAAATACTCTACCAAAGAGCTAGAGCGAGGGCACAGTTTGTGAAGGATATGGCCAGGAAACAATCCTGGCAACGGTACGTATCCACGCTAAACGCCGACACGCCAGCTCAGAAAATATAGCAGAGAGTTCAGAAGATGAGAGGACGAAGCGGACATGCCCTACCTTGCCTTGTGGTCAACGGAGAGATCACCATGAACCAGGATCGCGCCTCCTTGCTGGCGGAGCATTTTGCCGACGTCAGTAGCGGAAGGCACTATACACCCGGCTTCCAAATCATTAAACAGCGCCAAGAACAATCTCACCTTGATTTGGCATCGGATGAACAATATCCATATAATTCACCCATAACGTACCTTGAACTGTATCATGCACTCCGGCAATGTAAGAATACATCCCCTGGACCAGATGGCATCCACTACAAGATGCTAAAGAAAATGCATTCATCAGCGATCACCTACCTTCTTCATTTGTAAAATAAAATCTGGACAACCCATGTATATCCCACGGAATGGCAACTAGCCACAGTACTTGCCTTTTTGAAACCCAATAAACCATCCTCTGAAACATCTAGTTACCGCCCCATAGCCTTGACAAGCTGTGTGGGAAAGGTACTGGAGAAAATAATCAACGTAAGATTGATGCGCTTTCTGGAGGCCGGAGATCATCTCTCTCCAGTTCAGTTTGGGTTCAGATCTCTTCGTGGAACCACGGATGCCCTCCTCAGACTGCAGAACCATATTGTTAAAGAGCGTGCCCAAGGAAGACACACTATATGCGTCTTCTTCGATTTGCGTAAGGCTTATGACACTGCCTGGCGATATGGGATATTGGAGCAACTGCATAAGATTGGTAAACGAGGTCACATGGCAATGTATGTACGCAAGTTTTTAAGAGAACGTTGGTTTAGGGTTAGAGTGGGCACACGGTTTTCTGCTCTGATGACTCAGAACGAAGGGGTACCTCAGGGCAGCGTTATAAGCTGCACGCTCTTCCTACTTGCAATGGACGCCATCACGAAGGACCTACGAAGGCATGTTTCATTTTCTTTGTACGTGGATGATTTCATGCTATATGCATCCTCTAGATACCTACCAGCTTTGACTCGTCGAATACAGGAAGCCATTAACCGCATTGGAGCCTGGGCCGACAAGCGAGGCTTTTCATTTTCAGCTGAAAAGACTGTGGCACTCCATGTGCAGCCCCGTCGCACTAATGAGCCTACGCCTGAGCTCTTTCTCGGTGATAGGTTGGTCAACGTCTCGCCCACGGCCTCCTTTCGGGGCATGTTGTTGGACAATAAACTGTCATAGAGACCTCACATACTGGCTTTAAAAGGAAGGTGTTCTAGAGCTCTGAATCCCCTAAAATGCCTGTCCAGATTAACATGGGGTGCTGACCGAACAACCATGCTGCGACTATATAGAGCCACGGTTCGTGCCAAGATTGATTATGGCTGCGTCGTCTACCAGAGTGCCAGCCCATCATGCTTATCACTCTTGGACCCAATCCATAACTCAGCTTTGAGGCTGTGTACGGGGGCCTTTCGGACGTCACCGGTGATGAGCTTATTGGTGGATTGCGGTGAACCAGCCTTGCAGATACGTCGAGCACAGCTTACTCTACAGTATATTGTACGACTTAGACAACTACCTTTCACGGCCACGTGGAATAGCGTGATGGAAAGAGAGCGGGACCGGGAGCTGTTTCCATTTTATATCCCCTCCTCTACTGACTACGAAGCACTGGTAGAGATGACGCAGTTGCCTCCGTTCAAAGTTGAGCGTGTCCTCACTCTGGAAGAGCCAACCTGACAAATTCCAATACAAACTTTCTGTCCAGGACCGCAATACCCAAAGAAAGAGATGATGACAAGAACCATATTGCGACATATTTTCCGAGATCACCTTCACAGTGACCACGAAGGAGCTTTTCATATTTACACTGATGGTTCTAAGACGGAGGATGCAGTGGGCTGTGCTGCAGTTTTGGAGGACAGAGTAATAGAAGAAAAACTGCTGCCTGAAACGTCAATTTACTCTGCGGAGCTGATCGCTATCCGTGCCGCACTCCGCATGATTGAGGAGCGGCTTGCTTCAGGTTCTTACGTGGTGTTCTCCGATTCCAGAGCTGCTCTCCAGTCACTGAGGTCCTACAACTCCACACATCCAATAATTTCTGGAATAATGTTAAGCTTTTTGCGACTTGCAGGTTCTCCAAAACTAGTATCTCTCTGCTGGGTGGGTACCTGGCCATGTTGATGTGCGGGGCAACGATCAGGCAGACGAGTTAGCGCGAAATGCTGCAACCTCTGCTGCTAACCCAACCAATACCAGAGTCCCCGCCCGAGATTACTACCCTATAATTAAAGCTGCATTAACTCAAGTTTGGCAGCGAGAATGGGAGAACACCCAAGATAACAAGTTGCGCAAGATTAAGAACAGTGTCCGAGCCTGGCCTTCTTCAGCATGTCGGAACCGCCGCGTAGAAGTCCTCCTATGTCAACTGAGGATTGGTCACACCCGCCTCACCCATGGCCATTTAATGGAGCGTCGCCCGGCCCCTCTTTGTGATCGCTGCTCGGTACCGTTGACGGTACAGCATGTATTGGTGGAGTGTCTTCTTTTTTCCGATGTTCGTTCCCGTCATTACCCTGGTTTACAGGGCGCTGACTCTGATTTTGTCTTATGTAAAATGTTGGGAGAACCGACTCGTGGGCGTTTTAATCGTTGGCGACTTATTGGTTATCTCTCTGACTCATCTCTTGTAAACAAACTATAGTGCCTGTGTACGCTGAGAACTTAGAAGGGATTTATAAAATTTAAATCCTTTTCTAAACAATTTAAACAATTTAAACAATTTATTTACCACAGGTGATACAGAGGTAGAATTTTACTTAAGTCTAGTACAATGGACAAATTTGAGTATAGCTACCTGTGGGCCCGAATAAGTTCAGCGACTTCTAGGGCATCCTACCATCACGTTATTCTAGGGTGTACAAAAAAGTTTAACCTAGTTCACTTAACCTAGTTTCGCATTAGACTGATCATTGAGATAATTAACTCGATATTTTATGCTGTATTTTACAATATAGGTCAAGTCGGCTATATTTAACAGTATGTTCGATAAAACGATTCAAGAGCAGAGAGAAGATTGGTTATGGTACACAAGGCAAGCTACATTATGACATCATTAGTTACATGTAGGAGGCAAGATTTCGACACGGTGATCTTACACGACTAGTATTCTGATAGGAAGTGAGACTCAAGATGTCTTTTGAATACTTTGTACGAATTACATTCACGGATCTCTGCAGGTATAGAGTTCCAAGTTTTGGTTCCAACGAAGAGAATACTGTGTTGCGACCTGGCCTTTGAATAATAAGGAAGCATGAATTTACTTCTATTTCGGGTTAAATGGTCGTGATGACCAGTTTGCGCAGTCAATAATTGTCTTAGGCTATTGTCGCCATCATTTCTTAATGTTTTGTAAATGAAATTACAGATGGAGATTTTGTAGAGATCCGAAAGTTTAAGTATTTGTAAATTTTTGAAAGAATCATTTGTGTGAGCATTATATTCTAGGTTCTTTACCGCTCTGACAGCCCTTTTCTGCAGAGTAAAAATTTTGTTGGTTTTATTTTTATCAGTTCCGTGCCATGCTTCTATTCCGTATTGCAAGTATGGAGAAATGAGCGTTCGGTAGAGCATTTGTAAAGCTGCTTCAGGCAGAAAATTTTTAACTTTATTTAGGATTCCGATGGATTTTGATAATTTAGAACTAATATGAGTGATGTGCTCTTTGAAGGTCAGATTTTTATCTATTATGATGCCCAGAAACTTACATGAGTTGGTTTCTTCGATTTCACCTTCGCCAATTTTAATGCATGGGAGAGATACATCTTTCTTGTATGAGAAAGTAATATAATTTGTTTTATCGATATTTAGGCTTATTTTATTAGCTTTGAGCCACGATGAAACCTTGTGAAGTTCAGTATTTATACTCTCCACAATCATAGCAGGATTTCGGTTCGGGAGGACCGCAGAAAGCGTACTGTCATCGGCAAAAAGTATGAATTTGAAGAATGATGTAGATTTTACAATATCATTGATAAAAATCAGAAACATGAGAGGCCCGAGAACAGATCCTTGTGGAACACCATGGCTAATTGTCTGTGGGTCTGATTTTGCGTCGTCAATGACAACGTATTGCTTCCGATTTGTTAGGTATGATCTGAACCAATCATGGGCAATCCCTCGAATGCCATAACAGTGTAGTTTCGATAATAGTATTTTTTGGTCCACACAATCAAATGCTTTTCGAAAGTCAAGAAATACAGAGAAGACAGGCTTTCCTTCATCTATATTAGAATAGAGGAATTGTAAATGATTTAATATAGCCTGTGTTGTTGATTTTTTAGAGCGAAAACCGTATTGTTTATCGTAAAGAAATGATTTTTGTTCAAAATAAGAGTACACTTTTTTATACACAATCTTTTCGAATACTTTGCTAATAATTGGTAGAATGGAGATAGGTCGATAATTGTTTACACAGGTTTTTTCACCACTTTTAAAGATAGGGGTTACTCTAGCCACTTTGAGGGAGTTCGGGAAAGTGCCTAGTAAGAGAGACTGGTTAATAATATTTGATATCAGTGGGGCTACAATGTCAGCAATAACTTTAAGTACTTTAGTCGGAAACGTTTGTAACCCACTCGATTTATTTTTCATGTTGTTTATGCACGTAATTACATCGGAGGAGTTTGTAGGCGTAAAGAAAAAGGAGTTGGGTTCTCGAATATGATCCATAAATTCCAGGTGATCAGTAGGTTCACTTGGAATACCATCAGCTATTTTTTTCCCTACGTTTACGAAGAAGTTGTTAAAGAGATTAGCAATTTCTTTCTTCTCATGATATTTTACATTATCTTGAACAACATATTCAATTTTCTTTTTATCGGCATTGTTCGGTTTACAGCAGGAGTTAAGGAGATGCCAAGTCTTTTTAACGTCAGTTTTGAATTGAGTAAACTTGAGCGTAAAGTAGTTCTTTTTTGATGTTCTTATCTGGTTTGTTACATAGTTTCTAAATCGGTTATATGTTTCTCTAGATATTCGTCCTTCGCAAAGGAGGGCTAGGTACGCTTGACGTTTCTTTATATTTATCACGATGTCTCTAGTAATCCAGGGCTTTTGTTTATTTTTCGGGGTAACTGTACGAGTTACAATTGGGTAACACTGATTGTATGCGTTCATTATAGTTTCAGTCAACTTTACTACTGCTTCATCAATGCTCGTAGTATTATTGTTTTGTTGAGAGATGTGCAATGTAGGCATTGATTCTTCTAGAACGGTGCGCATTTCTTCAAGATTTGATTCGTTTATTTTACGATATGAGTAAGTTTCAGCCCGTGCCTTGGTGCAAGCAATATAGACATTTTTCTTAATAAGAAAAACTGGGAAGTGATCTGATAAGTCAGAAGTAATTATTCCAGCAAGAAAATCACTAGGGTCTGTCATAAAGATATTGTCAAGCAGCGTAGCACACTCTGAAGTTATTCGTGTAGGCTTTGTAATGATCGGAAGGAAGGATTGAGACTGAAAGGTAGTTAGGAAATTAGAGATTGGTTCATGGCTTTCATGTTTCAGTAGATCATAATTGAAGTCACCGCATATTATTATGTCATTGTATAAGGGCCTGTTGAACTGAGAAATAATACGATTCAATTCATTCAGGAAGGATATAGGACATGATGTAGGAGGCCTATACACCGTCCACCGTTCTAGTCGTACAGTTCCTGGGGAGTCTTGCAATATTTGTGCTACTTACTTAAATTTTAAGCCGCGCATTAACGCACTGTAGTTAGGCGTGATACCGTCTTGATATGTAGATGAAACTGCAATATGGCCGGGCGCGCTACGTTGGTACCTCGGGGGGTTTCAGCGTGGGTAAGGCGTCCGGCCATAATGGGTGGGCAGCTGAAACCCCCTACGGGGGTTGGCTGCCCAGTGAGTGTGTTCGAATGTACTGTAGTGTGTACAAAATTTCAATCGGGAGACAATTAAAATCTCGAGTTGTAATTATAATCAAGATCATATAATTTTTCGATGTCCAAATAATGTTGATGATCATCTTACGTGGTAAATCGGGAAAGCCTGATACTGATTGAATTATGTGACCTTCAGTGCGATATAGTTGAAATAACTGAAGCGCTAGCAAACCTATGTTACTACTACTCTCTAACTCTGCCCATTTCCGCTCTAGCTCCGCCAATTTCCGCCTAGCTCCTCCCAATCCCGCTTTAGCTCCTCCCATATCTGCCATAGCTCCTCCCATATCTGCTTTAGCTCCGCCCATTTCCGCTCTGGCTCCTCCCATTTCCGCTAGGGCTCCTCCCATTCCCACCCTAAATAAATAACGCATCAAATCACGCCGTATCAAGTAAAGCCAAACGATCAACTATGCTATGTTTGGGTGTGGTCATACAATTATTTATTGCTTCCACCTTCTCAAATAGTCTCACCAATTTTTGTTTCCTTTACTTTTCTAACTTGCCGTTTCTGGGCCTTCCGCGTTCCTTCAACTTCATACCTAATGGTGCCTTCCTCCCGCTTCTCTTTGGAACTCTTTTTGTTCAGTTAGACAGGGTTAAACATCTAATCAATATGCGTTTGTACAGACAAGTGTTGCTACTAATTTGTTCACAAATTTTTTCCAATTTCTCATGAATCAATTTAAAAAATAGGAAATTATTCAACTTTTATTTTTTACAATATATGAACAAAAAATAAGAATATTGAGTGAATTTTTCTTTACTTATAACACGTGATGAACTCCACTAATTTTGTGAGGTTAAAAAGTTGGAAAAGTAATTAATTTGGGTCTAATTTTATCAAGTTCTCCCTTATAAAGCCACATTAAATATGGTTTCCTGCACCTAACGCCTTTATGTAAAAATAAAGAAAATTTTTCAAAATGTTGCAATTAATAAAGATTAAATCAAATTATTTGTTAGTTTAAGTCTCCCTAACCACTACAAAAAAGAGCGTATCAAAAAGAGGAAAAGGAAAGGCTCCATTTAGTATAGAGTTCAGGGAACGCGGAATCTATGCAGAAAGGGCATAGAAACCGCAAGATTAGAAAGAAGTTAATGGAACAAGATCAAAGTTGAAGATAGTAGTAGTAGTAGTATCAGCATCGATTTGCTAGCGCTTCAGTAATTCGTACTATATCGCGCCGTAGTTCTCACAGTTTAAAATACAGAATTCACATCGTTACACAAAACCCCTCAGGGGCATACAACTATTGTATCTATGGGAATTAGCGCTCCCAGGGGAAAAATGTGAGGGCCCGAGCTGAGAGTTAGGTAGGCCTTCTTTTTGTTGAAATAAAAATGTTTTTTGTTATGTTAAGGACCCCCTTTTTTCGGTTCCCTACTGTCCTGTTTTTCAGCACCTCTGACTTGCTTCTTCAACTTTTATCTTGTTTCATGAACTTCTTTCTCATCTTACTGTTTCTATGCCCTTTCTGCATAGATTCCTCATTCTCTTATCTCCATACTAAATGGTGCCTTCCTCCTTCCTCTCTTCGATACGCTCTATTTTGTAGCGGTTAGGGAGGCTTAAACTAACTTATAATCTAATCTATAATCTAATCGTTACACAAAAGTACACTATATAAATGTTGTTCAAAGTTTGTCACAATCACCATCATGGAAACACAACAGCAGCCATCACAATGACCGCTTCAATTGCCACCCACATCATTGTCATTTTATAAGAGTCCTAGTTGATCTTTAAAGAGATCATCTACAGAGCGACGCACAATCCGCGAACACAGGACAGCCAAAAACCCCGTTGGGGATTTCAGCTGCCCACCCATTTATGGCCGGGCGCCTTACCCACGCTGAAATCCCCAGAGGCATCTACGCAGCGCACCCGGCCATATTGTAGTTTAGTCATCCACATCTCAGACGTGAAAAAGTTCCTTGATAACGCTGTTCCTTTCCTGGCTAAATTTGAGACATCAAATTGCACTTCTCTAGAAACATTTTAAGCGCCGTCACACTGAAAGCTGAACGCTCGATTTCCTTGAGCATTCCGATCATCACATCCTCATCAGGACCTCGCAGTCTCGGGAAGCACACATTCCTGGCAGCAGCATACCGGGGGCACTCAACAAGAAAGTGTTTGACAGTCAGAGGAACGCGGCACCGCTCACATCCAGGCTGCGGCTGTCGCTCCATCAAGTGCCCGTGCGTCAAACGAGTATGGCCAATACGAAGGCGGCAGAGTATCACCTCCATCCGACGAGGGCGACAGCTAGACGATGTCCACTCACGTACGGTGGGTTTTATAATTCTTAATTTATTGTTAATTGTTCTATCCCACTCCTGTTGCCACAAGCTTCTCACTGCAGCCTTTATCCGAGGGTAGTAGTCTCGGAAAGGGACCATCGAGTTCAGCGTCTCCTCGTTTGTCTCCGCAGCCCGTTTAGCCTCATGGTCAGCTCGCTCATTGCCCGATACTCCCACATGTCCGGGCACCCAGCACAGTATGACACTCTTGCGTCTACTCGCAAGGTTAATTAACATCACGATAATTTCAGAAATGAGCGGGTGTGTACTATTATACATCTGTATGGCATCAATTACGCTTTTTGAGTCAACGAAAATAGTGTAGGACCCACATGGATACTCCTCAACCAGTTTCAGCGCCTCCATCACACCGTGCAATTCCGCTGTGAAAATTGATGACTCTGGGAGCAGCTTCCTTGCACTGACCCTTTCCCCTGACACAGCAGCACATCCTACAGCATCTCCCGTTTTAGATCCATCAGTGTAGAACTTCACAGACTTAGCGTGCTTTTCCATTACATGGTCCATAAAAATTCCCTTCAGGATGTAGTCCGGCACGGATTCCTTCTTGGGCATCCGGCATCCGGGGCAAAAACTATCTATAGGGACGCGCCACGTCGCAGTATTTTCTAAGAGTACTGGGAGTATTTGCATGGGACTCAATTGCATAGCAGCCGTAATCGCAGGGTAGTCCACAGACGAAGGTATGAAATAAGGAAAAGGCAGGTGTCGTCCACGGGGCCCGTGCACACTTGCCCATGCAGGAGACAAAGGGACTTGTTCCAGCCTGGCTAGGTACTGCAAGGTTAGTTGCACACGTCGAAGCCACAGAGGAGGCTCTCCGCTCTCCACGCACAGGCTGTAAGAGGGTGAGGATCGAAAAGCACCAGTGCTTAGCCTGATAGCTGCATGGTGCACTGGGTTCAGTTTAGCCAGTGTGGATTCTTTTGCATATTGATATACTATACAGCCGTAGTCTATTTTACTCCTGATAAGAGTTCTATATAGTCGCAACAGCGTCATTCGGTCTGCTCCCCACGCTACTCCGGATAAACACTTAAGGAGGTTCATTCTCCGAGCACACTCAACCTTGAGGGCTGCCAGGTGAGGTTTCCAGGTGAGCATATCATCCACAGTCATCCCCAAAAACTTGACGCTGTGCGCAAAAGCCACCCGTCCCTCCCCCAGCATCAGTCGAGGAGGATCACATCGGCCACGTCCCTGGAAATGAAGGCCCACAGTCTTCTCTGTAGAAAAGGTGAAGCCATGTTCAAGGGCCCAGTTGTTCACTTTGTTGATGGCTCTCTGCATTCTGCGAGTCACTGCAGGCAATAATGCAGATGAGGAGTACAGCATAAAATCGTCCACATACAGAGAGGCTAAAATGCCAGGGGGGAGGACTGAAGTAATACCGTTCAAAGCGACATTAAATAGCGAGCAACTCATGACGCTGCCTTGAGGCAGGCCTTCACGCTGAAGCTGCAGTGAGGAGCAAGTACCACCTACTCTAACACGGAAAGTTCGCTCACCAAGAAACTCCTGGATATACAAGGCCATATTACCACGGAGTCCATATCCATGCAATGATTTGAGGATCCCATATCTCCACGCAGTATCATAGGCCTTGTGCAGGTCGAAGAAAACACATACAGTCTGTCGGCGTTCTGCGAGGTTAGTTACCAGGTAGTTCTGTAGACGGAGCAGAGCATCTATGGTTCCGCGGTGTTGTCGGAAACCAAACTGTACGGGATTTAGCAGTTCTTCAGCCTCCAGCCATCGCGAGAGCCGTACATTCGCCATCTTTTCCAGCAGCTTACCAAGGCAGCTAGTCAGGGCAATAGGTCGATAGTTATCTGGGTTAGAGGCAGGCTTGTTGGGCTTAGCAAAAGCCATGATTGTTGCTGTTCGCCTTTGCTGCGGATATGTGTGTGTGCTCCAGATTTTGTTGTATATATAGAGAAGGAATGATATTGCCGTATGATCCACATTTTTCATCATTTGATAGTAAACACCATCAGGCCCGGGGGCTGTGTTTTTGCACTTTTTTAAGGCACAATAAAGCTCTACCATTGTGAGGGGATCGTTGTAAGAGTAGGTGGAGTTAGTCAAAAAATCAAGTGGTTGCCGCTCCTGTTGACGTCTGAGAGCCAAGGAGGGGTACCCGCTGCTGACACGACAGAAGCTCCGAGCCAAAGCTTCTGCTACACGATCCGGATCTGCCGTGAGAGAACCATCAATTTCCAAACACAGTGACCTGTGTCCATAATTTCCCTTCATTTTGTTCACTCTCTGCCATACCTTGGCCATAGGGGTGTCGGTATTCAGGCCGGAGACATACTTCTGCCACGATGTCTTACGTGCTACATCCTTTACCAGTTGCGCTCGAGCCCTCGCTCGGTTGTAGGCGATCTTATGGGCCAGCTCTTTGGTTCGTTGGTAGCGCCGCAAGGCTCGCTTCCGTTCACAATTAGCTATTGCACACTCGTTGTTCCACCATGGAACACGATGTTTCTGACAGCCTCCCTGGGACTTCGGGATGGCAGCGTCGGCGGCCGCACGCACTGTTCTGACAAAGTGATCGACCAGCTCATCCACACTGCAACTCTCATCTGGTTCTTCCATTCGTGAGCAGGATTCGAAGTTTCTCCAGTTTGCCTTTTTAAAATTGAAGCATGGATCCACGGGCTCAGGTTGGTACCGTACCAAACTCAAAAGGATGGCATAGTGGTCACTACCACACGTATCCTCAAGCACAGACCACTGCGTATCAGGAAAAATGTCGGGAGTGCACATGCTGACGTCGATTGCAGAGGAGGTACCGCTTTGTACATGAAAGTGAGTGGGGGCTCCGGTGTTCAACAGGCACAACTCGGTAGCATCCAAAAACTCTTCCACCTCACTGCCATGCCGATCATTTGTCAAATTTCCCCAACGAACATGTTTGGCATTTACGTCTCCAAGGATAAACGCTGGCCTTGCTAGTTGGTTACTGAGAAGGATGAGGTCCTGTGAGGTTAAGGGATCTCCGGGTGAGGTATAGATATTGCATACGGAGACCATACGTTGCCCAATACACAAACGGAGGGCCAGGGCCTGTAGTCCAGTATTGATTGTTATTTTACTGTAACCCACATCTCTCCGCACAAGTATTGCAAGTCCCGTTCCGGGCACTGGATTAGGCACCGGGGAAAAAACCTCAATGCAATAGTTGTTTGGGGGTGTAGGGTTCAGGCTTCCAAGTAGGGTCTCCTGGAGGCAAACGCACCAAGGTTGGTACTCCTCAAGGAGGGCCCTCAAATCTCCGTAGTTACGTCGAAATCCTCTAATGTTCCATTGGATACAGGTGTTCACGGTTTACCAGTTCGAGGCTTAGCCCGCGTGGAGTCCTTCTCAGCACCCTCATTCAGAGCGGTTGCCAGATCAGGCGGCACGGAGCTTATGGGTCTATCATCCCATGTATGAATTGGCACTGCGGGAGGTGGCTTAGTTGGGAAGCCACGCGGGATAGGAAATTTCTTCATCATATGACGCGACATCTTCTGGGACAATTGTGACGCGTTCCAGAGAGCGAACACGCTGAGTCACAATATGCCGCTCACTATCCCGCTCAGACCTGCGACCGTCCGCACGAGGAACCGAAAGGTCACGCCCAGCGCTCCCCACAGCACCACTTCCACGGCCGGGCATCCGCACGCCTGGTCGGGGCACTCTATCCACTTTACATTCTGGTTCCGAAATACCATCAGGCGGGGCTTCCGGCTCCGGAATAGACTTTACCTGGCTTGGAAATGCATCAAGAGCTCTTCCGGTGACTCTAGGTGCTTTTGCCACTTTCTCCATGTTGCTGCTGTGGGTCGGCGACGTGCCGCTCTGTGTACGCTTTCTCGAGGTTATTATAGAAGGTATTGTTCTCAAAATTTCACCAGGTGTGTTTGGCTGGTCCGCCACCAAAGTTTCCGTTGGATTTCTTTTCGCTCTACTTTTAGATGCAGGTGGTTGTTCTTCAGTTGCAGATATTCTTGGGATGGCCGCTCCACCAGCAACCGGCTCCCTTTCCACAGCAGTATCCCTCAGCTGGCACCGGCCAGCAGGGCCAGGAACACGGTTGGTGGGCACCGCTTGAGGGGCTTTAACCTTCTCTGCATCCGTAACTCGGGTTTTATTAAAACGGCTGCCAACCACGCGCTTAGCCTCGCCATAGCTGATGCGCTGGTTTGTCTGCACCGCTAGGGTTTCCTCTTCCAGTTTATAATAGAAACAAGACTGAGAGCTAGCAGGATGTTGCTCACCACAGTTGGCACATCGGGGAGATTTGTTGCAGGGCAGTTCATGCTGTTCTTCCGCGCAGTTGACGCACACGCCAGGCTCAACACGGCAGGACCTGGCACCATGCCCAAAGTCCTGGCACTTGAAACAGCGGCGGGGCTTCGGCACGTACTGGCGCACGAGGCATCTAGTCCATCCAATGTCTACGGACTGTGGTAGGTTGCAGCGGTCAAAAGTGAGGATGTATATTGACGAGGGCATCAAAATGCCCCGCTCGAATCTCTTGATTCGGTACAATGCTTTCACTTCGAACTGCCTCAGTTCCTCCAGGAGGCGGTCGTCGCTATACTGAGGATAGTTGGCATACCTTATGGTACCCTTACACTCATTAAGTCTGTCATGAGGAGATACCTGCACGCCAACTCCCGCAAGGGATCGCAGGCCTAAGATCGCCGTACTTTGGTGCTGGTTGTGCACCTCAACCAATAGACCGCCGTTCCGGGTCTCTGTTACCTTCGCAGATCTGCCTCCAAGTCCCCTGCACAGGTGACGATTGGCTTCAATCACGTCAACGTGGCTCATGGGCGATCCATCCTTGGTTTTAATAATGAAAAATCTTTTAAATTCCGTGGGGAGAGGTGCATTTTCGTTATCATCGACACTGGCCGGGGGCTCTGCAAACAAATGCTGCCGCCGAACACGGCGCTTGTGTCGGTGTGGTTGCACCCTTTGACTCTGAGATGGGGGAACATGAGGTTCAAGGATAATATTAATTTTCTCAGACGGCCCGGCTTCAGCGTCACCACTCGCAGAAGACTGTGATGGTGGTTGCTGCGCCAATGGCAGAGTTGGGGAAGATTCAGTACAGGTGTCCGTGCGTGAAGGTCCAGTCGTCACCGAAGATATAGCGGGAAGGTTTTCCATGTTGAAAAAAGGTAAGGTTTAACCTGTCACCCCGAGCCAGCACCAAAAACGGCCGCCTACAAGGGGATCCCTGATGTCGGGCACACGTAGTCCCAACGGGAACGCTCGCTAGGTACAGGCATAGCAGTCAGAGCGACCAGGATCAGCCGGTTGATGCGCTTGACTAGTCGAAGGCGTGTTCCCGCACGCCAAGGACGTTTAAGCAGCCCCCCGCCTACCCAGCCACCCCTCCCACTAGCCCTCGCCGCATGCGACTTCAAACTGGCAGTACGGGCCTAGGCTCCTGCCAGCCCCCAAGGAGAGGTCAGAGCGTGATCCAGGAGAAGGCTAGGTCATCCGAAGAGAGAAAGTCAACACAAATCCATATAGAAAGTCCAGGTCAGTAAGGTGGTCACATGCTGCCATCTCTCTTCGTCTGACCCCTCAACCCAGGCCACTCTACCATGGTTGCACCTGGGTAGCACAGCCCTGGGCATCACTGAGGCACGCAAGCCCCCTCCCCGCGACAAGGGCGAGATGGCGCGAGGGGGTCAAAGTTGAAGAGGAAAGTGGTAGGTGCTGAAGAACAAGACAGCAGTGTACTGAAAAAAGGTGGTCCGTAACAAAACGAAAACCAGTTTATTTCTAGAAAAAGGATGCCTACTTAATTTAGCTTGGGCCCTCACATCTTCCTCCTGGGAGACAAATTGAAAAATAACTGAATAATTCAAAAACGATAAAAAATGTAGATTCAATAAGGCTATATTTGAAAAATAATCAACTGCTTATTAACTAATTCAATAAGATTAGATTATATGTTAGCTTAAGCCTCCATAACCGCAACAAAGGCGTACCAGAAAGAGGAAGGCGCCATCTAATTGGGGAATGGGGAATCTATGCCAAACTTGAATCATTTCAAAAACTTCCTTTATAACCAGCAAGTTTATGAATAAGATATGTCAGTTGTAGGACCGGGGAATTTATGCACGCGGTCCTCACAGAAGTTAGGAAACAAGATAAAAATTGTAGAAAAAAGCAATAGATGCTGAAAACAGCAAAGCAGTCAACCAAAGATAGATGGTCCGTAGCAAAACAAAAAACCTGTTCCGTTTCAACCAAAGGAAGGCCGACCTAACCCTCGGCTCCCTTGGTGGATGCACTGCAAACTAAAGTATCGTGACACACATGGCAATTATCGAACAAATGTGTTCCCTTTGCTAAGTAACTCTAAGTTCGATAATACATACACACTCTCATGGAAAGTACAGGTGTTCTTGTATACATCTATTTATATAGTATAAATAATATACAAAATACCTTATATATACAAAATAGAAAAAATATTACCTACATTGAGGAATATCTGATTAGTAGTAGTATTAGCATCGATTTGCTAGCGCTTCAGTGACTCGTACTATATCGCGCCGTAGATCTCACAGTTCAAAGATACAAAATTCACATCATTTCTGCAAAAGCGCACTATATAATCGTTGCTCCAAGTTTGTCACAATCACCATTATGAAAACATAACAACAGCCATCACAAAAAGGAATATCTGAGAACAATTTAGAAAGTAGACACGGTAGAAATTCGTAACAATATTCTCTTTCTTGCGTCTCAACTGGTGAACCAACTACTTTACCTGCATACCTGCAACTCTAATAACTTGAATAGCTCGAAAATTAGACTAGATTAGTTATTAGTTTAAGCCTCCCTATCTGCAACAAAGGCGATCCAAAGAGAGGAAGGACGAAAACACCATTTAGTATGGATTAAAGGAATGCGGAATCTATGCAGAAAGGGCATAGAAAAAATCAGTTGAGAAAAAGTATATAAAACAAGATCGAAGTTGAAGAAGAAAGTAGTAGGTGCTGTAAAACAGGACAGCAGTGAACCGAAAAAGATGGTCCTTAACATAACAAAAAACATTTTATTTCAACAAAAAGAAAGCCTACCTAACTCTCAGCTCAGGCTCTAGCCACTGTAATAACTCAGAGAAAATTACACTACCACACATCGCATTCATATATCCTGCATAAATAATATTGGAAAATTCAGAAATAAGAGAATGATTGTCGCATAATGATGACCAAATCATTTTACATAACGAATGGTGCAAATTGTCCCACAATAGAAGGAATTCATGACAATTGGAACAATTCATGACAATTGGAACAATTCGTAATAATTGGAACAATTCGTAATAATGGGAACAATTCGTAACACAATTGGAATGATTAGTGACAATTGAAGCAATTCGTAACACAGCTGCAGCAATTTGAAACACATTTGGGGCAATTCGCATCACAATAGGAGCAATTCGCATCACAATAGGAGCAATTCGTGACAATTGGAGCAATTCGTGACAATTGGAGCAATTCGTGACAATTGGAGCAATTCGTGACAATTGGAGCAATTCGTGACAATTGGAGCAATTCGTGACAATTGGAGCAATTCGTGACAATTGGAGCAATTCGTGACAATTGGAGCAATTCGTGACAATTGGAGCAATTCGTGACAATTGGAGCAATTCGTGACAATTGGAGCAATTCGTGACAATTGAAGCAATTGGTAACACATTTGGCGCATTTCGTGACACACACGAGGCTCACAACAAAACATGACGCGAATAAAACAAAGCAAACAATCGCTCGCGTTCTAAAACATTTTGAAATACGAATAGAATGACTCATCATGTTTACTACAATGAACTCCAATGTTAAAATTCTGTAACTGTCAGGCTGATGTCAATTGACCCTCTCACCCCCGTTGGGCGAATGCGTCCCACAGACTTTCAATCAAACCTGAGGGATGTAGGATACCTTCATATAATACCGATGAGACAGAAAATCCTGGGGCATGTAAAAGGATGCTTTATTCCAATCAATCAAGCCTGATACATATATTTTACATTGGTTTTTCAAATACCTTATAACTAACACCAGAACGCAATGACGGTTACACCCGGTACCCATTTCCGGCACCTGGGTAGAGCGGGGAATTGTGCTTGAGTTTTCCCTTTACCCAACGGGGGAAACCACCGTGCAGCCCCGGGATTCGAACCCTCGACACCTTCTTGGAAGACGTTCTCTACCACTCGGCCACCTATAGCCTAACCCGTAAATGTGAGAATTTTACAACTATTTGTCAAAGTATCTTAGATTTATGAATAAGTAATAATTGCCACCAGCTTCAATATTTCCGAAAAAATTTTCGTATTTAAGTTTTGATAAAAGAAAATAAAAGTTACAAATCAAGTCTAGGATTCACATTTTATGTGAATGTGACTCTGTGTTCTCCAGCATTGTGCAGCCTGAAAATGATTTTGGAAACATCGAAACTTTTTTTTCAAACTTCAAGTCACAAAACTTTATTACTCGTTATTTACGTTGATAACACTTTAAAAAAGTTATATAAAACTTACTAGTAGAATTGAAATAGAAATGATAGAAACTAGAACGATTTTGATTGTTCAGAAGTTTGAAAAGAAAAAATTCGCAACGTCAAGTACAAATCTCCAAGCTAATTTCAACAGACTTGCATTATGATGCTAATTCTAAAATTTGCATTAATTATTAGTTATAATAATAATAATAATTTATTATAAGTAGTACAATAATAATAATAGTAATAAACTCAGTTGACAACTTCGGTCAAAGATTATTTAGATGTCGCTTAGGTAATTTTACCAACGTTAATTCTGTAGTTATACTATGACGACTTCCTAGTGGTAGTTTCAGTAACATCAATTTCATTCCGTTGTCTCTTCATCTCGTATACAAGCGTCAGCTGTCCCACCTCATCACAAACAATGCAGTCCATAGGCCTCTTCAGGTTACCTTATAATATTACAGAAGACCAGTTAACAGCAGCAACGCCTTGGTTCCGATGAACATTCACAAGGAATAAGGCATTTATGAGCATTTGGCTACACATGAGGCCACAAATGTGCCTCGGATGATTCTCACTCCACGCTCCTTTCACACAGTCATCATCACCATCACCGTTGTAGTCACGATTTTAATCAAACGAAAAGCAATGCCATCGAGATTATACATTAGATTAGTTTATATGTTAGTTTAAGCCTCCCTAACCGCTACAAAAAAGAGCGTATCGAAGAGAGTAAGGAGGTAGGCACCATTTAGTATTGAGATAAGAGAATGGAGAATCTATGCAGAAGGGGCATAGAAACAGTGAGTTGAGAAAGAAGTTCATGAAACAAGATAAAAGTTGAAGAAGAGAGTAGTAGGTGCTGAAAAAACAGGACAGCAGTGAACCGAAAAAAGGTTGTCCTTGACATAAAAACATTTTATTTAAACAAAAAGAAGGCCTACCTAACTCTCAGCTCGGGACCTCACATTTTCCCCCTGGGAGTGCTGATTCCCATAGATAAAATAATTGTCTCCCCCTGAGGGGAATTCCATCGAGAAACACAATTGCTCAGAGACAAAAAAGTTTGGAACATAAAGTGTTGATCGACAATGAAGGTGTCGCAGGATCATCAAGAGCTTGCTTATATTAGGAGAAGCTAGGATTTCCCAGTGGGGGTTCCAGCTACCAAGAAAAATATAATTCATGCATTAAAATTTAGCACATGGGAATTGAATATGCAAGTTGTCTTCTAAATGGCACTAAAACTAGAAAGTTTGCGATGTTTCCAGGGATGTCGTTCCGCACAGTAAACAATTTTTCTCATTAGCGAAGTTGGTTTGCTTCATCCACTTTTTAGGTATGAATAAGCGCTCATATTTGAAGCAGCTAACTTTACCGCGCTCGGAGTATGATCTGAAAACTGTTTTCTAAACTCAACACATAATGGAATGCTAACCCTTCAATTTTTTTTGCTTTATAGCGCTTGGTATGTTTTTCGACAAACAGGAATAATTACACCTCTTGCTTGCCTATGGCAGTTGACCTTTACCGTGTTCCTTAGCTTGATGTCGCTGAACATTGATTCTTTTTGGAGACATATAGCTGCATAACTCGCACTTGAACACCTGCCCTATTCCGTGCTTACTAGCCTGGTGTCGTTTAAACCTGGTTGCACTGACTGAAGAAAAGTCACACGACTCGCACTTGAAAACCTTCCCTATACCGTGCTTACTCGCTTGATGTTCATCAACTACCATGGTGTAAACTGAACAAAATTCACACGACTCACACTTGAACCGATTAATCGATTATATCGATTATAAGTTAGTTTAAGCCTCCCTAACCGCTACAAAAAAAGAGCGTATCGAAGAGAGGAAGGAGGAAGGCACCATTTAGTATGGAGAAGAGAGAATGGGGAATCTATGCAGAAAGGTCATAGAAACAGTAAGATGAGAAAGAAGTTCATGAAACAAGAAAAAGTTGAAGAAGAAAGTAGTAGGTGCTGAAAAAACAGGACAGCAGTGAACCGAAAAAAGATGGTCCGTAACAAAACAAAAACCTATTCTATTTTAACAAAAAAGAAAGCCTACCTAACCTTTAGCTCAGGCCCTCACATTGTCCCCCTGGGAGCGCTAATTCCCATAGATACAATAATTGTATCCCCCTGAGGGGCTCACACTTGAACACCTTCCCTATACCGTGCTTGCTTGACTGATGCCATTCCATACTTTTGGCATAAGCTGAAGAATAGTCGCATGACTTGCACTTGAACACTTTCCCCACACCGTGCTTACTCGCTTGATGCAGTTTAATAGTCCTCGTATAAGCTGAAGAAAAATCGCAATACCGACACTTGTACACCTGCCCTTTACCGTGCTGACTGGCTTGGTGTTGTTTGAAATTATAATAATACGCAGACGAGTAATCGCAGAACTCACATTTGTTAAGTTTACCAATGCCATGAATACGAAAATTATGTCTATGAAGGGAGGTGCGAAAGGCAGAAGTATAGTCACACAAAGTGCAATTCAACGGTTTCCCTTTCCCGTGTTTGCAAAGTTTGTGCACCTTCAGGCTATTTTGATAAGCAGTCACGTACTCGCATAAGTCGCACTCCAATAGCTCGCCAATCCCATGCGCACATTTTTGGTGTTGCTGCAGATCACGAATTTTAGTACAAGAATAATCACAAAACTCGCAACACTTCAGCCATTTTCTCGCACCACTATTCTTGCACATATGTTGCTTCAAATCTTTTTCAGAACCAAATCGATAATCACATAACAGACATTTACACAAGTTTCCTTCCTCGTGTTTCCTTCCTATATGCCGTTTCAAACTATTCGAGTTCACAAAAGTGCTTTCACAAAACTTGCACTTCAAGAAAAATCCCAATTTATGCCTGCCACGGAGGTGCAGTCTCATACAATCTTTTCTACCAGTGAAGTAATCACAATGATCACACAGAAATGAACGTGATATGAGTCTGCCAGGAGGTGCGGCCTCAACACCACTGCCGCTACCCGACACATCTGATGGTAGCTGATGAACAGCACTTGTGTTGCACGCACCAGAGCTGCCTTCCCTCAACTTCTCTGCTTCTGCGCGCCCTGGACTTGCCTCAGTGCAGTCAACCTCTACTTCTATCTTGAATGAGAGGGTAGAGGGGGTAGCAAACACACTGGCCTGTAAGGGAAAACTCGTTCTAATTATGGACGCAAATTATGAGGCAAGACTTGTAACAGCTTTAGAACCATACACTTTAGAAATATTCGAGAATAATAACAAATAAGAAGTTGAAACTAATCAACATTTCTCCATCACAAAATATACCTTTCCTAGTCCTCATATGGACCCAATAAAAAACTGAAATACCCAATAACCAATAAATTTTACCAACGCCCTTGAATACCTTTAATGTAGAAAATATTCGTCCAACGGGAAATCAAAAAATAATCTTCTACACAATGCAAATATATTAATAACTCCCGAGAATAAGTAATGAAAAACAACACGAGCAAATAAATCTTATGCAGAGATGTCAGCATATAATGCCTGAGGAAGAAGCAGAGATACCATTAACAGAAAAAATGACAGTCATAAACTTAGTTCAAACTATCCCCATCAACATAATAAGTCTTTTAGACCAAGGGTTCCTAACCTGCGGTGCTCGCATCCCATAGGAGTGCATGACGATGTCACAAGACGCGAGAAAAAAGTCCAGGTTTGCACAAAGTGTGTTTATACAAAACTTTATACCTGATATACACTGCATTTGTTTTCAATTTAAATTGAACAATACTGAGAAAAAATGATAAGGTTTTTGAGGGATATATAACTTTGTTTATTTTATCGGATATAGGCTGTAAGTTGGCAACTTAATTTCAGGGGGGTGAGGTCCTAATGGAATTTTTTCATACTCGGGGAGGCAAGAAAATGGTTGGGAATCCCTACATTAGAGCTATTCGTATTCTCAATCTCATCCAATCCCTTCATTTCCTGAAGAAAACAACAGTCGTCCAGCTGGTCGCCCAGCCAGAGCTGTGGAGCTTCGGCCCACGCAGGTCAGCTCTCATCAAATGCAGGTCACACATTTCTATTGTTTTGTATTGGAGTTCTCTTGACAAAGCAAAGGGACCAAAATGGCTTTAAATTAGATTTTCAAGGCACAAAAATAATTCAAAATGATACATGAATCTATTATTCTTCCTATTATTATTATTATTATTATTATTATTAATTACATCAATTTAGGACTCCATGGGTTCAATGAAGGCAATTTAATGCCAACAGAAAAAGAGACTAGTTAGTATGGACTAAAACACAAGTAAATGCACAAATTGAAAGAGCAAGTTAATAAAGAAAAGGAAGAAAAACAAACAAGAGGTGGGAGAAGTAAGGCCGAGCACAGAAATTATGCAAGAGAGATGGAAGTCCCAAAGGCAAACCTACATCTGAAGTAACCTAGCAGTATCCCCTCTGGGAGTGTCTGTCCCCTAGAGCATAAGGCAGAAAAATTATTCAACCTAATCTTACTACCTATC
Organism: Morinoia aosen; assembly: GCA_030386875.1. Classification (NCBI taxonomy): domain Eukaryota; kingdom Metazoa; phylum Arthropoda; class Malacostraca; order Amphipoda; family Talitridae; genus Morinoia; species Morinoia aosen. The sequence goes on along the minus strand of CM059576.1, from coordinate 20,008,083 downwards.
TTTCAAGAAATTTAAAAATTTATTTGAAAAATTGAAACAAAAAATATGGATTCATAAAGTGAGCAGTTTTCTCATTAAATTTCAAATGCTTATGACTATGTACATTTTAATCATTGTTGTCATAAAACCTTCATAATTTGTCAAAAAAAAAAAACATCAGTCCAGAAACCCGCAGCTATTTCACTAATTTCAAAATTTAAACCTCAGCAGCAGTCTGGAACACACAAATAAAAGTGAAAAAGGCAACAGAAAACACCAAGCCACCAGTCACAGCACCTGAGGTTCCTGGTCCCAGTCAATGGGTTCTTCCTTCACTGTGATGGCCTCCAGCTCAGCACCGAGCCCCTCACTTTTGATATTCAGTGCATCAACTGCATGCAATTCAAGAGCATCAGAAAGATACAACACTAAAGATATAAATTCAGTAATATAGAATTTACATGAATAAATGTCCTAGAATTTGAGTTTTCAAATGAAATCAGCTAAATTTGTTTCCAGCCCACATTGATAAAGAATAAAGAGAAATTAAAAAGGCTTTAGAAGATTTATAGCTTAATTTTACAATGCATGAATTAAATTTGCTGTATTAAATATCTCTGGGGAGAAGTGAAAAATTATGAAGCCTAAGTAAAATAATTTACAGGCAATGCATAGTCAAAATATCATTCATTGAAAGCAATAAAATCATTGCTTTTTTCATGAATTAGATCTGGTCCACATTTATAAGAGCATCTTAGTGATACATTCAAAAAAGTAAATGAAAATTGTGAAAATAATGAACACACAAACATAATTGGTTGCAATCTACACAAATGTAAACTTGACATCAAGTATTTGCACCATATTTCAATAAAGCTCTTCATAGCACTGTCTTTACTCAAGTATGGGTAAAAATAAATTTTCTATTTATTGTAAACTAGTACACCCCTGTTTTTTAAAAGAGGGGGAGAAGGTGATGTTACACTGCTGGTGCTGCAAGAAGGTCAAGGTGTAGGGTTTTTTGGTGTACGTGATCGATCATAAATGACTGGAATCGATAATTTTGTATAAAATGTACTTCAGATGTGGATCAAAAACAAATATATCCAATCTAACAGAACCTGCGATTAAAATACTCTTAATCTTGTGCACTGGTGAAACTCCTATCAAAAACAGTCATTAAGCTTCCTTGACAGCGTGATAAAGGGGCAGATCAACTGAGCTTCAACATGGCTTTCCCACGATTTTCTATGCTATCTTCTACCATTCTTTTACTTTCCCCAGTCTCAACTGCTGATATTCTATCCAACATAACCTACACGTGATATTGATTGCACGTGATATTCTATACAACCTAACCTACCAATTCACGTGATATTCATTCCGACTCGCAATCTGCTGGGTTAAGGCACAAAATATTGTGGAGTTGATGAAGCTTGTATCACAGATACGCTCATCTCACACTGCAGGCTGGTGGGTGTGACACACAGATGGACGGATGCAGCTCCTTTTATAATAGTGATTTAAGCGTTTGATATTAGGTCCTCACAGTTTACATTAGTTCAAGAAAACTCTTCAATAAAATGCATTATGATTGACCCTGTAGGTGAATTAGACTGAATAAAATTGGAGCTAAATATCAAGCCTCTATTTCCACCCAAAATATTTTTATACTTCAGAAACAAAAAACTAATTCTGATTACTTGCTTTCAAACCTTGCCTGTAGATGTGGAACCTACTGTTAAAATTTTTACAGTTTTCCATGCAAACGTACTTAGCACAAATGGTACCTAATTATAACTTTGGCAGTTTTTCATGCAAAATAATAATATATTTAAAAATGACCAGAGTAAACTGAGGATGTATCACAACTGCACCAGAGTCAAGTCTCACCTTGAGCTCTGCACTGTGCTGGAGCTTCCCTCTTGATGACATCATGTCTGCCACTCAGATGCTCCACTCCAGCGCCTGTGAGCTTGTGCACCATAACCACTGCACGCTTCATGCTGTTGGCACACACACAACATAGTAATAGGACACTTGAACGCTCAAACAGTTATACAAACTAACTTTGTACACAGCGGTCTGTAAATGACATGGAAAACAACTGATATAATTAAAAAAACATGCAATCAAACTTTTCCGAATTAAATATGCAGCAATTCACATTTTTAAATCTCATTCCACTAAAAAGATCATGCTATCTGAACTTGCCTCTGATAAAATCATACATTCTAAATATTCTTATTTCATAAATGCCACAAAATAAATAGCTAAGTGAAGCATACAATGTGAACTTCTTCACAATTAATGTGGTAATGTATTAAGAATTCAAACTATGGTAAACAACCTACCACTGCATGAATGTGCCAATTTGTTCAGGTCAAAATATAAGTAATAGGAAAACAGAAATTATTTCAACAGAAAGTTTGATTCAACACTGAAATTGAAAAAAGCATGTAGGAGAACCAGCAGTAAGCCACATAAACGTTATCAACATTATGAGCAATTTTAGCATGTTTTACCCCACTTAGATACTGAATATATCATTACATAACTAAAGGCTTCATGTGTGATGACAGCAGAAATTTTGTAAATATCAGACATTTAGGTTGCTATTGCAACCTAACATGTTAACAACATCAAATATAACATGTGATACACTCTAAAAGTAGATCAGTCTAAATCATTTTAGTTTTTTAGTGAAACAATAAAATACTAACAAATTATTTAACACTTTGACTGCGACATGCGCCACCGGTGGTACACGGAGGTAATTTTAATAATGCTGCTGACTGACCAGTAGTCGCAAACTCAATTCTCATGAATACTTAATCAAAGCTAAATAAAGGCATGATCCAGTTCATGTTTGGTAATTTAAAAATAGTGTACTACAATTGACTTTAAATTTTAGTTTAGTGTTGTTATTAATTTCAAGTGGTTGCAGTCAAAGTGTTAAGAAAAATATACCAAGAAAAGGCCTTGATATGGACAGTTAATATATCAAAAAAGAAAATATAAAATTTCTTATGTCACATGCAAGATAATGTTTGAACAAATTAAGAACAAAAAATACATGGTCACTAACAACAGAAATCTCTGAATAAAATTTGCAAGTTCATAGATTTTGAATATTTTTTTAATGGGTTAGAGGATGAATTTTTTGGCACATAAAATTTGCTTTGACAAGTTAGTATAAGTTTAAAACCTTTCAATCAGTAACATAAATATTTCACAGAAAATAGTAATCAGGTTCAATTGAGTATGAAGTTAAGGAAACGTGGAATATATGCCCAAGGCACATTTCACACAAGTCTACTGTGCATAAAAAAATTGTGAAGTAAAGGAAAATTTGAAGAAGAAAGTGATGCTAGAAAACAGAACACCAGTAAACCATAAAAAAAGGTGCATAGCAACAGTAAAAACCTTTTCTATTTCAAAAAAATGAAGGGCTGCCTAATCTTCAGCTTGCGACCAAGGAGTGTGTAGTGCTCTACCTCATTTACCCCTCGAATCTCAATTCTAATCTATTTGTGTTCAGTAATACTAATATGTCTCAATGTAAATTTAATCAATAAAAGTTCCCACTACTCCGCCGCGTATCACCGATACCTACAGCCGGAGAAGTATAAAAGTAAGGCCGCTGCTTCACTCGCCTCAAACGGAACTCGCTGGCTGAAGCAGCAACTCATGGCCTTACAAGTGCAAATTCCCATTGGTAAAAAGTTGAATGTAAATGAAGGTAATGAAATAGAGACAAGAATACACTAAAGATTTGCAAAATTGAGTATGAAAACAGCCCTACAAAAAAATAGGATACCAAAATCAGTTTATTTTCAAGCTGTGATAACCAATAAAACACCAAACTAATAATTATAAGAAACTGTAAAAACATCATCTGCCTAAATGCATTTTGCTGTTTAGATTACAGCAAAAATGATTTTTTCATAGGAAAAATATTTAGACTGCCTCATATGGTATATGAGTTTTCCATCACCATTACACACAATGATCCTGAATTCTTGAAAGCTTAAGAAGTAAATTGCTACAATGCCTGTAACCCAACTTATTAACCACATCTGAGAAAAAACATTTTTAAATAATCTTAATCTCTTGATTTAAATATATGATCTGTCTTCCCTACTACACAAATCAGATTATGGAAAAATAACTAATGTATCATGAAAAATTTATGGTATGAATTTGTACTTGTATGCCTCTTTATGGCCATTGTCAAACTCCCCTCAACAAAAATTTTTTACCCCTTGTGACTTTTGAGCTTTGAAACCCAGTGAGAATGTCTTTTTTGAAAAATAAGGAGGTTACTTGATACTCTAAATGTTTTTAGCAATACCAAACAAAAACATGGTACACATCAGAGAAACAGAGAGGCAATTCAAACTGTAATTTCTTTTAGAAATAACCCAAAAATAGAAGCTACCAAAAGTTGAACAAAAATGGCCTCATTCAATATCTCATTAGGAGAATAATTTTATTCCCACATCCTGAACTGAGTAATAGCAGGATTAAAAGAAGTTTATACAATAGATAAAGTTGAAAAATAAAGTTACCAATTTAGAAAAAAAACAATAAGCCAAAAAATGCTTCCCAAAACTTACCAGTTATTTGGTAAATTCTTTTCTCTTAAGAAGTACTGCAAGGCAATGTAAATGATACTTGAAATAAAACAGCAAGTCAAACTGCTCAGTGTGTTTTATTTGGAAGTAATCTTCAATGAAAACCTCAACACTTACTTTTTTCAATGTTTACATAATTGAGCATGCCTCATGTATGGCTTACAGATGTGTTTTCAACTTGATTTGTTGATGTTACTTGAAATTACTAAAACTTACTTGAATGAAAGGTTACCAGCAATGAACTGCTTAAAAGTTGGTTTGAATAATCAGAGGTGCATCTTTTATACAGAAGAATCTGAAAAAATAATCAAGTACCATGAAATATAATACTAATTTGCTGACAATATCAATGAGGTTCTAGAAATTCTTCACACAGATAGAAATGAAGAACGTACTTCTCAATCTGGCTTTATATTTCTGCAACAGACTTCAAAATTCTGTAATTGTCCTTCACAGAATTTATGAGCTTGGAGACCTAAAATTTCACAATGCAAATAAATTGGTCAGCACATTTAAGGGCACTGTCTAGTCAGAAGTCCAAAATTTGTCATGTATATTTTTATTGCTTAATTTGGTAGAGCATTGCATAGTTACCATGCGGTAAAAAATCTTGAAGCATCTGAATTACCTAAGAGGGTAAACGGGGGGAGAAGGAGCGGTGGGAAGGGTCGCATGGTGCGTCAGCGCTCATGTGCTGTACCATTTTACTTAGTTTTGCTTACAGACTATTTATTGCTAATGAGATTTGTACTTATCATTCAGCAGTTCAAAAATTTTTAGGACTCTGCAGCATCAAGTGCTTGGTACCTCGGAAGAACCTCAAGCTTTCACAACGTCAACCGCGCCAATTTCTAGAAGAAATATAGCTTGCAAATGAAAAGACTTTTTCTCAGTACTATAATATGTTTACTGAACAATACAAATATTCAAGCTGTCTTATTTCAAAAAGTTGTCAGCGTAGAGCAATGGTTCAGGAATCATTGGATGCGCAAAGAGTTGGTGAATAAAGAGCCAGAGGATTATTTTGAAATTCTTAATTGTTTTGTATTTACAATGAAAAAGCTACAGAAAAATGAATGATTCTTAAAAAATATCTGAAATTTTATAAAAAACAAAACTATTGCAAAATTCAAAATAATCCTATGACTTTTTATGCACTAACTCTATGCGCATCCAATGATACCCAAATCATTGCTCTACAATAACAACTTTCTGAGATAAGACATCCTTGAAAATAACCCATTTTTCAAGGATGGAAAATGGATACCTTTTCAAGGTACCGGCCACCCCGGACCCAAGATGGCGGCCTCCATCTTGGAGCTGATGTAAACGGACGTCACTAGAAATCTTTATTTATAATTTTCACTAGAAGAACTGCGGCTCCCCCTCACGACACAACCTCTTTACGTTTGTAATAGGAGGTTAGCTTCCGTTATTAATTAATTTCAGCTTGGCGCGCCTGTTTTCTTTGGTGCGTGAAAGCCAACTTCAAAGTTGAATCATTTGAAAATAACGCATCAGCGAGCAGAATGTCATTCTTTTAAAAGGTCTTAAAATCTTCCATAATACCTATCTATGGCAATGAAATTATGGTAAATATTGAGTTGACCATAATTGATTTTCAACTTTTTGAGACGTAAATATAGTTAATGAGATCAAAAGGAACAAGTTTTCTTCAATGCACTTTCTGGCGCAAATGAGTATTTTAGAAGTTATAGCGGGATAAATGAGTTACTGGAACTCTAGTGTTAGAGGCGGGAAAAATAAATAAGGGAAGCAAACATCCTATAACAAGCATAAAAAGGTTGGGTCGTGAGGGTTAGCCACAGTTCTTCTAGTGAAAATTATAAATAAAGCTTCTAACCCACACATTAGGGTGACGACCGCAACCTTGTTTACATCGGCTCTAAGATGGCGGCGCCCATGGTGGTCACCATCTTGGAGCTTATATAGCGGTAAGAGCGGTGAAGCTTTTGCATTTTTCCCGTCTCGGAACAAGTCTCGCTGAGCGGCGAAGCCGCTCAGCAAGAATGAAAACATCGATTATAACTGGAATTTGATGCTGATTCCGAATCTGCAATTTGTTTTGACCGCTCTCGATTTTTTCGATTTTTTGTGATTTTTTTGAATTTTAAATTTATATACATTTTTAATTTTTTTTTTGGCCTGCACCACCTCATGATCCGAACTCTGCCATTCTCAACCCAACATGGTCAGACCGTACCTTGAAGACCTGAGTACCGGATAGGGCTGGGTTCCACCCGACCTGTACGGACATGGCATTCTTAAGGCACCACCTCAGTTGTTGCTAGCCGCCTGGCCCGACCAGGCCGGACTTAGCATTGCATGAGCACATTCACCTCATGATCCGAACTTTGCCTCTCTCGACCCAACCTGGTCGGACTTGGCATACTTTGGCTTGCACCACCTCATGATCCGAACTCTGTCATTCTCAACCCAACCTGGTCGGACTTGGCATACTTTGGCCTGCACCACCTCATGATCCAAACTCTGTCATTCTCAACCCAACATGGTCAGACCGTGCCTTGAAGACCTGAGTACCGGATAGGGCCGGGTTCCACCCAACCTGTACGGACATGGCATTCTTTGGGCACCACCTCAGTTGTTGCTAGCCGCCTTTCCAAAAAAAAAAATCAAAAAAATCAAGAGCGGTCAAAACAAATTGCATATTCCGAATCAGCATAAAATTCCAGTAATAATCGATATTTTCATTCTCGCTGAGCGGCGAAGCCGCTCAGCGAGACTTAAGACTCAACTCAAACTTAAGACTCGACAATTGAGACTCAGCGAGTCTCAATTGGTATGTGTAACTACGTTTATGCATACTAGAATTTCACTTTATTTACAATTCTCACTAGAAGAACTGTGGATACCCCTCACGATCCAACCTCTTTACGTTTGTAATAGGGTTATTCCGATAACTCATTTACCGCTATAACTTGTAAAATACTCATTTGCCCCGGAAAGTGCATTGAGGCAAACTTGTTTATTTTGAGCTCATTAACTATATTCACACATCAAAAAGTTGAAAATCAATTATGGTCAACTCCTCAACATTTACCAAAATTATTAAAATTGTTGACAACATTCAACTCAATATTGACCTAATATTTTTATTTTCCATAATAGGATATAATATACCCATGATTAATGTTGGAGTTACACAAAATAAAGTTCAGCATTCTAGGGTTAATACTACCTAATTTGCAACGGAAAATGTATCAAAGAAAAGTTGTTTATTTTGATCCAATTAGCTATGTCTTGATACCAAAAAGTGGAAAATCAATTATGGTCCTCTCCTGAACATAAACCTAATTTTGGTCGAATTACCAATATTTAATTACCAAAAATGGGAAAATCAATTACTGTCCTCTTCTTTACAAGTACCTTAATTTAAAATGTTTAAAGAACAGATTAATATCAGAAAATTTTGAAAAACTCACGTCAAATTTGATAACCCTTCATGTCCACTGAGCATAGGTTTCCTGATTATTGCGTATTAATTTGGAGTAATAATATGATGTTACTTCAATGACTACTAAAGTCACTTCAAACAAAATGTGAAATTTAATGAGAGGGTTTTGTTCCGATGAGAATGTGTTACGATTGAGTAAACCTTTTGAGTGAAACTTGTGTGTACTGTGTAGAGACAAGGTTTGCCAGATGAATCAGTTAGCTCATGGCCACATTTTACATAAAACGATGCCCAAAATGGTCACTACAAAATTTAAAGACATTTTTTCATCAAAAAATTGCAATACTAATAAACATTTTGACAACATTACGACAAGAGTATCTCGTCGAGATGTTGCAGGTCTTCTGTTTCTTGAATCGGGCGATGTCTTTAAAAATGGCCAAGTGAATTTCTCACGGCCACGTCGTTCAAATTATGGCCATTTTGTGTAAATTGGCCATGAAATGGCCAATCTGGCAATCCTGCACGAGACGCAATCGCTGCGACTACATGATGATGCTCTATTCCCCTTATGTGGATTAAGAGCGTTTTTTTAATTATTACACTGCTGTTCCTAAACATAAACGAATTAATGCTTTTACCCCGAAGTACTCGTTTGAACACTCCAAGGTAATTATAAATTTATTTATGAATGCAAATTGATGGTATTTCAATTGCTTAATTCCTTTTTGTGATGTTTATTGCATCGAAAGGATTATAATACTATCACGAATATATATCAATATATCTAACCTCACCCAACGTATCAATCACACAGAAAAAGTCAAAATGATAAACATCTTCTTATTCATTTATATTTGATTACAAAAGTATGGAAAAATTTTGCACATAATTTATCGTCAGCTTTTGAATTTATGAAATAGATTCAAACTCATTTGTATAAATATTCGTTTCGTTTACTTCATTATAAATTTCAGGTTACCATACGGGATTATCAGCCATTTCTAGTATATCTATATTTGAAAATTTGTTCCCTTGAGCTCTTCATTCTTTTAAATCACTAAGATACTGACTTGTTTTTGAACAAAAGTATTGAAATTGGTTGCTTTCCATCTCAACTGTTCTTCATTCCTGGACTTCTTCAACATGCAACGAAAATTTATCTCTGTACGATTTAGCTTTCTATTCTTTCCTCAAAAACTGCTTTTTTAAGCACATTACTTCAGTTACTTGCACGTTTTCATTTTAACTAGAATTTTCATGGTAGCACCCAACTGTCACCAAAATCAGTAGAGAAGAGACAACATTCATCCCAAATGGCGAAAGTGCGGCGGTATGACTCATCCTTCAATAAACTTCAAATAAAACGCATGTTATACAAGTACTATTTGAGAGTTGCTAACTCGAATGGGTGAAGTAACCCCAATTTTCTAGAAAAAAACAGCTGCACCGTGTTCATTTGATTTTATTCCCGTTGTTCTTAGAAAATGTAAGTTCAACCAACATTGGAATAGAGAATTTTCTGAACATCGTGTCTTTCCTAAATGTTGATTCAACTTGATCGTAAAGAGTATGTTAGATTGCTCCAGCCATGCACTCCAGTAGTAGTAGAAGTAGTAATAGTAGTGGTACTAGTGTGCTTCTGCTAACCCATCCCCTAACCTTGTAAGTTGGGCTACCCCATCAGAGCTCTCCAGCCCTAAATCAGGCTCATGCTAGGAATTATGACCCACTCCTCTCGCAAATACCTAAGATGAGTTCTCTTTCTGCGTGCAGAAGTGAACCGACTACCTCACGTAAGAGCCTGAGGTGCGTGGACCATCGGGAACCGGGATCCTCATTTAACAGAATAAACAACACACTATTTTAAAGTTTCTGAAATATAAGGGTGCTTGATACACAATTAAAGGTAAAGGGAAAGAGAGGATAAATAATACATTTTCCCACCCGATTCCAAAGTTGCATTGTATAGCCTAAGCCTAAGCGTAAACTGTCAGGACGTAACTAAATTTCAAGTATTTTTCAGCATTACGAGTCCTTATTGCGACAATTCATTCCTGCGTATACAGAGTTGCCCTAATACGAGATTATTGTCATACTTTTATCGTAATAAATCTCTCACGTATGCATGCCTAATGGCTTCCTTATTCGAAGCTGGTTTCTTCAATATGTCCGTTGATTTGAATATAATATTAACGGTGTAGTATCTTGGAAGAGGCCTCGCATGGCAGGCTCACAGGATGTCCTTATCACGCTTGGGTTCGGATGGGTCGGAAGCGCCCCGACCGCAGGCGCCGGAAGGTATGGCGGCGAAGTTCTTTGTTACGCACTAGACTTGAGAGCAAGCTGTGTGAACTACGGTGACCTGTAGATGGATAAGTGCCTTACAGAGAGTTTCATTCTCTTCCTCGAAGTGTAAGGCTTCAGAAATTGTAGTTACAGCTGCAATTAAATAAACCTCATGTTGTACTGAAAGAAACGACACAACACACGGTCATGTAGTAGCAGCTTTAAGGGTTCTGATACCTTTGGAATAGCTCACTTAATACCGAGGCCTCTTTCATCAGCTCTGTGCATCATACGTCGATCACGTGATAGCCCACTTCATTGTAAAAGCAATTGTAACTTTGCTAAACAATGGCAATTTTATGCATCGTTAACTATTTAAATCTTGATCATCCTATGATAGAGAAAATTTATTTTGTGGTCTCAAAGCAGTGAAAATATTTTTCATCTGAACTATCAATTACTTCAGCTTCAGCATGTTCTTGAACGAAATTTTACGGTAATTTCCCTGAAACTATCGTAATGAAACCCAGTGAATGGGGGCTTTTCATCGAAGCATTTGGAATACAAGGATGATGTGAGTGATGTCCTGATGTCACTCAGGAAGGACGGGGGACGATATGAGATGTTGAAACCTCACATCTACCGGCGTTCTTAATACTTCGACCGCAACGTGCACCACCGGTGGCCACGGAGGGGATTTTCACAGCTGCTAACCGACCATTAAGCCCCTTTCACACAGAGCGTGAAATCACGCTGCGTGTAAAAAATCATGTAGCGGGATTTCACGCCAAACCTAAGCGGACATAGATAATGTACACTTCTATTCACACGCGACAGGTTTTCACGCAGCGTGAAAGTTCACGCCTGATGCCGAGCGTGTGTCTGCTAAAAACGCAACGGGAAATTTCACGCAAAAGTTTAGCTTTCATTGGTGTTCAAGTCTACCTTGCACACTGAGCGTGTTTTCACGCCACCTCGCAGTGCGGTACAAAGAGTGGGTCAGAGTGGATGTGTTGTGTTATTGTTTATTTCTTACATATCTTTTATATGGATTAGAATACTAAGTAATAGTTTTTTATACTTAAGAAAGATTTTTCATTAATATTGCCATTATTACAACCTACTTACTTAGCAAGATCGAAATACTTTACCTGAGGGTTAAAGCCAGTTTTTCAATAGCAGGTACAGCATCCCTCATCTGCGTGTTGTTGCGGGTTAATTTGCCTTGGACGTATGAGAGCAATTCGTCAAAACTTTCGGCAGACATACGGAAGTAATTGAAGAATTTGGCTTCATCTTCCCTTAATTTTGCAAATAGTGTGGAAAATTCTCCTTCCTGCGCCTTAACTGACTATCTTATGTACCCAGCACCGCCTTCTTCTCTTCCTTTGCTGTCTTTTATACAGCAAGTATAAAAAGAGAGCTTTTTTTCTTTACTCTGAGCAGCCATTATTACCCAGTCCACAAACACTCGTGAGCACTCTCGGAGAACAGCAATGCAAAACGGACAGAATCAAGCGTAAAAAAATGCCTCGTGTGAACGATTCAACGTGAAATCCCGCTGCGTGATTTTTACACGCAGCGTGATTTCACGCTCTGTGTGAAAGGGGCCTTAGTCATAAACACTTTTTTCTAAATGCGTAATTTAAGCTAAATGAAAGTACGATCCAGTTCATGTTCGCTATTTTCAAATTTTCTTCAATTTACTTCAAATTTAAGGAATATTTAACTTCTGTTGAACCACTTGCGGATAAAATATTAAATTCTAAATAGTTCATCAAAAATTCCATACGGCATAAGTCTCATGAACCATAATTTTAGGGAAATTCCCGTACCAAACAATCCGTCTTGAAGCAAAACCACTGCTGTCAGTGAGCTAATTACCGCCGCTGATATCTACACAAACGGACGCCTCCTCAACGGGGCACAGCCGCCGTGCAGCGCACGACACGGTCTGTCTCCTTCCACGTAGGCTGTTCATCTGAAGCAACGGTTCTTGACCTGGGGGGAGTTCCCCACTGGTGGGGCATGGCGGAGTTGCAAGGTGGGGAATGGCGGAGTTGCCAGGTGGGGAATGGCGGAGTTGCCAGGTGGGGAATGGCGGAGTTGCCAGGTGGGGAATGGCGGAGTTGCCAGGTGGGGAATGGCGGAGTTGCCAGGTGGGGAATGGCGGAGTTGCCAGGTGGGGAATGGCGGAGTTGCCAGGTGGGGAATGGAGGAGTGGCCAGGTGGGGAATGGTGGAGTGGCCAGGTGGGGAATGGCGGAGTTGCCCGGTGGGGAATGGCGGAGTTGCCAGGTGGGGAATGGTGGAGTTGCCAGGTGGGGAATAGTGGAGTTGCCAGGTGGGGAATGGCGGAGTTGCCAGGTGGGGAATGGCAGAGTTGCCCGGTGTGGAATGACAGAGTTGCCCGGTGTGGAATGGCAGAGTTGCCCGGTGTGGAATGGCGGAGTTGCCAGGTGGGGAATGGCAGAGTTGCCCGGTGGGGAATGGCGGAGTTGCCCGGTGGGGAATGGCGGAGTTGCCCGGTGGGGAATGGCGGAGTTGCCAGGTGGGGAATGGTGGAGTTGCCAGGTGGGGAATAGTGGAGTTGCCAGGTGGGGAATGGCGGAGTTGCCAGGTGGGGAATGGCGGAGTTGCCAGGTGGGGAATGGTGGAGTTGCCAGGTGGGGAATGGTGGAGTTGCCAGGTGGGGAATGGCGGAGTTGCCAGGTGGGGAATGGCGGAGTTGCCAGGTGGGGAATGGCGGAGTTGCCAGGTGGGGAATGGCGGAGTTGCCAGGTGGGGAATGGCGGAGTTGCCAGGTGGGGAATGGCGGAGTTGCCAGGTGGGGAATGGCGGAGTTGCCAGGTGGGGAATCTTGTGCATTTTTTCCACCCACAAAGAAATCAAAAGTATTTCAAAATCTAACACATTACATTCAAACGTTGCCTAACTTTACAAATCACAAACATTTACAGACTGTTTTAATAACAAAAAAAACCACAATGAGGTATAGTATGTCATGTTTGGGAAAAAGTGACAACCCTGCTATGCTAGGAATGTCACATAAATAAAATAAAGTTGCTGTTGTGGGGAATGGAGGGTTGGCTTACCAGAAAGTGGGAATTGGAGAAAAAAAGGTTAAGAACCAATATTCTAAAGCAACAACGTCCAGAAGATCTGAAGTTTCAGGATCACTAACTATTGTATTTCATGCCATACAAAACACGAACATTGATGCTGTGTTGTTTGAAGGCACCTAAATCAAGTATTTCATACCGTACAAAACACGAACGTTGACGCTATGTTGTTTGAAGGCACCTAAATCAAGTTCACTTGGAAGCATCAAGGGCACAGAACAAAACAAGTCGCTCATATGAGAGGAAACTTCAGATAATCAGAAACAAACATCTAATTTCAAAGTGAGTAATATCACACGCATAAAATAAATCTTCAATTTCAAAGTCAACTTGTGCAAAGACTTAAAACAAACAATTGAATTACTTATGGATACCTGCAAAGCCGTGCAAGATAACTAAATACTCAAATTCATATCGAACGAAAAGAACAGCACAACACACACACGAGCAAATAATGTAAGATTATAGATTATAGGTTGGTTTAAGCCTCCCTAACCGCTACAAAAAGGGCGTATCGAAGAGAGGAAGGAAAGAAGCACCATTAAGTATAGCGATAAGAAAATACAAAATCTATGCAGAAGGGACCTAAAAACAGTAAGTTGAAAAAGAAGTTCATGAAACAAGATAAAAGTTGACGACGAAAGTAGTAGGTGCTGAAAAAACAGGACAGCAGTGAACCGAAAAAAGATGGTCCTTAACATAACAAAAACACTTTCATTTAAACAAAAAGAAGGCCTACCTAACTCTCAGCTCGGGCCCGCACATTGTCCCCCTGGGAGCGCTAATTACCATAGATATAATAGTTGTGTCTCCCTGAGGGGATGAGCAAATTGTAAAAAAAATTGTACATCGTACAAACGACCACAAAAATTAGCGCACTCAATACGTGAATTTGTGAACGCCAGAATTTTTTGGTAATAAATCTTAAAATTAAGCAGGCATTATATAAGCACACTGATAAGAAAAAAGAAACCATTCATTTAAAAAAAGTTGATACAGAAATGTATTACAACATGTTTGATTTCACAAATTTCTCAACATGAAGGTCCTTAATTGATAAACAAACGATACGAGGTACCGTGTCAGGCTTAAACTATGTTATTGGGAGAAATGAACACAATATATTCTCTTGGATATTTCTGCCGTGGCAAGATTAGATTATTAGTTAGTTTAAGTCTCCCTATCCTCAACGAATGAGATCCAAAGAGAGGAAGGAAGAAGGCATCATTTAGTTTGGAGTTAAGGGAACGTGGGATCTAGGCAGAAAGGGCATAGAAACAGTAAGATGAGAAAGAAGTTCATGAAACAAGATCGAAGCTGAAGAAGAAAGTAGTAGGTGCTTAAAAACCGGGCAGCAGCGAACCGAAAATAGATGGTCCGTAACAAAACAAAAACCTATGTTATTTTAACATAAAGAAGGCCTACCTAATTTTCAGCTCGAGCCTCACATAGTCCCCCTGGGAGCGCTAATTCACATAGAAAAAGAAAAAACTTTTATTTTCCAAGTTGCCACATGAGATACATGCCAACATATTGGGTTTTAAAAAGTTTCTTAATATAGGACGTGATAAAACAAAAGTTCCATACGAGGAGTACTAATTGACAAACCATCAGAGGTGTACAAATAGATAAGCCATACGAGGCATAATAAGATACAATAGTTGTGTCCCCCTGAGGGGTCTGCCGAGGCAAGATGGTTGCAAGCAAATAAATACTTACCGAGCAATTCTCGGGAGTCCTCCTCTCTGCAAGTTGTAACGACAGAACAAAAGGACTGCTGTTAGGACGGATGTAAATAAATTTGGGGTAGGTACCACGGTAGAGGAAACAAGGTAGGTTCAAACCGGTCATTTTTTCGTTGACGGTGTGGTTTTGCTGACGTCACGGCAACGAACCAATGGCAGCGCTCATATTGTATCTGGTAGCACTGCTACCCCCAAACCTGGCTCCACTATTGGCCTAACGACATGGCGTTTTGGTGACGTCATAAAGTTTGTTTGAAATAAAGCCATTGTATTGGCTAGCCGAACAAGAGGTGTATTTTATCCCATAGAAATAACACTGCCTTGTTTCCTCTACCGTGGTGGCTACTTAGGAAGTTAGGCGGTGGTTATTTCCATCTGCGTTACAAAAAATGAACTACGCAATGTAAGAGAAAGTAAATTAGTGAAAACACAGAATTCAAATTTTACACACTGTGAAATTGGGTACAACACATCACACAATCTGCCTGCTGGGGGGCAAGAGTGCAGTTGCTATATACAAATTAGAAGGTCAAGTTAATATCACGCTATTGAAGGCTGAATATTAATGTTTAAACAAAATAACTAAGTCCTATCGACTTCAATGACAAAGTCTTAATAATAGTCTAAAGTACTCAAAGGTAAGTCATAAGTCCTTATGACCAAGTTTTAAAATCCGCCAACAATGCACACGTTTCATGAGCCAGTAGGCCTCACAAATCGTGAGGTGGGCGCCAAAAATAGAATCGATCAAAAATCGCACCTCAACAACAGGCTCTGCTGAGGCCTTGCGGCTTGCGTTCAGCCGGCATCTAATTAATTTAAATTATTCAAACAATTTCTTAATCACAAGTGATACAGCAATAGATTGTCTCTTAAGAGTGCTCGTTGTAGCCAAGTGGATAGAAAGAACACGCATGTTAAGCCATCGCCAAGATAGGTGGACTCGTGCCTCTGTACTACAGAAGGAAATAATGCTTCCTCAAGGCCCTAATACACGAGCGCTCTTCACCGTCACCGATCCTTGAGTGCCGCTTAGCCCCACCCACTGCACGCCAAAATGAGCCTAATTGCGAGAGCGGCACCGATCCTAATCGGCATATCAAGCAAGTTAGATATTTTTCCTCATGAGCGTCAGTGACACTGAACGGTGACGGTGAATACGCTCGTGTATAAGCCCGGCAGCGATGATTCAGACGTTGCGAAGGGAGATTGTGACAAAGCAGCACTCCCTGTGGTCACGTGATTAGGTTTCCAACTCGATTAATAATTACAAGCAGTACCCATGCTTATGGAATATAAAGCTGGATTCATATAAAATAGATTGGTAAAAGAAGACGTCTACCAACAGATAAGGAAACAACTACATTAATTTCGATGATCAATATTGAAAGAAAAAATACAGACATTGAGGGCACAATATCGGAAAGATACTTCTACAATGATAAAATCTGCAAAATCCGGTACAGGAACTGAGGAAAATTATGTACCTAAGTTTTGGTGTTTTGACATGCAGAAATTTTTAAAGGATGATATTTGCGACACAGTTTAGCACATGATCACGTACAGAGTGGGCAGTATTTGAATACTTTTCAGGATTTAAAAAAATATTTGTAAATACTCCTGCCACCATGCTTTTATTAAGCTGGACTTATGCAAAAATTTCGCTACTTAGCTTTAGCATTAGCTTCTTTAGGCAGTAACCTGGAATTCCAAAAAATATTGGAAGCCATTTGCAGTAACGAAAAAACTATTGACGAATCTTAACTTGACCTTGCAGAACCAGCAAAGTTTTCTGGTTGTTCTGCCATCTTCTTGAGAATTAAATAAAAGTCAGCAAATCTTACTTTCTCTCTTATCCCTGAACATTAGGAAGATTCTACAGAATAAATCAGCCTCAGAAAATATGGCTTTATCAGTGATCTAAACTCCGATTGAAAATGGAATAAAACCTCGATCGGACGCAATTTCCTGGTATTAGAGAAACTAAATGATCACCCTCAAGATGCAAGAGACATAGAAATACATGTCTAAATTACGCGCAACAAAAGTTCGCTATAAAGTCAACAACGAAGAACTCCGCCTCTAATGAAAGCGCTGCTAAGCCGGTGACAAAAGCAGCATTCTTCCCGAGAAGAGGGGCTATCTCAAAAAAATTAAATTATCCGTCCAAGAATAACTGAACATAGGATGAATTACGCACCGATAAACTTGCACATCACTTTGACGACCTGAACAAGAATAAGTTTTTCCGTCGATGAAGAAAAATATCATCCGATCTCATCCATCCTCAGGGAAACTATCGAACCTCTCAAAACCTGGGAGCAAGAAACCAAGGGCTCTAGCTTCAGCAACTAACTTTCCTCAGGTATCTCTACAACAGAGACATTTTCCAGAAGGTGGTGCACAAACAGGGACCATCCCTGTTATCTATCACCACCCTTCCGTGAAAGTGTCGAGGGTTCGAATACCAGAGCTGTGTGGCGCTTCCTCGTTGGTTACAGAATCAAACTCAAAGCACAATACCCCGCTCTACCCAGGTGTCTGAAATGAGTCTCGATCTTGTCCGGGGTAAACCATCGTGGCGTCCAGGCGTAAGTTATAAGGCATTTGAAAAACAAATGCACAAGTTGATATTTATCAGGCTTGATTGGAAATTAAGCATCCTTGAATGCCGATGTTTGTTAAATCTAGTACAATGGACACATTTGAGTATAGCTACTTCTGGGTTACCGAAGTCATCATTCTGCATCGATCATTGAAGTCATCATTCTGCATCAGTCACCAAAGTCATCATTCTGCATCAGTCACCAGTCGTCATTCTGCATCAGTAACCGAAGTCATCAGTCAATACTGCCAACATTGTGCATCACCTAACTCAACACCGTTGCAATGCATGACTGCTACACAGCACACAGTCAGGCAGCACTACTCAAAGCTGTGCGCATTGCGACCCCTCAATAATATCATTCACACATCAAATTTCAGTACATAGGAATTGAAATGCAATTTTGACTACTAAATGACACTAAAACTCATAAGTTTGCATTGTTTAAAGGGATATTGTTCCCCACTGTGACAGCCTCTCTCACGGGTGAAGTCGCAGTGCTTCTTCCACTTTTTGGGTAGGAATAAGCGGGGAGGATATTTTCGAAGATTGAGATTAAGATTATGACTATAAGTTAGTTTAAGCCTCCCTAACCGCTACAAAAAAAAGAGCGTATCGAAGAGAGGAAGGGGGAAGGCACCATTTAGTATGGAGATGAGAGAATGAGGAATCTATGCAGAAAGGTCATAGAAACAGCAAGATGAGAAAGAAGTTCATGAAACAAGATCAAAGTTGAAGAAGAAAGTAGTAGGTGCTGAAAAAACAGGACAGCAGTAAACCAAAAAAAGATGGTCCGTAACAAAACCAAAAACCTATTCTATTTTAACAAAAAAGAAAGCCTACCTAGCCTTCAGCTCGGGCCCTCACATTGTCCCCCTGGGAGCGCTAATTCCCATAGATACAATAATTGTATCCCCCTGAGGGGGGATATTTTCGAAGAAGCCAACCTTTACCGCGTTGGTTAATTCACAGACACATTCTGTTAAAATTAAATACTTTATGGAATACTAACCCTTTACTTTTTCTGGCATTATCACAATTGACATTTATTCAGCCAGCACACAAATAACTATGCCTCTTCTTTGCCAACAGCAGTGAATCTTTACTGCCGCCTTAGGTTGCTGTCGCGCAACGGACGTTCTTTTTGGAGGAATATAACTCCATTACTCAACTTGCACACCTTCCTTTTAGCGTGTTTACTTGCCTGATGTCGTTTAATACTTCTCTTATAAGCTGAAGAAAATTCGCACAACCTACACTCAAACGACTTCCCTATACCGTGCTTACTCGCTTGATGTCGCTTAAAATTTGTCAAATAAGGTCAAGAATATTTGCACATCTTACAATTGAACACCTTCCCCATTCCGTGCTTACCAGCTCGGTGTTGTTCTAAATTAGCACTATAGGCAGAATAGTGGTCGCAGAACTCACATTTGTACAGACGCCCTTTACCGTGATGACTCGTCTGGTGTGATTTTAAACTTGTCATACATACAGCTGTGTATTTGCAGAACTCACATTTGATCAGTTCACCAATGCCATGAACACGAGAATGATGTCTCTTAAGAGTGGTTATATGGGCGGTAGTATAGTCACACACCCTGCACTTCAACGGTTCCCCTTCACCTTGCTTGATAAGTTTATGCGCCTTCAAGGTACTTTGTAAAGCAGTACCGTACTCGCATAAGTTGCACTTCAACATCTCACCAATCCCGTGCGCACATTTTTTGTGTCGACGCAGTTTACAAGTTTCAGCAGCAGTATAATCACAAAACTCACAAAACTTCAGCTGTTTTCCTAAAGCACTGTTGCACAAATGTTGCTTCAAATCTTCTTCAGAACCAAATCGGTAATGACACAACTGGCATTTGTGCAATTTTCCTTCCTCGTGTTTCCTTGCTATATGAAAATTCAAACACTTCAAGCTAACAAAAGTGCTTTCACAAAACTTGCACTTCAAGAAAAATCCCAATTTATGCCTGCCACGGAGGTGCAGCTTCATTAGGCCCCTCCTACCAGTGGAGTAATCACAATGTTCACACAGTAAGGGCCGTGATACGAGTCTGTCAGGAGGTGCGGCCTCAACACCACTGCCACTACCCGACACATCTGATGGTAGCGAGTCACTGCTCCCTTGAGATGCTCCAGCTGGTCCCTGTTGAACAGCACTTGTGTTGCACGCACCAGAGCTGCCGTCCCCTCAACTTGTCCTCTGCTTCTGCGTGTCCTGTGCTTGCCTCAGTGCTGTCATTGTCTACTTCTCTCTTGAAGGTGAGGGTGGAGGGGGCAGCACACGTACTGGTCTGTAAGGGAAAACTCATTTTAATACCAACACACATCACTAGAAAATACTCAGAATGGTTTTGCAAACATACGCTTTTAAAATATTTGGGAATTAAGATAAATAAAATACAGAAACTATTTTAAATTGTGCATTCACACAAAATATCTTTCCTACACCTCAGGTAAACCAAACCAAAACTGTGAAATTAAACCCAGTAAACAATAAATTTTGTTAAAACCTTAGAATATTTATAAGTTAAAATACATTAGTACACTCGGAAATCATAACTGATCATCCATAAATGAAAATATATTAATTAACAAACATACTGCCAATTTTTTGAGGGATTTCACAATTTATTTGAATGATTGAACCAACAAATGTGGATTGACAAAATGATGAGTTTTCTCATTAAATACCAATTGCTTAAGACTATGTAGGTTTTAAAGAGAAATGTCATAAAATCTACTAATGAAAAAAAAGGTAAAACCAGAAATGTAAAGCTCTTCTAATAATTTCAAGTTTCAAATATTAGCAGTGTGGAAAACTCAAATAAAAGTGAAAAAAGGCAACAGAAAACATGAAGCAACAAGTCACAGCACCTGAGGTTCCTGGTCCCAGTCAATGGGTTCCTCCTTCACAGTGATGGCTTCCAGCTCAGCATCAAGCACCTCCCTTTTGATGTTCACTGCATCAGCTGCATGCAATTCAAGGGCTTAAGAAACATATGACACTAAGGATATAAATTCAGTGATATACATTCCCAAATGATCACTAGATTTTACATGAATGAATTTCTTATTGTTTGAATTTGAACACAAAATGGGCTAAATTTGTTTTCTTTCAACATTGATGATAAAGGAAATGAAATGATGCTTATGAAAGATATATACGAGTAGCTAAACTTTTATCCGTATAAATTAAATTTGCTGCGCTAGAATATTTTTTGGGATAAGTGAAAAATTATGAAGTATAGAATAAAACACTGATGATGTATATTCAAAAATTAATTCATTCAAGAAGGTTATTAAATTATCGACGTTTCAATGAATTAGAATGATAAAAGGTATATCTCCTTAGATACATTCAAAGAAGCAAATATGGATTATAAAACTATTGCATACTTGATCTACAATTCTACGTAAATTTACACTGGACGTCGTGAAATATTTTCACCATACATCAATAAATAAAGTTTTTCCTATTGTAAGGCCTTTATGGTGTTGCTGCTTCGGCCATTGAGTACCGTTTGCGGCGAGTGAAGCAGCGGCCTTACTTTTATACTCCTCCGGCGGTTGGTATCGGTGATACGCAGTGGAGGAGTTGGGAACTTCTTATTGGATAAATTTACATTGGGATATATTAAGGTTACTGAACATAAAGAGACTAGAATCGAGGTTTGAGGGGTAACTAGGGTAGAGCACTACAAGTACCCTCCCCCTAGAGAGAAAGGAGTTCGAACGATACAATGTAGTAAAATGAAATGATGATGCTGCAGAGCGTTGATGTCGAGCGAGGAGACGGAGCGAGGAGACGGAGCGATGAAGCCGAGTAATGAAGTACGAGCGATGAAGCCGAGCGATGAAGCCGAGCGTAGAGTCCGTGCGTAGAGGCCGTGCGTTGCGAGTAGGCCGAGCGATGCGATGAGGTCGTGCGATAAGGCGGAGCAAATAGGCCGTGCTGTAGACGTTTTGGGGGCTCGGTTGAGCATTTTCGCGCTTGGTAAACGTTCTTGCGGTGCTTGAAACACCTAGCGGAAATTGTGATTGGATGCTGCACAGGTTGAAGTTAGAAAGCAGCGATGGGTGCTGCTGAGATCACCAGGTGGAGTGGGCAGGCACTGTAGAAACATCGGCCCGACGGTGAAACCGCTGGAGAGCTGCTGGGTCACCAGTTGTCAGGGGCAGGCAATGTGGAAGCCTAGGCCCAATGGCGAACCCGCTGAAGAGCTGCTGCGGCCGCCAGTTGTTGGGGCAGGCGATGAAGAAGCCTCGGCCCGTCGGTGAAGTAGCTGGAGGGCTGCTGCGGTCATCAGTTTTTGGAGCTGCTGGGGTCACCATTTGTAAGGCCAGGTTGATGTTTCGGCCAATGGGTGTCACTCTGGGGTCACCAATTGTAAGGCCTTTATGGTGTTGCTGCTTCGGCCATTGAGTTCCGTTTGCGGCGAGTGAAGCAGCGGCCTTACTTTTATACTACTCCGGCGGTTGGTATCGGTGATACGCAGTGGAGGAGTTGGGAACTTTTTGTTGGATAAATTTACATTGGGATATATTAAGGTTACTTAACATAAAAAGACTAGAATCGAGGTTTGAGGGGTAACTAGGGTAGAGCACTACACTATCAATGTCTTCACTCATGTATACTTACAAATTAATTTCCAGTGAATGATCATAACAGTGTGTTTGCTATTAGCTTCTTACAGTTTACAGAAGTTAAAAAATACTTTTCAATAAAAAAATTCAACTTGTTCTAGAGGAATGAATTGAATAGAATTAAAATTCAATTTCAAGCAACTATTTCTATCCAAAATATTTTAGAATTTGAGAAAAAACTGATCCAATACCTTGTTTCTAACCTTGCTGGCATATAAGGTACCTAATTTTAATTTTTGCAGTTTTCCAAGCACAATATGTATGCATTGAAAAATGACCAGAGTAAACTGAGGATGTATCACAGCTGCACCAGAGTCAAGTCTCACCTTGATCTCTGCACTGTGCTGGAGCTTCCCTCTTGATGATGTCATGCCTGCCCCTCAGATGCTCCACTGCAGCATCTGTGAGCTTGTGCACCATAACCACTGCACGCTTCATGCTGTTGGCACACACACAACAGAGTAATAGGAGACTTGAATGCTCTATTGTAATAACTAACTTTGTACACATCTTTGTGTAAATGACATGGAAAACCATTCTTTTAATTAAAAAAAAAAAAACTCCGGACAATATTGATTTTAAAGTTGTCAACAATTGTGTTATTTTATTGCCTATAATTACTAAAGGAACACATTTAAAAATGTTTTACACGAACGACATTTTGCTCGCTGAAGCGTTATTTTTGAGTTATTTAAATTTTAAATTTTCGTGTTCCTTAGCCGTTCCAGTCATTGCACACTTGAGCTGTAAGAGTAGGTTTGGGTACTTTGTAATTTTTTATTAGCCGACCCCGTGGAGCCTAAACCCACTTCTACGATATTTTAGTTAATAGTACAATAAAGGTTATCACCCAAAAATATTCGCCGGAACATTGTTGGAACACGCTCTGCTTTTGCACGGGAAACCCATTATATGAGTGCCGTTCCTATAACTTAAGGGAATCTACTACCATGGACTTGATCCAATAGTTCAAACTTCTCTGTACACAATTCTATTGCACCTATGGGAACGAAAATTTACACATGGATGTAAAATTGAATTCAAAACACATTTGCTTTTATAAAATTTTTGATTTTCGCAAAAAAATTTGATATCACGATTATTAGAAAAATATATGTACTTGCGAAAAACCCTACCCACTCTATACAATTTTCAATGTAGAAGCGTGATTTTGATCTCATTCGACGCGGAAAGACGGTACCAATTTGGTCACGTAGGATTTTATTGAATTTCAGATTAGAAAAAAAATTATTATTACATATGTCAAAAAAATGTATTAAAAAGAAAAATCCAAAATACTTTTTCTAATCCCATATTGCTGGATTCTATCGCAACTAGGTGAACAAAAATAAATACCAATATGTAAAATTGAATTTTAAACACATTTGATTCCAAGAAAAATTTTTGAAATTTGTGATAGAAAAGTTATTGGGCGAACATATATATAGATTTTTTCTGCGCAAAACCAAATACCTTCTACAATTTTCAATGTAGAAGCGTGACTTGGTCTCATTCAATGCGGTTTGACGGTGGCAACAGCCTACCGAAGCAAAATTCTATTTGAGTTCCGAATTGAATTTTATTGGGAGAAAACTGAAATTTAAAAAATTGCAATGTTGGACTTGTGTAACAATAACTTTTTTCTAGTTTGAAATGCATAAAAATCTTACGTGACGAGGTTTCTAATGTGTTTTCGCATTGAATAAGGCCAAAATCAAGCTTCAGCTTTGAAAATTGTAGAGTGAGTAAGGTTTTGCGCATATATATTTATATTTTTTCTATGTTCATACAATGACTTTTTTTCTATGGCAAAAACTGAAAATTTTTATAGTAGTAAATGTGTTTGAAATTCAATTTTACAAATCTGTATGCATTTTTGTTAACCTAGTTGCAATAGAAATGGGAAAAAATTAGTTTTTAAAATTTAGTTCATTGGGTAAAGTCGAGGGTAGTAGATCCTTTTAAAAGTTGAATAACTCAAAAACTAAGCATTTGCAAGCAGAATGTCATTCATGTAAAACGTCTTAAAATCTACCATATTAACACTCTGTGTCAATAAAATTATTAAAATCATTGTCAACATTCTTTTCAATATTGACCAATTTTAAGACGTTTTGCATGAATAACATTGTGCTTGTAAATGCTTAGTTTCTGAGTTATTTAACTTTTAAGCTATAGGAATGGCACTCATGAAATAGGTTTCCCTCACAAAAGCAGAGCGTGTTCCAACAATGCCGCAACAGCGCGAAGCGTGACTAACTGGCTAGCTCGGTGAACATAAGCAAAACCGTAGGAGTGAATACCCTAGATTTAAGTTTTAACTACCCCCAGTCTTGCTAATATTTTTGGGTGATAACCTTTGTATTATTAACTAAAAAATCCTAGAAGTGGGTTCAGGCTCCACAGGCTCCACAGAGTTGGCTAATAATCAATTAAAAAGTACCCAAACATACTCTAACAGCTCAAACGCACGACTGGAACTGCTATGGAACACAAAAATTTAAAAGTTAAAACCCACAAAAAATAACGCATCAGCGAGCAGAATGTCATTCATGTAAAACACTTTATGCGGCATCTCCGCACATGTTATCTGTAGTAGCTTTGTCTGTATCTGGAAGACACCAATAAGAAGCCGCTCTGTCGAGGCCAGGTGCTTAATCTCTCATCATACCTCCTCCTGCCAACACCTAGCCAAATAAACTTCGCCAAGCTCACCATACTTGTTTCTCTGACCGCACATTAAGTGGTGGCCAGTCAAATTTTATTTGCCAGTTGAATAGGAGTGTCAGTAGAGGTGTGTGAATCACTTTGATTTCAAAATTTGAAGCTTTAATTGATAGAAATTCACGTTTTTGCTGTGGAGCGGCAAAATTTTTTTTTGACGCCTGGTAGAAATCTGTGTCGTGCGTTGAAGCAGTCACGTGTGGACTGAGTGTTATTGTTGACAATTTTAACTGTATAATTGTGCTGCTAAAAATTTTAAATTTGCAGGTTTAGGGACGCTAGTTCTTATTTCATTGGAAGTTGGTGATAAAGAACTGATTTGTTTGCTATGGTTCTTCAACGTGTGTGATTAATTAGTTTTGTGTGTTATAACTGCTTTTACGTTGGTTATTATCATTCTAACTGTTTTTAGGGTGTTTATTACCATTCTCGGTGTACAATATTAATTTTTAAATGAATTTTAAGTGAATTTTGGTAGTGAATTGTTAATTTTTAGTAGAATAGGATATTTTTCGAAGAAAAACGACACATGTCGGATTTCTCTGATTCTTTGGACAGTGAGGACGAAGTAGTTAGAACTAAACCTACTGTAACTAAATACGGACGAGTCAGTACTCCAAGGGTGACTACGGAGCCAGTAATTAGCAAAATGACGACTCCTACGGCAGCGACAGCTGGACCAAGTGCTAGTGCTGGACCTAGTGACGTTAACGCGACACAACTTGCACGTGATATTGCTGCAAACCTAAATGTACCTTCTGTCGGAACAATAATGACTAATGCGGAGCTTCCTACGTTCCGTGGAAGACGTAGACTTCATGATGGAGAGTTCCTAGAGAACAAAACATTCTCGACACATATCCAAAATCTTAAGGCTTATTTGAGTTTGTTGCCAGATGCCACTAGTGATGAGCGTAGAAAGGAATTTTTAGTACGATCTGCAAACAAGAACGTCGGCGACTTCAATAGTGTAGTAACTAAGCTAGTTAACGCCGACTTAAATTATTCTTTCGATCAGGTCGTTCAGATACTTGAGGACATTTACGTTTCGAGGGGAGAGAAGAGTATCCATGCATTGGCTTGCGATCTAAACGAGTTAAAATTAGTTAAAAATAATGCACTTGCTGCTCAGATCGTGAACGCGTTTTCGAAAATAAGGAAGCTAACCGAGAGTATTCTTAATTCAAACTCGTTAGGGTGGCAGCGCCACAGTTATTTCCAAAACTGCACGACTCAGGCTGAGTTAAAAAAATTTGTAGGCGACAGCATGTCGTACAGTTTGGCTTTATCAATTTTGGGTCCACTCTTTGATGAGTCGTTCGCTAGAAAGATTTTTGAAACACAATTTTCAACGGCAGAGGAATTGTTAGCTAAGTTAATTTCCGCAGTGCGAAGTCAAAGCGAGTCTAAGAAAATTCTCGCACAAAAGTATCAGGTCAGACAGGACAGTGAGAGTTATGTAGGTGAAGTGACTAGTGAAGTCGAGGAAGTTTTGGAAGAGCAAGATCAATTCCAGGAGCACGAAGTGTACTACGGAGGTGTCGGAAATTATCGTAGGAATTTTCGATCAGGAATGAGGAGGATTGTTCCTAGACCTTGGCTAAATAGAGGACGAAGTAGAGGCAGAGAGTTTAACAGTTATGTAGGAGATAGAGGACATGGTTCCTTAGAATGTAACTGGGTTAAATCAGATAGCGGTAGTTCTGGGGTTGTAGGAAATTCCGGAGGAAATTCGGGCACGAAAAAGCCCGGGTTCCCGTACTGTAACTCCTGTTCGATGGTAGGGCACTTTGAGTGCCGACCTCAAAGAGGTCAAGTTCAAGGAGGTCAGAGAGGATGTTTTGCCTGCGGCGGAACTCACGTAGTAAAGAACTGTAGAGCGAGCGGTTCGGAGATCCGTAACTATAGGGCGTATTTACGCGGCAGAGGTAGTACGAACCGTGGCCAAAATGAAGTTCATTGGGCGGAGAGCAAGTCAAGCGATTTTTTAAACTAGGTGAAGGTAGTAAGGGGGATTTGAAACAGATTGAGCCCGAGTTAATTAGCGGTACCAAACTCGTTAAACTGGAGACCGTGGCAAGCCCAGATACCACCGAAATAACCAAATCGTATGTTGACCCTGTGTTTAACTGTAAAAATAGATATAGTTTATTACAAGAAGAAGAGCTTGAAAATGACCATTGTCAAGGCAAAACGGTGGAATCATATTTTTCTGTGTCCGTTGTAAAGAATGTTGATAAGAATTCTGGATTAGTGTCATTTAAGGAGTGCAACAAGCCGACTATAATTATTCGAAATAACGATCAGTATCTAAATGCTTTAATTGACAGTGGATCGGAGAAGTGCCTTATTAGTTACAGACAGATTAAAAATTTGAGTGATGAAGTCAAGCCGAGTAAATTAAGAGTCAAGGGAATAAGCGGAAAAAGCGACGTGACCGGTGAGGTAGAGTTATCCATTAAAATCCCGGGCACAAGTAAAGTAATTAAAACAAGTGCACTTATTGTTCGTGAAGCCAAATTTAATTATGATTTAATTCTAGGCCGTGACGTCTTAAAAGACGCCGTAATAAACTTCAGAGAGAAGGAACTTCTTTGGAATAATGTTGCAATTCCTTTTCAAGATCTAAATGTGGAACCTCTGTTAAGCAGAGAAGCTGTAATGCAAAAAATAGTGAAGAGTGATTGTCTATTATCAGAGATTGCGGTCGCCAGAAAGACCAAGAGTCAATTAAAAAATGATGGCTGCGGCAGAAACAATGCTGACTGCGGCAGAAACAATGCTGATTGCAGGAGAGAAAATGCTGACTGCAGGACAATGAGAGCTGAGGTAGCTCAGAGACAGAGCATGAGAGCTGCGGTAGCTCAGGCACAGACAATGAGAACAAAACAATTAATTGTTCATTGTAATCAGGCTGAAGTACCTGGTAATTCGCTTAACGTTGTTTATGGGTTCATTAGGAAACCAATTGTAGGAGAATATATGGTTCTCAAAAGATGTTTTGACAATGGTGCTTTAATAGCTGACTCAATTGTGCAAGTAAATGAAGACGGTGTGGTACCTGTCATGATTCTAAATGCTAACGAGGAGACGTTGTACTTCTCTGAGAACACGATGCTATGCAACGTGGAATTGATAAAATCTGATGATATTGAGAACGAAATGTATTTAACAAGTGTTGACACAGCGCTCAGAGATGCGTGTGAGGTTGAAGTAAATTTTGTCGCGGGGTCAGATACGATGGAAGTTAAATCGACATGTGGTGGAAGGAATGCCATAGTTGATAGGAAACTTTGTTCGGAAGCTGATACTCGTGGCAGAAATGCAATTTCAAGTAATTCGGGAGTAATTAATGCCGAAATAAATGTAGGTTTAATGAAAGGAGGTGTAAGAAGTGGAGAAGGTGGAGAAAAGGAGTTACGACGTAACTTGACCATAAATGATATTTCCTGTGATGAAGAAGACATCCAATTACCTTTAGTTAATTTGTTAAATAAATTCCGTGACGTAGTGACTTTGGAAGGAGAAAAAATAGGTGTAACCAATATTTTGAAGCATCATATTCAGTTGAAGACTGATGCGCCCGTGTTAAATTTAGCTCCCTACCGCATACCTCATAAGTACCAAGAGGAGGTAATGAGAATAACTAACGATATGCTCGACCAAGGAATAATAGAGGAGTCGTCTTCCGAGTTTAATTTCCCTGTCATTGTAGTTAAAAAGAAGTCAGGCGATTTACGGCCCGTTATCGACTTCCGTGCTTTGAATAAAGTGTTAATTAAACATTCATATCCCATTCCCCGCATTGACGATATCCTAGCAACGTTAGGAGGTAACACGTGGTTCTCTAACCTTGATTTGCGCAGTGCATTCCATCAAATTGAATTAGAAAAAGAGAGTAGAAAGTACACGGCATTTAGCGTAAATTACCGCAAGTACCACTTCTGCCGGGTACCCTTCGGTCTTTCTACCTCGCCTGGAATATTCCAAAGAGTTATGACATCTGCTCTTGCACCCATTCTGGGTAAACTAGCCTTCGTCTTCCTAGACGATATATTGGTATTCTCGAAAAACAAGGATCAGCACCTGGCTGATATAGAAATTGTCCTTAACATGCTGCGGTCCGGCAAATTATCCTTAAAGCTTGAGAAATGCCATTTCTTCAAGAAAGAGCTCGAATATCTGGGCCATATAATTGCCGCAGATGGAATTAAATGTAAATATTCAAAAAAATTACAAGAATGCCGAGCGCCAACCAATGTTAAAGAATTACAACAGTTTTTAGGTTTAGCGAATTATTTCCGCAGTTTCCTACCAAATTTCGCTGAGATAGCAAGTCCCTTGTATACCCTTTTGAGGAAAAATGTAATTTATACTTGGACTGCCGAATGTCAAAAAAGTTTTGAGTTTATGAAATCTCTCTTGACTTCTGACACAGTTCTGAGACATCCCGACTATACTAAAGACTTCCATGTTTTCACAGACGCTTCCAATTCAGGAATTGGTGCTGTTTTAATGCAAGCAGATGATTCAAGCGACAAAATTCTAAGACCCATAGCTTACTATAGTAAAAATTTAAACTCCAGCCAGCGTCGATACGCGACTACGAAAAAAGAATTCTACGCGATACACGCGGCCTTAAAACATTTTAGATACTTAATTACAGGGTATACGGTTCGCGTCTACACCGACCACCGCCCTCTTGCACCACTGTTTAATAAAAAATTACCCGACGATACCAGTATGTCCCGCTGGTGCATCAATGTAAATTCCTATGACCCGGTTGTTAAATACCTTCCTGGGAAAGAAAATGTTGTGGCTGACTATTTGAGCAGATTACCTATTAATAACGAGAAACTAACCCTTAAAGAACTAAATTCTTGTGACGATTTGGAATCAGAGATTGAATCGGAAGTTTGCATTGCAGAGACACGTGCACGAAAGCGACAGACGCACGCACGCATGACGAACGACGAGGCAGATGACCTGCCGGTTAGAGACAGTCTTGACCGAGACAAAAACGCTTGTCCCAAGCTGCTTAGTTACGTACCAACTGAAGCTGAGATATCTTGGACGATTAAGGAATTTATCGACGAACAAAACAACGACGCTTTCTGTATAGAGATTAAGAATGCTTTGTTGCATGACAGTGTTTCGACTATTCCTGACTTAGATAAATTTATGATGTTAAATAATATTCTTTATAGACGTAGAGAAATTGATAATCGACCGAGCACAATTTTGACTGCAGTTGTTCCTAATTCATTAATGAGTAAAGCTATCCTAGCGATACATAGTTTGTATCACGTAGATCACAAGCATACTTTGTTCAAATTTAAGTTGAAATATTGGAATCAATTAGAGAAAACAATTGTGCGCAAATTTGTTCAGCATTGCGAGGTGTGTAAAATTATTAAAGCAAGACCTTCAGTTCCAATCAAAATTTTAACAGCTCCAATAGCTACAAAACCTTTCGAAGTTGTATCAATTGATTTGCTTGGGCCACTTAAAGTAACTGATAATGGGAATAAATATATTCTGGTTGTGATTGACCTGTTTTCAAGGTTTTGTCGTTTATATGCAATTTCAAATCGAAATACAGAAACAGTGATTTCTTGCTTAAGCAACTGTTTCTCGCTACTCGGGTACCCTAAGACGCTCATTTCAGATAATGCTTATGAGTTTAAATCGGTGGCTCTCAAACAATTTGCAAAATTACATGCCATTTCAAAAAGAGAAGTTTTGGCTTACAGCCCACATTCTAATGCAATTGTGGAGCGCAACAATAAAAAAATTACGAATCTGTTGAAACTTTATATTAATACACTTGTTAATGTAGAGTGGGACCAATTATTAGAAGTAGTAGAAAATGCCTTGAATAATTCTTTAAACTCTACTATTGGCGAAACACCAAGCTATATAATGTTCAACCGCGATACGTGTGCATATTATCAGTCTGACAGTTTCGATTCAGTCATTTACAGTTTTGAGGAAGAAATAGATTTAGTGAATATTAGAGCTAGAGAAGCCGTTCGAACAGTAGAAAATATACGAAATTTAATTATTAACAACACAACAGAGCGAAATCTCTATAGAAACCTTAAGCGGCGCAATAAGGATATTCAAGTTGGTGATAGAGTACTTTTAAGGAATCATAACAAGACCCATAAATTGGAACTAACTTGGATTGGGCCTGCGGTCGTCCAAAAGGTTAAACGTAATTACGCTGATATTAAAATTGGATCTAAAATCGTTAGAAGTAACCTTAATCATCTTTTACCACTCAAACAAGTAAAATCTTTGAGTTAAAACGACGAATTCATTGGACTATATGACGTTCTCACTAATCGACGAGTAACGTATTACTCTTTTACCGTTTTTTTTTTAAACCTTTTAACGTTGTTTTATTATTGTTTATCAATAATGTTAAGGAATATAATCATAATTTTAGAAGCGTTTCCTTCGCTATATGCAATATGCTTGCATTCATGTTAATCTCAGTAATCAATGCGTTGTATTTTTATATGTTAAGTTTACTGTTGCTTTATGCTCAAGTAATTTGATGTAATGTTTAAGCATTTAACCCAGAGGAATTTGTACTGTCTCGTTTAGCTGTCGCTAAGACGTTTCATTAATTTTTTTCTCGAATTCACTCAGACATTCGTATTGCTGAATTGACAGTTTTAATCATGAACGGATGCGCCGACGGCGAATTGCAAATCGCTGAGGTTGCTGTTCACCTTGCGAGATGGGTTGTTTTGACACTGCGGACGTGTACCGTAGTGCTATTTTTGTTCCGTCGGAATGTCCGGCGATCAGCAAATTTAGATTGCATTCGTGAGAAAGGTGGCTTGTCACCGGAGATAATTTTTTTCAATACGATCAGCGTTTATTCTCTATATGCGAGATTTATCGTGGTTGTTTAATGACTGTTGTCAGGCAACCGAGATCTGATACCAAATTATATGTTGTATTTATTTTTATTTTTGTAACGGCCATGCTAATATTTTCTGTATCTGTTCCTTGCAGCGCATGCGCGGGACGAATCATCCATGGCTGAAGCATTCGAGGGCGAGGCTGTCGCGGGTGCGGCGACGACTTTCGCTGGAAATGACGATTTTCTGGTCCTCTGCACGACAGTGGCGTTTGACCAAAAGTTTAATAACATGGAGATCGCGCTGATAGTGATCCTCATCCTATTTTCGACGTTAGGACTCGCCATGATTCTTCATTATCTTCGAAGAAGAGCAACGATTTTGCTTAGTCTACGAGATCAACGTTAAGAACTTTAGTGATACAATCGCCTCAAGTTGAAAAATGAGAAAGCTGAGAAATTTTATTAAATTCGTTGAAAATTTATTAATCAGAAAATTTATAAGTGTTAGATTTTAAATTATTTGAAATCTGGCGCGCAGTGGTTAAATGAAACGCAAATCGCATGAAACACGCGATAAAACATGCGCGCAGTGTTCTCGTTAATCTATTTTTAAAACTATTTACCCCATGTGTTTAATTTAAGTATACTATTTTTTATATTGACGCAAAAATTTTACTTAGCACATCCTTTATTTGTTTTTGGTGTTAGAGGTGACATTTCTAAGTTGAATATGTTGTGTTTTGATTACATTTTTTTTTAATTGTGTGACAGTCCGAAATTCGAACATGGCGGTTTTTTAAAAAATGATTCATTGCGATTTTCTATTTTTGTTTGGTTTAAATTTTTCTGGTATAAGTATTATGCGAAAAACACAAAAGGTATTTGCGATGATGCAACGGGTGAACTTTTTTTTTAATTGATTTGAGGTAGGTTGTTTTAAAAAAATATTAAAATGGCGTTTTAATATGACCCTTTTACACCGTTCTTCACGACTGTCGACGTGCTGATTATATTTAAGCACGGTAAGTTAGTTGCTTTGCTTCTTTGCATATTTTTCATTGCTTTGCTTTTTGCTTTAGTTATTAAGTTTTTTTTATGATGACATGTTTTAAATTTTGTGTTGAAGTCGTACTAAACGTGCTTGAATTCTTTTCTTAAAGGGTGATTGGAGTAATGAGTTCCGAATTTTAATGGGTTGAAAAAAGTTTTAACATTTTAGTTGAATGCGGTTTTGCTAAAATATTATTTTTCTGCGGTGAATTAATTTTAATTTTAGTGCTCTAAAAAAAAAAAAAAAAAAAAAAATTTTTTTTGGCCTAACACTTATGCAATTTTTTGGCGTTCTATTAATTTTACTATGTAGATAACCCAACTGATGCGACAGGGGGTGAATTGGTAAAAAGTTTTTTAATTTAACATGCATTTTACCGTGTTCTAGTTTTAGAGCTTTGGTTCTACCTTCAGTTGTGCGTTTTATTAATCAACGTGGTTGTTGCGTTACCCTACAATCATTTCTTAGTGTAGTGATAGTGTAGTAACCGTAAATGCTTCTTTTCTACGGTTTATTTTGTTTCGTTGGGCCTACTGATATTTTTTTTTCTTATTCCTCCGCGTTCTAGTTTTAATGCGTTGAATGCGTTACCTATAATCTAACTGCTTTGCGTTTATTCTGTATGCGAGCTGTATGCGTTTAATGATGTATCGAAGTTTTTTTTAATTGATTACGACAGGTTGCGTATATTGTTCGCTGGAAGCTACCTTGTTTTTGCTTGTTTTGCTTGAAAATAAGGCTTGGCGTGATAACAACTGTTAATTTCTTTTACTTTTGGTGATATAAATTGCGATGCGGTTAACGTAAATTAATGTAGAACGGCTACGAGCGATGTCATAATAGTTCTTTTGCGTTTAGAATTATAGTACAATTTTTTTTTCCTGAAATACATTATTGTCAATTCATGACTTGATTATTTTCATTCTTTTCTTTTTGTTTTTCATTGATTGCTTTCATTCTGCGAATCTTGAATTTCGTGTAACCGTTTTATTTTTGTGGTATTCTAACAACTGTCGGGGGGGGGGGGGACATATATGCGGCATCTCCGCACATGTTATCTGTAGTAGCTTTGTCTGTATCTGGAAGACACCAATAAGAAGCCGCTCTGTCGAGGCCAGGTGCTTAATCTCTCATCATACCTCCTCCTGCCAACACCTAGCCAAATAAACTTCGCCAAGCTCACCATACTTGTTTCTCTGACCGCACAACTTTTAAATGTGTTCCTTTAGTGTTTCGTGCGAACAATATTATTAAAATCGTTGACAACACTGAAATCAACATTGACTCATCCTTCCAAATCAAATATACAACTAATTCTCATTTTTATAATTCATTCAAATAAAAATCTTGGGTATTTGTAAAGGAGAGGACTATAATCTATTTTTTAATTTTTGTTGCCTAAACATAGTTAATTAGATCGGAATAAACAATTTTTCTTCTATGCACTTTCCACAGAAAATGGGTATTAAATGAGTTATAGCAGTAGGTTTAGTTTTGCCTGTGATGACAAATGCGCTCGAATAAACAGCTACTATTTGATTTTTTATTTTTTGTTGCTTGAATCACGGTAATAACATCAAAATAACTACTTTTCATTAACACTGTTTTTGTGGCAAGTGAGTATTTTATGAGTTATAGCGGTATGTTTAGTTATTGCGCGATTGAGCTGTTAAGAGTACGTTTGGGTACTTTGTAATGTATTATTAGCCAACCCTGCGGAGCCTGAGGAGCCAGAATTCACTTCTAGAATCTTTTAGTTAATAACACATTAAATGTTATCACCCAAAAATAACGAATTATAGCAGTATGTTAATTTTTGTCTTAGATGGTGGGAATGCGCACTCGACCATTCAAGCGCATTGGAAGGGAGAGTCTATTGTAGTCTTCCCGGCCGACGTACTCGATGAATTACTTTCTGCTTCACACTAGAGTTGCGGTAAGTAATTTACCGCTATAACTCGTTAAATACTCATTTCCTGCGGAAAATTCATAGATGAAAAATTCTTTATTTAGATCTAATTAACTATTGTTTAGGTACCGAAAAGTGGAAAATTGATTATGATCCTCTCCTTAATGTTTACCAAATCTTGCTACCCGAACTGCCTCTAATGATCATACATTCTGAATGCTTGTCAATAGGCCTAGTCGTTTTAGATGATGAATGAGATGGAATAAATATTGGTAAATCTGAAAGATATGTCAGTTATCAATTTTGTAAATTTCGATGCCTTAGCATAGTTAATTAGATCGAAATAAACAAGTTTTCTTCTATGCACTTTCCGTCTCAAATGAGTATTTTATTAGTTATAGCGATAAATGACTCAACGCAACTCCAGTGTTTGAAGCGGCAAGTAATTCAAGGAGCACGTCGGACAGCAACACTGCAATGCGCACTCGTTCCCAGCGCGATCGTCATTAAATACGAAACCAAACCTACCGCTATACCTCGTTAAATGCTCAATTGACGAAAAAAGTGTATAGATGAAAAGTTGTCTATTTCAATGTTATTACCATGATTCAAGCAACAAAAATTTGAAAATCGATGAGTAGCTGTTTATTCAAGCGCATTCTTAAATCGTAATAAATCGTAAAATACCCATTTGAGACGGAAAGTGCATAGAAGAAAACTTGTTTATTTTGATTCAATGGTCAATATCTATTATAGGTGCTGCACGGAAATTAAAAATTTCGTTGCTTAGAATCACTAAAAGAACCCATTTAAGAACCTTTTACATGAATGACATTCTGCTCGCTGATGCGTTTTTTTTAATAATTGTACTTTGAAGTTGGCGCCGGCGCTCATAATTTAGTTAATGAGGGTACTTAATCCCCTATTACAAACGTAAAGAGGTTGGGTCGTGAGGGTTAGCCACAGTTCTCATAGTGAAAATTACAAAAAATGCTTCTAACCCACCCATTAGGGTGACGACCGCAATCTTGTTTACATCGGGTCCAAGATGGCGGCGCCCATGGTGGTCGCCATCTCTGAGCTGATATAAACAACATATATGCGGTCGTCACCCTAATGGGTGGGTTAGAAGCTTTATTTATAATTTTCACTAAAAGAACTGTGGCTAACCCTCACGACCCAACCTCTTTACGTTGGTAATAGGGGGTTAACTACCCTTATTAACTAAATTACGGCGCCGGCGCGGGTGCGCCGGCGCCAACTTCAAAGTACAATTATTCAAAAATAACGCATCAGCGAGCAGAATGTCATTCAAGTAAAAGGTATTTAAATGTGTTCCTTTATTGATTATTTGGTAAATGTTGAGGCCTTGACCATAATTGATTTTCGAATTTTCGATGCCGAAATAATGTTGATCAGATCAAAAGAAAGAAGTTTTCTTCAATGCACTTTCTGGCGGAATCGAGTATTTTTAGAGTTATAGTGGTAAATGAGTTAACGGAACTCCAGTGTTTCAGGCGGGGAAAAATATACCGCGCGGTCCGACGTGAAAGTAAACAGGCGTTGCCGCGCGCCAACCAAGCCAATTTTGCTAGAAAAAATAAAGAAGAGAAGCAAACCCCCTATTACAAACGTAAAGAGGTTGGGTCGTGAGGGTTAGCAACAGTTCTTTAAGTGAAAATTATAAAGAAACGTTTTAACCGACCCATTACGTCGAACGATCGAGTGTGTCCAAGCCCGCCAAAAAGAAGGGGAAGACCCTAAAATGGACTCAACGACATGGGGGAAGAGTCGTAATAATTACGTAATAATAATAATAAATACAACGTAATAAATAGGATGACGGTATATTGTCGGTTCGACGTATCTGGAAACTTTCGAGTTAAGTCTTTCGCATCGACAATATAACTCGTCATCTCATTAATTATGTTTATGCATAGTAGAATTTCAATTGATTTCCAATTTTCGCTAAAAGAACTGTGGCTACCCCTCTCGACCCAACCTCTTTACGTTTGTAATAGGGTGATGCTTCCCTTTTTCATTTATTCCCGCCTTAAACACTGGAGTTCCGTTAACTCATTTACCGCTATAACTTTTAAAATATTCGTTTCCGCCGGAAAGTGCATTGAAAAAAACTTGTTTCTTTGGTTCTGATTAACATTATTTCGGCATTGAATATTCGATAATCAATTATGGTCAAGTCCTCAACATTTACCGATTATTTGCCCCCAAATTATTAATTTCCGTGCAGCACCTAAAATAGATATTGACCGATTCAATTAATTAGGTTCAGGCACCAAAAAGTGGAAAATCGATAACTGACATATCCTTCAGATTTACCTAAATATCTATTTATCAATTTTAGAATTTTTGTTGCTTGAATCATGGTAATAACATCGAAATAAACTACTTTTCTTCTATACACTTTTTGCGGTAAATCAGTATTTAACAAGGTATAGCGGTAGGTTTGGTTTTGTCTTTGATGACGAGCGTGCTAGAAGGAAGATGGCAGTGCAGTTTGCCATCGGACGTGCTCCTTGAATTACTTGCCGCTTCAAACACTAGGGTTTTGGTCAGTAATTTACCGCCATAACTCATTAAATACTCAATTGCCCTATAAAGTGCTTTAATGAAAAGTTGTTCATTTCAATATAATTGATATGTTTTGGGTAACAAAGTTTCAAAAATTGATTAGCTGCATCTCCTTCACATTAACCAATAAAATTTACCTTGGCACAGAAAAGCAATGCTAACTACCTAACACTGCACGCACATGCCAATTTAGTAAGGTCAAAATACAAACAACAGGAAAATAGAACTTGTATCTCATTAACACATTAACTGCAATGTTAAATTGAAGCTCAGTATTCAATTCAAATTTGAAGTCAATTGTGGTAATCAACTTTGAAAATAGCAAACATTTACTGGATTGGGCATTTATTTAGCTTCAATTGAGTACTAACAAAATATGATTTAGTGACTGCAGGTAGGTCAGCAACACTATGAAAATCACCTTAGTGACCACCGGTGGGTCACTTAGCAGGAAATGTGTTAATTATGCATTTATCTGAGCCAAAAAGCAGTAAAATATTTTGATCTAACATTCAAATAGACAAAAAAGCCTATAAGAGAATCTGCAGTAAACCACATAAATGTTTTCTACACTAGGAGCTATTTTAGCATGTTTTACCCCCACCTAGATCCTGAATATATCATCAAATAACCAAAGGCTTCAGGTGTGATGATAGCAGAAATTTTGTTAACTTTTAGACATTAAGGGTGCGATGGAATAAAAACTTGGAGTGTGACATATTTTCTTACTTGTTCTGGTGCTGAGCAGTGTTCCGTGTTCCTACTATAATGTTTAGGACATCTCCAAAATAAATTTTTTTTTAGAATACAGTAAGTATATTGCGTATTATAACTAAGCAAACCCTCATTTTAGAGAAGAATGTAATGTTTTGAGCTTGAACTTGAACTTGAGGGCCGACAGTGTCGGGGCCTTTGTAACGGCCTACAATTCCCTCCACAATTTTCACACAAAGAGTTCAGCGCCTAATACCAGACTTGTCCACTAAACTACTCAGGATCTACGATCCTTGTCACAAGCCTCCATTGGAAGGCATCACCGGGACAACCAGTGTGTCAAAACACCATCCCCCGGCACATTGGGTCATTACAGCCCATTCTACCAGACTGGCTCATTCCAGTCACTGTCTCTTACTCCAGGCACGCACAAGAAACACTTTCATAGCCTCAGTGATACTCGCATTACACTCCCGATCCAATCCAGCAAGACAGCTCATACTGCAATCATCTTCAGCACATCTGGCATTCCACTCATTCTCTCCATACTGCTCAGACACCACATTCATAAAACTCTCTCTCTCTTGCTCATACTTACTACATTCCAGCACAAAATGCTCAATTGTTTCCTCTACTCCACTGTTACACTGCTGACATAATCTGTTATTATTCTCATTCCATCTCCATGTACGTCTGTTCACACTCAATGACTTACATCTCACAGCAAACAAGAGTTGACTTCCAAAACTACCATCATAGAACAGCTCAAACTTGGGTGCTTTCTTTTTCATACACCAGTTAAGTGTAGGCTTCCGCATCATGCTAAGCTTCCACTTATTCAATCCATACTCTTTTGTTTGTCTCTCAATCTCTTTCTTCCACCTCTTGCAGTCCCACTCAGGCCCTGCACCTCCAACATTTATTAAACTCCAGTCATCCACAGGTCTCCCAATTCTAACATGAATAATCTTTTGCATACTGAGTTTCCTTGCATGCCCCCAACATACTTTCTCCCAATAGCTTACACTCAGATTCCATTCAAAGATTCGCCTTACCCACCTGCTATTCTGCATTCCTTCAATTCTCACCTTATAATTCAGCACAGCTTTCATCATTCTTTCTGAAAATAGGCTCCACCCTAGGTCACCTCTAATGGCTTCTATAGCTGTCCATTTTGGAGCACCCAATGCTACACGTCCTACCTTATTTTGTATCACATCCAGCTTTTCAAGATCACTTCCATTCCAAGCAAGAGCACTCATACCATACATGACACTAGGTACAGCAACATACTTCCACATTCCTCTCACACATTCGTGCTTGTTTGCTCTGTATCTGGCCACACTACCTAACCGTCCACTCCACTGCATTGCTTTAGCCACTTTCTCACCTTTAGTTCTAGTACATCCATCTTCACTTATCATACAACCTAGATATTTGTATCCTTTTGTTCTACCTATTCTGATTTCTCCAATATTCCTCAGTCTGTCTCTATCAGTCTCATCACTATTTATAACCATGACCTTACTTTTATCGGCACCAAAATTCATCTTGAAATCTGTACTATATCCATTCACAATGTCAAGCATCCTTTGTAGTTCATGACCACATTCACTAACCACAACCACATCATCAGCATACAACAAACAGCTCAGTCTCTCATTACCAACTTTCAGTCCTAAACCACTCCCTCTCAGTCGAACTGCTAATTCTTCTGTGTACAATCCAAACAACAGGGGGGACAGAGTACAGCCCTGTTTCACTCCTCTAACACTCCTCACTTGCCCTGTTTCCAAATTTCCTAACCTGTAGATAGCACTTGTGTTCTCATACAGACTCTGTACAATGTTCACTATTTTTCTACTAAAACCAACTTTTCTCAAAATTTCAAACAGCCTAACCCGATCCACTCTGTCATACGCCTTTTCAATATACAGGAATGCTATATATACCTTGTTGTTATCCTTCTTCATTCGCTCAATTATTTCACTCACTACAAACAGATTATCCTCCCCACGTCTATCTTGCCTAAAACCATTCTGTTCTTCTCCCAGGACTCCTAATTCCTCAACTAAATTTTTCATTCTCTCATTCAAAATACCACAAAAGATCTTACATACGGTGTCACCCAGTGCAATTGGTCTGTAATTTTTAAGTTCTTTCATACTCTTATGTCCACCCTTATGCAACAGAACTACATTACACTTGTTCCAGTCATCCGGTACTCTTTCACTCTTCCATATCTCATCAAATAAACATTTCAACATACTGACTACACTCTCTCCTCCACATTTATAGAACTCATATGGTATCTTATCAGGGCCACATGCCTTTCCATTTTTCACTTTCTTCAAAAAACTTACAATCTCTTCACAAGTGATTTCGTCTTCCATTTGCAGTTCACGTTCATCTATCACAAAATTTATCGGTTCATCATCTGTAACCTGCTCATTCATTCCACCAATGTCCTCCCAGTATTCTACAACTGCTTTCACCATTTGCATCCTATCTTGCACACTGCAACCATTGACTACTAATTCATCAACTTGAACTTCACTACCTCTATCATTACCTTGTATAAACCTATCCCAATCTTTTATTCCATCTGGACCTTTCTTTCTTAGATCTTCAACTTGGTGTCTCTCTTCTTTAACCCTAGCCTCATTGATCATTCTCTTTACTTTCTTCTGCTGGTCCTTGAACTCATTCCATACACTCTGCCATTCATCCTCAGTAATTCTGCGTCTTTCATACATTTTCCTCATACTGCGTTGTTTTTTATTTAAAGTCTTCCTTCTCATTCGTTCTTCCTTTATCTCACTCGTAAACCCCCTAGCATTCCCTGCACTTTTCCTGCATTTCATTTTACCGATCTTTTGCTCTGCCACATCATACAAGGTTCTTGCAATCTCCTTATTTAGATCATTTACATTTCCACACCTGTTCCAGTTACATCTACTCAATTCATTTCTAAATTCTTCCCAGTTTGCCATTTTAATACGCCAATTTTCTCTTACTCTGCTGGCCTTCTGCATTGACTCCTTTCCACCCCAATTATATTCTAGTGCAAGCATTTTATGGTCACTATCAATATCAAAATCATCTTCATCTACAAACATTTCTCTGACATATATTCTTGCTCTACTATTCACTATCATATAATCAATTGCAGTTTTACATTCCCTGCTTTGCCATGTATGAAAGCCATTTCCTATTGTTACATTCAGGCTCTCAAGTTCATTCTCATCACAGAAATCAATCAATTTTTGTCCATTTGCATTCACAGGCTCACCAAGTATACCAACATGGCCATTCATATCACCCATCACAATCAGAGGGCATCTGCAATGCTCTTGCACAATTCTTGTTAATATTTCATACTTTTTTACATTCTCTTGATGAGCTAAAATACCATCAGTTGTCATATAGCATACAACCACAATAACACATTCTCTGGCATGCATTCTTTCACACTTTATTACTAACAGATCTTCACTCTCAGGTTCATTTCCAACAGGAATTTCTTCTAGTTTCCAATTTAGAGCATTTTTTACAATGAGACCAACTCCACCACCTCTTTTTTGCCAACTTACACGCCCTTTTCTAATCATATAGTACTTACTCTCCTTACATTTTAAACTGACTCTATCACGCATTTGGGTCTCTACTACGCCAACACAATCCAAATCTCCATTCTCAAATTCTGCTACAAGGTCATTTAACTTTCCTGCATTCCATCCACGCACATTTATGCATCCAAACCTTACAACACTATTGGACAATTCACGACATTTTTCATTTTTGCTCTGACAGCTTTCCATTCATCCAGTTCCACCTTCCATTGCAATATGAGTACACCCAATCCACTGGATGTATCTCCTGGAGAGTTTCATCTCACCTTCTTGAGTAAGGTGGACTCCATCTCCACGAAAACATCCACTCTGGATCAGGTTATCCATATCAAGGAAGCTGGAACCCATTTCACGCTTTTTCATACTCTCAGCTTTCATACTCATAATCCTCTCATGCACTTCTCTATTCACCTCCTTTCGCACCCTTTCATACTCCTCACCACATGCAGGCCTTCTCAGCAGGCTGGTCACAGCCACTCTTACATTCTTCTTTC
The DNA here is from genome assembly GCA_030386875.1 of Morinoia aosen. Lineage (NCBI taxonomy): Eukaryota > Metazoa > Arthropoda > Malacostraca > Amphipoda > Talitridae > Morinoia > Morinoia aosen. Next base: position 19,965,622 of record CM059576.1, on the reverse strand, counting down.
GCGCCCTTTCAACAACATTCATAATTGCATTCACCGTTCGCTCTCTCCCACATTCAAGCAATCCATTGCCACCTCCTTGCAGTACAACCATCCCTTCATCCATTCCATCTATCACTTCCTCAGCATGCTTACAAATCTCTTTCACTCCCTTTCCTCTCATGCTTGTACATCCACTACGGTCAGTCATTCTCACAAACCTATCCACATTCTTCACCATGCTGTCACCACATATTCTAATCGTAGGTCTCACTCTCCCTTTCATACTACTCTTTCGTTCAACTCTTCCACTCACATCACTCTTTCCATCCATCTTCCTTTCATTCATTTCCACTACAGGCGCCTGCACCTCATGTGGCATATCAACAGGTTGCTCCTTCACTCTCTTCCCATTCGTACTTCTTTCATCATGCTCATTCATCCTTCTACTCTCATCTGGGACATTTGCACCACCATTCACTTCATTTATTGCATTCACACTCCTTGCACCATCATCCACTTCATTTGCACTCCTTGCACCATCATCCACTTCATTTGCACTCCTTGCACCACCACCATTTACCTCTTCATTCACTGCATTTGCACCATTCTCATTCTTTCCTTCATTCAACTTCCTTTCATCCTTCAAGTCAGCCTCTAAAGCAACCATCAGAATTGTCAATCTCTCAACCTCCTCTTCCAACTTCTTTCTCTCATCATTCAAACATTTCCAGCACGTAAACACAAGATCATTCAACTTTCTCCGACTCATCTCTCTCAAACCTTTGCATGCATCTATATCTACCCACTCTTTACAAGTCATGCACTCAATCTCCTCATCCATTCCACTTGCACCTCCCTTCCTACGACCAGTCCTATTTCTTGCCATCCTCAAACACAGATTTCTATCTCAGTATAAATTTCACAGGCAGAAGAAGTCTTCACTCACAAAATCTACTGAAAATCATGTTATCAAACAAAAAGAAACAAAACGTTTCCTACTACTCACAGTCACTCTCTACAATGTCACACACTATACTCTTTATATGCAAAGATAGCTCAACTACCAGTCAAAACACCTCAGTCAAAAATTGCAAGTCACCACACCAAAGTCCAATGCTCAGTCTCAACTCTCACGCAACAAAAAAAAACTACTCTCACGAGCACTCCATACAAAGTCACACACTGTACTCACGTGAATATACAAACTATACCATTTTTCAGCAACTTTACTTTAATTCACCACAATATTCGTCGGAGGACCAGAAACACGTGCACACCCTCCACTATATCGCGTCAATACTTACTTTGGTTACTTTGGTCCAATTAGGCACATCACCAGTCACAGGTAAGAGTGCCAGATGTCATAGCAACTAGAACGTGGGGCATTTAGACTTGATTCATAATCCCAATATTGGTAATGAATTCAAGGAACAGCTCAGCACTGAATCCCTCACCAAGCACACTACTTGCATCAAAAGTCCCTTTTTGGTCCCTGGCAAGGTCCCGCATTGCCTTTCGCTGAAGTTCAAATGCAGGGCAATCAATCAATTAATGACTAATATTCAAGTCACACCTACAGTTGCTACATTTAGGTTTTGTTGCTTTGGGAAATAAGTGTTTATGCGTTATTTCAGTGGTAAGTAGCCTTAACCTGGTCAAAATGACCTGCTTTTCCCTCGAGACCTCAGTGTTCACGGTAGGTTTTAGTATGGGTTTTATTTTGTGGTACAGGGATTGTTCCCTATCCCATTCTTTTTGCCATTGTCTTCTACAGTGCAAGTCTATGTATCCTCTCAGATCTGTGTATTGTATTAGATTAGAACTATTGGTGTTTAGAAGACAAGCTGTTCTTGCCAACTGATCTGCTTTGTCATTTCCCGTAATTCCTACATGGCTTGGTATCCATTCAATGACTAGTTTTCTGGGAGGAAGGCTTTGAAGTATATGTTTAATTTTGGAAACTAGATGGTGATTAGATGGAAGCAGTTGATTTATAGCCTGAATAGCGCTGAATGAATCTGTGTACAAAATAAAGTCTTCTATTTGGGTTTCTGCAAACTTCAATGCATAGTAAATAGCAGTAAGCTCTGCTGTGAGGATTGTAGACCTATCAGGAATTCTAGCCAGCATGCTAACGTCTTGGGACCAAATTCCTGCTCCAGCTTTAGGACCCTGAACTGAACCATCTGTGTACAATGCCCTTCTATCTTTGTATTCTTCGTGGAGTTGGTTGTATAGCTGTTTCCAATGGTTTTCTGATATGCAATTTTTTTGAAAGCACCCCAGGTTGACTTTACAATTTCCACTGATAGTTTGGTATTTGCATTTGTTTGGGATGAGGCCAATGTCTTCCATTTTAACCCGTATCTCTTGAAAGAAGTTATATATTCGACCAGTAACTGGGAGAGGCTTGTTACTGTTTTGGAACAGCTGGTATGGGTAGTAGTCCAAACATATTGATCGGACTGGATGGTTTGGAACACTAAGTACTCTCAATGCATATTGACACAGTTGGATTTTCCTTGCATGTTCAAGTGGGAGTAAATTTGCTTCTGCTTCCACGTTACTAACTTTTGTACACCTCAGTGCACCCAGCATCAGGCGAGCAGCAGCATACTGGACTCTGTCCAAGGACAACAGGTGGGTTGCACAGGCAGTGTCAAAAAAAAAACTTCCATATTCTAGTTTTGGCAATATTATGGTATAGTAAATAGTTTTCAGTATGTTATATTCTGCTGACCATTTCAGATTGGATAAAATGCGCAGAAGCCTTAGATCTTTTTGGCACTTTTGTGTTACTTCTTTGATGTGTAAACTCCATCTCAGTTGCGAGTCGAGGGTAAGTCCTAAGAACTTGAACTTCTTTACATATTCTATATTTGTGTTGTTATATTTTAGTTGGAAGGAAGGTTTTGTATGTTTATGAGTAAACACCATGCACTTGGTTTTTTCAGCAGATATTTGAAAGCCCCAGCGTTGCGACCAACTTAAAAGAATGTCCAAAGCTTCCTGTAAGATACTGAGAGCCTGAGCCAAGTTTGGGTGTATAATCCAAAAGGCTCCATCATCTGCATAAAGAGATGTTTCCAGCATTGGGGGAAAGTCATGAAATATATCATTTATCATTACATTGAAAAGTGTAGGGCTTATGACTGATCATTGAGGAACACCAGTGTTCAATGTGCATATCTTAGATAAAGCATTATTTATCCTCACCCTGATGTTGCGATTTTTTATAAAGGATGCAATCGTTTTTGGTAGATTCCCCTGAAGACTCATAATTTCCAGTTTTTTTTATCAGTCCATGATGCCACACCGTATCAAAAGCACGCTTGATATCGATAAATATAACGATGCAAAAGTCTTGAAGAATGAGGGCTTTACGAATTGAGTTTTCTAGCCGAGACATTCCATCTAGAGTGGAGTGACTGGCTCTAAAGCCACTTTGGTTTCTATCAATTAAATTTTTATCCTCCAGATAAAAGAGGAGTCTCCAATTAATGATTTTTTCAAATAATTTGCACAATGTATTTGTGAGGGCAACTGGCCTGTAGGACTTTGGGTCTGTAGGATCTTTACCCGGTTTTAAAATTGGGCAAATTACTGCTTCTTTCCAAGGCATGGGAATTTCTGTATTCCATACTATATTGAATAGGCGTAAAACTGTGTTTTTTTTGGCTTTCATTCATATTTTTATTGAATTCTATTGGGATTGTATCAGGACCCGGTGTTTTGGTCTTGGAGCTTTTTAGTGCCCTTTCAAGTTCAGCATAGGTGATTGGATGGTTATATTGATGATGAGGAGCAGGAGTGAAATGTATAGGTGACAGTTCGCTGGTAACCTTATGTTCAGAAAATAAAGGATCCTGAGTCTCACTAGAGCTAAACGATTTGTATTGTTCTACTAGAATGTCAGCCACATCTTTAGGACATGTGACCACCTTGTTGCGGATTTTCAATGTTATTTGACTTCGGTTTTGTTTTCCATTTATTGCTCTGATTTTTCTCCATACTTCTGCTGACGAGCTTTTATCATTTAGACTGGCTACATAATTTTTCCAACTTTCCGTTGTTGCTTCAACGATTGTTTTTCTGAAAATGGCACGAGCCCTTTTAAATGCAATCCATTTTTGCAGGTTTCCACGGTGATTTTTATATTGATTGTATGCCCTACGATATTCCCTGTGACTTTCTTTACATTTTTCATTCCACCAACAGTTCACTCTTCGTCTAGTTGGGCCCATGCTACTCTTTTTTACACTGCCCTCTGTGGCACTAATAATTGACTGGGTGACCTCTCTGCAAGCTTCATTGGATGTTAGGTTCCTAAGAATGGGGCTGACCATGTTTTCTCTAAACTTGGACCAGTTGGCTGATTTCAAGAGCCATCTATCTGGACGATCAACCTGCAATATTTCTATGTTTGAGTCCATGTACACTGGGAAGTGGTCCGACATCATGGTGTCTGGGTGCGTTTCCCATGTTAGGAGAGTGTGCAAATCTTCTGTCACTAGTGCCAAATCAATGTGAGTATAGTTTCCATTTGGTGATAAAAACGTTGGGGCTGTGTTGTTTAATAAAATAAGATTGTTGTCTGTAATCCAATTCTCTATAATTCTGCCTCTTCTATCTATAAAGTCTGAGCCCCAGGAATAGCTGTGGGCATTTGAATCCATCACAATGATGCTGGATCCCCTGTTCAAATTGCTAATCTCTAGTAGGTTTTGACCTACCAAGTCATTTTCAAGTGTTGGTGGCAGATACATATTAATAATGTTGATTGGTTTCTTGTTAATGAATACTCTACAAGCTGCAACTTCAAAAGGAGTGTTGATTTGGATAGGTATACTAGGTATAGTATTATGGACATAGGTCATTACCCCACCTCCTCTATTATCTCTATCTTTTCTGTAGGGTGAAACATAGTTATTTAGCTTAGTTTGGTTGTGAGTTTGTAAGTGGGTTTCTTGTAGGCAAATAATTTTTGGTTCATATTGATTAATGAGCAACTGCAGGAAGGGAAGTTTAGAGAAATATCCTCTCATATTCCATTGCAATATTGATAGATTCATTATGGGCTTATTAAAGAGGTGACATTTAGTTTAGTTAACACTTCTGTTATAAGATCTTCTGCATTCAGGATGTTACCAAGTTCTGTTAGTAGTTCAATGCGCTCAGTGATTGAATTGGAGATAATCATTTTGACAATTGTAGGAAGAAGTTTGAATATTATGGTCTTGAGTGATATTTCAATGTCCTTTTCTGAGATACTTTGGTGGCTTTGCAGGTTTTTAGAGGCAGGAGGGTTCCTTTCTTTCAATGGAGCATTTGTTGTGTCACAATTAGCAGTCAATAAGTTGTAAGTTCCTTCTGTGTTCAGTAGGGTTGGTGTATTCTGGTTCACAAGTTGACTGTGTTCTATGGCTTTATTTTCCATTCCTTTGTTTTGAATAGGCTGCTTCTGCAGTTCTAGCCTCTTATGAGCATGCATAGGGTTGCCAAGATTCTGTATTGGTGTACCATGCCTGCGATGTGAGCTATCTGAATTGATTGCATTTGCGTATGTTTTTTGGGTCAAATTTTGAGTTACTGTTTGGGTTCTTGATAGTACAAGTGGGGGGAAGGAGTGTCTTGATTCTAATTCTGGAAGAGTGTCTTGCTGCTGGTGGACTTGGGTTTGGTTTTGAACTATTTTCCTTGCATCTACAAATGAGATATTTTGTCTTGCTTGGAGTTTACTAACATTGTGTTCTTGAATATAAATGGGACACTCTTTTGAGGCAGCTGTATGGTTTCCCTTGCATATTGTGCACACTAAGTTTTCAGCGGTGCAGTTGTTTTCATCATGTTCTCGAGATGAGCAATTCTTACAAACTTTCCGGTTTCGGCAGACCGAGGTAGTGTGTCCCCATCGCCAGCATTTGGTACATCGAATGGGATTGTTGTAGAAAGGGTCCACTTTGTAATTTGAATAGCCTGCTTTCAGCTCTGTAGGGCAAGTTCCAAGGAAGGTAAGTACAAACAAGGGTGAATTGGCACGGTTTGGATCCATATACATTTTGCGTATGCCTACTACACCAGAGGAGGCAAGTTGCTGACACAAATCTTCTAATGAGTCTGGCAAGAATTCTGGGGCATAAATCTTTCCATAGGAGGTGTAAGCCCCCCATACTATTTGAGTTTTGACTGGAATTTCACCAAACTTTTTTAGGTTCATCAAGGTTTTTACTCGGCTTTCTGTTTTAGCTTTAATAATGAGATTGCCTGATCTTTTATACTCTACTTTTTCCACTTCACCACAAATTTGGTTTATTGTAACTTGTACTTTGAATGGATTTAGTTTTGTCAAGTTTTGGTTATCGTCTTGTGCAGTTATTTGCACAAGCCTAACTGTATTTGGAATTTTATCTGCATTTTCTGTCAAGTTGAGGTCTATTTTAGCGGATTTTACCCCTGCAGGGTATTTCTGATTTTGTTTTAGTTCTTCTTGATTGTTTGGAATTACCAAAGTTGATTCAGAAAGAGAATCATTGCTAGAGAGAACTCCTGAAGGATCTGACTCACTGAGCAATGACATATTTTGCTGAGACATTTCTGAGTCAGAGACATTATGGGTTTCCCTCTTTTTTTTGCATTGCAGATCCAAAAATTCTTGGCTACTCTCTAATGTTCTTTTAGAAGTATTGTTATAAACTTCTTTGTTCTTTTGCTTTGGGCTCCCATTTCTAGGGTTTGCCCTTGGGGTTTCTTGTCTTAGAGCTGGTTGTGATTTACTCTTAGGAGTAGAGGTTGTCACGGAGCAATTTTTGTTAAGTTTCCTTGCATTATTATATTCAGATTTCTCTGACTCTGAGATGGGTTGAGTGTAGGTGCGAGTAACTTTTCCCTTGACACCGCTTTTACTTCCCCCGGGGTCATCAGGAAGTTTGCTTTTGGGAGGCATTGTTTTGTCAAGTCTGTTGATAATGTTCAGGAGTTTATCCTTGATAGTATCTATTGCTTGATTTTAATTTGGTCCTTATTTATTACCTTTATCAAAAAACAATTACCAAATATTGTTCTTTTATGTTTTTGTAGGACAGTATCCTTTTGAATATCAGTGTTATCAAATTTCCGGCAAAACAAAAATACTAATTTAGGGTTACTGGGGGCCTAAGGCCCCAGTAGAAGTTTACCTAGACAGAGGGCAAACCAATTTGATTTGAATCGATTTCCGACTTATACCCACGTTTTTAACTGAAACACTTGCCAATAATAGGTAAATTTTTCAAGAGGTACCGTTTTATAAGCCACCACGTTCTAACGCCACAACATCCGCACCGTAACTCACTTGAAACTTGAAACTTGTCAGTACCACAATTCGTCAACTTGAATGAAATTATATCATCGCGTCATCATCCCGTCATCCCGTCAAATTGCAAGTTCAAGACTTTGCCGAGCGTACGTCCGCCGTGCCGGAAATATCCCAGACTCGGCAGGGACATGTTAAAATACACTCATTACACTCATTTCCCTGCCGAGACTGCAAGAGGTGGAAGAAAGAGATTGAGAGGCAAACAAAAGAGTATGGATTGAATAAGTGGAGGCTTAGCATGATGCGGAGGCCTACACTTGACTGGTATATTAAAAAAGAAGCACCTAAGTTTGAGATGTTCTATGATGGTAGTTTTGGAAGTCAACTCTTGTTTGCTGTGAGATGTAAGTCATTGAGTGTGAACAAACGTTCATGGAGGTGGAATGAGAATAATAACAGATTATGTCGGCAGTGTATTAGTGGAGTGGAGGAAACAATTGAGCATTTTGTGCTGGAAGGTAGTAAGTATGAGCAAGAGAGAGAAAGTTTCATGAATGTGGTGCTTGAGCAGTATGGAGAGAATGAGTGGTATGCCAGATGTGCTGAAGGTGATTGTGGTATGAGCTGTCTTGCTGGATTGGATCAGGAGTGTAATTTGAGTATCATTGAAGCTATGAAAATGTTTCTTGTGCGTGCCTGGAGTTAGAGAGAATGACTGGAATGAGCCAGTAAGGTAGAGTGGTCAGTAATGACCCAATATGCCTGGGGATGGTGTTTTGACACACTGGCTATCCCAGTGATGCCATCCAATAGCAGCTTGTGACAAGGATTGGTAGATCCTGAGTGGTTTAGTGGACAAGTCTGGTACCAGGCGCTGAACTCTTTGTGTGAAAATTGTGGAGGGAATTGTAGGCCCTTACAAAGGCCCCGACGCTGCCGGCCCTCAACTTCAAGTTCAAGTTCAAGTTCAATGAATTTACTTCTATTTCGGGTTAAATGGTCGTGATGACCAGTTTGTGCAATTAATTATTATTTTAGGCTATTCTCGCTATCATTTGTTATTGTTTTGTACATATGGAGGTTTTGTAGAGATCCAAAACCTCAAGTATTTGTAAATTTTTGAGTGAATCATTTTTGTGAGCATTATATTCTAGATTCTTTGCCACTCTGAGGGCTCTTTTTTGCAGGGTAAAAATTATACTAGTTTTATTTTTATCAGTCCCGTGTTATGCTTCTATTCCGTAATGCAAGTAAGGTGAAATAAGCGTTCGGTAGAGCGTTTGTAAAGCTGTTTCAGGCAGGAAATTTTTACCTTTATTTAGGATTCGGATGGACTTTGATAATTTAGTACTAATATGAGCGATGTGCTCCTTGAAGGTCAGATGTTTATCTATTATGATGCCCAGGAACTTACATGAGTTGGTTTCTTCGATTCCACCTTCGCCAATTGTGATGCGTGGGAAATATATATATTTCTTGTATGAGAATGTAATCTATTTTGGGTCAATATTTACTTTAGTTCTGGCAATGGGCGCCGCCATCTTGGATTCGATGTAAACAAGATTGCAGTCGTCACCCTAATGGGTGGGTTAGAAGCTTTATTTATAATTTTCAGTAGAAGAACTGTGGCTAACCCTCACGACCCAACCTCTTTACGTTTGTAATAGGGGGTTAGCTTCCGTTATTAATTAAATTGTGCTTGGTGCGGTCGCTTTATGTGACGCGCGACGGCCAACTTCGAAGTTCAATAATTCAAAAATAACGCATCAGCGAGCAGAATGTCATTCGTGTAAAAGGTTTTTAAATGTGCTCTTTCAGTGATTCTAAGCAACGACATCTTCAATTTCCCTGCCGGAACTAAAATAAATATTGTCCCTATTTTGTTTTATCGATATTAAGGATTATTTTATTAGCTTTGAGCAACACTGAAACCTTATGGAGTTGATGTTGTTGTCTGCCATTAGTTACTTCGTCTGTAGGTGTTGTGTGCCACTAGTTACTGCATCTGCAGGTGTTTTCTGCCACTAGTTACTGCGTCTGTAGGTGTTTTCTGCCACTAGTTACTGCGTCTGCAGATGTTGTCTGCCACTAGTTACATCGCCTGCATATGTAGTCTGCCACTAGTTGCTGTGTCTGCAGGTATTTTCTGCCACTAGTTACTGTGTCTGCAGATGTTGTCTGCCACTAGTTACATCGACTGCAGATGTTGTCTGCCACTAGTTACTGCGTCTGCAGGTGTTTTCTGCCACTAGTTACTGTTAAGATTGGTGGGTATGGTTAGTTATTAACATCCAATCATTAACGTTTTCTCAATAGTGTTTTTCGAAGTCGCAAGAGAGGGATAATAAAGACAATTCATGGGATAACTCAGCTGAGTGGCAATGTGATATATGACCAAAGGTCAGACCGTCTCACGTCACAGATATGCAATTTATGTGTTGTAACGAGATGGTTTAGTGAGCAATAATATGCCACGTGAATGTACATGTGAAGCTCAGACCCAGGGAATGTGTGTTGTGGCGTTTGGTGCCGTCGAGGATCTGCAATAGTCGAAGACGCTGAATGAGAAGGTTCTCGAAGAGGCATCAAGGAAAAATTCCACAACTGACAATCCCTACACTGCAATGGGGATTTTCCCATCACGGAGAAAACCCTGAACTTCTTCCATAGATTTCTCTCAAAGCTATTAAGTTCTTTTACAGGCTCAGGAAGAAATTAGAAAGATTACCAGCCGGCAATGGCTGTTCCTTTATGCTTGAATTACAGTATAAGCAAGGCAGTACAAGACTTGTGATCTTTAGAGCAGTAATAATCTGTTATTCAATTTTGTGGAATCATGGAAAATACATGTGATTTAAGTACCATGATTCGAGGAATTTAACTGAAATACGAAACAGCTAAAAAATGCAAAAATATGAAATGAATAATTTTCGTACTCTATAATATATATCCGTACGAGAAATAAAAAGAAAGCAGTCCTAAATTCATTAATATGTCAATCATACTGAAAAACACTGCAAGTATCTTGTAGTAAAATATAATAATATCTACACTGAGAAAAGAAACACTAAACGTATCTCTTGCAGCAAAAGAAAAATATTCAAAACCTAATACAGTGAAATAAAAAATGACAATGACACAGCAGTTTACGTTCCGCCATCTTCCGCAAAAAACGCCGGCAATTTCACCGTGCGCTCTCACGAAGTAATCAAATGAGCGAATTGCAATATCATAATGACAACTGCAAGTATATAATTTTTGTAGTAAGGAAGGACGTAGTTGAATATCTAATATAAAATCTTGACACAAGAAATGAACATGAGACGCAAAATTTACTCCACGCCATGTTGGAATAGCACTTGGAATAACATGCTATTTACGAACTCGACGACTATTTTCATGTTTATCTATAACACGACACTGACCAGATCCTTATACTTAAACACAAATGCACACTAAGAAATAACACGATATACTTTACCAGATTTGCTCTATTTAAACACTTAATTTCTTTCCACTAACAAGAACGCTGTACGCACAAGCTAAGGACGACGAGAGAGTGACGCCAAACCAAGCGTCCCGCGCGTGTTGCCAATTTCAGAGGCTTCAAACTCGAAAATGTCAACCGTTATTTTATATCTCATGCATTTACACAAAAACTTCAACGATTACTAATTATAAGTAGAAAATTATTAATAATAATTTAGGGTAAGATTTTTAATGTCAATAGTTATGCTACTTAAGTGCTAATGAGAAATTTTAGAATTTTACTCTTTGTAGCCGATGCTACATTACCCCCCAAGGCGCAGACCGAAAGGTCCACCCGCTGCAATCATTTGTAGCGGGAAGGAGTTCGAACTACGCGACCATGCCGGGTTTGGCGGTCGGAAAATGTTACTGAGCGGGGAAGCTTCACCAAACGGGTCTGCAAATTTAGATCAGCAAGAGTTCTTGGTACAGGAGTTACTGCAGCGGTCTCGTCTGGTCTCTCCAGACTTGTCGCTGTTTCACTAAGAGAGCTAGAATTAGAGTCTACGATAGGATTTGGGATAGGGTATGAAGGTACAGGCACAAAGAAAGGATTACACTCAAGTTGACTAGGCAACAATGCAGCCAACTGAGGAAGCTGAGATGGACGATATGTTCGGGTCTCAGTGGAAAGGAAGTTCTGTGGAGAGAATGAAGAGTTAGAAATCACACTATTATCGGAGGTGTAAGCGACCTTTAATCGATCTATGCTCACAGAGTCGGGTGAACCAGATCTTTCAAGGATGAAATACTTTGGCGTCCGTTTCAATATTTTGAAAGGGCCATCATAAGGGCATGTGAGAGTTGGTTTTATGCTATCATTACGGACGTACACATGTGTGCACTGTTGCAAGGCAGGGTCAAGTTTGTCTTTTGTCTGAGGCATTCGTGGAGCAACATACTTGATCTGACGCATGCAATCCTTGAGACAGGTTACATATGCGGAACGGTCAGCAGATGAAAATTCAGGCAACGGTTTTGGGTCAACAATGTCGCCCGGGAAACGAAGCGTCTTTCCATACAACATTTCTGCTGCTGTGCACTGCTGATCCTGCCTATATAGATTGCGAATGCTCAGTAATACTACTGAAAGTCTGTCGGTCCAGTCGTGACTGCAATTAAGGCAACGCAATGCACTCTTTAGATCTCTGTGGACTCTCTCAATAAGTCCATTCGACTGCGGATGATACGCGGTGGTATTAATGTTTTCACACCCTAAAGTGGTGCTAAGCTCACTCCAGAATTTGGAGGTAAATTGTGATCCCCGGTAATGCGGGACACTTAAGGGAACTCCAAATCTGAAAATCCAATTACTCATGAAAGCGCGAGCTACAGTCTCAGTTTGGGTATCAGTAAGAGGCACGGCCTCAACCCATCTAGAGAACCTATCAATTATGGTTAACAAATAAGAATGACCACGCGACAAAGGCAAAGGACGCACCAAATCTAGGTGTACGGAGTCGAATTTGTGTCCAGCAAATGCACAACTCTGTAACGCTGCACGATTATGTTTCACAACTTTGCTACTCTGACATGCATGGCAGTTTTGCACAATTTGCTTGACCTCCTTACGCATCGCTGGCCAGACGAAACGATCGGAAATCAAACGCAATGTACGGGTAATACCAGGATGAGAGAGAGAATGATAGTGAAGAATAGCTACTCTGCGGAGAGTCGCAGGAAGATACAAACGAGAAGGTCGCTCAGCATCACGGTACACGCCGTCAACCAAGGTTAATTTCAAAGAGGTAGTGTTAGTAGGTTTGAGAAGATCCTGGAGTTCAGGATCCTCCTTCTGGGCATTTGATATATTGCCGAAGGTGATTTCACCACCGGGGTTGATAGAGTTAATCCTTGACAGACAGTCTGCCACTGTATTCTCCAACCCTTTTATGAAGCGGATGTCAGGGGTAAACTGACTAATGAAAGACAGGTGACGAGCTTCTCTTGGGGAATGGCGGTCAGAAGGCATGTTGATCGCCGAGGTCAAGGGTTTGTGGTCTGTGTAGATCACGAACTCCCTCGCCTCTAGAGCATAGCGAAAGTGTCTCACAGACAGATAGATAGCAAGGAGTTCCCTACCGAACGCGCTGTAAGCACGCTCAGTGGGCGATAGCTTTTTGGAAAAGAAGGCAAGAGGAGAGATATTAGTCCCTACTTTTTGTTGCGAAACGGCACCTACGGCAGTACTGGAGGCATCAACCACCAAACTGAAGTCAGCATTGACAATAGGGTAGGCTAATTCAGTCGCGGTAGCTAACTTGTGCTTAATCTCGTCAAAAGCTTGACGTGCTGCATCAGTCCATTTTACATCAGTAGATTTGCCCTTTCTCTTGGGTTCCAGCAAATCTGACAACGGGGCTAAGGTTTGAGCGCAATTTCTGATGAATCTATGACAGAAATTAACAGAGCCTAGGAACCTTCTCAGTTCCTTCTGGGTCTGTGGAAGAGGAAAGTTTTTGATCACTTCTACTTTGGAAGGCAAAGGTTTTAGACCTAGGCTAGAGATTTCATGACCTAAGTAAATCAGTGATGGCTTTCCGAGCTCACATTTGACAGGATTTACCAGGAGTCCATTGTCGGACAGTCTTTCAAACACGACCCTAAGATGGTCTTTATGTAGCTCCGGGGTTGCGGATGCCACCAGGATGTCATCAAGATACACATAGGCAAAAGTGAGATCTGAGAAAATTTCAGACATACGTCTCTGGAAGGTCTGAGGTGCGTTCCTTAAGCCATACGGCATCTTCATAAATTCATAGAGACCAAACGGAGGGATTACCGCGGGCTTAGGTATAGCACTTTCCTCAAGTGGAATTTGATGGAAGGCGCTTTGTAGATCTATTTTTGAGAAAATTTGTGCTTCCTCTAAAGTTGCACTAAAATCATGAAGGTAAGGGATAGGGAAGCGGTCAGGTAGAGTAACGGCATTCAACCTGCGGAAATCCCCGCACGGTCTGAATTCACCATTAGCCTTGGGTACCAGCAAAAGAGGGCTAGCTCAAGGGCTTTTGGAACTGCGGATGATGCCGCTGTTCAACATCCTAGCAAATTCTTTCTTGGCTAAAGCCAATCGATCAGGCGGTAAGCGTCTAGCTCGAGAGTAAACTGGCGGTCCAGTTGTTTCAATGAAGTGTTTTGTGCTCATCTGCACTTTTCGAGAAACTAAGTTAGAGTTTGTTAATGCAGGGTATTCTGCGAGGACCTGCTCGAACATGCACTCTTTCTTGAGAGCGATGGAGAAAGAATGCAAGACATTAGCTCTAGTTATGCCACAAGCGGGAATTGAGATCTGTGTCTCCTCGTCCCTAATTCTACGGTTTTTAATATCTACAATTATCCCGTACTTCGCTAAGAAATCAGCACCGATGATGGGCTCTTGGACTTCTGCTATCATGAAAGTAAAGGTGAAATTTCTCCTCAATCCCAGACTGCACTCGAGTACTCTCTCCCCATAACAAGCTATTGGCGTGTCATTTGCGGCGCGTAATGTCGCCACTAAATTATTGTTTTTATCTTTAGCCGGGGCTGGGATAATTGAAACACTTGAACCTGTGTCGATCAAAAATCGATATTTGGTAGTGGGATTGAATATAGTTAAGAGGCGAGTAGTCTGGGAGTTAGGCAACGCAGTACTCGCTACTATGCGTCGCTGTTGGCGTTTCCCGAAGTCATTTCGGTATAACGAGGACAGAATCGGGACCCGCACTTTCGTGCTTGGTCACCAAACTTGTGATGGTACCAACATAAGTTACTATTAGCATCGCGAGAGCGCGATCTAGAGTGGCGGTTTTGATTTGACCTATCATAAGATCTACCTCTATCAAAGCGTTGAGGAGGAGGAGGAGGATAGTCATATGGATAGTCGTAGGCATGGTAACGTGAGACATTCCTTGGGCCTGGCTGGATATGAGCTACAGTATGACCTAACTGGCAATTCTGGACAGCTTGTTTCAGTTCTGCGATTTCGCGTTGCATGGTATCTATTACCGCTGAGGATTGATTATTAGCAGTATTTGACGAGCTAAAATTCGCAGCTGATGCGTTCAAGGACGCTACCTGCGGTACTTGTGACATATTTAGGTTGCGCATCACTGTTTCAGTGGCTTGAGCTAGGGTCTCGAGACTTTCGTTCGGACCGACCATCGACAGGAAAGGCCGCACCGTAGACGGTACTTTGTTCATGTACACTTCTTTGAGAAATCCCTCAGCTACGCCTACACCGGCTGCTAGTTTTCTAAGTTCCTTAACTAACGAAGTAGGAGAGAAAATGACAGAGACAGGTGGAATTGCCGAGGCATCAACAAGAGACCTAAACTTGTCCGCGTCGGACAACTGTAATTTTTCGAGGATTTTACTTTTTAAGATCCCGTAAGGGTTTATAGCAGCTGGATTTACTATTAGCTCATTAGAATCACTTAGCATTTGCGTGGGCACCGCAGCGATTAAAGCGTGGAACATATCAGACGAGTTTGTGATTTTATTGTAACGAAAGATAGCCTCAACTTGGTTGAACCAAGTTTGGCTTTCTGCTGGTATGAAAGGAGGAAGGGTAATAGGCTTAGTGCGCGCTGGAACTGCCTCATTCTCTGTGTCGGACATACCGGCAATTTTTGTTTTGAATGCAAAATTAAGCTATAACGGCACGGAATTTACGTAATCAACGCCTAATAACTTTGGTATTAAAGTGTCAAAGGTTTGCGTTTTGAGTTACCTATTCAATCATTCAAACAAAGTTGAAACGGAAAGAAGGAAAAAATGGAAACAAAAATTTTACGGTCGTCGGCAATTAGCGTAGGCACGAAAGAAGGTGAAAAAAAAAATTTTCTACCTACTGTGGCACAAAAGACAAAAGACAGAATAGCACTGAGAAAAAAAAAATTTTGAGCTGCTCAGAGAACGTTAGCACAGTACATCCATGGAAAATTCTCAGGGAATACTACGACAATGGGAACTTATCATTACAATGATATGCCAACATTATCCTCTCTCACGTTTTCTCAAACACTTATCGAGTTGAATAGTTTTGTTTTAAGCTTGAAAGTTGGGTCACTCTGGGTTGTCACCAGTGTTACGATTGGTGGGTATGGTTAGTTATTAACATCCAATCATAAACGTTTTCTCAATAGTGTTTTTCGAAGTCGCAAGAGAGGGATAATAAAGACAATTCATGGGATAACTCAGCTGAGTGGTATTTATTGGAGGAAGCCGTGATGACCGATGGCGTGCTTGACTTCGGACGATCTTCTCTTAGATGGGAAACTCCGTGCAGGCGAGGTCCGGCGCGCGATGACGTTGGCAGGGTGTGAGTGAGTGTTTTTGTGGAGATTCACAGTCTGTTGAATTTTAGCGACTGACAGAATATCAATTCCACCCGTGACGTGTGGATGAGTCACTATTTATGGGTCAGACTTTAGACTAATTCCACGATGTGAAAAGCAAGTTGTCGTGGTTGAGCGGGTAGATTAGTTAGCCATTTATCGTAAGATACTAGGCTCTACTAGCTCTGAACCAAATGATTGCAATGTGATATAAAACCAAAGGTCAGACCGTCTCACGTCACAGATATGCAATTTATGTGTTGTGACGAGATGGTTTAGTAAGCAATAATATGCCACGTGAATGTACATATGAAGCTCAGACCCAGGGAATGTGTGTTGTGGCGTTTGGTGCCGTCGAGGATCTGCAATAGTCGAAGACGCTGAATGAGAAGGTTCTCGAAGAGGCATCAAGGAAAAATTCCACAACTGACAATCCCTACACTGCAATGGTGATTTTCCCATCACGGAGAAAACCCTGAACTTCTTCCATAGATTTCTCTCAAAGCTATTAAGTTCTTTTACAGGATCAGGAAGAAAATAGAAAGATTACCAGCCGGCAATGGCTGTTCCTTTATGCTTGAATTACAGTATAAGCAAGACATGTTAAGATTGGTGGTTATTGTTAGTTATTAACATCCAACCTTCAACGTTTTCTCAATAGTGTTTTTCGAAATTGCAAGAGAGGGATAATAAAGACAATTCATGGGATAACTCAGCTGAGTGGTATTTATTGAAGGAAGCCGGGATGACCGATGGCGTGCTTGACTTCGGACGATCTTCTTTTAGATGGGAAAACTCCGTGCAGGCGAGGTCCGGCGAGCGATGACGTCGGCAGGGTGTGAGTGAGTGTTTTTGTGGAGATTCACAGTCTGTTTAATTTTAGCGACTGACAGAATATCAATTCCACCCGTGACGTGTGGATGAGTCACTATTGATGGGTTCAGACTTTAGGATAATTCCACGATGTTAAAAGCAAGTTGTCGTGGTTGAGCGGGTAGATTAGTTAGCCATTTGTCGCAATATACTAGGTTCTACTAGCTCTGAACTAAATGATTGCAATGTGATATATGACCAATGGTCAGACCGTCTCACGTCACAGATTTTCAATTTATCTGTTGTAACTCGATGGTTTAGTGAAAGATAATATGTCGCGTGAATTTACATGTGAAGCTCAGACCCAGGGAATGTGTGTTGTGGCGTTTGGTGCCGTCGAGGATCTGCAATAATCGAAGACGCTGAATGAGAAGGTTCTCGAAGAGGCATCAAGGAAAAATTCCACAAATGACAATCCCTAAACTGCAATGGTAAATTTCCCATCACGGAGAAAACCCTGAACTTCTTCCATAGATTTAACTCAAGCTATTAAGTTCTTTTACAGGCTCAGGAAGAAAATAGAAAGGTTACCGGCCGGCAATGGTTGTTCCTTTGTGCTTGAATTACAGTATAAGTATGACAGTACAAGACTTGTGATTTTTAGAGCAGTAATAATCTGTTACTCAATTTTGTGGAATTATGGAAAATACATGTGATTTGAGTACCACGATTCGAGGAATTTGACTGAAATACGAAAAAGCTAAAAAATGCAAGAATATGAAATGAATAATTTTCGTACTCTATAATATATCTATATCCGTACGAGAAATAAAGAAAAACAGTCCTAAATTCATTAATATGTCAATCATACTGAAAAACACTGCAAGTATCTTGTAGTAAAAAAAATAATATCTACACTGAGAAAAGAAACACTAAACGTATCTCTTGCAGCAAAAGAAAATAATCAAAGCATAATACAGTGAAATAAAAATGACAATGACACAAGAGTTTGCGCTCCGCCATCTTCCGCAAAAACGCCGGCAATTTCACCGTGCGCTCTCACGAAGTAATCAAATTAGCGAATTGCAATATCATAATGACAACTGCAAGTATACATATAATTTTTGTAGTAGGGAAGGACGTAGTTGAATATCTAATATAAAATCTTTTCACAAGAAATGAAACATGACACGCAAAATTTACGCTACGTCATGTTGAGATAGCACTTGGAATGGCATGCTATTTACGAACTCTACGACCATTTTTATGTTTATCTATATATCACGACACTGACCAGATCCTTATACATAAACACAATGCACCTAAGGAATGACACGATATACTTTACCAGATTTGCTCTATTTAAACACTTAATTTCTTTCCACTTACAAGAACGCTGTACGCACAAGCTAAGGACGACGGGAGAGTGACGCCAAACCAAGCTTCCCGCGCGTCTTGCCAATTTCAGAGACTTCAAACTCGAAAATGTCAACCGTTATTTTATATCTCATGCATTTACACAAAAACTTCAACGATTACTAATTATAAGTAGAAAATTATTAATAATAATTTAGAGTAAGATTTTTAATGTCAATAGTTATGCTATTTAAGTGCTAATGAGAAATTTTAGAATTTTACTCTTTGTAGCCGATGCTACATTACTGTGTCTGTAGGTGTTGTCTGCCACTAGTTACTGCATCTGCAGGTGTTGTCTGCCACTAGTTACTGCATCTGCAGGTGTTGTTGTCTGCCACTAGTTACTGTGTCTGTAAGTGTTGTTGTCTGCCACTAGTTACTGCGTCTGTAGATGTTGTTTATTTATCGAGTATATCCAGAAATTGAACTGACTGATAAAGACTTTTCCTGACAAGAATTGCAAAAGAATTTTATGAGATACTTAAGAGAATTACGGTCAAATATGTAGTTTTTCATGATGCACAGCCGAGCATTGAAGTTTCAAAAAGTTCCGTTGCACATGTTACGTTGGCCGTGGTATGGTTTAAACCAGAATATAGTTATTAACGACCAAACGTAATCATGCTCAATAGTGTTTTTCGAAATGGCAAGAAAGGGATAATGACGACTCTTTTAGGACTCAGCTTGTATTTCTTTATTGAAGGAAAGCCGTGGTGAGCGGTGGCGTGCTTGGCTTCTGAAGAGCTTCTCTAGGTGGGCACTCCGTGCCGGCGAGGTCCGGTAAGCGATGGTGAGGTCCGGCGAGCGATGGTGCCGGCAGGATGTTAATAAGTGTATTTGGGAAGTCTCTAGGTAAGCTCAAAGTTTGTTTAATTTTAGGAAGCTCACTTTAGCCGTGACGTGAGGATGAGTCACTATTTATGGGTTCAGACATTTATGATCATTCCACGCTGAAAAAGCAAGTTGTCGTGGTAGGAGCAGGTAGATTATCTAGCCGGTAGTTGTAATATTCTATGCTTTACTAGCTCCAAAAACCAAGATGATTGCAAGGTTATAGGTAATCAAGGTCCGAACGTCTTGTGCCAAAGTGGCAAGTTACGTGTATAACTCTACGGTGGAGTTAGAGAATAAAGTCACGTAGATTTTAACTGGTATAGCTCAGGCCCAGGGAAAGGTGTTGTGGCGTTTGGCGACGTCGTCGAGGTTTGAGAAATGCTGTAACACCAAGCTAAAGAGACGCAAAGTGAGAGTGATTTTCAAAAGAGAACGCGTCACCGCGCAGTGTTGCCAATCCCAGAGGCTTCTCTCTCGAATATGGCGAGTGTTATTTTATCTCTCATGCATTTACACAAAAAACTTCAAGGATTACTAATTATAAGTAGAAAATTATTAATAATAATTTAGAGTAAGATTTTTAATGTCAATAATTATGCTATTTAAGTGCGAATGATGAATTTTATAATTTTACACTTTTGTAGCAAATGCTACATTACCCCCCAAGGCGCAGACCGAAAGGTCCACCCGCTGCAATCATTCGTAGCGGGAAGGAGGTCGAACTACGCGCCCATACCGGGTCTGGCAGTCGGAGAATGTTACTGAGCAGAGAAGCTTCACCAAACGGGTCTGCAAATTTAAATCGGCAACAGTTCTAGGAACAGGAGTTACTGCAGCGGGCTCGTCTGGTCTCCGCAGACTTTTCGCTGTTTCACTAAGAGAGCTAGAATTAGAGTTTACGATAGGATTCGAAGAAACAGGCAAAAAGAAAGGATTACACTCAAGTTGACTAGGCAACAATGCAGCCAACTGAGGAAGCTGAGATGGACGATATGATCGAGTCTCAGTGGAAAAAAAGTTCTGTGGAGAGAATGAAGAGTTAGAAATCACACTATTATCGGAAGTGTACGCGACCTTTAATCGATCTATGCTCACAGGGTCGAGTGAACCAGATCTTTCAAGGATAAAGTATTTCGGCGTCCGTTTTTGCACTTTGAATGGGCCATCATAAGGGCGAGTGAGTGTAGGTTTGATGCTGTCATTACGGACGTACACATGTGTGCACTGTTGCAAGGCAGAGTCAAGTTTGTCTTTTGTCTGAGGCATTCGTGGGGCAACATACTTGATCTGACGCATGCAATCCTTGAGACAGGTTACATATGCGGAACGGTCAGCAGATGAAAATTCAGGCAAAGGTTTTGGGTCAACAATGTCGCCCGGGAGACGAAGCGTCTTTCCATACAACATTTCTGCTGCTGTGCACTGCTGATCTTGACGATACAAATTGCGGATGCTCAATAATACTACTGGAAGTCCGTCGGTCCAGTCATTACTGCAATTCAGGCAACGTAATGCCGATTTTAAATCTCTGTGGACTCTCTCAATAAGTCCATTTGACTGCGGATGATATGCGGTAGTGCTAGTATTTGCACAACCTAAGGCGGCGCTAAGCTCACTCCAGAATTTGGAGGTAAATTGTGATCCCCGGTCATGCGTGACACTTAAGGGAACCCCAAATCTGGAAATCCAGGTGCTCACAAAGGCGCGAGCTACAGTATCAGTTTGGGTATCAGGAAGAGGCACGGCCTCAACCCATCGAGTGAACCTATCAATTATGGTTAACAAATAGGAATGACCGCGCGACAAAGGCAAAGGACCCACCAAATCTAGGTGTACGGAGTCGAATTTGTGTCCAGCAAATGCACAGCTCTGTAACGCTGCACGATTATGTTTCACAACTTTGCTACTCTGACATGCATGGCAATTTTGCACAATTTGCTTGACCTCCTTACGCATCGCTGGCCAGACGAAACGATCGGAAATCAAACGCAATGTACGGTTAATACCAGGATATGATAGAGAATGATAGTGAAGAATAGCTACTCTGCGGAGAGTCGCAGGAAGATACAAACGAGAAAGTCGCTCAGCATCACGGTACACGCCGTCAACCAAGGTTAATTTCAAAGAGGTAGTGTTAGAAGGTTTGAGAAGGTCCTGGAGTTCAGGATCCTCCTTCTGGGCATTACTAATATTACCGAAGGTGATTTCACCACTGTTTTGGACAGAATTAATTCGAGAGAGACAGTCAGCGACAGTATTGTCGAGACCTTTGATGAATCTAATATCCGTAGTGAACTGACTAATGAAAGACAGATGTCGAGCTTCTCTTGGGGAATGGCGCTCAGAAGGCATGTTGATCGCCGAGGTCAAGGGTTTGTGGTCTGTGTAGATCACGAACTCCCTTGCCTCTAGAGCATAGCGAAAGTGTCTCACAGACAGATAGATAGCAAGGAGTTCCCTACCAAACGCGCTGTAAGCACGCTCAGTGGGCGATAGCTTTTTGGAAAAGAAGGCAAGAGGAGAGATATTAGTCCCTACTTTTTGTTGCAAAACGGCACCTACGGCAGTACTGGAGGCATCAACCACCAAACTGAAGTCAGCATTGGCAATAGGGTAGGCTAATTCAGTCGCGGTAGCTAGCTTGTGCTTAATCTCGTCAAAAGCCTTGCGCGCTGCGTCCGTCCATTTTACATCAGTAGATTTGCCCTTTCTCTTGGGTTCCAGCAAATCTGACAACGGGGCTAAGGTTTGAGCGCAATTGCGTATAAAGCGGTGGTAGAAGTTACCAGAACCTAGGAACCTTCTCGGTTCCTTCTGGGTCTGTGGAAGAGGAAAGTTTTTGATTACCTCTACTTTGGAAGGCAAAGGTTTTAGACCTAGGCTAGAGATTTCATGACCTAAGTAAATCAGTGATGGCTTTCCGAGCTCACATTTTGCAGGATTCACTAGGAGTCCATTGTCGGACAGTCTTTCAAACACGATCCTAAGATGGTCTTTATGTAGCTCCGGGGTTGCGGATGCCACCAAGATGTCGTCAAGATACACATAGGCAAAAGTGAGATCTGAGAAAATTTCAGACATATGTCTCTGGAACGTCTGAGGTGCGTTCCTCAGGCCATATGGCATCTTCATGAATTCAAAGAGACCAAACGGAGTGATTACCGCGGTCTTAGGAATAGCACTTTCCTCAAGTGGAATTTGATGGAAGGCTTGCTGTAAATCTATCTGTGAGAGAATTTGTGCTCCCTCTAAATTTGCACTGAAATCATGGAGAAAAAGAATAGGGAAACGGTCAGGTAGAGTAACGGCATTCAACCTGCGGAAATCTCCGCACGGTCTGAATTCACCGTTAGCCTTGGGTACTAGCAAGAGAGGGCTAGCCCAAGGACTTTTGGAACTGCGGATGATGCCGCTCTCTAGCATGCGCTCGAATTCTTTCTTGGCTAAAGCCAATCGATCAGGCGGTAAGCGTCTAGCTCTAGAGTAAACTGGCGGTCCAGTCGTCTCTATGAAGTGTTTTGTGCATGTCTGCATTTTATTAGAAGCTAAGTTAGAGTTTGTTAATGCAGGGTATTCTGCGAGAACCTGCTCGAACATGCACTCGTCTCTGAAAACGATAGAGAAGGAGTGCAAGACACTAGCTCTAGTTGTGCCACAAGCGGGAATTGAGATCTGTGTCTCCTCGTCCCTAATTTTATGGTTTTTAACATCAACAATTATGCCATACTTGGCTAGAAAATCGGCACCAATGATGGGCTCTTGGACATCAGCTATCATGAAAGTAAAGGAGAATTTTCTCCTCAATCCCAGACTGCACTCGAGTGCTCTCTCCCCATAACATGCTATGGGCGTGCCATTGGCGGTACGTAGCGTTGCCGAGCGAATATTGTTTCTGTCTTTCGCCGTAGCTGGTATGATGGATACGCTTGAACCTGTGTCTATTAGGAATCGATGCTTTGTGATCGGATCCAATATGATCAACAAGCGAGTGGTCTGGGAATTTGGCAACGCGGTACTCGCTATTATGCGTCGCTGTTCGCGTTTCCCGAAGTCATTTCGGTGTAACGGAGGCAGAAGCGTGAAGCACATTTGCGCGCTTGGTCACCAAACTTTTGATGATACCAGCATAGGTTACTATTAGCATCGCGAGAGCGCGACCTAAAGCGGCGGTTTTGAGCTGACCTATCAAAAGATCTACCTCTATCAAAACGTTGAGGAGGATAGTCGTAGGGATAGTCGTAGGCATTTTGGTAGCTATTGAATCTCCCTGGGCCTTGCTGGATATGATCTACACTTTGACCTAACTGGCAATTCTGGAAAGCTTGCTTTAACTCTGCGATTTCGCGCTGCATCGCTTCCATAGAAGCAGGAGGTTGAATATTAGGAGCATTCGACGGGCTAAAATTCGCAGCTGATGCGTTTAAGGAAGCTACCTGCGGCGTGTGTGTCATGCTTAGGTTGCGCATCACTGTTTCTGTGGACTCTGCTAGCATCTCTAAGGTTTGGTCCGGGCTTACCATTGATAGAAACGGACGCACGTTACTAGGTAGTTTGTTCATGTAAACCTCTTTCAGGAATCCCTCAGCTATGTTAACACCGGCTGATAACCTTTTGAGCTCCTTTACCAACGCAGTCGGAGAGAAAGTGACAGAGACAGGTGGAATTGCTGACTCATTTACTAGAGACCTAAACTTGTCCGCGTCGGACAACTGTAACTTTGCCATGATTTTACCTTTCAAGATTCCATAAGGGTTAACCGCCGGCGGGTTCGTAATGAGATCATTCGAGTCACTTGGCATTTTCGTCGGTGCTGCGGCGCCTAAGGCATAGAACATATCGCTGTCGTCCCTGATATTATTATATCTAAATATTGCCTCCACTTGGTTAAACCAAGTGAGGCTTTCGGCTGGAATGAAAGGTGGCAAGGTAATGGGTTTAGTGCGCGCTCGATCTTCATTCTCTGTGTCGGACATGCTGGCAATTTTCTTTTGAATGCGAAATTAAGCTATAACGGCACGGAATTTACGTAATCGACGCCTAATAACTTTGGAATTGAAAGGTGTCAAAGGTTTGCGTTATTAATTTACCTACTCAGTCATTCAAACAACGTTGAAAACGGAAAGAAGAGAAAAAAATTGGAAACGAAAATTTTTGCGGTAGGCGGCAATTAGCGTGGGCACGAAAAGCAGGTGAAAAAAAAATATTTTTCTACCTACTGTGGCATATGAGACAAAAAGGACAGAATAGCGCTGAAAAATTTTTTTTTTAGAGCTGCCCAGAGAACATTAACACGGTTAAATCCATAGAAATTCTCAAGGACTACGACATTGGAATTTATCACTACAATGATATGCCAACATCATCCTCTCTCACAATTTCTCAAACACTTATCGAGTTGAATAGTTTTTTTTTAAGTTTTAAGGCTGGGGTCACCAGTGTTACGTTGGCCGTGGTATGGTTTAAACCAGAATATAGTTATTAACGACCAAACGTAATCATGCTCAATAGTGTTTTCCGAAATGGCAAGAAAGGGATAATGACGACTCTTTTAGGACTCAGCTTGTATTTCTTTATTGAAGGAAAGCCGTGGTGAGCGGTGGCGTGCTTGGCTTCTGAAGAGCTTCTCTAGGTGGGCACTCCGTGCCGGCGAGGTCCGGTGAGCGATGGTGAGGTCCGGCGAGCGATGGTGCCGGCAGGATGTAAATAAGTGTATTTGGGAAGTCTCTAGGTAAGCTCAAAGTTTGTTTAATTTTAGGAAGCTCACTTTAGCCGTGACGTGAGGATGAGTCACTATTTATGGGTTCAGACATTTATGATCATTCCACACTGAAAAAACAAGTTGTCGTGGTAGGAGCAGGTAGATTATCTAGCCGGTAGTTGTAATATACTATGCTTTACTAGCTCCAAAAACCAAGATGATTGCAAGGTTATAGGGAATCAAGGTCCGAACGTCTTGTGCCAAAGTGGCAAATTACGTGTATAACTCGACGGTGGAGTTAGAGAATAAAGTCACGTAGATTTTAACTGGTATAGCTCAGGCCCAGGGAAAGGTGTTGTGGCGTTTGGCGACGTCGTCGAGGTTTGAGAAATGCTGTAACACCAAGCTAAAGAGACGCCAAGTGAGAGTGAGTTTCAAAAGAGAACGCGTCACCGCGCAGTGTTGCCAATCCCAGAGGCTTCTCTCTCGAATATGGCGAGTGTTATTTTATCTCTCATGCATTTACACAAAAAATTTCAAGAATTACTAATTATAAGTAGAAAATTATTAATAATAATTTAGAGTAAGATTTTTAATGTCAATAATTATGTTATTTAAGTGCGAATGAGGAATTTTATAATTTTACACTTTTGTAGCAAATGCTACACACATGGAAACATTGAATGACAACTCCAGCTCCACCCCAATATCTCAAGGTGCTCAACGCGCTGACTGCGGTGGCGAGCTATTACAATCTTAAAGATATGATGGACACAGGTAATGTTTGGTATATATAATGTTGCTGAGAATTTTTGAATTTAAATTGCGGTTAAATACTGAACTTCAGTTTAATCCATCGGAGCCATTGAGCTAAAATTAAATATTGTGAACCTCCGACTCTAGTACAGATGTTTTGCAGACTCTTTAAGGTGACTGTCATGACTCACAAACATGTAATTATTTTTAATAAAAGAACCTATGAAATCTCAATAACTTACCACGCCTCAGTCCAACAATACCTATCTTATATTTTATCAAGAAACGTAATCATCAGTCAGGAAACGTGATTATATGCTTAGCGAATTAATTTTCCTTTTAAAATTTTTACAAACATTATTTTTCAGTGTTTTGCTGTTCAAATTGTTTGGTAAACTTTACATTTAACACGCAATATTTCCACAACTTCGGCAATTCAATAAGTAACTAAATCATTTTTTAAACTAATATTGTGCGATTGCTTCATTCCAATTGGTTGACATCTGTATGCAGTAGCGCCCAAAAACGGTAATTTGAAAATACATGCAGAATGACAAAGTTAATTTTGTATAGGGAAAGCATGGAAAGCAACTGTAGAGAAAGCACGGAAAAATGAAATCTCTAGGATTCAGCTTTCGCGATGAAGCACTGTTTTGATGTAACTCAAACTACTACTGGCTCGTCATTGCCGTGCTCGTCATGGCCGTGTGGCTTTCGGACTCGCTTCCGTGTGGGCAAACCCGGGTTCGAGTTCCGGCACTGGTAGGGATTTTCTCTGTTGGGTAAAATTTCAACTTGGGAAAACTTTCAAGCACAATACCCCACTCTACCCAGTAGTCTGAAATGGGTATCGGCCTTGACCGGGAGAAAGCGTCATAACGTCCTGGTGTTAGTTATAAGGCATTTGAAAATCTAACGTACAAGGTGATATGTATCAGGCTTGAGTTGAAAATAAAGCATCCGTAGATGTTTTCATTATTACGGCTGACAATGAGTTAGTGACGTGTATTTCAAACAGCCATTCTACTTGGTTATTTTTCATTCAAATCACTTTAAAATATTTCACAGGAATTGGAATGAACCATAAGCAAAATTTCATTTGTACAGCGTAAGTTGCTGATAAAATAAAACAGTTTTTAGTACTGATTTTCCTTGTGGTTTTCAGAACGCTACCAAGCAATAATTTAACTACCTGGCCAACCTAGGATTTTGTTAGAAGTAATGTGGGTTAAAATTTAGCTCGATTCAATGAATAAAACGAAATATTTATTATTTTTATCCATTAAATACCAATTACGGTTACACCAAATCCTCTACCAATGTTAACATACTAGAAATGAGTACATTTTAATATGTCGCTGCCGAGTTGGGAATTTCTCCGGCACGGCGGACGTACGCTTGGCTAACTCTTCAAGTTGATGATCGCTGTCTGAGTGTGGGCATAAAAGTATAAAAGAACTTGAAAATTACAGACCAATTGCCCTGAATGATATTGTATGTAAGATATTTTGTGGTATTTTGAATGATAAAATGAAATCTTTAGTAGAAGAACTAGGAGTCCTAGGTGAAGAACAGAACAGGGTTGCCACATCCTTGCAAAATCCTTGAATTGTCCTTGAATAAATGAAAATGTCCTTGTAAAATGAAATGTCTTTGCCATGTCCTTGTAGAAATCAATTTCTGTCCTTGCCACGTCCTTGTGAAATTTCACGTGTGTCCTTGTTTATTAATTCTGTTTTCTGTGAAAACACATGATTAATTCATCAGCTAGGTATATTTGACCAATTCTGTTCAGGGAATGAGAGATTCACTCTTGTTTGGGGATAAAGTAATGGCATTCCTCCACATCCCAGCTATTTTCTTTCTTAAGTTCTGTTATGTAGTGTTGATTTTATTTGCAGTGACTTTAGTGGTAATGCTTTTAGTCTTTTTTATTTTTGTCCTCAAGTCATATTTGAAATGAATTATTCTGCTATGACAATGAATTTTCTATATCTGTTGAAGTATAATTTAAAATAACTTTGGAATCATACAAATCTAATATTCTTTTTTTTGCAAATATTTCTGAATGAATACATTTGGGACTCTCAATCCTAGATTAAGAATATTTTCAGTTACTCCTAATAGGCCATGGGACCCATCAAGAGAGAGAACCGGTTCAATGAAGACTGGCTTCGGAAAACCGAATTGAAACCATGGCTTGCAAGGCACAAAACCTCTGTTTTGCATGCTTTCTGCACTGACTGTAAAGTTGACATTCATTTAGGTAGTATAAAGGCCCTATTACACGGGGCAACAATTGCTCCAAAAAGCAGCGACAGATGCTTCTGTGAGCAATGGACTGCAGTTGCTGAGCGAGTTTTGGTTTAAGCGCTTGTTCAAAACTTCGTGCACCTCAAAGCAACGGAACAGTGCTCGACTGAGCGTCGTCGTGTGAGGATGTCTGCAACACCGTCTCCGTCTGCTTCACTACGGTCTTGATCCGCCGTACAATTGATAATAGAAGCCTTTCATCAATGTCCTATGCTACGAAACACCGCCTCTCACTGAGCCAACATACACTCGGTCCACCATTCAATAGAAAGGCGAAGGATTTAATACTTTGACTGCGGCAACTAGGTATTAAGTTCACCAACAAACTCAAATTTTAAGTAGTTTATAGTAAACTATTTTGAAAATATCAAACATAAACTGGATAGTGCCTGTATTTAGTTTTGATTAAATATTTATGAAAATTGAGTTTGCGACTATTGGTCGGTCAGCAGCATTATGAAAATTTCCTCCGTGTACCACCGGTGGCGCACGTCGCAGTCAAAGTGTTAATAAATGGCGCAGTGTCCTATAATATGGAATGCTAATAAGTCTTATATAGGCAATAAAGTATCCTTTTAGGCATATAATTAGTCGTAATTTCTGTACAAAATAAAGCGGAATATTAACATTTATCGTACATTCGTGACGTTACATTTTCAAATGCTGTAACTTTTCCATATATTGGAATGTTCATCAGGTAGAATTTTATGATAATTAAAGTGGTCAGAAAGTTGAAAAAGAATAATCCACAGGTTTATAAGTTTGAACAGATTAGCTGGATATGATGTAACTATCGAAGCAAATAAAAAAATAGAAAAACATTAAGAAGATTGACTCTATGAAGTCAGGTAACTGAATGTGCATTCATTTTTAATTTTCTATCATAGGTAGCGGGTAGATATAGGCAATAATTTATTCAGGTTCTAATGATCAAACCATTTAATATGTTTTTTAGTCTTGAACCTAACTATATCAATATACCAAATGAATGTGCTTAACACTCTGACTGCGACGTGCGCCACCGGTGGTACACGGAGGTAATTTTCATAATGCTGCTCACCGACGCAAACTCAATTTCCATCAATATTTAATCAAAGCTAAATGGGCCAAATGAAGGCACGATCCAGTTCATGTTTGGTATTTTCAAAATAGTTTACTACAATTGACAAAAAATTTGAGTTTGGTGGTGAACTTAATACCTAGTTGCCGCAGTCAAAGTGTTAATTAATTAAAAAACTGTTCCTTTTGTTTATTTCTGTGCGGTATAAGAACACAAATCATTATATTTATATGTGAATATGAGCTGTAAAAAAGATGTTAAAAATTTATTACATTATTATGATGTTTATATTACTGCATTTTATATTCATTCTCACAAATTAAATATTTTCCCAGAAGTCAATAATACATCATAAGAATTAAATTGAATTAATAGTCGTATGGCCCTTCAATCTCATCCATTGTTAGAGAATGAAGACAATAAATAATACAAGGACATTTAAAAGTGTAAAACAGGATCTAAGTTTTGTATACGTTCTTGATGCTTTTCATTTAATGATGAAATGAAGATGTCAAATGCCGCAGTCACTGCGAGCTACAACCTCCCTCTGCAATTGGCAACGCCACACTGGTTGTCTAGTGTGATAGCGCACCCACAAGTTGCGTCATTTCAGTTGCCGTAACCGAGGCAAAGTGTTGCCCCGTGTAATAGGGCCTTAAGGCTAGGTGCTGAACAAAGCCATGCAAAACGTAAGAAGCACTTGGCTTGTCTAACTCCACATTGTGAATCAATCAAAGGATGGTTTGAACCTACGAAATCAACAGCACAATCAACTCACTCAGAACCATCACCTTCAGTGCCATCAACTTCACAGCCTGATTCTGCAAAAACACCATCTTCCTCAAACACTAATCCAGTTTTGGCCAATTGTAACTCTTCAATTTCAACATAAATCCAATCTACTCTTTCTTCATTTGTTAACCAAGAAGATTTGTTGAAATCAGAAATTATGTGGGCATTGCATAATACAATGTCTCATTACTCACATTCTTCCAGTCAATCAGCTAATTGACTTTTCAAGCATATGTTCCCAGACTCTGAAATTACTAAAATATTCACATGTGGTAGAACCAAACTGTCATATCTAAAAACATTTGGTCTAGCCCATACTTCTCTGATGAATTGTCAGCTAAGTTGAACGATTCGTCAAACTTTGTTCTTCTTTTTGATGAATCTTTCAATCGCGTCACAAAAGATGAGCAGATTGATGTCCACGTTCGTTTTTGGGATTCAGAAAAACAATGCGTTGAAACACGGTATTTGAAATCTGAGTTTTTAGGCCATTGTAATGCTGCTGAACTTCTGACGAAACTCCACGAAGCTACAGAAAACTTTAAGGACCAAAACATTCTGCAAATTTCAGTGAATGGCCCTAATCTGAACCACAAGCTTCATCGCGACTATGTTGCAGCAAGGAAGGAGACGTATCCAGAAGCCCCAGATATTTTGGATATTGGAAGCTGTGGATTGCATGTGATCCATGGAGCTTTCAAGACTGGAGCAAATGCAAGTGGATGGAATATTGATCAGCTATTGAGGTCATTATGGTGGCTATTTTCCGACTCTCCTGCAAGACGAGCTGATTATACATCCATTACCAAGTTAGATGTTTTTCCACTTCAGTTCTGTGCGACTCGGTGGATAGAAGACGTTCCTGTGGCACAGAAAGCTGTAGAAATTTGGGAAAATATTCGCAAGTATGTAAATTCTATCTCTAGTGGACCGAAGTCAAAAGTTCCAAAGTGTTCCTCATGGACAAACATATGTAGCAAAAGCTGTGAATGATAAACTGACACTGTCTAAGCTGCAAGCATTTATTCATGCAGCCCATTACTTGTCTCCATTCCGTGAAAGGTTTCAAACTGATAAGCCAATGGTCCCTTTCCTTGCATCAGAATTGCACAAGGTACTGACAAACATAATGGAAAAGTTTGTCCTCCAGAAAGTAATGGCTGAAACTAGTGATTGGTCTTGTCTTTCAAATATTGACCTTAATGATAAGGTACTAAAACAATCGAAACATATTAGTGTTGGGTTCCAAACTAGAGAGGCCCTAAAAGCTGCTGAAGTTAGCGAAGTCCAGGAGATTGAGTTCAAGCATCAGTGCAAACAATTCTACAGAAAAATTGTTCAAAAGGTTATTGAGAGAAGACCCTTGAAATATTCACTAGCTCGAAATATGGATGTTCTTAATTCTAAAACCATTGCAACAGCTGAAGATTCAAAGCAGCATGTCATTTTTGAGAATTTGTTATCAACAATGAAAAATTGTTAACATGTCAGATCAGCAGATTGTGATGCACTTGTTGAGGAACATAAATGCTTCGTGAAGTATGTCCAGGTTGAACATTTAGATGATTTCAGAGAGTATGATCTGGTAAACAGTATTCGCTTGGACTACTTCTTTGCTAAATACATGCAAAATAAGCCTCAGTATGCCAAATTGTGGGGATTCGTAAGGAAGCTTCTGCTTCTTTCACATGGACAGGCATCGGTTGAACGTGGCTTCAGCGTAAAAAAGGATGTTCTTGCGTGTAACATGTCGAAAAAACACTGGTTGCATAAAGAATGGTGACTGACTCAGTTCGCCCAGAATTGGGCCCAGGCAATTCTTTGAATGTTTGGGATGTGTAATTGACCAAAAGCATGCTATCAAGCTGTAAAGCAGCAAGAATGAGGTACTCCCTCTACCAAGAAGAGTATGCGAAGCAAAAGAACATGACCGAACAGCTTAGAAAAAAGCATAAACTCCTAGAAAAAATAGAAGCCTCAAAATCTAAAAAGACGAGGCTTGAAAGTACACTTAATTAAACGACTTATTCAGGAGGCCGATGATTTGGCAGTGAAAGCTCAAGTAGGAGATCTATCACTCCTAGCTTCTTCAAATTCTTCCCGAGCTAAAGCTAAGAAGACTGCAGAAGAAATTGATACGGAAGATAGCAATATCAAAGGACTTAAAGCAACGCTTCAAAACTGTGGAAGGTCGGATTAAGTAAAATAACATTGCTCTAGGTAGTCTAATAGACATGCAGAGTGTAGAATTCCTATTTCTCTTTGAAGAAGAATTTATTTTCATTTTATTTTTTGAAGGATCTATTGTTAGGATTTCCCTCACAAACTCATCAGGGTTGCGCGAGAGGCGCTTGAACTTTAGTACCTTAATAGTTCCAGCGACGCAGCCCGGCAGTAAGGTCGGAGGGCGCAGGGCTGAGACAGGCAGATGCTTTTGAAACTCGGTTCCTTTTGAGTTTGATTCGTTTGATAATTTACAACTTTAACTCTTCTATGAAATGTTTGACCCCTAATTTCATGGATTTTGAATTTTATTAACGTTGCTGCTACGAAGGCCAGTGTTAGCGTCTTCGCGGTGTGTCTAGCTAATTTACTATTGAATGGAGTGACCTGAACTACCCCGTCATTAGTTATCGTGTCTTGCTCCGTCAACTGCGCGTACTTGGGCCCCAGCTCTACGGGTCACCGGCGTCTCGTCTGTTAACTTGGCATCTTTCCTCTTATTCTTTATCATTGTGTGTTTGTGTGAGTGCTTGATTATTTCGATTACCGGCTTTCGTTTAAATTCTTACTTACTTAAAGGTTGCCTTGGTGACCAAATTAACTTATCTTAACCTACTTAAACTTACTTAAAACTTACTTATTTAAATCTGATGAGAGCTCTACCTGTTACAGGGGAGTCTATAACTCCCCTATTTGAGCTCCGTCTTCTCCTCTTACTATCTTCTTGAAAGTCCGGTACTTTTGCCCCTTGCCTTAACCTTGCCAACTCTTCCTGCCTTAAAGTTTCTACACTGGACGAACCATAAAGTTCAGGTGTGGTTATTCTCGTGTTTCATATAAATTACAAATTGTCTTGTCTAAATTTGTTATAACTGAGTATTTGTGGATAATTATTTTTCCTGTTGCCAACCTACGTACGTGTAACCCTGTCATCTTCTCGCAGTATATTCAAGAGTGGCTGCGTGGAGAGAGGTCCGGTGCTCCTTTCGTCGGTACCTCATAACCCCTTGCAGCTGCCTTGATTAGGTAATTTGGTTTTCACATATCTAATAACAGCTGTTGATTTGTAATGCCACTATGGTTTTCTCATCTCTGACTGATAACAGATCTGTTGATTTTGTAATAAGGACATTTATTCAATTGCTTTGTCTCTCATATTCTATTTTATTAGCAGACGAGTCGGTGCCCTGGGAGTTTTCTTGACGGTTGCCGCGCTCCTGGAACGCTCCGCCGCCAGCACGCGCTTTTCTCTGCTGCGAGGGTGAGCTGCTTCCACGTCCGCACCGAAGACGTGGGGTTGCGCCTGGTCGCTGGGGGCTTTAACCTGGTCGTACCGCACCTCCGCCGTGCCGCAGGACAGTCGGCTGGCAGTTGGCCTTCTACGTCTCCGGTTTGCTGACCGCATTGCTGGCCCAAGACCGATATTCTCCGGGTAGCCGCTGCAAGACCCGTATTACCGTTTAACAGCTTCTACCGCCGCTTTGGGTGGACGTCCTGTTCGAGCTCAATCAATCAAGACACTACTGGCCTTCGCAGCTCTTACTTCAACCTTTTAAGAAAATATTACTTATATAGCAATCGGCCAATTGCTTTAATAAATGCGATACTATTGGAAGAACTTCACTTCCTAATAGTTTTTAACTCTAGCTTTGTTGCCTGTCTCTTAAGACGAGCAGGCTGTTCCCTTTTAATTGTTCGCCTGACCTTGGAAAGATCACGAGTCTTTAATAAACTGATTTTCCTTGTGGCTTCTTTAATTTGTTCTTTGCAAGATTGTGTGGCCGCGAATGCGCCACACTATGTAGCTAATATTTTATAATTTCGTAATGATTATTTACGTTTTTCACATTTGACTCTATATTGTTCTCCATATCATGTCATGTTGTTCAGCTTAATAAAGATGCAATGGAAAAAAATATGGCAAATCCCCATCCAAACAAAGATCTTACGATGGTTATTTTCACATATATAATATTCATGAATATTTATATTTTATTTACCTCACAATAATTTTTATTTTAGAAATTTTTATATGGTAGGGGTTATTTAAAAAAAATCCTAAAATTTTTCTCAAACCCCTTAAAAAATGTCCTTGCATTTCAAATATTTGTCCTTGAAATATCCTTGAATTGTCCTTGTATAAAATTTTTCAAACTCTGTGGCAACCCTGCAGAATGGGTTTAGGCAAGATAGACATGGGGAGGATAATCTGTTTGTAGTGAGTGAAATAATTGAGCGAATGAAGAAGGATGATAAGAAGGTATACTTACACTCGCGAGCAAAAGTTTGGAATCACTTTCTTGAAATTGGTTCCGCGCGATTTTGAGCACTAAATATTTTTTCAATAACCATAAAAACTACATCAATTTAAAGGTTCAACTCTCAACTTTAAATTGATACCAAATTCATTCAAATCAAGCCAGTATTTCGGGAGCTATCCCGGATCAAGTGAAGGCGTAACGGAAAAGACGTGCTTCAATTCTTAGATACGTCGCGAGTAGCGACCTATTGACCCCCTATAAAAAGCACCTGTTATCAGATTTGATTTCTCAGTCCACCTTTACACATTGAGCGGTACACATCTCCGGTACTTTTGACCCTTTCCTTGAGCGACAATGGAGACAACTCTTACAGAAGCAGCACAAATCGTAGCCCTATTGCAAGAACGGCTCAGCCAGCGAGTTGTCGCTCGTCGGCTCCACATAAGGCAGTCATGTGTTTCGAAAGTTTACAAACGCTTTCAGGAGACTGGTGGCTTTATCCCGAGACCAAGATCTGGACGACGCCGGTGCACCTCGGCGAGGGATGACTGTTTTATCGTATCAACCTCTCTCCGAAATCGGCATTTGACTGGTGTCGACGTTCAACAGGAGCTCCGAGATGTTCGTGGGGTAGCTGCCAGCGAGTGGACAGTTCGTCGACGACTCATGCAAGCGAACTTGACTCCAAAAAGGCCTGCCACAGGCCCGAAACTCACGGCAGCTCACCGACAAGCACGCCTTCAATTTGCTCGCACCCATCTTGATTGGGAGGTTGAGCAATGGAGTCAAGTTCTGTTCTCCGACGAGTGCAGGATGTGTTTGCACGGTAGCGACTGAAGAGGTCGGGTCTACAGCCGGCCTGAGGAGCGGTTTGCGCAGTGCAGTTTCGCTGAAACAGTGGCTTATGTATGATGTGGGCCGGCATTTCCTTCGACGGTAAAACGGAGATTGTATTCGTGCCTGGCGGGGGACGAGGAGGCGGTCTAACTTCGGACCGGTACATTTCCGATATTCTGCTGGAACATACCGTTCCCTATGCGGGATATATCGGTGATGACTTCCTTCTTATGCACGATAACGCTCGTTGTCACACTGCCCGTGGCACAACTGAATACCTCGAAGAAGTCGATATCACCACATTGGACTGGCCAGCGCTCAGCCCTGAATTGAATCCCATTGAGCATGTGTGGGATGAACTGAAGAGGAAGGTTCGTTCCAGAACTCCTGCTCCTTCATGTTTGAATGAGCTGAAATCGGCTTTTATTGAGGAGTGGGAAGGTATCCCACAAGAACCAATTCAGAACTTCATCAGGTCGATGAAAAATATGCTTCGAGCAGTTATTAGGGTAAGGGGAGCGAACACAAAGTACTGCACTTAATTTTAAGGCTAAATAAATTTTCTATTGATTACTTTTTGTTGTTTTATTCATTCCCATACTTCCTTGTTTTCCTACCTCCTTGATTTAATCGGGGATAGCTCCCGAAATACTGGCTTGATTTGAATGAATTTGGTATCAATTTAAAGTTAAGAGTTGAACCTTTAAATTGATGTAGTTTTTATGGTTATCGAAAAAATATTTAGTGCTCAAAATCGCATGGAACCAATTTCAAGAAAGTGATTCCAAACTTTTGCTCGCGATTGTAGTATTCCTGGATATTGAGAAAGCGTATGACAGAGTGGATCGGGTTAGGCTCTTTGAAATTTTTAGAAAAGTTGGACTTAGCAAAAAGATAGTGAACATTGTACAAAGTCTATGCAAACACAAGTGCTAGATGCAGGGTGTAATTTAAGGAATGGAGGAGGGCACAAATTAGAAAAAAGGGTAAATGTGTAGCGATGGTCAGTAATCTATTTTTCACTTTTCGGTGCCTAGAAATTGGGGTTAATATTTAGTTTAGGTGATGTGGGGAAATTAAGCATTCCGTTTCTATTGACCACTTAAGAAGCCCATTTAAAAACGTTTTACATGAATGACATTCTGGGCGCTGATGCTTATTTTTTGAGTTACAGCGGTAAATTAGTAACCGCAACTCAAGTGTTTGAAGCATCAAGTAATGCATGTATGGCAACACTGTCATAAGCGCCACCTTCCCGCCCTCAAAAGATGGGTAAATCTGAAGGATATGTCAGTTATTGATTTTCCACTTTTTGGTGCCTGAACCTAATTAATTGAATCAAAATAAACAAGTTTTCATCTACGCACTTTCTGTCTCAAATGAGTATTTTACGATTTATAGCGGTAAGTTTGGTTTCATCTTTGATGATGAATGCGCTCGAATAAACAGCTACTCATCGATTTTCGAATTTTTGTTGCTTGAATCATGGTAATAACATTAAAATAAACAACTTTTCTTCTATACACTTTTTTTGTCAAATGAGTATTTAACGAGGTATAGCGGTAGGTTTGGTTTCATCTTTGATGACGATCGCGCTGGAAGCGAGTGCGCATTGCAGTGTTGCTGTCCGACGTGCTCCTTGAATTACTTGCTGCTTCAAACACTTAAGTTGCGGTAGGTCATTTACCGCTATAACTAATAAAATACTCATTTGAGAAGGAAAGTGCACAGAAGAAAACTTGTTTATTTTTATCTAATTAACTATGCTTAGGCATCGAAATTTACAAAATCGATAACTGACATATCTTTCAGATTTACCGAAAGATAGAGCGCGGTTGCGCGCCATCTAAGACAAAACAAAACATACTGCTATAACTTGTTACTTTTTGGGTGATTATTTCTATTGTGTTTTAACTAAAAGATCCTAGAAGTGGGTTCAGGCTCCGCGGGGCCGGCAAATAATAAATTACAAAGTACTTTAACGCACGCGCAAAAAGTAAAACTAACTCGGAAATAACAAATCAGCGGCCCGAATGTCATTCGTATGAAACGTTTTTAAATGGGCTCCTTTAGTGATTTCTGGGGTCAATGTTAAGTTTAATGCAATCATGGAAATTAATAATTATATTCCAAACAATCACTAAAGGAACCCATTTAAGAACGTTTTACATGAACGACATTCTGCTCGCTGATGCGTTATTTTCGAATTATTGAACTTTGAAGTTCAAGTTTGAAAGACCACCATGGGCGCGCCATCTTGGAGCCGATGTCAACAAGATTGCGGTCATCACCCTAATGGGTGGGTTAGAAGCTTTATTGATAATTTTCACTAGAAGAACTATGCCTCCCCCTCACGACCCAACCTCTTTACGTTTGTAATAGCTTCCGTTATTAATTAAATTCCGTTTCAAGCGCTCCCTTCCTTTGGCGCAAAGGCCAACTTCAAAGTTCAATTATTCGAAAATAACGCATCAGCGAGCAGAATGTCATTCATGTAAAACGTTCTTAAATGGGTTCCTTTAGTGATTCCTGGGATCGCAATTATTATTTTCTTTGATTGCATTAAACTTCACATTGACCATTTCTGGTAACGGAATGCCTAATTTCCCTACATCACCTAAACTCAATATTGTCCAAAATAGGTGATTAGATCTAAATATACAATTTCTCTTCTATGCTTTTGCCGTCGGAAATGAGTATTTAACGAGTTATGATGGTAGGTTTAGTTTCGTCTTTGATGACGAATGCGCTCAAATAAACAGATACTCATTGATTTTTGAAATTTTGTTGCTTGAATCATGGTAATAACATCGAAATAAACTACTTTTCATCCATACAGTTTTCTCGTCAAATGAATATTTTACGAGTTAGCACGGTAGGTTTAGTTTCGTCTTTGATGACGAGCGCGCCAGAAGCAAGACTCTATTGCAGTGTTGCCATATGCCGAGCTCGATGAAATACTTCCCGCTTCAAACACATAAGTTGCGGTAAGTAAAGTAGTGATATGACTCGTGAAATACTTATTTACGACGGAAAGTGCATAGAAGAAAACTTGTTTATTTCGATCTTATTAACTGTGTTTAGGCATCGAAAAATCAAATATCGATTCCCGGTTAATCCTCAACATTTACCATATTTTGAGTCATTTACATGCTTAAAATTTTTTCATTGTGATTTGATTAATGTTTTCATTATCATTTGATGAATTTTTAGACTAATGATCAGTAAACAATCATGGATTTTAAACTTTTCCTAAAATTGAATTCAGTTTAGTGCTTGAGTTTTTAAACAACTTCAAGTGGCTATTTCTATTTATAATATTCAACATTCTTGTCTTTTAACGATTTTCTTTTGATAAACCCAAATGCATTACCTTTGAAGTAAAACTTATCCTTCATAAAATTAAGGGCATATACATGTCCATACCCTGAGTTTAGTACCAGCACTTCTCTCAAATTATTGCATCATTTAACTATACCTCACATATATGAGTATAAAATATAAGCTATGTCAAATCTAGTGAATCACAACGCAAATATTGAAAACCCTTGTAAGCTCAATCGTTTGAACTTGAATTTGAGGGCCGACTGCGTCAGAGCTTTTGTATCGGCCTTCGCACCTCATAACTTTCGAGATCGGACGGTCCAGGAGACGCATGCCATTATCCGCTTTGAATCATCACTAAAATGATAATCATCCAGAGGAGGTATCAATTCCAAACGTTAATATTTATGAGTGTTGAGCAAATTACCAAATGAAGCAATGAATTTGAACAGCTTGCATGGATTGATATAAAGGTGCAAAACTTATATTTTACATTTCTAATTATTTCTAAGTAATACAATAACCTGTAAAAAAGCGCGCATTTCAGAAGAAAAGTGCGCAAAAAAACAATATTTCTCTCTTAGTCTTGCTTCTAACTCAATTTTGTACATGCATGTTATTTGGAGTATTTAGCTATAGTGTTCATAGCATTTTGCATACACTTTAATTTCATGAAAAGAATAGAGACATCCCTTTTTGCTAAGGCCAAGTAGCTAAAATATTATTTTCCTCAGGTACCGGTGACAGTACGAATGAGTGAAAAAAAAGTTATTTAACCTCACTGTTTGAAGTATATTGAAAATGAAGGTATCACTGGAATAGAAATAGAAATTTTTGTGGGCACACAAAAGATCTAGAAGGGTAAATTCAAAAGGTGGTGCATCCTGTATTGCAGGTAGTTATTACATACTCATAACCGAAACATGATTGTTCAGAAAGATATGCTATTTGATTGTATTTTCCACCAATTAAAATTTCTACGTGCTCTGTCAAACTATTTGAGCATCCATTGCCTTCAGTTTTGATGGACTCTTGTAGCATTTCGCTACAAAGCGTAAAAATTATAAACTTTCCCATTTGTACTTAAATAAAATAATTATTAGCATTAAAAATCTTACTCTAATTTATTATTAATTATTTTCTACTTCTAATTCGTAATCATTGAAGTTTGTGTGTAAATACATGAAAGACAAAAATAATCAATCGACATTTCGAGTTTTAAAGCAACCCGAAGTGGCAACACCAAGCGCGTCGCTTGAACTGACTCACTCTTGCTTGTGACTTGTTAGCGTGCGTACATCTCTCGTAAGTTAAAAGAAATTAAGTGTGAGAATAGAAAATAACTCGGTAAAGTATACAGTGTAAAAATATTCCTTGTGCATGTGAAACTTAATGTTTTGTTCATCGTCGTGAATTAGGGATGAACTTAATAACAGTGTTAAAAGTTAGACTAGCATGTGTTATTTTCGAAGTGCTATCTTCGACGTGACAAACGTGTAAATTTTGTGTTCACGATTCAGTTCCTGTGTCAAGTCATTATATTATCAGACCAAGTTTGTGTCTCATTAACAAAGTTAGACATTTTACGCTGTCATATTAATTCAAAACCCGTTCACGAATACTGGTGATAGAGCGCGGCGAAAGAAAACGCCGACGCCCTGTTGATAGAACCTTTTTCCCGGTGTCTTTGTTTCCCAAGATGACAAAGCACAAGCTGCCGACTCATGTCATTTAAAATCGTATATTATGCACGTAAAATAATAATTGGAAATGCCTTTTATTAATTTTCGTACGAATTTAATAGAGTACGCAGATTATTCATGCACATGCTTGTTAAGGTTTTTAGCTTCATTTTTATATTTCATACTCCTTGAACCTTGCGTTTAATCGCACTTATTTCAATATAAATCATTATCAACAAATTTAATTCAATTCTGTTTATTCTTGTGACAAGGCACCCACTACCATCTGCCTTTCGTGAGTGCGTACAATGTATGCCGGCGGCTTGTGGCGAATGCCGACGCGTAAAGCCGCCGGGTTAATCGTCGCACTAATTTTCATGTTTCGTCTTGCAAAGAGTGTCTTTCTGTGCAAAGCAAAACGTAGTATTTCTTTTCTCAATGTAGATATTATTTCTTAATTTTTATCAATAATACTTGTCAATGTTTTTAGTATTATTGAGCAATGAAAGTAGGATTCCTTTTCTCTGTTAATTCTTGTACGGATATAGGGATGCTCTAGAGTACTGAAAAGCATTA
The DNA here is from genome assembly GCA_030386875.1 of Morinoia aosen. Taxonomy (NCBI): domain Eukaryota; kingdom Metazoa; phylum Arthropoda; class Malacostraca; order Amphipoda; family Talitridae; genus Morinoia; species Morinoia aosen. The sequence continues at coordinate 19,924,915 of CM059576.1, read as the reverse complement.
ATTCTCACTCCGCGCCATTTTTGGCCGTGTTATGTTTTTTTCTTACTGCCTTCAAAAGTTGCAGTCTCTTGATATTTTTCATGATATTCCGTAGATCTCGTGTTACTTGCATGTAGTTTCGGTAATGAACAACGATTGTCCTACCGGAAAGCCTTAAACCTCATGCTCTGATATTAAAGCCAAAGGCATTAGCGAAACAAGTTTGCCAGTTACAAAAAGAATCTGTCCTATCTCCTTGAGCTTGCCAAAAGTGAGATTCCTTAAAGTTAGCGGGTGCCAAACCTGTAGGAGTTTCTCAGAGTTCTCCGTTGTGGGAAGAGTTGTCATTAAATGTTTTGGATTGCCAGTGGTGGAATGTTTTGATGTCTCCCCTGGAACGTTTCATCCAGTGTCTCCGCCCCTTACAGGACCAACGACATCGCCGCCAAACACCACCACCACACATTTCTCCCTGGGTGCTAACCTGAGCTGTAACTTATCTAGCTCTCACCTTACCTTCCTGGTTTCTACAAACGAATACTTGATTGTCCAGCTTGAAATTTGTAAAGCTAAAATCATAACGTGACTCATCCTCCCGTCACTGTTTTCCTAAGGCTTAACCTGCCAGAATCTAAATTGAGCTCATAAAAATCCCACACACACAACTCATTCACCTCCTGCCGACTCCATCGCTGGCCGGACTTCGCCAACGCCAGCCTGACCTCTTCAGCACGGAGTGCCATCTAGACAAGCTCTTCGAGATCAAGCTAATAGCCAGTCCTCCTGGCTTTCTCTTCAAATAAACCACCCGAAATAAGCTGAGTCCAAATTCGTCGTTATTATCCCTCTTATAATTTCCCAAATCACTGTCGAGAGTTGTTTGAGTTTGGCCGTCAAGAACTAATATTCAGGTTCGAACCACCCTAACGGCGAAACCCGACACTGGTGACCCCAGCCTTAAAACTTAAAAATAAAAATTCAACTCGAAGTGTTTGAGAGATTGTGAGAGGATAATGTTGGCGTATCATTGTAGTGATAAATTTTCCCATGTCGTAGTAATTTGAGGATTCCTGTGGATTTTGACCGTGCTAATTGGTTCTCTGAGCAGCTCTAACAAAATTTTTTTTTTCCAGCGCTATCCTTTTCTTTTTTTATCCTCGCAGTGGCCGAGTGTATAGAGCGCTTGCGTTCTATGCTTCATGCCCAGGTTCGATCCCTGTGAGCGGCAGTTGGCGTGAAAAACGCTGATGCGGCAAATCAGGGTCGTTGCCTGCAGTATGGTCACTGTCCTCAAGGAATGTTACCTGAGCACTAAACGAGAGAAAAATGAGGCCTAAAGCCCGGGCGTGACTAGGGGCCTGGGGAACCCCTATCATGTACATTCCCTGTAAAGTATCATGTAAATGATGCTAGCCACCCTCTACTTGAAAAGAGGAAAAGGCTTGGTATATACCGTATATACCTATCCTTTTCTTTTTGTCTCATATGCCACAGTAGGTAGAAAAATTATTTTTTTTCTCACCTGTTTTTTTTTGTGCCCACGCAAATTGCTGCATACCGCATAAAATTTTCGTTACCAATTTTCTATTCTCTTCTTTCAGTTTCAACTTTATTTGAGTGATTGAGTAGGTAAATTAATAACGCTAACTTGACACCTTTAATATCAAAAATTATTAGGCGTTGAATACGAACTCCGAGCAAGCATAGTTTAATTTTGCTTTCGCAGAAGGAAAGTTGCTAGCATGACTGAATCAGATAATGAAGATCGACCCCGCACAAAACCCCTTAGTCTTCCTCCCTTCATCCCAGGGGACGCTCACACCTGGTTCAACCAGGTTGAGGCTATCTTTAGGTATCATAAAATAAGGGATGAAACTGACAAGTTTTATGCCCTCGTGTCAGCAGCTCCCACGAAATTATTAAATGACTCCAATAACCTGCTAGAAAACCCTCCCGATATTGATCCGTACGGCACTTTGAAAAGAAAGATATTGCAGAAGTTGCAGATGTCCGATGCGGACAAATTTAGAAGCCTTGTAGACGCCTCAGCAATTCCATCTGTCTCTGTCTCTTTCTCTCCCACTTCGTTAGCTAAAGAGTTAAGAAAACTCGCAGCGGGTGTTGCCGTAGCTGAGGGATTTCTGAAAGAAGTTTACATGACTAAACTTCCTTCAAATGTGCGCCCTTTTCTATCGCTAGCAAGCCCTGATCAGACGTTAGAGAAGCTTGCAGAGTCCACTGAGACGGTGATGCGAAACTTGAACGTGTCACAAGCACCGCAGGTAGCTTCATTGAATGCAGCAGCTGCTAATTTTAGCCCCGCAAATACTGCTCATAACCAATCCTCAGCCACAATAGATAAGATGCAGCAAGACATCGCTGAGATAAAGCAAGCTCTCCAGAATTGCCAGTTAGGTCAGAGTGTAGCTCACATTCAGCAAGGCCCAGGGAGATTCCAAAGCCACCAAAATGCCTACGACTATCCCTATAACTATCCCTCCAACTATCATCTTTTTCCTCCTCCTCAACGTTTTGATAGAGGTAGATCTTATGATAGGTCAAATCAAGACCGCCGCTTTCGGTCGCGCTCTCGTGATGCTAGTAGTAATTTATGCTGGTATCACCAGAAATTGGTGACCAAGCGCGCAAATGCGCCTCACGCTTTTGCCCGCGTTATACCGAAATGACTTCGGGAAACGCCAACAGCGACGCACAGTAGCGAGTACTGCGTTGCCTCATTCCCAGACTAATCGCCTACTACAGATTCTCGATCCCGTCACCAAATACCGATTTTTAATAGACACTGGCTCCAGTGTGTCAATTATCCCAGCCACGGTGAAAGACAAAAACCACCCATTGTTGGCGACATTACGCGCCGCAAACGGCACGCCAATTCCTTGTTACGGTGAAAGAATTTTAGAGTGCAGTCTGGGATTGAAGAGAATATTCAAATTTACCTTCTTGTTAGCAGAGGTTCAAGAGCCCATCATAGGTGCCGACTTCCTAGCCAAGTTTGGCATACTTGTAGACGTTAAAAATCGTTGTATTAGGGACGAGGAGACACAGATCTCAATTCCCGCTCGTAGCATAACTAGAGCTAATGTCTTGCATTCCTTCTCTATCGCCTTAAAGGAAGAGTGCATGTTCGAGCAGTTACTAAGAGATTACCCTGCATTAACAAACTCTAACTTAGCTTCTAAAAAAATGCAGACTAGTACGAAACACCACATCGAAACTACTGGTCAGCCCGTCTATTCCCGAGCAAGGCGACTACCGCCTGATCGATTGGCTTTAGCCAAGAAAGAATTCGCTAGGATGCTCGAAAATGGCATCATCCGCAGTTCCAAAAGTCCTTGGGCTAGTCCTCTTTTGCTAGTACCCAAGGCTAACGGTGAATTCAGACCGTGCGGGGATTTCCGCAGGTTGAATGCCGTTACTCTACCTGATCGCTATCCTATTCCTTACCTTCACGATTTCAGTGCAAATTTAGAGGGAGCTCAAATTTTCTCAAAGATAGACCTTCAGCACGCCTTTCATCAAATCCCACTTGATGAGAGTGCTATCGCTAAGACCGCGGTAATCACTCCGTTCGGTCTCTTCGAATTTCTTCGCATGCCATATGGCTTAAGGAACGCTCCTCAGACGTTCCAAAGGCACATGGCTGAAATTTTCTCTGATCTCACTTTCGCTTATGTCTACCTAGACGATATCCTAGTGGCATCCACAACCCCGGAGTTGCACAAAGACCATCTTAGGGTCGTTTTCCAAAGACTGTCCGACAATGGACTCCTCGTAAATCCTGCAAAATGTGAGCTCGGAAAGCCATCACTGATTTACTTAGGTCATGAAATCTCTAGCCTAGGTCTAAGACCTTTGCCTTCCAAAGTAGAAGTGATCAAAAACTTTCCTCTTCCACAGACCCAGAAGGAACTAAGAAGGTTCCTAGGTTCTGTTAACTTCTATCATCGCTTCATACGCAATTGCGCTCAAACTTTAGCGCCCCTGTCTGACCTACTCCAACCGAAACGAAAAGGTAAATCTATTGAGGTAAAATGGACGGAGGATGCGCGCAAAGCCTTCGACGAAATAAAGCACAAGCTAGCTACCGCGACTGAATTGTCCTACCCTATTGCTAATGCTGATTTCAGTCTTGTAGTGGACGCCTCGAGTACTGCTGTAGGTGCTGTTTTGCAACAACAAGTAGGAACTAACATCTCTCCTCTTGCCTTCTTTTCAAAAAAGCTGTCGCCCACTGAGCGTGCTTATAGTGCGTTCGGTAGGGAACTCCTTGCTATCTATCTGTCTGTGAGACACTTTCGCTATGCTCTAGAGGCAAGGGAGTTCGTGATCTACACAGACCACAAACCTTTGACCTCAGCGATTAAGATGCCGTCTGAAAGACATTCCCCAAGAGAAGCTCGACACCTTTCCTTCATTAGTCAATTCACCACTGATATCCGATATATCAAAGGTCTCGACAATACTGTCGCTGACTGCTTATCCCGTATCAACTCTGTCCAAACCGGTGGTGAAATCACTTTCGGCAACATTGAAAACGCGCAGAAGGAGGATCCTGAACTCCAGGATCTTCTCAAACCTTCTAACACTTCCTCTCTGAAATTATCCTTGGTTGACGGCGTGTACCGTGATGCCGAGCGACTTTCTCGTTTGTATCTTCCTGCGACTCTCCGCAGAGTAGCTATTCTCCACTATCATTCCTTCTCTCATCCTGGTATTAACCGTACATTGCGTTTGATTTCTGATCGTTTCGTCTGGCCAGCGATGCGTAAGGAGGTCAAGCAAATTGTGCAAAATTGCCATGCATGTCAGAGTAGTAAAGTGGTGAAACATAATCGTGCAGCGCTGCAGAGTTGTGCATTCACAGGTCACAAATTCGACTCAGTCCACCTAGATTTGGTGGGTCCTTTGCCTCTATCGCGTGGTCATTCTTATTTGTTGACCATCATAGATAGGTTCACACGTTGGGTTGAGGCTGTCCCTCTTCCTGATACCCAAACTGAGACTGTAGCGCGCGCTTTCATGTCCAACTGGATCTCTAGATTCGGTGTTCCCTTAAGTGTCACACACGACCGGGATCACAATTTACCTCCAAATTTTGGAGTGAACTTAGCGCCGCTTTAGGGTGTGCAAATACATCAACTACCGCGTACCATCCGCAGTCAAATGGACTTATTGAGAGAGTCCACAGAGATTTGAAAGCTGCGCTGCGCTGCCTTAATTGCAGTCACGATTGAACTGACAGACTTCCAGTAGTATTGTTGAGCATCCGCAATTTGTATCGACAAGATCAGCAGTGCACAGCAGCAGAGATGCTCTATGGTCAAACACTTCGTCTCCCCGGCGACATTGTTGACCCAAAACCTTTGCCTGAATTCTCATCTGCTGATCGTTCCGCATATGTAACCTGTCTCAAAGATTGCATGCGTCAGATCGAGTATGTTGCTCCACGAATGCCTCAGACTTAGGACAAACTTGATCCTGCTTTGCAAGAGTGCACACACGTGTATGTCCGCAATGATGCAATAAAACCTACGCTCACACGCCCTTATGATGGCCCATTCAAAATATTGAAAAAAAACCCAAATATTTTGTCCTGGATAGATCTGGTTCACCCGATCCTGTGAGCATTGACCGATTAAAAGTCGCGTACACTTCCGATCATAGTGTAATTTCTAACTCATCATTCTCCCCACAGATTTCTATTTCCACTGAGACTCGATCATATCTACCATCTCAGCTTCCTCAGTTGGCTGCATTGTTGCCTAGTCAACTTGAGTGTAATCCTTTCTATGTGCCTGTACATTCAAACCCTATCTCTAAGCCTATCGTAGACTCTAATTCTAGCCCTCTTACTGAAACAGCGACAAGTCTGGAGAGACCAGACGAGCCCGCTGCAGTAACTCGTGTTCCTAGAACTCTTGCCGATCTAAATTTGCAGACCCGTTTGGTGAAACTTCCCCGCTCAGTAACATTTGCCAACTGCCGAACCCGGCATGGTCGCGTAGTTCGACCTCCTTCCTGCTACAAATGATTGCAGCGGGTGGACCTTTCGATCTGCGCCTTGGGGGGTAATGTAGCATTTCGCTACAAAGCGTAAAAATTATAAACTTTCCCATTTGTACTTAAATAAAATAATTATTAGCATTAAAAATCTTACTCTAATTTATTATTAATTATTTTCTACTTCTAATTCGTAATCATTGAAGTTTGTGTGTAAATACATGAGAGACAAAAATAATCAATCGACATTTCGAGTTTTAAAGCAGCCCGAAGTGGCAACACCAAGCGCGTCGCTTGAACTGACTCACTCTTGCTTGTGACTTGTTAGCGTGCGTACATCTCTCGTAAGTTAAAAGAAATTAAGTGTGAGAATAGAAAATAACTCGGTAAAGTATACAGTGTAAAAATATTCCTTGTGCATGTGAAACTTAATGTTTTGTTCATCGTTGTGAATTAGGGATGAACTTAATAACAGTGTTAAAAGTTAGACTAGCATGTGTTATTTTCGAAGTGCTATCTTCGACGTGACAAACGTGTAAATTTTGTGTTCACGATTCAGTTCCTGTGTCAAGTCATTATATTATCAGACCAAGTTTGTGCCTCATTAACAAAGTTAGACATTTTACGCTGTCATATTAATTCAAAACCCGTTCACGAATACTGGTGATAGAGCGCGGCGAAAGAAAACGCCGACGCCTTGTTGATAGAACCTTTTTCCCGGTGTCTTTGTTTCCCAAGATGACAAAGCACAAGCTGCCGACTCATGTCATTTAAAATCGTATTTTATGCACGTAAAATAATAATTGGAAATGCCTTTTATTAATTTTCGTACGAATTTAATAGAGTACGCAGATTATTCATGCACATGCTTGTTAAAGTTTTTAGCTTCATTTTTATATTTCATACTCCTTGAACCTTGCGTTTAATCGCACTTATTTCAATATATATCATTATCAACAAATTTAATTCAATTCTGTTTATTCTTGTGACAAAGCACCCACTACCATCTGCCTTTCGTGAGTGCGTACAATGTATGCCGGCGGCTTGTGGCGAATGCCGACGCGTAAAGCCGCCGGGTTAATCGTCGCACTAATTTTCATGTTTCGTCTTGCAAAGAGTGTCTTTCTGTGCAAAGCAAAACGTAGTATTTATTTTCTCAATGTAGATATTATTTCTTAATTTTTATCAATAATACTTGTCAATGTTTTTAGTATTATTGAGCAATGAAAGTAGGATTCCTTTTCTCTGTTAATTCTTGTACGGATATAGGGATGCTCTAGAGTACTGAAAAAGCATTATTTCTCACTCTGTGCCATTTTTGACTGTGTTATGTTTTTTTCTTACTGCCTTCAAAAGTTGCAGTCTCTTGATATTTTTCATGATATTCCGTAGATCTCGTGTTACTTGCATGTAGTTTCGGTAATGAATAACGATTGTCCTACCGGAAAGCCTTAAACCTCATGCTCTGATATTAAAGCCAAAGGCATTAGCGAAACAAGTTTGCCAGTTACAAAAAGAATCTGTCCTATCTTCTTGAGCTTGCCAAAAGTGAGATTCCTTAAAGTTAGCGGATGCCAAACCTGTAGGAGTTTCTCAGAGTTCTCCGTTGTGGGAAGAGTTGTCATTAAATGTTTTGGATTGCCAGTGGTGGAATGTTTTGATGTCTCCCCTGGAACGTTTCATCCAGTGTCTCCGCCCCTTACAGGACCAACGACATCGCCGCCAAACACCACCACCACACATTTCTCCCTGGGTGCTAACCTGAGCTGTAACTTATCTAGCTCTCACCTTACCTTCCTGGTTTCTACCAACGAATACTTGATTGTCCAGCTTGAAATTTGTAAAGCTAAAATCATAACGTGACTCATCCTCCCGTCACTGTTTTCCTAAGGCTTAACCTGCCAGAATCTAAATTGAGCTCATAAAAATCCCACACACACAACTCATTCACCTCCTGCCGACTCCATCGCTGGCCGGACTTCGCCAACGCCAGCCTGACCTCTTCAGCACGGAGTGCCATCTAGACAAGCTCTTCGAGATCAAGCTAATAGCCAGTCCTCCTGGCTTTCTCTTCAAATAAACCACCCGAAATAAGCTGAGTCCAAATTCGTCGTTATTATCCCTCTTATAATTTCCCAAATCACTGTCGAGAGTTGTTTGAGTTTGGCCGTCAAGAACTAATATTCAGGTTCGAACCACCCTAACGGCGAAACCCGACACTCTGCACACAAATCTTCAATATTTTCTGTAATGTCACAAAAGTCTTCGAACCTGATTTAGTTGGACAAACGTGTAACGTATGCTAAAAAGTAACACGCTTTCAACATGAATTTTCATTTATTCATATGTATACCAAATGAAATTGGAAAGCGTCATTTGAAAAAAGTAATTTCCGATCTTAAAATACAGGCAAAGAAAATGTTATTTACAGGTTATTACTTGCAAGGCACTCTTCTATTTTTGTAACTTGTGAATTTAATGTAAAACAGAAAAATAATTCTGAGTAGTTTGTTTCCAAAAAATTGTACAAAACGATTATTTGTTTTTAAAATATCATGCAATAAAGATACTTAGTAGATAAGCATGTTTGTTATCTTAATACTCATTTCAATTGTTGAAACAAATTATTGAGAGAAAAGAATAAAAAAAGCTTTATCTTTCATGCAGTTGTCGAGGTTTCATAATTCGTATAAATGCAAATTAAAATAATATAATACCAGTGACGATGCATTGTTGACAACATTTTTATTAGTGCGCACTTACGTCAAAATATGAGCTTATGAACTTGCGATATCAGGAATTAATATTACAAATAAAATATTGATTGAAAAATTCTTTGTTTATGAGTATGAGGTCGTAGTTCGACGTCTTTTACTCCTACGTATCAAATATGCATATAAACGATTTGGAAGCATGAAATAGCCTAGCTACAGATTTTTCGTGGAAGTGTATCAAGTGGCTTTGATTAAAATATGTTTGTCAAATCAAATAATTTATATTTTATGGCAAATCAAGATTTTTTTAATGTAAAACATCACGTGAACTTATTCTTTTATAGTTAATGAATAAACATCTAGCAAAAATTTTTTAATAGGCAGTCGTATTTATTACGAAATAATTATTTCACTTTATTAGACTTCATCTCAAGTGGATGAAGTAGCCCATGTGATATATAGCATCAATGACAATTGTTTGTTATTGTGCTCTTGTCACTAGAAAATTAGAGTATTTTATTCACAAATGTAAGCACAGGAATTAAATGATTCTTAATTTGATTTAGAGACTTTTTTAGCAATTATAGATGAATGAGTCACGAATCGAACTTATTACATTTCTATTCCCGATGAATAATGTTAAAACAAAGTCATTTATTTGGCAGAAAAAATCTTGATTATCATTGAATTGATAAAAGGAATTTTTATTCATAAATAAAAATTCTCAATCTAAGCACTTCAATGCAAACAAATATATCGTGTGATTTTACGAACAATATAAGGGAAAAACTAGATTTACATTTCAACTATTTCGCACCACGTTCATGTGATTAAAAGTTTATATATCTCATTACATTGCAATACATCATTATATCCTTAATTTAACATCAGTACATTACACTGCATACACACCGTCAAATTGTTGCTGCAGGATAGAAACATAGGAATGATGTCAAATGAACTTCTCCGCACTCCGTAGTTCATTTACATTCAGCAAGGGGTTTTTATGCCAGGACCTAGATTGAGGCTAATTTCTTCATTTGAAAAGACTGGAGTTTATTCTGTCTGCTACGGTGTGTGGGGAACAATAAAAAATAAATATTTTTTATAATGAATAAATATTTTTTTTCCATAAAAAATTACCTCTTCGTAAAGCTGAAAGTTTTTTCTTTCCAATGACATTAGTATACGTCCAAATACTGAAAGAATTATGGTGTAAAATTATATTTTAATACAATATGTAATCATTTGAACGAGCGTAAGTTCCTTTTACGTTCCTTTTGACAGTTACGGCGATTCAGTTACCTCCAAAATGTCGTCTGAGTAGCATGTCGCTGCTCTGTCTTCTCATAGTTCATTCCTATACTTTACACGGGAAAGCTACATGAAATTAGCGTTTTCGTGATTTGTTCCGTATTATAACATGTTAATAACCTTTTGTGGTCACTATTGATAAAAAATAGGATGCCGATTAAAATTCTGAGGTACGATAGAAATAGTTTACAAAAATTTGTTTGACTGCTACTCATAGTTCCGAAGTGCCATTGTGTCCAGTAATAATGAAGTTCCCTGATATTCTACCTTGCCTGAGTATCTAGAGGTTAGGAAATTTGGAAACAGTGCAAGTGAGGAGTGTTAGAGGAGTGAAACAGGGCTGTACTCTGTCCCCCCTATTGTTTGGAGTGTACACAGAAGAATTAGCAGTTCGACTGAGAAGGAGTGGCTTAAGACTGAAAGTTGGTAATGAGAGACTGAGCTGTTTGTTGTATGCTGATGTGGTTGTGGTTAGTGAATGTGGTCATGAATTGCAAAGGATGCTTGACATTGTGAATGGATATAGTACAGATTTCAAGATGAACTTTGGTGATGATAAAAGTAAGGTTATGGTTATAAATAGTGATGAGACTGATAGAGACAGACTGCGGAATATTGGAGAAATCAGAATAGGTAAAACAAAAGAATACAAATATCTAGGTTGTATGATAAGTGAAGATGGATGAACTAGAACTCGTCATAGCCGTGTGTCTATAGGCCCTGCCCGCCCGGCGCTGGTGGCAATTTTCTCTCTCGGGTATAGGGGAAAAATTCAAAGCACAATATCCCACTCTACCCAGGTGTCTGAAATGGGTACCTGCTTGACGGGGAAAAGCGTCCTGGCATTATAAGGCATTTGAAAATCCAATATACAAGGTGATATGAATCAGGCTTGAAATTGGAAATAAAGCATCAATAGATGCCTTCATTATAATTATTATTATTATTAGAACTAAGGGTGAGAACGTGGCAAAAGCAATGCAGTGGAGTGAACAGTTAAGTAGTGTGGCCAGATACAGAGCAAACAAGTATGAATGTGTGAAAGGAATGTGGAAGTATGTTGCTGTACCTAGTGTCATGTATGGTATGAGTGCTCTTCCTTTGAATGGAAGTGATCTTGGAAAGCTGGATGTAATACAAAATAAGGTAGGACGTTTAGCATTGGATGCTCCAAAATGGACAGCTACAGAAGCCATTATAGGTGACCTAAGTTGGAGCCTATTTTCAGAAAGAGTGATGAACGCGGTGCTGAATTATAAGGTGAGAATTGAAAGAATGCAGAATAGCAGTGGAAAGAATGCAGAATAGCAGGTGGGTAAAGCGAATTTTTGAATGGAATCTGAGTGTAAGCTGGGAGAAAGTATGTTGGGGGCATGCAAGGAAACCTAAGTATGCAAAAGATTATTCATGTTAGAATTGGGAGACCTGTAGATGACTGGAGGTTAATAAATGTTGGAAGTGTAGGGCCTGAGTGGGACTGCAAGAGGTGGAAAAAAGAGATTGAGAGGAAAACAATAGAGTATGGATTGAATAAGTGGAAGCTTAGCATGATGCAGAAGCCCATACTTAACTGGTATATGAAAAAGGAATCACCTAAGTTTGAGATGTTCTATGATGGTAGTTTGGGAAGTCAACTCTTGTTTGCTGTGAGATGTAAGTCATTGAGTGTGAACAGACGTACATGGAGGTGGAATGAGAATAATAACAGATTATGTCGGCAGTGTAATAGTGGAGTGGAAAAACAATTGAGCATTTTGTACTGGAATGTAGTAAGTATGAGCAAGAGAGAGAGAGAGAGTCTCATGATTGTGGTGTTTGAACAGTATGGAGAGAATGAATGGTATGACAGATGGGAAATGGTGTAAGAAAGGTCAGTAATTGATTTTCAACTTTTTGGTGTCTAAACATAGTTAATGAGATCGAAATAAACAAGGTTTCTTCTATGCACTTTTTGTCTAAAATGAATATTTGAGGAGTTATACTGGTATGTTACTTATTGCAATTCTATTGTAAGTGTAAGAAAAACAAAGGGGAAAACCCAAAATGGACTCAACAACATTAGGGGAAGACCCCAAATGAACTTTGCTGTTAACGGTCTAATAATGGTGTTGTTAAACTATCTAATTTTATATATAAATTTTAACTAACATGCGGCTGTAGTGAGAAGAAATTAGTCTTCGTCTGAAGATTCAGGTTTGTGATGTACTGCGATGGAATGTTGCTTTTCTGATAGCACTGGGTACAGTTTAGCATCTTCGACAAAAAAATGATGTAATAGCGACGTTTTTGTGGGCGGTGATGAATAAATACCAAGACAAATATTGAATTAAAAATTATGTTCTTATTCTGGGTCGTTTCACCCACTCTTTATTGTCTTTCTACAGTCTTTCTGTTGTTTAAGTGTGGATTGATGGATTTGTGTTGTCAAAAAATTTGTGCTGTGTTTAATGGTATGGTGCGTGTACCCCGGCTCGTGAAGGCAATCATATGCATTCCATTTATTGTGGTATTTGATTGATCCACATAATAGGTATTTCTGAATAATAGGAATGAATGTTGCTCTGTCTCTCTTCTTCCCTAATTCTCCTTTCAGAAGTATCACAAATCGTTTCTTTAAGACACACTCAATTCCTCCAAACAACCAAACCTGACTCAACACTCTACCCTTTTTGTATTTTCTGCGCATAAGTAGTGTTTTGTTAATTTCGACCTCTATTTTGTCTCCACCGATAGGCTTTTGATTTGTAAACCAATTTCCAGTTACTTCACTGCAAAATGAACGTCAATTGATTATCGTATGTCTGTTTAAATCTAAGCACTCTTCAATTGTTCCTATATCCCAAACACGACTAAGAAAATGATTTGCTAGTAGAATTATTTGCCTGATAAAAAAGATCCTTTGTAGTTCAAATTTGTGTAGTGACAAAATCTTTTCTTCGTTCCTAAAATGAAGTATGAACCATTACACTGCCACAAATGTTTCTTTATTTGATACCAACACAGCTTATTACATGTTGGACAAATCACTGCCTTCAGTAAGACACCGTGATCTTTCAAAAATGCAAGTGCTTCATCCTTATTTTCTATGAATTTCCTGATTGTTCTAAAATAATCAGACTGACACGAAACACATGTAGACATCACCGTAGCTGCGACGTAACTGGCCGCATTGCAGTTTCAACCACGGTCTACTCTAACATCGATGTCATGGGCTGAATTTGAATTATTAGCAGTTCTTTGAAGCGTTAATACCATACATTGACCGCTATAGCTCCTTAAATACTCATTTAAGACGGAAAGTGGATAGAAGAAAACTTGTTTATTTTGATCTAATTAACTATGTTTAGGCATCGAAAAGTTAAAATTCGATTACTGACCTTTTCTGCACATTTACGGCCAGATGTGCTGAAGATGATTGTGGTATGCGCTCCATTGTTGGATTGGATCAGGAATGTAATTTGAGTATCATTGAAGCAATGAAAGTATTTCTTGTACATGCCTGGAGTAAAAGACAGTGACTGGTATGAGCCAGTCATGTAAAGTGGGCTGTAATGACCTACCATGCCTGGGGATGGTGTCTTGACGTACTGGCTATCTCAGTGATGCCGTCTAAGGGCAGTTTGTGACAACAATGAGTGGATCCTGAGTAGTTTATTGGACAAGTCGGATACACAGGCGCTGAACCCTCAGTGTGAATATTGTGAATATTGTTGAGTTAATTGTATGTCGTTACAAATGTCCCGACGCTGTCAGCCTTCAATTTAAAGTTCTTGTTCACTGCTTGAAAATGCTATAAATTTTAATTCAAATGTTATAAAAATGCTCTGAATACCTCAGAGCTTTTTTCACTCCAAAAGTATTTTTTGAAATTCATGAATATTTCATAAGGAACAACCGTTCAGATCCCTCTACAGTTTGCAGCAAGTTTTAGTGACTTATTAGTGGTAGTGACTTTATACAACTATGATAGACTTTTTTTTGAATATTTTAGACTTATCAGTGGTATATTTGTTTGCAGGTTTTGATGAAAAACATTGGTGTGAAACAGGATGTTGTGTGCGCTCTGGTGCTTGGTAACTTGGAATGATATTTTATTCAAACAATTTTTCTGACTTAGCTGCTTTATTTTTTTATAGTTCTGAATATAAAGAGAAAATTTTTTTTGCGTTGTGAAGATTAAGGCAAGTACTATAATATTAACGTGTAGCTTTTTGATAACATGATTAGGAATTTTTTATTAATTTTTTATTATGATAACAAGGAAAAATGCCTTAAAATTCTAAAATTTACTACAACTTTTTCTGAAGCAATATAAAAAAATTGAATCCTAATTTTCCAACTATGTTCATTGTTAATCTAACATCAAAAATGAAACGTGCAACTCTATATACAATATTGGCTGAGAAATAGCAATTCAAAGAAATTTTCTTCAGGGGGGAGAGAGGTATGGGTAAAATTCCAAAAACTTCATGGCTATTAATGCCTATTTGAATGTTACAAACATGTTGTGAATACCTCAGAGCTTATTACACTCATAAGTATTTTTTTATAAAGTTTTGAACATTTTATAGGGCCAAACTGTTCAATTCCCTTGAGACCATGAGCTATTTTGGTGAAAACACAGGATGTGTGAAAACTGAAAGTATAGTGAATGACTAGTGTGAAGTCCTTGCAGGTTTGCATCAGTTGTGTGTAATACTATGTTTGTTAAATATGTAAACAGATGGAATTTTGTGTCAGGTGAAGGCAAGAATTTTGTGTCAGGTAAAGGCAAGAATTTTGTGTCAGGTAAAGGCAAGGCTTTTGTGTCAGGTGAAGGCAAGGCTTTTGTGTCAGGTGAAGGCAAGGCTTTTGTGTCAGGTGAAGGCAAGGCTTTTGTGTCAGGTGAAGGCAAGGCTTTTGTGTCAGGTGAAGGCAAGGCTTTTGTGTCAGGTGAAGGCAAGGCTTTTGTGTCAGGTGAAGGCAAGGCTTTTGTGTCAGGTGAAGGCAAGGCTTTTGTGTCAGGTGAAGGCAAGGCTTTTGTGTCAGGTGAAGGCAAGGCTTTTGTGTCAGGTGAAGGCAAGGCTTTTGTGTCAGGTAAAGGTAAGACTTTTCTGTTAGGTGAAAGCAAGGCTTTTGTGTCAGGTGCAGGCAGTACTTTTTTGTCAGGTGAAGGCAAGGTTTTTGTGTCAGGTGAAGGCAACGCTTTTGTGTCAGGTGAAGGCAAGGCTTTTGAGATGGCAGGGGGGAGGGGGGTTTGGAAATGTTGGCTGCTCAGAGCACAGTCATCAATTCATTGCAGCTACTGTGTGCCGATATTTTAGCATTATTAGCTAAGATGAAGAGAAACTAGACTGAGTATCATTGACTTCTGGAGTTTATAAAGATCTCATATGGAAAGACTCCAGGTGGTTGTGAATAAGAGTTAAGGCAAGAATTGTTTATCAAAAGTTGTTTGTACTATTTGGGAGTGCTTGGGGCTGCTGACAATGAATTAGAAAAGGTGAAAACTTGAAGATGGTTACAAGCATGGGAAAGTTTGTAAGGAAAAGTTACCTGACTATAAATATTCAAAAAATTTTACTGTAAGGAAATAAGGCATTTTGTTGTTTCATGAGCTTAATGTACTTATTTCTCCTTTGTATTTGAATTTCATTCTGTTGTATTCAGTTCTATTCCTTTACTGAATGCTCTTTAAATTTTTTTCAGCTTCCTCTTACAGTAAAGAAAAAGTAACTTAATTCAAGTTTAATCAAAAATATAATACTTAAATAAACTCATATCTGCCTTCCTGTGAAAGGAATATCCTGTGTGATTGGGACTCTCATTAGGTAAGTCATTCATCTTTTATTCAAAGACAGATTATGATACCAGTCTTCAATTACTATAGTTCTCATGTATTGCAGGGTTAAACTATTTGTCACATTTTCTCTTCAATTTAGAAAAACACTTATGAGTGACCTCTTGTATTGCTATTGCAGTTGTACAGTAGGATGAGTTGATGCCATACTGCAAAGTTGAAGTTTATGATTGTTTGTCATTGTTTACCTTCAGAGCAGCGAGGGTCAGGTGGAGACCAGCGAGTTGGTGCTGGCTGGAGTGCTTGGCAGTGTTGGGGCCACTGATTGACTTCTGGAGTCTGACAGGTGAACTTTCATGGCCTGCTCTACTTCTTTGATGCCCCTTCTCAAAACCTGCGACTCCTTGTTTTTGTAGTTATTTGTTTTTATAGTTAAAGTTTAGTTTAGTTTTGAATTGTCTTCAGTTTCTAGATAACTGTGTTCAAGATTTGATTGAATATGTAACATCATTTAAGGACACCGTCTGGGTAAAAAAAAGTCCATTATATACGGATGGATTTCTCTGAAA
The DNA here is from genome assembly GCA_030386875.1 of Morinoia aosen. Classification (NCBI taxonomy): domain Eukaryota; kingdom Metazoa; phylum Arthropoda; class Malacostraca; order Amphipoda; family Talitridae; genus Morinoia; species Morinoia aosen. The sequence continues at coordinate 19,908,539 of CM059576.1, read as the reverse complement.
TTGTCACAGTAGGTGTGAAATGATACAAAGATCATTTGTTACCTGGACAAAATTTTTGTATCTGCTCTGGATTTTTTTTTATTTTCGAAAAATATGATAAAATAGGTTTTTTTTTTAAATTTATCTTCTTTTACAATTTTGAAGTTACAAAACCAGTACTTCGTTTTTAGATTGCTTATATGTCTATATCACCAAACGCAATAGGGAATTTTGATAACTTTTTTTGTGGATTTTGGGACCTTTTTTTAAAAAAGATGACCTTTTTTCAATTTTTTTTTCATGCCATGTAATTTTCTAAATAATAGATATATCAAAAAGTTCTATTGCGTATGGATACACCTTGCTAAGCCCTATCGAATGGTATACAAACCATTGTTGTAACTCTAAAATTGTGGAAGAAGATACATTTGAGAAACCAATTATTAAATTTCCCTAAAAACGTGTTTTTTCTCAAAAAAAAATTCTTTTTCTTCTTATCTTTTGAACTACCAAGTTGTCAACAATGAACGTTTGAGCTTTTGTAGCTTTTATTAAGTTCTTTTGATTGATATAATTTACATTGCTGTAGCTCTAGAACTCCGGGAAAAAAATCAGTTTCAAAAGACAATACGTGTAATTCTTCAAAACAACCACTTTTTTGAAAAAATGAAGATGCATATAAAAACAGAAAATCAACACATATCCTGATTTCTATCAAGACGGTGCCCTGCTGTGTTATCATAGATACGGCAAAACAGCTAAATTCTGAAATTGTCAAAAATTATTAAAAATATTTATTCAGCGTTGGAATGTTTCGTTTGAATAATGAAAGCACTTTGAGGAGCCCATGAACGAACAATATTGCCATTGCCGCAGAGAAACACGCTCAATTGGCGCCCAATAATGAGGGGGGGGAGGGTTCAAGGTCAAGCCACCCCCATCGCTTTCCCCCCTCTGGGGGGCGTACCATTCGGAGTAGACGTAAGCGGAAAGTACCAATAGAAGCGCAATAAAATCCTCTATAAGATGCATATAAAAACAGAAAATCAACACTAATCCTGATTTCTACCCAGACGGTGTCCTTAACCGCTTCCCCAACAATTTTTTTTGTAAAAATATTTCTTTTTCAGACTAATTTTTTTATTTTGGTTCTATATAGTATTTTTGATGCTGGTTATGAAAACAGTTTGAAAATACCTTTGTCGACCAAAACGAGTCAACTCGTCTTCCTATAAACCATATTTTTGAACCAGATTTTTTCAATTTTCTTAAGTTTTAGTACCAAATGTAAAGAGAAATAAAAACCAATTTATTTTTAATTTTTATCACAATTGTATACCAAATATCTAGCAGTAATAATATGCATGATAAATGAAATTTCTTTTTTCGGCATTTTATTATGAACAAAATCAATTGAAAACTGTGTTGTTTGCATAAATATAAAACAAATGAATTTTATTTCCACACATAAAAGAATAGTATTTCCTCAAAAAGTTTCTAGATGAAATTATTTAGAATGGTACTTTTCAAAATGAATGCAAATTTGGATGCAAACAACACCCATCCGACGACATTGGCTGAAGGAGCAAGTCTAGTTACAATGTCCTTGAAACCACACAGCTCTACCCTATCACCTGTGCCAGGCAAACGATTTGACGAGAATACTCGTTTCACACGTAGAATAGCTTACAAAGCCTTAAATTGCCAAGTATATACGTATGTAGCTGGTTTTTGAAGATAAAGTTTTTGACGCGTATACTCGTCGACGGCTGAAAAACGAACATTTTGTGAAAACGTGTATACTCGTTTCTGCCTGGGAATGAGTTAAAGACCTATGAGTTATTCTCAGTTTTTTAATTTTATTTATAGAATGTTAATCGAATCCTACTTTTTTGTTTAGCTATCTTGAATTTTTGCAAGAGTCAATAATTCAACTTTTTATAGACTTAATTTTGAGCTTTGATTTCTAGTGTTGATAGAAATTCATGACTCTTCTCTTGCGCAGCCATTGGGATTGCTAACAAGTTACCCATGTCACCATTTTGTAGTTTTTCTCAATTTTCTTTTATATTTTGCTCATTCATAAGGTTTGCTGTGAGTGTTCCTCAAATACTGACTGTGTAGGTGGTGCTATGCTGGTCTTCTGTAACCTTTAGCATTTCTGTATTGAGGAGGCAGACATTTAAGCATTTTCCCAACAGTATGAGAGTGTCAGGCTGATTTGCTGGATGGATATGAAACTTGAGGCTCAAAAGTGGCTGATAGGAGTCAGTGGAATGTACTTCAGATGGAGTGTCTGAGGAGTATGACTGGAGTGACATTATGGGATAGGTAAATCAATTAGCTGAGGAGTATGGCAAATGTAGGAAGGGTGGCATAAAGTGTGAACTGCTGTATGTTTAAATGGTTCCGTCAAATGGGGAAATCAAAAAGGAATTGTTGGTGAAGGATACAATGAAGTCAGAAGCCCAGGGAAGGAATGCTAGAGGTTAGTCAAAAACTATATATATGAATGGAATTGAAAGGCATTGCACCATCATTTCAAAAGATGACCAACAGTTGGAGATGGGTTGATAGTGATTGTGAGTGCCTGACTGTGATTGTCATGATGCATATGGCTGGAGGTTCTTGGCCTGCATGAGTGACCCAGGTTTGGTAAATAGGATGTGTAATTGTGTCAGTTCTTTATGCCTGGAATCTTTGAATTCTCCTAAAGCTGCAAGAGTAAATCCACATAGTGCTGGTGTACTTTGCTGTGGAAGTGACTCCCAATAGATGTATATGTAATAGAGTAAACAATTGCAAGTTATTGTCCTCTCAAGAGGATACAACTTCTGTGACTATAATAATTACTGCTCCCTGGAGGAATTTTCAGATCCTAGGCTTGAAGTTGGGAAGGTATTCTTTTTATTATATAAAATAATTTCATTTTGTTACAGGTCATCTTTTTTTCAGTTACTGTTTTTTTTTACTGTATCCATAACTTTCTTCTTCAACTTCAATTTTTTCCTTAAAATTTTCTAACTGGCGATTCTTGTATGCAGGGGACCCTGTGTGACAGTAGACCCTGTGTGACAGTAGACCTTGTGTGTAGACTTCGTGTTGCTTCAACTCCAAACTGAACGCTTCCTTCAATTTTCTTTCCATTGGAACACCTCTGTAGGGAAAAGGAAGCCTCAAACTAACATATATAGTATAATACCTCAACTCCATACTAAGCAATGACTTCTTTATTTCTCATTTTGGCTCTCCTTTGTTGGGGTATTACGATTATATTCTCTAATGATGGAAGAACAGTGCTGTGTTTTCATTTTTTTCCAAGTTATAACTTCAATTGTCTCAAATATTAAAGGAAACAAGCATCCCAATGCTCAGGTACCTAAGCACCCAGCATGGAGCGTGCAGTGGTTATGGTGCACAAGCTGACGGATGCTGAAGTGGAGAGGCTGTGCTGCAGGCAGGATTTCATCAAGCAAGAAGTTGCAGTGGAGAACATGACAGAAGGTGAGACTTTGCTCTGGTCTGGGTATGAGACAATGGTTGATATTAAAGTAGAAAACTAAGCCTTTATGTTGTGGAAATGAACTGAAATGATAATTATATCAATGCTCTCCCCACTGGTTTGAGGGTAGGACCTGCAGTTTATGATATGATGAAATGAAAATAAATTATCCTTAAAAAATAAAACTCCATGTGTCTCATCAAATAAATTAATTTTCATTTTATTTTGGAATTTCCCCTACGTTATTACTATTGTCAGTGTTTCTACATGTATGCACAGGTGTTGCTTTTTTGGTTGGCTCGTTTCTCTGTTACGCTCTTAACAATCGTGACTGAAATGTGTGCTACTGGTGATCACAGATAAGATTTTCATAATGCTGTTGACTAAGCAGTAATTGCAAACCCAATTTTCATAATAACTTAGTTAAACTAGATGAGGGTATGATTCAGTTAATGATTGCTAGTTTCAAAATTGCCTATTACTATTGACATTAAATTTGAGTTGAATATTGCACTTCAGTTTTTCTAATTGTGATCAAAGTGATACGGATACTTGACCGTTTTTGTGAAACAAACAGTATTTCAATCAAGGGTACTATTAGGATGGATATAGTTGTTTGTCATTTACATCTGGGAGATTTATTTTGGAAAAATATCACATCCCTGCGTTTTTGACAGATCTGAACATTAGTAAGATATAATGTTGCAAAAATTTTATTCAAAAATAAAACCAAATTGGACTATAAATATTTCTCTCTAAGCTTTTGACATGGTCTATAAACCCAATTATGGTTTCAAAAGAATTTCTTGAGCCATACACAAGATGAAACAAAGTTTGAAAATAATGCAATTGGTACATACGTTTTGTAAATATCAGTAGCATAGACAAATTGAAAGTCTGATGCTGTGAGTGTAGATGTGGCAACATTAGATGCAAATAGTTTTAGTGTTCTCAACATCATCTGCTACTTATTGTTTATGGGTTTGTGCTGTCATTTTTCATGCATTTTGGTACACACAGCCATGTGTGTAGATGATGTGTGAGCATTTCGGACTGCAAAATTGCATGTAAATCTCTGTTTGGAGTAGATCATTGGAGTACCATATTTATTATTCCTTTACATGACACAATTTTTAGTGTCTGCCACCTGAGCATTCACACCATGTATTTCTAAATGAATTACTCCAGAGTAAACCTTATTTCACTGATATTCTTTCTGTCTGTTGAACCATGCTATAGGGTAATGTTGTTTATTTAAAAACCATCACCTCCTCAAAAGGATACCACTATTGTTTCTATGGGTATAAGCACTTCCAGGGCAAATATGTGAAGTGCTGCACTAAAGTAGGTAGGCCTTTTTTTAAATATAATACATTTTTTGTTTTGTAATGGACCATTTTTTTGTGGTTTGCTGCTGTTTGGTTTTTTAGTATTCATTAATTTCTGCGTCAAGTTTAATCTGGTTTTGTAAACTGCTTTCCTGACTTATTGTTTCTGTGCACCTTGTGCATAGATTGCCTATTTCCTCAACACCATGATAAATGGTGCCTACCTTCTTCCTATCTTTTGAACACCTGAGTTGTATAAGTAGGCTTAAACTTGCATTTAATCCATGTTGAAAACTTTCAAAAAACTGTGTTATTGCTCTGTTAATGATGAGGATTTCAGCGGTATAAGGAGTCGTGTTGAGTTTTGATCTTTGCCTCCAGTGTGAAACTTCCTCCCACAAGGTTGAGAAATGGTGTCATAATTGAGAAAACATGCCACTCACTGGATTTCATTCTATTCTAATTGTCTCATGAATGATTTAAAAATTGGTTTACATTAATTTTTAATTCAAACTTGCATGATGTCCTTCAGAAATATACGAGGGCTATTCAGAAACTATTGAACGTTTTATAATGAAACAAAAACTAGGTACAGGAAAAATATTTTATTACATACATCTGAAAGAGGGACTAAAATGCTACTTTTCTACATAGTCACCAAACAAATTAAGGCACTTATCGTGGCGGTGGACAAGCTTCGAAATTCCTTCGTCATAGAAATCCGCCACCTGCGATCTCAGCCACTCAGTGACGCACGCCCGGAGCTCGTCGTCGTCACCAAAACGCTCTGTCGCTAGCCAGTACTTCATTCATTCATTACGTCGTTGCCATACACTTGGCACAGTTGCCTATGAATTTCTATGGGTTTTTCGATTTTTGCTAACAAAAACCGTATTACGACTTGACTTGAGCACACGCGCACCAAAATGAGCACACGCACACCAAAACATACGTGATCGCCGCGCGCCTAGCGGCGTCAGACGGAAACGTTCCCTAGTTTCTGAATAGCCCTTGTAGTGAAGTGGGAACTACATTTTTTAAAACAATTTTTTATTGGGTTAGCTAGTTTATTATGAATTGTAACTACTATTTATTTTGAAGACTGTTTCTTGCTACTTATTGTCATTTAAATTTGCTGGTGTGTGCTAAAATATGAATAAGCTCATTCAATCTCTAAAGCTTTTAGAGTATTAACTATTTAGTTGAAAGAATTATATTGTGTTCCCTGCTATAAGTATTACTAGATTTCTTTTCCAAACCTACTAGATTGCTCCAGTTTTTATGTATTAAAATACTAACAAAATTGTTAGCATTGTCAAAATCATGATATTACCTTTGTATTTTAACACACAAAGAGCTGTTATTAGATTTGTTATCTTGGATGCAATTTTTCTTAATGCGCTTGTGTCACTTGCAGGTGATGGGCCGAGCTCTGGGAGCCCTCTAGAAGAAATTTACATCAAAAGTGAAGTGCCTGACGCTGAGCTGGAGGCCGTTACTGTAAAGGACGAGCCAATTGACTGGCATCAGGAACCCCAGGTGCTGCAATTGGTTGCTTACACTTCTATTGAGTGCTTCTAATTGGTTGCTTACTCTTTTCTTGAAGGCTTCCTGGGGATTGCTTACTCTCCTCTTTAGTTGTTCTGATTGCTCTTTACTCTCTTTAGTTGTTCCGATTGATTCTCTACTTTCCTCTTGAATGCTTCCAATTGTTTACTGTCCTTTCCTCTTGAATGCTTCCAATTGTTTACTGTCCTTCCTCTTGAATGCTTCCAATTGTTTACTGTCCCTCCTCATGAATGCTTCCAATTGTTTACTGTCCCTCCTCTTGAATGCTTCCAATTGTTTACTGTCCCTCCTCTTGAATGCTTCCAATTGATTACCGTATCTAATCTTGAATGCTTCCAATTGTTTACTGTCCCTCCTCTTGAATGCTTCCAATTGTTTACTGTCCCTCCTCTTGAATGCTTCCAATTGTTTACTGTCCCTCCTCTTGAATGCTTCCAATTGATTACTCTCTTTCTTCTTGAATGCGTCTGTTTGATTTCAGTAGAGTATTTATCATTCCACAGAACTTTTGAATTTAATTCATATGGAGTCTGTTTTCACCTGTTCATAACCACCATTTTATGACATTTAAATCATTACTAGTGGGCATGGCCCACCAAAAATGACGGGATGCAATAACTTTCATGAACAAATTTTCCAGATGTGGATGACAAACAAATACAGTATATCCATCCTAACAGTACCTGTGATAAAAAATATTCTTGTACTTGTGCACTGTTGAAACTTGCATCACTGATACAGTCATTATAACTGTCATTATGAGCGCAACAGAGAAATGGAAGAAGCGGACTCCAAACAAATAAACCAAAGGTATTTTTAGGTAGCAGCAGGACCCATGAAAATTCCACCGACAATGTCATCATTAGGCTAGGTGGACCAGGGAAAATATTCTGTCAACATTATCTGACCTATAACTAGTGATGCAAAAAAAAAGGTTTTATTTGATGGCGTTTTTTTTTGCAAAAAAAACGTGTTTTTATGTGTTTATTTTTTATTTTTTTTCTTTTGCACACACCCAAATTTTGTGAGGTATATGTCTGTTTATTTTTGGTCACATAAAATACATTAATATCCATGTTCTTTAGTCAAGATTTTTTGGAATAAAAACATCAAAAGGAAACCATATCATAAAACTGGCAGATAACCCACAATTACCTAGAGAAGTGTAAGAGGAACAGCAGGAGATGCAGAACTTATATTGATGAAGTCAAAAACCAACAATTATCTAGAGGAGTGGAGTCTTAGAGGAACAGCAGGAGACACAGAACTTATATTGATGAAGTCAAAATTCAGAGCTTACTATTTCTACTATGATTTTATATTTTTATGTGATCAAAAGATCTGACATAGTAGAGATAGTAAGCTCTGAATTTTGACTCCATCTATATAAGTTGTGTGGCTCCTGCTGTTCCTCTTAAGACTCCTCATGGTAATTGGGGGATATCTGTCATCACTTCTACTGTATGGTTTCCTTTTGATGTTTTTATTAGAAAAAATTACAACTAAAGAACATTGATATTAATGTATTTTATGTGACCAAAAAAACCATGTTTTTTCTAAAAAACGTGTTTTTTTTACTAAAAATCATGACTAAGAAACTGGATATTAATATATTTTATGTGACCTAAAAATTAGAAAAAAAAATTGTTTGTTTTAAAAAATCATGTTTAAAAAAAATCATTTGTAAAACATGAATATTAATATATTTTATGTGACCATAAAACCATGCAGATTTTTTCACATTTTTTAGTCAACATGCAGTTTAATACACTCCCGGAAATGAAAAATTCCGTTCCGAAGGATCATTCTAGGAACACATTTAAAAGCCTTTTACATCAATGCCATTCTGGTCGCTGATGCATCATTTCTGAGTTATTTAACATCAAAATTTTTTTCTTCCATAGCAGTCAATTACAGTCAGGTACACGCTTGAGCTGTAGCTGTGAAAGTACTTGTGGGTACTTGTAATTTATTATTAGCCAACCCTGCAGAGCCTGAACCCATTTCTAGGATGTTTTAGTTAATAACACAATAAACATTATCACCCAAAAATATTAGCAGGGCTGGGGGAAGTGAATACTTGAATGTACAGTATTCACTCCTACGCTTTTGCTAATGTTCTACGGTGGCCGCCATATTGAAACTGATGTCAACTGCACATCGATTTTAGTATTCACTACCCCAGTCCCACTAATATTATTGGGGTGATCACCTGTATTGTGTTATTAACTAAAACATCCTAGAAGTGGGTTCAGGCTCTGCGAGGTTGGCCAATGACAAATTGCAAAATACCCAAACGTACTCTAACAGTTCAAGCATGCAACGGAACTGCTATGGAAGACAAAAATTCAAAACTTGAATAACTTAAAAAAAACGCATCTGCAAGCAGAATATTCTTGTAAAACATTTTGAAATGTGTTCCTAGTGATTCTTTGATGCGGAATTGTCAAATTTCGTGAGCGCATTAAACTGCATAATAACCGTAGTTTTAAAAAAAAGCATGTCTGAAAAATATTGATATCAATATATCTAATTTGATAAAAAAAATCATTTTTCAAACATGTTTTTTTTTTACAAGTCATTAACATTCATTTTTTGGTCATGACTTCTGTGAAGAAAATGGATAATAATATGTTTTATGTGACCAAAAAACATGTTTTTTTTAAATGGTTAATTCAAAAAATCATTAATATCCATTTTTTGTTATTTTTTTTGTAAAAAAAACATTTTTCTACAAAAAGCATGGTATTTGGTCACATAAAATACATCAATGTACACATTTTTAGTCATGATTTTTCTGTGAAAAAGAGGTTTTTTAAAAAACAGCATGATTGTATTAGTTCAAATAAAATATATTGACACCCATGATTTTTAGTCATGATTTTTCTGTAAAGAAAAACAATATTTTTTCCAAAAAAGCAACATTGAGTTTTTTGATCACACGAAATATATCAATATCTACATTTTTTAGTCACGATTTTATGTAAAAAATGTTTTTTTTTTTGAAAAAACAAGCATGTTTTTTTGGTCACATAAAAGATAATAGTACCCATGTTTTTCAGTCATGAATTTTTTATAGAAAATCATGTTTAGAAAAAACAGCATGGTTTTTTGCTCCCATACAATATATTAATATCCATGTTTTTAAGGTCATGATTTTTCTGTAAAAAAACAGCATTGGTTTTTTTTGTCACATAAAATATATTAATATCCATGTTTTTTAGCCATGTTTTTTGTAAAAATAACATGTTTTAAAAAAAACAGCATGTTTTTTGGTCATATCTCTATCAATGACCATCAGTAAAGATATATTATAACAACACACTATTTGGGAAGTTGAAAGTGATTCACATGCATTGTAAAATAAATGAAATATCAAAACATGAAACCACAGAAATTAAAAAGTTCAATTAAACCATAAAAACCATGAATTAAGAAGTATGCTGCTTTATCTTATAATCTGACATAAAAAATAATAATGTAAAGTGGTTCTTTTTCTTGCTGAGTTATTTTCAAACAAGGTATTAAAAAAAAAATATACATGTTTTTTTAGCCATGTTTTTTTTTGTAAAAAAAACATGTTTTTTTTTTTAAAAACAGCACGGTTTTTTTTTGAGTTGCATCTCTACCTATAACCTAACCTTTCCTAATGTATCCTAAACTTTTCTATCCTAACCTGTCTTGATAAAATATCAAACATATCAGTGCATGTAAAGGTAATCTTTCAATGATACACTGAGGAACTCGGTATCCATGAGACCGCAAACTCAGACATCCTATGTTTCTTAACAAGCGGACACCAAAGAAATATATAAATAAACACACAATGGGTATTATTAGGTTAAATTACTGTTTTCACCTTGTATCGTTTTGAGCATTTCTGACATAATTGACAAAACTTGTCATTCAGCAGATTTAATGATATTCCAATTGCTTTATGGATTATTCAAAGCATCTCACTTTAAATTAGGTTAATTTATTGCTAAACAGTTTCATTAGCTGCTGAGCGATGTTTTATTCTGGTTCTTGAAAATAGTCTTACTGCACACTCCATTCTCGAATTTCAATTCTGTTGAATTGAGATTTATTGTCTATTTGATTGCCTAATTGGTGGTTAGTGTTAATGTCTTATTTTCATAAATTATTGTGCCTGTCGTAGAGTGATTGTTTGTATCTTTGACTGCTGGTATTGTCTTGTTTTGTGATTCTCGATGCGATCAACTTTGTTCCCATTCCCCAACCACAGCTAGTGTTGATTAAGCTATGGTGCCTTGATTAATAGTATTAAAGCTATTTTCAGCATGCTTCTTGTATTCCGTGTCATGGAGCGCTTTCTTAATTGCGTTGTGCCTCAGTGAGTTGGCTTAAACGATGCATTATAACTGGTTTACACCAGTGATCGTTTCAAGATACTTTGAAGTTTTCTTTTGCCTTCTCAACTTCTTTAAACATTTGCTGCCGAATTTTTGATGAAAATATGTCTCTATGGAATTCTTGCTACGCGTGAAACTGTATTAATTTCTTGTGGAGTTAAATTTCTGATTTTTATACGTGTTTCATGCTTTGTGTGTGAGACCAACGAATGACAAATTTTAGGTTGTTTTGCTAGTGTAAGAAATCCCTTCAGCCACTCTCAATTATTCAGAGAAAACTTCTAATACAATTGAAGTTGATAATATATTTAAGAAGAATAATCAGGTTAGTTTTGTGTTGTAGGGAAAGAATGTCAACAGTAAAATTGGAGGAATCTTTATCCAAAAATACTGGTCATGACATGCGCTATTGCATGTAGATGATATTGCGTGAATACTTCGTTAAATTTTTGCTCTATATTTGAATATTCACTGGCTGTAAAGACAGAATGTGCTTTTCATATTTAATTTGTGTACTTTGTTTTTTTCTTCCTGTAGTATTTTGCATATATTTTTCTATTTTGTTTTGAACAGTTGAGCGCATTTGCTCAAGATTAAAATAAGAACGTATGCTCAAGTGCACAACTTTATCTCTAAAGTACATGGTTACCACGTGCATAGTTACTTTTAGTTGAAATTTTTCGTATAATGGCTTTTTTCTCGATAATACTCGCCAGTAATAATCGAGTAAAGTTCTTCCTCACAGGCCAGTTCAAGTTCAGGCTCTCATGCAGTTACTTTCAAGAGAGAAGTAGACAATGACTGCACTGAGGCACGTTCAGGGCTCGCAGAAGCAGAGGACGAGTTGAGGGAATGCAGCTCTGGTGCGTGCAACACAAGTGCTGTTCATCAGGGACCAGCTTTAGCATCTCAAGGGAGCGCTGACTCGTCACCATCAGATGTGTCTGGTAGCGGCAGTGGTGTTGAGGCCGCACCTCCTGACAGACTCATGTCACGGCCCTCACTGTGTGAACATTGTGATTACTCCACTGGTAGGAGGGACCTTATGGAGCTGCACCTCCGTGGCAGGCACAAATTGGGATGTTACTACGATTGTGGGTTGTGTGATTACTCCACTATGCATATAAGTGTTTTGAAGCGGCATGTTTTGGAGCAACATGATAATGAGAGCTGGTACGAAGGTCTTTCCGGGAGTAACCAATATACAGGTGTGGAAATGACGGGGGTCCAGCGACGTAATAAACAGGGTCAGGAAGAGCTTAGACGTGATTTCTGTAACTCTCGTTTTGTCGACGAGTCCAGTTCTGATTCAACTAAAGAAGGTGCATTGCTCAACAGTATGGTGAACAAGTGTGAAGTGTGCGAATATTCTTCAGCTGGTGGTGGAAACAAGAAGCAGTGTTTGTCTGGTACACGCAAAATAGGACCTCAAATAAGCAGACATGTTCAAAGTCAACTTAACAGGCGTAACATGAATGACTCAGCTCATAGAAACGAACATGAACCATACCAAGCCAGCAAAGATAGGAAGGGACAACTGTTAGAGTGTGAGTTCTGTGACTATTCCTCTGTTCGAAAGAGGAATGTTAAATTGCACCTAGCTAGCAAACATGGTGAAGGTAAGGTGTTCAAGTGTGAATTTTGTGCCTATTCCTCTGCTCATAAGAATAGTGTCAAATTCCACCTAGCGAGCAAACATGGTGAAGGACAGCTGTTCAAGTGTGAGTTATGTGCCTATTCCTCTGCTCATAAGAATAGTGTCGAATTCCACCTAGCGAGCAAACATGGTGAAGGACAGCTGTTCAAGTGTGGGTTATGTGACTATTCTCCGCCTCAAAAGAGTAAAGTTAAACTGCACTTAGCTAACAAACATGGTGAAGGTCAGCTGTTCAAGTGTGAATTTTGTGAATATTCCTCTGCTTTCAAGGGTAATCTTAAAATTCACCTAGCCAGCAAACATGGTGAAGGGCAGCTGTTCAAGTGTGAATTTTGTGAATATTCCTCTGCTCATAAGCATAGTGTCAAATTCCACCTAGCGAGCAAACATGGTAAAGGTCAGCTGTTCAAGTGTGAATTATGTGACTATTCCTCTGCTCATAAGCATAGTGTCAAATTACACCTAGCCTGCAAACATGGTGAAGGTCAGCTGTTCAAGTGTGAATTATGTGAATATTCCTCTGCTTTAAAGGGTAATCTTAAAATTCACCTAGCCAGCAAACATCGTGCAGGGCAGCTGTTCAAGTGTGAATTATGTGAATATTCCTCTGTTCGCAAAGGTAATCTTAAAATTCACCTAGCCAGCCAACATGGTGAAGGGCAGCTGTTCAAGTGCGAATTATGTGAATATGTCTTTGCTCGCAAGGATAATCTTAAACGTCACCTGTCCTGCAAACATGGTGAAGGTCAGGTGTTCAAGTGTGAATTATGTAACTATTCTTCTGCTCGAAAGGATAAAATTGAAAATCACCGAGCTAGCAAACATTATTGCACTAATGCGTTTCTTTTATAAATGTGAAATGCAGATTGATAAGCTATTCAAATGTCTAATCACTACATCGCACTTCTGCCCCCTCAGGGGGATACAACTATTGTATCTATGGGAATTAGCGCTCCCAGGGGGACTATGTAAGGGCCTGAGCTAAAGGTTAGGTAGGCTTTCTTTTTGTTAAAATAGAATAGGTTTTTGTTTTGTTACGGACCATCTTTTTTCGGTTCACTGCTGTCCTGTTGTTCAGCACCTACTACTTTCTTCTTCAACTATTTCTTGTTTCATGATCTTCTTTCTTAGCTTTCTGTTTCTGTGCCTTTTCTGCATAGATTCGGCGTTTCCTTAACTCCATACTAAATGGTGCCTTCTTCCTTCCTCTCTTAGATAGCCTTTGTTGCGGATAGGGAGGCTTAAACTAACTAATAATCTAATCTAATCTACATCGCACTTCACACTTTTCAAATATTGTAGCTCTTCCGTGTGGTCAAAGATCTTACGGGCTTCTCCCTCTGCAGAATGTAACTTGTGTGTTCATGGTAATTGGTACTCACGAGGGGAATAAGTGAGGTTCTGAACTAATAGTTAAGGAAGTCATATTCTTTTGAAAAAGAAATGTTTTGAGTTATGTTCAGGACCGTCTTTTTTGGGTTTACTGTAGTCCTGTTCTTCATTATTTCTTGCGCCTTCAACTTCACCTTGTTTCATAAATGTCTATGAAACTTGCTGTTTCTAAGAACCGTGTGCATAAACCCTGCATTTCCATAAGTCATTAATGAATGATTTTTTCTTTCTTGACCTTTTTAAACCACTTTTCATAAACAAACAGGCCTAAAGTATCATCTAATACAATGTAACTCCTCGGTTGCGTTTTCGGTGCAATTTTATTTGCTTCCGAACTCTGCATTCTTCGTTTTGCATACTATTCTGCGCAATTTTTTAGTAATTTATAAGGTGTTTTTTTTCTTTTTAAATTAGAACTTTCTTTCAGTTGCTGAGTGGCTCTTTAGAATGACGCATTAAAATCAGCTGTTCACATTCTATTTTGTAGTGTTCTTTTCGCTTCCTTGTGAGATTTTTCAGACTTACATTGCAATTTTTTTTCTTCGTTTATATTCCAGGATAAACGGTCACAATCTTGAATTGTTTCGTGTTCTTTGTTTGTGTTTGCAAGAAAATGTACATTTCTGGTAACCTAGTCGAATGTTTTATATCAGTGGTTCCCAAACTGGGGTCGCTGTACTTTTAGGGTACCTGGAAAGGTCCTAGGGGGTCCGCGACACAATGGAAAAATTACCTTCGGACAAAAATATATATAAGAATATACAACACTGATTCTCTGTCATTATAATAGGTGGTATCGATATTTTGTTGTGTAAGCAGCCAGCACTTCTCTGTTATATTTTTAAATCCGTCACCCCTCAGGGGGATACGACTATTGTATCTATGGGAATTAGCGCTCCCAGGAAAAATGTGAGGGCCCGAGCTAAGAGTTAGGTAGGCCTTTTTTTTGTTGAAATAAAATGTTTTTGTTATGTTAAGGACCACCTTTTTTCGGTTCACTACTGTCCTGTTTTTCAGTACCTCTGACTTTCTTCTTCAACTTTTATCTTATTTCATGAACTTCTTTCTCATCTTTCTGTTTCTATGCCCCTTCAGCATAGATTCATCATTTTCTTATCTCTATACTAAATGGTGCCTTCCTCCTTCCTCTCTTAGAACATCTTTGTCGTGCAGTTAAGGGAGGCTAAAACTTCCTTAAATAATAATAATCTTTATGTTAAGCATTTTCAAAATTGAAATTCGTTGTGATGAATTTCGTTTAATAACTTCTGTGGAAATAAACCTTCGAACTCTTACTGTATCAACGCATTAACGTTTCCTTGCCGATTTACTAGTAGAATATTTTACATTTCTGCATGTGTTCTAATTTGTAGCTAAGGATGCACTTTACTGCGACATCCTCTATTAATTTAGCTACTGTTCTAAATATTAGAATAGTTACTGCGGTGCCTCCTCAAATTAGATATAACGCGTCTCTGCATTAGGATTTTTTCTGAAAATCACTGTGTTGAATTTATTGTATCAACTTTCGGAGATTATACCGTTTTCTGTTTCTCATAAAAAAATTAGGGGTGTGGTACCTGGGAGGTTTCTTTTTATATTTCGAAAGGTAATTTCGGCATGTTCAACTGTTTTTGTATTTTACCGAGTATATAAACTTTCATACCCATAATACTGACAGTTCTTGGTCTTCAGTTCAGTTCGTTTTCTCTCAGTCAAATATGCGCAAAAAATTCGGGGAGAAATAACCGGATTAGGTCGCTTAAGATAGAATGTAAGGCTCAATATAACTTTAAAGAGCTTTGATCTGTTTTTAATTGCTTTTCATTAATGAAAATTATTATTTCCATGTAAGATAACGCCCCTCGCATGCAAGTAAACAACTGAGCAGCTTGAAACGCTTCAGAACATCAATTGCACTGCATATTTCCCGGATTAAAACACGGTAAAACCTGAGGAGGATGGAAAATTTACGTGTTCCCTTTACCACGTTTACTGGTACCAAGTGTATTTATTTATATGTGTGAAGGATTTGATAGAAGGTACATTTTTACTAGAGTGTATCTTGTCGACCTGCACCTTTACGTGGTGGTACTATTAGTATACCTACTTGTCTTTGATATACATTAGATAATTGATGTAAAATAACAGGCTGACCTCATTTAATTATTCTTGATAGCGTGTTTTAGGTAGAACCAACGCAGGCGCCCCCCCCCCTCTCCATCGGGGTTTTGTATTATTTTGTTCTTTTATGCAGATTAATAAACCAATATCATCTGAGGAGCTTGTAAGCAGTTACAAGGTGCTCCCTAGCGATTGTGCTAGGGGGAGCCAACCGGGGTCTCCCCAGTACGCGATGGAAACCCATCAATCCCTACCTGCCGCTGACGACCTGGAAACTCAAATGGATACTGTTAGTTCTGCTCTAAGGCAGACTAACGATTTGCCTCCTCTAAGTGTGGACCCCACACAAGGAGCGAGTGCCGAGACTGAGTTGAATAATGGAAAAAATCAGACGAATGAGAGAAACTTGTGAAACGAGGACGCTTCAAAGACCAAAACAGTGGAAGCTGAGACAACCCGAGAGCTTTACAATGATGAGGAAGCTGTGACCGGAGATGAACAGAGCATCTGGAAAACGATGAACCGTCGACAGGTGAAGAGGAGACGACGAGATGACCGGCGAGCGCGTCAGATGCTGAGACCGGAAGGAATGTTCGAGAACTCCATACCATACTATGTCAAATATTAGACTGTACGATTCCTTGGGGTCAATATCTTCAGAAATTTGAACGTGTTGCTGGCAGAACGCGACATTACTAAGACGATTGGTACTCCAAAGAAAATCGTAAAATCTGGGTATAACAGTCTCCTCATTGAGACAAATAGTGTGACCCAATCAGATAAACTGATGAAACTGGACCGCATTGGCGGAAAGGGAGTAGTAATAGAGCCCCACCGGTCACTCAACACTGTTCGTGGTGTAGTCCGAAGTAAGACTTTCGGACAGTGTTCTATGGAAGAACTGAAGGACCACCTAGCTGACCAGGGAGTGATTGACCTGCGACGAATAGAGCTGAGGAGAGATGGCGAGAAAGTTGTTACCGACACATACATCCTGACATTCCAAAAGCACACGGTGCCAAGAGCTGTGAAATTGTCATCTTGGCACAGTGAGCTCGTAGAAGAATATAAAGAAAGACCGCAACAATGCTTTAAATGCCAACGCTATAGCCACGTTGCAAAATACTGCCGCAGAGAAGCAGACACGTGCTCCCGATGTGGGTAGGAAGGGCATCAAAAAAGCTCCTCTCCTAATGCCGTCCGATGCTATCATTGCGGGCAGCCGCATTACTCAAATGATAAACAATGCCCAAAATATCAAATTGAAAGTGAAATTTTAGCCACTCAACAGAGATTAAAGACCTCTCGCTTAGAAGCCATGGACCTCGTTTTGAAGAAACATCCGGAGCATGAGCGGATGTATAGCGCGGTAGTAAGGGGAGAGACAAGTACCCTGCGGAAGAACCCAACCCTGCTGCTCCTCAGGAATATATGCCACAACAGCCGACTCACTCTGAACAAGAACCTGCAAAACCAAAAATAAGGCCAGTTCAGGCAAAAAACAACAATGAACAACCTCCTAACCAAACCACTGCGTGCACTGACTCTACTCCTCGCAACGCTAAATCCACTCCAGCTACAGCTGATGTAAAACCGAAGGCCACCTATTCAACAAGTACAACCTCAGGAACTCCAACAGTTGCCGTATCCCAACCCATCATTTCACCAAAAAGGACGACGCGAAAAGAAATAAATAACGCCACACTCTCTAAGCCCAAGGAGCCTACAGTCTACAACCGACAACGAAAACAACTGGAGCCAGACGGAGAACCTCCTAAAACAGTGAAAGGCCAAAAACCTACGCCAGCTTCTCTCACCAAATACTCTTTCAAGCGGAGGGAGGCAACTTCCAGCCTTACAAACCTCCAAGGCTATGGAAGCGACGATGAAGATGGCAACTCCAGTAGAAACTCAAAGACCTACAAACCAAAGCCTACTGCACCAACCAAGAAACAGCGGACGACATCGCCACCATCAAGAAGCCGAGACCGGGCATCGAGATCAGCAGAAAGCCAAAAAATTCAAGTGATCGGAACCTGAAGGAAAACAAACCAGTAACTCTATTTGTAAATGAACTTTGATTCTTTTATTCAATGGAATTTAGAATCGTACCGAACTAAATTTTGTGAACCTAAACAACTCCTTAATCTATACCACCCCGCATGTGTCTGCCTTCAAGAGACCATGCTCCGGGACAGAACGGTGACACCACCCACTCAGTACTCTCTCTATACCTCTGGTGTGACCCGCGCTGATGATCATGAGCAGGGCGCTGCAATATTGATCCACAGGACAATACCGCATCACCGGATTGACTTGCGTACCACGTTGCAAGCAGTAGCACTACGTATTAATCTGCACCGGACATACACCATATGCTCAGTCTACTTGCCGCACAAAAATATACAACACCAAGAAGTTGAAAATTTGATTTCCCAGCTGCCTACCCCGTATATTATAATGGGGGACTTCAATGCTCGAAACCAACTATGGAATGACAACGTGGTAAATGATAAAGGACAACTTATGGAAAGAATAGTAATAGAAAATAACATCTGTATCATGAACGACGGACAACCTACGCATTTTCACAGGCAGACGGGATCCCTCTCTGTCATCGATTTAACACTATGCTCTCCTGACTGCTATCTGGATTTTAAATATCATGTTAACGAAAACCTTTATGACAGCGATCACTACCCTATCCATCTTGATCCTGTCCATCCTCAAAATATGCAAGCCAGATATGAACGGTATGACCTAAACAAAGTAAATTGGACTCTGTTTAGCAGACTGACCCAGTTGTCTAGTGAGGATATTGATCAGCTGAATGGAAAGAATGTTGAGGATCACACAGCTACTTTGACCAACATCTTACAGCAAGCTGCTGATTCATCCATACCTCGCAAGAGCGGCTCTCTACCGCGACCTCCGGTACCGTGGGGGAACTCTGAGTGCGGAGTTGCAAAACGAGAGCGTACGCGAGCTGAAAGAGCCTTGGAAAGATGTAACAATGCGTACAACAGGACCCGATACAATAGAGCAAAGGCAATCTACCGGAAGACCTTCCTGATAAGTAAACAATCATCCTGGAAAGCTTTCATCAGTAGTATAAATACTAAAACCAGCCTAAACTTAGTATGGAAAAAAGTCCAAAAGCTCTCCGGAAAATTTAAATTGATTCCAACCCCAAAATTGAGAGATCCCCGTACAAACAACCTGACTGAAACATTGCTGGAAGCTGCGGAGATGCTGGCGGAACACTTCTCATCGGTGAGTGAAAACGCAACCGTCGACGCATCCTTCACGCGATATAAGGAAAGGTGGGAAGGAAGACCGCTCTATTTGGGAGGAGACAAAGAAGCATACAATAGCCCCTTAACCATGTTAGAACTTAAAACTGCCTTAAGCACAACCAGCGATAGCGCTGCTGGCCATGATGACATCTCGTACAGCATGATTAAAAAAGCCCACGAAACCTTCCTCCCTGCAGTACTCTCTCTCTTCAACAAAATATGGTCCCAGCAGGTATTCCCAGCAACTTGGTCACTGACGATAATAATAGCAATTTTAAAAACTGATAAAGATCCGACATCTCCAAATAGTTACCGTCCAATTGCTCTCACCTCATGCTTAAGCAAAATGCTTGAAAAAATTGTTAACAGGAGGCTTGTCTGGTTTTTGGAATCAACTAAGAAAATAGTAAATATCCAATCTAGCTTCCGGAAGAACCGAAGCACCACAGACCATTTGGTGACGCTGTCGTCACACATCGCTTCGAGTATTACTTCAAAGAATCATCTCATTGCCGTCTTCTTTGATCTACAGAAAGCATATGACACCGCATGGACATACGGAATCCTACTAAAACTTCAGAAAGATGGTATACATGGGCACCTTCTTGCTTTCCTAAACAATTTCATGAATAATAGAAATATTAGAGTCCGTCTCCAGAATGTCCACTCCTCAACCAAAAGCCTCCGAGGAGGAGTCCCTCAGGGAAGTATCCTCAGCTGCGTGTGTTTCCTTATGGCCATAAATGATATCGCTGATGAAATTCCGCAGAGTGTCCATCGGCTTCTATACGTAGATGACTTCGTCATCTATGTGTCGGGCAAAAAACCGGAGTGCCTAAAACGACAATTGCAGATCGCTATAAACCACCTCACGCAATGGACAGCAACCACTGGATTTCAATTCTCCCCATCCAAAACAGTGACTATGCATTTCTGCCGTACTCGTGGCTGTCTGAAAGCCTCCCCCGAACTTCATCTAAACAATGCAGTGCTACCACATGTTGAGCAATTCAAGTATGTAGGATTAATCTTTGACTCGAGCCTTACCTGGCGGCCTCACATCCAATCCCTCAAACGATCATGTTCACAACACATAAACTTGATGAAAGTCATATCCCATACCCAGTATGGAACAGATCGGCAAACCTTGCTCCGTCTTTATATGGGTCTGCTAAAGCCAAAATTGAATTATGGCTCAGAAGCTTATAGCTCTGCATGTGCTACCCTAATGAAATCATTGCACACTGTGCAGAATTCTGCCCTTCGTGTAGCCACTGGTGCGTTCAAAAGTTCACCTATCTTATCACTCCATGCAGTGGGGGTACCAGCTACCACAAGTAAAATTCAACCCTGACCGGACCTGCAAACTAGATAGAAAATATTCAAACCTTTATAGCTTATGTAGGGAGCTAACTTACGAGGCAGCGCGTGGTGATGGTCTTTTTTCCTGGCCCAAGCGAGCCGAACTACCCACCATGCCAGTACTAAAGTAAAACGTAACATACCTTAAAATTACAAGTATGCCGCCATGCGGCAATGATAGGAATGATATTTGCTTTATGTACAGAAATGACGAACTAGAAAATACCGAAGTCACCGATGAAACGTCTTCGTAGCGTCTTTGGTGGTGAAACACTCTATATAATAATGATAATATCACTCCATGCAGAAACCGGAATAAAACCTTGAGCGTATTACCTGGAAATAAAGATCGTAAACTACTACCTTAGACTGCTCACTGATCCTGCTCAACATATTCTCTCAAAAATCCGCTGTGCTTCGGAACGCCTTCATGCAAACGAAAGAAGCCCCAAACCATTTTATGTTCGCCTGCAAACGATACTAAGGAAATATGACATCTCACTGGAGTGCGTGGCTCCGGAGAGCGTCTCCCCCATTGCGCCGTGGGTCTCTCCCCCGATAGCTGTGTGCAGTGAACTAGCTGACCTGCATAAACGACTGCTTGGAGCAGCCCCATCCAGAGCCCTCTTCCTCGATCACTTCGTACGTCACTCTGAAACAGCTGTCTTCTTTACCGATGGATCTAAAACTGAACATGGCACAGCATATGCAGCCGTCCATGGGTTAAACATACTAGCGGTCAAACTCCCTTCAGTGGCTTTGGTGTTCACAGCTGAGTTGTGTGCAATACTGTCCGCGGTGCGCGCATCTCGAGCGGTGGAAACGAGTATGATCACAATCGTCTCAGACTGTCGTAGCGCCCTACTAAGTATCATGAAACCCTGCAACACCCATCCTATAATAACGCTGATGACTGAGATCGGAAAAAATTATACATTGTGCTGGGTGCCTAGCCATGTGGGTGTGGCGGGAAACGAGAGAGCTGACGAGGCTGCACAGTCTGCCCCCCACGAGAGCGCCAGATACGCAAAGGAATGCCTCGCGGAGACTTCGCATGTGCCTTTAAAAGACTCGTCCATCAAAATTGGAATCATGACTGGCGTGAAGTGACTGAAAACAAACTCCGAGAAATTAAGGACACGACGCAACCCCTCCGAACAAGCTGCTGGACCAACCGGGAGTGGGAGATAAAGCTGTGTCGCCTCCGTATTGGACATACACTTCGAACGCATGAGTATTTGATGAACAGGACTGCGCCGCCGCAATGTCACCAGTGTCAAGTTACTGTGAGTGTAAAACACATTCTCACCGAGTACCAACGATATGCTGCGCTAAGACGCCGTTACATCGGTCAGAGCGAGGTGGTGATGAGCGAGTTACTAGGAGACTCTGGCCCGGTTGAATTGGGGGGAGCCCTTTATAGGTTTCTCCAAGAAGCTGACTTATTCTATGTAATCTAATTTGCCATGAGTTGTAAATTATGAAGACCATGTAAATTAATAGTGATGCCATTTACAATTTTAGTTTAAATTGTGCTTGACATGTAATACGCTACTGCGACTCACTGTGCGGATCACTTGTTAGTGGTAACGGTGGTTAAACAATTACAATTATAATAATAATAACCTGAGGAGGATTTTGAGAGAAAAACTTCCTGCGGGTGGACGCAAGTCACGACAGAGGAAACAAGGCAGGGTCATGTCTATGGAAAGATAGAAAATACCTCTCTTGTTCGGCTAGCCAAAAAAACGGCATCATTTCAAACAGACTTTATGACGTCACCAAGGGGACATGTCTTTGGCCAATAGTGGTGCTAGATTTGGGGCACGCAGTGCTACCTGATGCAATATGAGCACTGCTGTTGGTTTGTTGCCATGACGTCAGCAAGGCCACACGGTCGACAAAAAAAACATTGGTTCAACCTTACCTTGTTTCTGCTACCGTGACGTCCGTTCATGAACAACGATGAGTTGCGAGAAGCTCCTATAGACACAATAAAATACCGCAGCAAGATCTTAGAATCACCAAATTCTATGCATCTACAATTTACTCATGTCATCCCGAAGAAAGAATGCATGTATCATGCTAATGCCATTTATATGTTCATTTAAAGCACAATAGTGGAAAATTTAATAGTTTTCGTGATCATTTCGATGCTTTCAGTTCCATATCATTTGTGGGAAACCCACACAAATAGGTTTAATACAACAAGGTCAATTGCAAGGTTTTATTATCCTGCGAGTTGAAACATTAAAATACCTTCAACGGAACAAAGAAGGTTAATTTAACGAAATATTCTACGCAACAATTATCGCTAATCTTAACAATACCAAGATAGTTGCGAATAGGAATTGGGTAATTTTTTCTTTCAATTGTTAAAACCTAAACCGGAGGCGATTGGCGTCCCCTTGCACGGCGTGTGCTGAGTCACCGCTGCAGCGACGAGAGAAATGCGAGGAGCAGTGGACTTCTGCGGGAATCCTCCTCCAGGAACGAAGAAGGTGGTCCTGGTCCTAGCCGGTCTCGGAGTCGATGCCGATGGTTGTCTGCCGTAGGAATCTTAAGACAGCTTAAGCCGTAGGCAGACAAGCCGTTTCGGATCAGACGAAGTAGAACTTCCAAGTGACGGCTTCGCAGCAGTTAGACGCGTCGAATTAAAAACCTGGCGTCCTGTGCGACCCGATGCTCCGCGTCCCCACCCCGGATATTAATGGTGAAATTTGACGATACTGCAAGAAGGATAGACTGGTTAAAGAAAATGGAAAGCAGCTGGGGCCTCTATGGCTCAGCTTTAGTATAGAAGTATAAACAAAGGACTATCAAACACTGCAATGCTAACCTGAGTTAAAGTTGCGCCTCAGTGTGATGGACACTTCCGGAGTTCAGAATGAAGAAGGGTTATGGAGCAGAGCAAAGAAAATGCTCATGTAGAGCCGAAACAGATGAATCAAGAGTTAGATGTTCAAGTAAAGATTTACCCAGAGCCCTAGACAGTCTACTAGCTGTCAGCCGGCAGGCCCCAGGTAAGTTAATTTAAAGAGAAAATTCAATGTAAGTTGAGCCAATCGGCTCTTTAGTAAGTCAAGAAGGCAATAAGGTTGAGTTAACAAGCACACTCACATTCACACAATAGCAGCAAGGCAAGTAATAAGTTGATCGAGCAAGTAACATAGGTATAGTAAACTAAGTGGCAGAAATGTCGGCCGGTAAGACCAAGTAAATAGGCAAGTAGAATTAAGCAGGTAGTTAATAATGAATAGGAAGAGAGCGATGAAGCACGGAGGAAGGCGCGAAGCCGATGATCCAGCACCGTCAAAACGACGGACAGGTGAGTCAACGAGAGACACTCGCAACCCTCAAGAGCTCCTCGATAGCTCTCACGCCATGCACGAAGTGCGGCGGTAACTACCGGAGACGCCAATATAAAAATCGCTCACAATTAGTGACGCACACATTGCGTGGGCAATCGTAGCAGGTTCAAAAAGTATCCTGCCATGTAGAACAGCTAAGGTAGCTCTCAGCTCACCTGCCTAAAGCCACGTGGATCTGAAAGTAAAAGTCTAACCCCAATGCGCCTCTCCGGGCAATGGGGAATGTTCAAATTCTCCATACATTACAGAAACAAAGAATTGAAGTAATTGGTTTGCGTGTTTGACGCGTTAAATTATCCTTCGATGATAGCTCAACACGCACGACCTCCAGTAGTTCAGAGCGAATGTCATTATTCATTGCAGCTCATCATGAGAATGCAAAGCTTTCCCTAGCTTGCGCGCATCAAAAAAGTGCCTACATTCCGTCAAACTTTCCTGTAAATTCTTTGCTTAGTTTTTGATGTATGTGAGGTGATTCTTTGTCGATAATAAATTTATGTTACCGAGATACAAAAAGACATCCTTCAGTATTGTTGACTGAAAGTATAAAAAGAAAGTGAAACATTTTATTTTTAATGAAAAACCAACGATATCGATAATCTTTCAATGTTCTCAACACAGAAACAGATTTGTGTACCTCTGCAGCCATGTTGAATATCGAACAAACGGTTAAGTGAAAGATATAACAAGTTCCGTTTGTTGATTTATTGTGGGTTTGATAATGCATGTAAATTTAGGTAAAAATATATACCTGCTGACCAACACTTGGATGGACGAACTTTAACATAAGATTAGGACCGTTTCACTCGACAACCGGATGGCTGGGTGAAATGCATTAGGTAGCAAAGCATTTCCGTTATAAACACAAGAAACAGAATAACAAACGGCCCTGATTATTAGCACAAAAGAAACTGATTTTTATGACACTGGATAGTGAAGAAAAAGGCAAAATGTGGCAGGTCCACAAGTTGCGCTGATTAATAAAAATGAGCACGAATGTGCGCTTCAAAATACTTATTATTTTCTGATACCAAATTTGAGGTCAGAGTGCAACTTGCGTTACTCAAACAAAAGTTATGATGGAAAGACATGCTTGCAGTGAGCATGGCGACCGCAACTATGCAGTTTTTAACAACAACGTGTGTCACACGGATGACAAACTTTAGCAAGTTTGGAACTGAAGGTGATATCAGTTTCGTAAATGCCATGTTTCGTAGAATAATATCACCCTACAGCCCCTAGCGAGCGGCTCCCAAACTGTGGTGTCGCGTACCCCTACACCCCTGAGCTCGGTGCACGGAGGTACGTCGTGAACTCCCTGTTTATTTTCTATGCAGCTTGCCGACAGAAATTTTTGCCAAATTCATTTAAAAGGGACTTGAGCAAAATAAGGGATAGCAAATGTCTCGGAGAAAATGTTCAAACTGTTACTACGGTTGAATTAAGGATGCATTTTATGTCTTTCCTGTCCGTTTTTGTGCGAGCGTCAAACTAGACCGTCATGTTTGTAGAACGCATATGTATTGTGATTGCCTAGATGCATAGATATGTACTTGTGTAAGTGTGTGTGTTAGGTGTATGTATATGTATTGAGTATATTAGAGGTAGTGACAATTTCCTTGCCGACTTGCTTTCTAGGTACCCTAACCCAGGAAGAAATTGTCTTGAGATGGGGGGTATTGTAATGTAGTAAGTCCCATTACCCCAGAGGGCGCTGTGAGTCGATACGCAGTCGTAATCTGCAGGCGTTCGAACACCATCTCTCTCTCTGTTTACACGTAGCTCCCATGATACTAGGCCGTAGCACTGTCCTCTTGTCGGTACTACGTCAACGTGTGCCTGGTCATGTTCTTGGACCTGGTCAGTGTGCGGAGGAAACTACGTGGAGAGAGCCGTTAACTGTAAACTTGCACTACAGTATTCTCGCGACAACCAATGTGTTCCTGTTTGATGGCTGGATTGTATCCTGTGTTTGTTGAAAGAAAATAAAGTTCCTGTTCCTTCTGCGTAAATAAAGGTGTTCTTGTTCGTAAAAGCGTTTGGAATACCACCTGGATCAAGAACCCAAGTCAATTCATTACAGTATGTGCCTAGGTATGTATGTGCATGTATATGTGTATATATTTACATGTACCTATGCACGTATGTGTACTAAACTGACAACTGGTATTTTAACTAAAGATACTGGTCTTTTTCTGTTCACTCTCAACTTTAACAGTACCTAACTCGTCATCTCTTAATCTCTTTATTGCTTCGTCTTGCCATTTCGCGTTGTTCATCCGATCGTCTTCGGCGTTTTTCTTGCTGTCGAAGTCTCTCTTGCGGTTGGACACATTTCTGCCCTTGGTGGCCTCTTTTGACGAAATTTTATTCGGAAATGTCGTCTATTTTCTCTTCGGAGCTTCTCAAGAAAATCACAATTTCGAAAACAAAAACTCAAGTTCCAAAATCTTGGGCCTAAAGGCCCTCTTACTTGCTCAAATATATCTGCAGACATATCTGAACTGGTGCTGAATTCGTGCGTTTGTACGCTCATTTCAGGTTGGCACAGACTGTATGAGGCAGATGAGCCATGCTTGATAATTTTGGAGCGATCGGCTGCAAGCCTGCAAACCTCGACACCACGTCAGTGTCACGCCAGCTTTCGTGTGTGGTGCGCGACTGTACTCTGCCTCTCCCCCTCCTTATGCACTTCAATAAGCAATTTCTTATTTGTATGTTCACTACTTTTTAGGAACTATTCTTTAGCCCATTTTGAGCGAGTTCTTACATCTCTTTTATTTCTAATTCATTGCAACTATAGCGAATCCTATCAATTGTACAGTCTGTACGAACTCGCCGTCTGGAGTCGCTATTCTTGTGCGTACTCTCCACCTAGCTGCTACTGGTATACTGAAGCGTGCGTCAGTCTTTCAAACTGTCTTTGTCAAGTTTGCAGTGTGTTGTTTGCATCGTGTGAGGGGTCTTGAGACCGACATACCAAATTCAGTTCAGATTGTCTGCCAACATATTTGTACGTGTGAGGGGGCCTTTATACTAAGTGGTAGCCAGGTTACTGGTCAAACAAATTTAAAACATTTCTTTTCACATTATCAATTGAGAATATCAAAGCAACATTATAAATTCCAACAGAGAAAGCTCAAAGAAAATTTCTATTTGTAAAAATAAGCCGATTGCGTAGTCTAGATACCATAATGCAAGTGAGAGGCAATTAAATCGCAACAGAAAAATAATGAAATAGAAAAATTTCTTGCATTTCTTAAGCTTTATCCTTGTTGCTATCAAAGCTATCGATTAGAAGAGGGGGTCACATAGACGGACGGACGCGGCTCTAATTATTACGAGTGCACGCGACCCGCCAAAAAATGGCAGAATTAGATATCGGAGCAACTAAGCTTCAACACGGCTTTCCCATGATTTCCCATGCTATTCCAATACTTTCCCAAGTCTCAACCGCTGATATTCTATACAACCTAATCTAACCTACCAATACACGTGATATTCATTTCGACTCCCAATCTGCTGGGTTAAGGCACCAAAAATTGTGGAGTTGATGAAGCTTGTATCACAGATACGCTCATCTCACACATTAGATTGGTGGGTGTGACACACAGACGGACGGACGGACGAGGCTCCTTTTATAATCTATATTGTAATAAGAGCTGCGTCCGTCCATCGTTCGGTCGGTCTGTCTGAAGCCAGCCTGCAGTGTGTGATGAGCGTATCTGTGATACAAGCTCCAGCCTTATATATATTTGACGGGCCGTGTTCACGCGGCCTCATGAACTCTCGAGAGGTTGTATTTCTTTATTTCTTACGGCCTTTCTTTTATTTCGCCCTCTTTTTTATGTCGAACAAAGGGGGGTGGACTAGTAGTGATAGAGTGAATAGTGATTGCTTTTTTTAAAAAGCCTAATTAAAGTGCAGTTCACGCCGTTTTCGTGCCGGATTTGAACTAATTCGCAATTGTTGTTCAAGGAATTAATAGTTTGGACGAAATATATTTTCACTACTTTGAGACCCCAAAATAAATGCTCACGGTCATAGGATGATCATGATGTGAATACTTGACGATGCATGAATGCCAGTGTTAATATAAGAAGCATTTCATCAAAGTTATAATTCTCTTTTGATATGAAGATGTGGCGTCACGGGATTGATGTATGATGCATAGAGGTGAAAAAAGAGTTCACGGTGTTGAGTGCGCTATTGTAAAGATATCAGGGTTCTTGAAGCTGCAATTACTTCGCTGTGAGCATTATGTTGCGATAAACGGACTCATGAAATGAAGCCACACTTAGATAAGGGAGCCACAAGGCATGCATTCGTGAGAGAATTATTACGATAAAAATCTGATGATAATCTCGCATCAATGCAGAACTGAAAACACGGGAACAAATTGTCGTAATTAGGTCTTGTAATGTTGGGAAATACTGAAAATTTCTAAATTTCTTTGAGTAATAAGGAAGCATGAATTGACTTCTGTTTCGGGTTAAATGGTCGTGATGACCAGTTTGCGCAGTTAATAACTGTTGTAGGCTATTGTCGCCATCATTTGTTAAAGTTTTGTAAATGAAATTGCAAATGGAGATTTTGTAGAGATCTGAAAGCTTAAGTATTCGTAAATTTTTGAATGAATCATTTGTGTGAGCATTATATTCTAGGTTCTTTACCGCTCTTTTTTTTTTTTTTTGCAGGATAAAAATTTTGTTGGTTGTATTTTTATCAGTTCCGTGCCATGCTTCTATTCCGTATTGCAAGTATGGTGAAATGAGCGTTCGGTAGAGCATTTGTAAGGCTGTTTCAGGCAGGAAATTTTTAACTTTATTTATGATTCCGATAGATTTTGATAATTTAGAACTAATATGGGCGATGTGCTCTTTAAAGGTTAGACGTTTGTCTATTATGATGCCCAGGAATTTACTTGAGTTGGTTTCTTCGATTTCACCTTCGCCAATTTGAATGCGTGGGAGAGATATAGTTTTCTTGTATGAGAATGTAATATATTTTTTTTATCGATATTAAGGCTTATTTTATTAGCTTTAAGCCACAATGAAACCTTATGAAGTTCATTATTTATACGCTCCGCCATCCTAGCGGGATTTTGGTTTGGAAGGACAGCAGAAAGGGTACTGTCATCGGCAAAAAGTATGAATTTGAAGAATGATGTAGATTTAATGATATCATTGATAAAAATTAGAAATAGGAGAGGCCCATGGACAGATCCTTGTGGAACTAAATGGCTAATTGTCTGAGGGTTTGATTTTGCGTCGTCAATGATAACGTATTGTTTCCGATTTGCTAAGTATGATCTGAACCAATCATGGGCAGCCCCTCGAATGCCATAACAATGTAGTTTCGAGAGTAATACGTTATGGTCCACACAATCGAATGCTTTTCGAAAGTCAAGAAATACGGAGAAAACAAGCTTTCCCTTATCTATATTAGAATAAAGGTATTGCAAATGATTTAATACAGCTTGTGTCGTAGATTTCTTAGAACGAAAACCGTATTGTTTGTCGTAGAGGAAAGATTTTTGTTGAAAATATGAATACTCTTTTTTAAACACAATTTTCTCGAATATTTTGCTAAGAATTGGTAGTACAGAGATAGGTCTATAATTGTTGATGCAGTCTTTATCACCATTTTTAAAAATAGGGGTCACTCTCGCAATTTTGAATGAGTTGGGGAAGATACCTTGAGAAAGGGATTGGTTGATAATATAAGATATGTACGGTGCTATTACATCAGCTATTGCCTTAAGAACTTTAGCCGAAAAATATTTCAATCCACTTGATTTATTTTTCAAGTTGTTTATGCACGTAATTTTATCGGAGGGATTAGTTGGCGTGAAAAAGAAAGAGTTAGGTTCACGGACATGGTTCATGTATTGCAAGTGGTCTGTGGGTTCACTGAAGACACTATCGGCTACATTTTTTCTTATGTTTTCAAAAAAGTTGTTAAACACAGTTGCAATATCTTTTTTCTCGTGGTATTTAACATTTTCGTGAACGACGGACTCAATTGTTTTCGTAGTATTATTATTCGGTTTATAGCATGAATTAGGCAGGCGCCAAGTTTTTTTTAATATCAGTTTTGTATTCAGTAAATTTGCGCGTGAAGTAGTCTCGTTTTGAGGTTCGTATTTGTTTTGTTACATGATTCCTGAATCTGTCATACGTTAGTTTAGGTATTCGCCCTTCGTATAGTAAAGATAGGTACGCTTGACGTTTCTTTATATTGATCACGATATCTTCAGTAATCCAGGGCTTTTGTCTATTTTTCGGCGTAATTGTGCGGGTGATTATTGGACAGCACTGGTTATATGCGGTCGTTATAATTTCAGTTCAATTTAGTATTACTTCATCAATTTTAATCGCATTATTGTCCCGTTCATAGATGTCTAATGATGGCATTAATTCTTCTAGAGCAGTTCGCATTGTTCCCAAATTGTATTCGTTTACACAACGAAATGAATAAGTATCAGCCTGTAGGCTGGTACAAGGACTATAGACATTTTTCTTGATGAGAAACACAGGGAAATGGTCAGATAAGTCAGAAATTATTATTCCGGTGAGAAAATCAATCGGATCTAACATAAAAATATTATCGAGTAGCGTAGCCGATTCAGAAGCAACACGTGTAGGTTTCGTGATGATTGGAAGGAAGGAGCTAGACTGAAAAACATTTATGAAGTTTGAGATTTGCTCACAGCTATCATATTGTAGAAGATCGTAGTTGAAATCCCCGCAGATTATTATGTCACTATATAGAGACTTGTTGAACTGAGATATTATGCTTTGAAGCTCGTTCAGGAAAGAGACGTTACAAGCTGTTCGGGGCCTATATACTGTCCCAAGCATAATCCGTTTATCATTTTTCGTTAGTTCTAGAAATGAAGTCTCAATTTGTTCACGATTCATAGTTGCATTTAAAATGACTTTCGAAGATATATGCTTAGATATGTACGTACTGATGCCACCACCACGTTTGTTACTACGGAGTGAATGATGGCTATAATAGTTTTGAATTTGAATCAGGTCTTTAGATGAGCCATCTAGCCAACTTTCGGTGAAACTGAGAACATCAAAATTGCTGTTCAGCTCAGTGATAGTACAAGATATTTCATCTATTTTCGGATAAATGGATCTACAGTTCCAACATAATAGAGGAAAATCGTTACAGGTCTTCCTCATCGATTCATTGAGTTTTTTAATATTTAGGTATTTACAGTTTCCAGTTTCATTTAGGTTTGGGTGCAGTCTATTCAAATGGTTGAGATCTGGATCAATATTGTCGAAAATGTCAACATGGTCAGTCATTACAATTAAGGAACAGTAAGTAAAATGTGACGTAAAAATAAAAATGATACAAACTACAGGATCAAGGTAAAAATAAGGACATTCCTACTTATAATTAAATTAAAAAAAAGAGAAACTAAAAAAGCACACGTCACACACAAAGATTATTAGTTTAAGTTGTTTAAAACCTAGTATGATTTCATAAGGAGAGCGCAAACTCAGTCCATGAGCAGGAACATTAGGGATCATAAATGGCAAATAATGTAGTTACAAGGCTGACGTACCAGTGGTATCTGCATATAACACTTATAAGACGTAGCAAGGGCAAAATTGATTTAACAACGAAGTGACAGTGAAGTCATTTATGGAATTTTAAAATCTTGACTATCTTAATTGTTTCCAGATTTAGAAACATATACACGAGTTAAAGTCTGAGCAGCAAGTTCGGTATGGGCATTAGATAAAAAAGGAGAAAAGAAAGAAATTGAAAAACAATTTAGTAAGCAGCAAAACAAAGCTGCAAGGTCGACGTGGATGCCTTGAAGAGGCAAAGGTAATTCAATCAAGATATAATCAAGATATAATAGCACCGTGCATATCTTATATTATCAACCAATCCCTTTCTCAAGGTATCTTCCCCAACTCTTTCAAAATTGCCAGAGTAACCCCTATTTTTAAAAATGGTGGTAAAAATTGCAATAATAATTATATACCTATCTCTGTACTACCAATTATTAGCAAAATATTCGAGAAAATTGCGTATAAAAAAGTGTATTCGTATTTTTAACAAAAATCTTTCCTCTACGACAAAAAATACGGTTTTCGTTCTAAAAAATCTACGACACAAGCTGTATGAAATCATTTGCAATACCTATATTCTAATAGAGATGAAGGAAAGCTTGTTTTCTCCGTATTTCTTGACTTTCGAAAAGCATTCGATTGTGTGGACCATAACGTATTACTCTCGAAACTACACTGTTATGGCATTCGAGGGGCTGCCCATGATTGGTTCAGATCATACTTATCAAATCGGAAACAATACGTTGTCATTGACGACGCAAAATCAGACCCTCAGACAATTAGCCATGGAGTTCCACAAGGATCTGTCCTTGGGCCTCTCCTATTTCGGATTTTTGTCAAAGATATCATTAAATCTACATCATTCTTCAAATTCATACTTTTTGCCGATGACAGTACCCTTTCTGCGGTCCTTCCAAACCAAAATCCCGCTAGGATGGGGGAGCGTATAAATAATGAACTTCGTAAGGTTTCATTGTGGCTTAAAGCTGATAAAATAAGCCTTAATATCGATAAAACAAAATATATTACATTCTCATACAAGAAAATATATCTCTCCCACGCATTCAAATTGGCGAAGGTGAAATCGAAGAAACCAACTCAAGTAAATTCCTGGGCATCATAACAGACAAACATCTAACCTTTAAAGAGCACATCGCCCATATTAGTTCTAAATTATCAAAATCTATCGGAATCCTAAATTAAGTTAAAAATTTCCTGCCTGAAACAGCCTTACAAATGCTCTACCGAACGCTCATTTCACCATACTTGCAATAGGGAATAGAAGCATGGCACGGAACTGATAAAAATAAAACCAACAAAATTTTTATCCTGCAAAAAAGGAGCCATCAGAGCGGTAAAGAATCTAGAATATAATGCTCACACAAATGATTCATTCAAAAATTTACGAATATTTAAGCTTTCGGATCTCTACAAAATTTCCAATTGCAATTTTATTTACAAACCATTAACAAATGATGGCGAAAATAGCCTTAAACAATTATTAACTGCGCAAACTGGTCATCACGACCATTTAACCCGAAATAGATGTAAATTCTTGCTTCCTTATTACTCAAAGGCTCGGTCACAACACAGTATTCTCTTCGTTGGAACTAAAACTTGGAACTCAATACCTGCGGAGATCCGTGAAAGTAATTCTTATAAAGCATTCAAAAAAATCTTGAGTCACACTTCCTATCAGATTACTAGTCGTGTAAGATCACAAAGTCAAACCTTGTCCCCTACATAACTGGTCCTAATAATAATGTAATTTGCCATGGTTAATTTTGCCGATCTTCAGTCTGTTCTTGAATCGTTTGTCGAATATACTGTTAAATCTAGTCCATATGAACTATATTGTAAAATGTAGCATCTAATTTCGAGTTATTTATCTCATTGATCAGTCTAATGCGTTTAGTTGAAGTGAATTAGGTTAAACATTATTGTACTCCTTAGACTAACGTTGATGGTAGGATGCCCTAGAAGTCACTGAACTTATTCGGGCCCACAGGTAGCTATACTCAAATTTGACCATTGTACTAGACCTAAGAAGTATCTATCTCTGTATCACCTGTGGTAAATAAATTGTTTAAAATTTTTGGACGACATCTACGTAACCAGAGGCGAAAAGTCCATCCCCGCGTTAGCGTGTGATTCAAATCAGTTACGCTTCGTTAGGAACGACGCACTTGCGGCCCAGTTGGTAACCGCATTTGCTAATATTAGGAAGTTGTCGGAACATTTGTTAAACTCGACCTCAATAGCGTGGTCGAGACACCCTTTTTTCAGGGCTAGTACAAGTCAAGTAAAACTAAAACGTTTTGTAGGAGACAGTATTGATCTTAGCTTAGCAATCAGTGTTAGCACCCTTACTAGATGAGTCATTCTCGAAAAAAATTTTCGATGGTCCATTTAGCAAGTCGGAAGAACTATTGGCACGAGTAGTTGCCGCTGTTCGAAATCAACCCAAGAATAAACAGATAGGATGGACTCAGTACGAGACGCAGTACAATAGAGAAACCTTTGTAGCAGAAGTTGCCGAGTCAGAAGACCATAGTGATGTGCAAGGGAAGGATAACGATGCTAAATTATTGATGCCAATTGAGTACTTTACTTTGTGTGTTCAATTTGGGTATATAACTAACCCGAATTTCATGTAACCGCATACGTGATGTTTTATATAACCATGTAACCGATATCATTAAGTTTTGAAATAACGAGTTCCAAAGTACTTCGTCATATGCTTTGTCTGATTTATCATTACCATCCCAGTCACAGCGAGTAAGGGCGAGTCACGTATTAAACACGTGAAGACTTCACGCACTGAACTGTGCGAGGTCCGGCCCAGACAACCTCGTGCTCTACCGACTTGTTGTCAACAATGACGGCCTTGATCCCGACTTTACCGGCGTTAGGGGAGACTAGTTCGTTTACCTCTATTGAAGTCTACGGAATTATTATCCCTTTTGTGAGAATTTTGGTACCCACTAATCCAATCACTATATTGATCATCTAACAATTACTAAGTGTACTCATTAATTGTTACCTACGGGGTAAAAGTTTTCGATTGTTTATCTACGAATATCAAGTAACGGTGTTCGCGTAATTGGTGATGTTTCTCGGTAGAATTGTCTACTATGCGATTAGTTTCAAAATTATAGATGTGATTACCTGTTAGTTACGATGTTTAGTAGTTATTGATTTATTACGTTGCAAGAAAACTGTTTAAATGCTAAGAGATTGTTTATGTTAATGCGAATCCTAATTATTTTTCTATTAATTATGTTTAGAATTGTTTTTATCTGGCGTTTATATCCTTACCATAAAATTAATGACGTGTGTATTTCGTTCGCAACGTGTATCAAGTACTTCAGCCACTCGTGTTTCAATTTTATAGTATTGAAAAAGAAGGCTTTATATTGTTCGCTGCCTCCCTGCTTACGTTTATGCGTTTTATCGTTGTGTATTTTCGTTCTTGATGAAACTAAGACGAGGTGTACTATGGTAAAATGTTTGAATATTGTACTAAAATGTTATCAGATCATTAATATTGAATAATTACCCGCTTGACGCACGGCACCAATGGTAATCAATTTACTCTGTTGATTAGAAGTGAATTTTTTTTAGATATTAAATTTTTTTTGCGATTTCGGTGCTGAGTACCTCACTTCCACTATTGTGAGGGGGAGGCATGTGTGTGCACCATAGGCATGTGTGTGCACACCCCCCAACCCCAAGTGCCTCAGAAGGTATAAAGTCAGACGGCCCTTCAGGCATATCGCTATCGACCACGTCCTCCTCCAAATAAACACCTGTGAAAACGTCTCCAGAGTTTCCTTGCCACGACCACGTTTACCAGCCGCACGTTTATCGGCACAGTGAGGATGTATGACTTAAAAATAGCTGGAAAAATTATTTCAATATAACCTTATTTTAAAACATCTTATTTCTCCATTTTTAATGATCATAGAACAAGAAACTGCGTAGCTTCAGAGACTGTAGATACGTTCAAGTTTGGCATACATAGCATTTTCAAGAAAAAATGAGAAAATAGTTAACTTCTAATAAAGACCATACATAAATTTTTTGGTATTTAAAATATTTATATATAACAATCTTTAGATCATAATCCGACATGGCTGTCATAATACCTGTCAATTGTCTCATTAAATTTTGACTAAAAGATTTGAAAATGTATTCCTTTTCATTAGTTATTTCAAGTTTGGTAATGCAGTGAAATACAAGCAAGAAAAACTGTTGAAGAAAAATAATGCCAGTGGTGTATTTATGAAGATACTTTTGTCAGAGTTTAATTACAATGAACGGAGCTTAAAATTTGAAATATCAGGTAATTACCTTGGAGGCAACATGGTTGTACTAGATAATTTTGCACAAAGCCCAAGAGGTCGACATTCAGAACTACCGTTTTGGTTCTTACGTCTCAATAATTAGAAGCTAGGCAACTAGCTCGGAAAAAGCTCCCTCCACACTATGAATTCATATTTTCTACGCAATTCATGATGGAACATAAAATTATTCTGAATCAGACACAAGAGAAAAATTGCTGCATTATGATAAATAAATATTTCTCAACACAACAAGAGTAATTCATCAAACTGACAACCTTAACAACGCAGTCACAATACACTCTCAAGCACCAGAAGCAAGAAATTGCCACATGATGCTAAGAAATCATTCTACATAAGTAAATACTTGAAACCAGCATTTGCACTGGTGAGCGTGTATATTTAACTTAATTTTGGCAGACTGATGGCATTGAGTAATACTTATACCAATTATACAAAAAGTTTATTCTCAATTGAGTTGTTTGTCAAATCCACCCAGGCTTTTAAGTCATTAAAACACACAGATCCTTAGTTGATATACTGACATGGATGCTGCTGCAGCCCACGTTAATGTTTGTACAAAACATGAGAAAAACGTTAGTATATTGCCATGGTCAAGATATTCTAAGTTTGACAATGATTAAAATTAGCTAAATGATAAAAACATTATTACAGGGACACATTGGTGATAATTGCCCTTGATAGCCTCTACTTACGTTAACATTGGGGCTTTGGCAAAATCATGGAATAATGTTGAAAGCATGATGGTTAGAAGTAAATAATTCTGATCTCGAAACTATAAGGTCAATATGGCATATATTTGAAACTATTTTTTCATGCATACCTAACAAAATAGCCACAAAGAACTGCCTCAAAGAATGTAGGGTAAACCCCACTACAAGTATGTGACACATTCACTCCATCAATAATATTATAATAAAACAATAAAGAGAACAATTCATTTCCAACAAATTAGTCACAACATTGGTAATTATATAATTCTACACTTAAGTGTCTTTACTTTGTGATGAAATCATTAGAGGGATTGTTTTAGCCATGCCAATACATAGAGCAAATAAAATATTGAAAAAAAAGACAAAACATCTTCCCTCCAATAGTTTGCATTGTGTTTGAAGCTTGCAAATACAACTCAAAAAGAACAAATTGGCGAAGACTGGAAAATACGCCTCAAGGTTAGGGAGTGGAGAAGTCTATTTCTATTCACACTGACAAATAAGCAATTGTCAATTCACATTGACTTTGGCAATTTTGCTTTGGTGACCAATGTTACTGAAGTATTGGTACAATAGTCACAATTTATCCTTGATATAGGTAATATGCGACTTTATATTCATGAAATGTTAGCACAAACTGAAGCATACGTCAATCAAATTCTTTTGATTTAATATTTTATATGCAGATGCTTTGATTAATATTTACAGGCTTATCTGAGGCGGCTAACATACCGCTATAACTCATTATTATTGGGTGATAACCTTTTTGTGTTATTAACTAAAAAATCCTAGAAGTGGGTTCAGGCTCTGCAGGCTCCGCGGGGTTGCTAATAATGAATTACTAAGTACCCAAACGTACTCTAACAGCTCAAGCGAGCGACGGTTTCTGCTGTTTGAATGACAGGAACTGCTATGAAATTCGATTAATGTTGCGGATTATCCGGGAATCGATATTTGATTTTTAGGTGCCTTAACATAGTTAATTAGATCGAAATAAACTAGTTTTCTTCTATGCACTTTCCGTCGTAAATAAGTATTTTACGAGTTATAGCGGTGAATTAGTTACCGCAACTCAAGTGTGTGAAGCGGCAAGTAATTCGTCGAGCGGTATTTGGCAACACTGCGCAAAGGACGCTCGCTTCCACCGCGCTCAAATGATCGAGCCCGTGCCCACCATGTAAGACAAAAGTCAACATATCTCTATAATCGTTATTTTTGGGTGATAATTTTCAATGTGTTATTAACTAAAAGATCCTAGAAGTGGGTTCAGGCTCCGCAAGCTCCGTGGGGTGAGCTAATAATAATATATTACAAAGTATTTAAACGTAGTCAACTGCTCAGTCGCGCAAAAAATAAAACCTACTGCTCTAACTCGTAAAATATTCATATGACGAAAAAAGTGTATAAAAGAAAAGTATTTTATATCGATGTTATTACCATGATTCAAGCAACAAAAATTTGAAAATCAATGAGTAGCTGTTTATTCGCTCGCATTCGTCATCGAAGACGAAACTAAATTTACCGCTATAACTCGTAAAATACTCATTTACGACGGAAAGTGCATAGAAGAAAACTTGCTTATTTCGATCTAATTAACTATGTTTCAGCACCGAAAAATTAAATATCTATTCCCGGATAATCCTCAACATTTACCTGAAATTCGAAACTAAACCTACCGCTATAACTCGTTAAATACTCATTTGCGCCGGAAAGTGTATAGAAGAAAAATGGTTCATTTCAATTTATTTAACTATATTTAGGCAGCGAAAATTGAAAATCGATTATTGTCCTCTCCTTCACAAATACGGAATTCCATGCAATGTTTGAAATTCACTCCATGGGTTTGTTTCAATATCAGTATGACACACACGTAATTCACTTCTAGCATTGAAGCAAAAGACCATAAGCAGTCTTAAAACAGAAGCAAGAAGCCTCTTTTCTAAGGTGATGTGCAATCTGTGCATTATAAAATTAGTCCTCCTCAAGACATTGGCTATGCGATTGAATGACCTTACACGTAACATATCGTACAGATTTAAAATTTCAGTTTAGCAGGACATTGGATAGAAACAAGAGACCAAGCACAGAATTCCTTGAAGGAGGGGTTGTTACTATGAAATCTACTCGAATCAAGGGCATAGTTTTAATCAAATAAATAGCTTACGTTTTAGCAGATTGAAGTTTCTTCTACCAAGTGGACTCATACACCATAAGTATTTATATCAGCCAACTAAACACAGAAGAAATATAAATAGAAAACTATTACACACATCAGCCCTGCCGACAACTTCCAACTCACGCAACCTCTCAAAAATCAATAACCATTCGTTCCAAGCCTCGGACCAGTGTTGCCAACGATTACTTTTAGAAAACCTAGATCACACTTCAGATAAACCTAGATTTGAACAAAAACTTTTAAAATGCACTTTTTGACAATAAATTTTCACTGTTTACACAATAATAATGCAAATTAATGAAAAAATAGTTTACGTATCACAATATGCATTATTCCTCCTCTTCTCCCTTAATTATAAACGACGACTCAATCAGCATTTTTTCAATCTTGCAAACGAGTCTCCTATTTTCTGGCTTGCCTAGGTCTCATAGCATTTCTCCGTCTGGTTTCCATGTGAAGACATGATTGACCATGCTTCGTTATATATTGTTTAGCCAGAATTCGGTCTCTGGTTGTAGTGGCTTTCATTGAGTTCGTCCGTGACGTTTTTACACTACGAACTTAGGAGAAAATTCTCTCAGTGCAAGCTGAGGAATGCGGCAGAACTGATCAACTAGTCATAAATTTTGATAATTTTTCATATATAGATTGGTCAAAACAATATATGTTATGAATCGAATGTTATACAAAAATTCAGGAATACTGACATTTTCGTTGTTCCCCGTGCAGTGCAAGTCTTAACTCATTCTGAAGCTTCAATATTCATTGTCAAGATCATCTAATTTGTTTTAAGGTACCAGATTTTTGAACTGCGCCGCCAATGCAATGGACATCGGCGCATTATTAGCTGATAAAGCTTTAGGGTTCAAGATTTTAACTTGAGCTATAATGTTTCTGTCATCAAATGAAAATCTTTTTGTAATTTAAACACCCAATGCTGTTGAAAATGCAAACATTCTTCCCTAAATTTGCGGAGGATTTTATCATTGGGAAGGTGTTCTTGCTCCAACAATGCCAGTATTAGTCCACCTAGGAATATATCTTTTAGGGGTTTGAAAAATATGTTGCCACTTGGATCTATACCACATAGTTTTGATTGAGTTAAGTACTCCTTAATAAACTGTGGTGTGATTCCTCTACCTAATTAATCTTAAACTGTGGTGTGATTCCTCTACTGATTGTCTTTGACCTCACGTTACCCTCGCTTGTCGCGAGCCGAACATGGCGTCCTTGCAGAATCTATCGCACCCCAGTTGTAAAAATACCGCCGAACTTCTTAAAAACGCTACTCGTATTTCCCCTCCTGCCCGCTCTAGATCGAGTCGTACTGTTCGCTTCAAACCCTTACCTGACGATCACTATTTCGGTACCCTCTGAACGCTCTGCTTCTGGCTTACTTTCAACATTTATCCCTATCACTAATTCCTATGCTCGTATTCTTGTATTTCAATAAAAGTGCACACTAACGAGAGTGTTTTAAACAATGCGTCACTATGATCATGTTATCTTAGTTACGAGTACTTGTATTTGTATGCATTGTCAAATTCAGATTAACAACGAAGGTAACGCCTTTTTCCGTGCTTTTTTCTCAATCATTTGCTTTGAAAATTGATATGAGTATTACGATACCCATGTCCGAGTATCAACTAAGGATTTTAATGATATGATATTTTAAAACCAAATGCTGTGCATTTCATTTGTCAACTTCATTTGAAGTAAACTGGTTTTCTTTTTCTAGGTGTATAATCACCGATTATTTGGGTAGTTAATTTTTCAAATGACCCTAATTAAGTTATAAAATATCTAGGTTAGCAGTATTGTATTACAATTGCAATCATGTTTCGGACTCCGATGATTTCTTTCGTGCCAGCATTATTCGTGTAGGAAGTATAATAAATCGGTATTGTGGTAAAATATTTTATTTTCTCATAGCTTGTCATTTTCCCAACTTGTCGGTTAGTGAGACTGAGACGATTGTTACGATGTCGACTTCTGAGTCATAGACGCAAAATTATTTAAATCCTCTAATTTTACTTTTAACATTAATCCTTGACATCTCAAGCTTATGAGCTTGTGTTTCCAAGTAACTTAAGTGTGCACTATCGAGGACATTTGCAACAATGCGTCACTGGTATTATGTTTTTTGCCGCGCTGGCTCTTCCTGCTCTGACTCAAGATGTCATCCGCGGAAACGTTTTGCAACAATGTTAAGTTCCATAATGTCTTTTCATTGCATAAAGAACATGCTTGACAACAAATATAAATTAATTTTTATTCCACCTTCATTATTACCGGGTTGAAACTATTGCAGTCCAGACTGGGAAGACATACCTCAATATATTCGAAAAGCATTGAAAAATGTACGAACTTTGCAGCCAAGGTGGCATACAAAGTTAATTGCAAAGAACGCGTTCATGAACACTTGGCTAAACCCCATCACCAAACAGATTTCTCATTCATAAAGCTCTATTTTTGTTCTCTTCTTTATACCTCCCTCAGAGTAATGCAGACTTTGTAAAATTTCTTCCAACCGACATTCGAAGAAAAACAAACCTTTGCTAGTTACCATTTATCTGACGTAGGGCAAAAAACTCTCTCAGTTTCTAGAGCTCTTTTGTAAAATAACCTTCCACAGCATTTCACAAAACTCTCAATCTGTAATAGAATCCAGGGGAAACGTGTCACGCCATATCGCATCTCTCTCACTGGGAATAATATATTGCAACATAATGTATCAAATTAAACTAAGTTGTCTACCGATTGCCTTACATTTGCTCAACGTTATAACGAAGTCACCATCTCAAACTCGCTGAAGTTGAAATGCCCATCTTGCTCTAGCTAACTTTGTTCATTTCCCACTTTCTAATCCAAAACTTCACACTTTGCCTGTAAACTATATTGATTGTGAAATCATTATTATTTTCATTTGTAGTTTATGAATAGATATTTTGTTGCTATTTGGTACTCTCAAGTGATATCAATCAATTACCATGGCTTTATTTTATTCCATGTACTCATGTCCGGATGTTGTTAATGAGAATATCGAGAGGATAAGGATCCAAAGATGTTCTTC
Organism: Morinoia aosen; assembly: GCA_030386875.1. Taxonomy (NCBI): domain Eukaryota; kingdom Metazoa; phylum Arthropoda; class Malacostraca; order Amphipoda; family Talitridae; genus Morinoia; species Morinoia aosen. Next base: position 19,866,659 of record CM059576.1, on the reverse strand, counting down.
GTTGTTGTTCTCAGACTCTAACTGTTTTTTTCTGAAAATTTTGTCAAAAAATTAGAAATTAGCTAATTTTCAAGCATGCGAAGTCTTATTTTTTCTTATTTTCGCAATTATTTCATTCGACTACAGTGAGTTTTACAGCTGGCAGTTCGATATAGAAAAAGAGAGGTTTTTAATTATTTTTTTATCGTATTTTCCATTTTCACATTAATATTCTTTGACCGAAAAAACACACCTGAAAACCATCACGATAATATTTATTTAATGTGAATGTAATCAGTTAGCACTGAAACTTTAGCGTGAAATTACTCGGTATTTATTTATTTACAGCTCACTGTTTCGAAAAGAGATTTATTACCACCCAGTGAGCATCGAACGTTCTAAAAGGTAAACAGTCATGTTAAAAAAGCTCAATCAGAGCTTAGGATTCCAAAAGAAATTATTTTACAATCCGTATGATGAACAAGCTCTGAAATTCATTTTACGTGTATGTTAGTTTATGTTTCCATATATTTATACGCTATGTTTTTATAATTTGTATTTGACCAACCTCTTCTCACTGCATGAAAATCATTTACGGCGCTGTTTTAGCCTGTATCAATAGAGCGTTTTCGTGTCTTTTTTTTATTCGTTTCAACTTATAATTTTGTATCGTTGTTATTGGTGATAAACTATTTTTAGTTCCTACTTTTAATTATTTCTTCATGGAATCGTGATTTTTTTTATAAAATCGAAATACGCATCGGAATCTATTCAAATTAACATATTCTAGAAGCAAAGAAACTTGATAATGTTCAACGTTAAACTGAAAAAGATGTATAGCTAATATAAAAATTTAAAGCACCAAGGTTATCGGAAAGACTCGTCCGTTACGCGTTTCGCTGGCCTGCTACGTCACATCCACGTCTACGGTGGAGGTGAGTGCTATCTCTGATAACGATAGCGGCGTTGCGTGTGTTGGCAGATATAGTCAGGGCTGAAGTACGTTGTAGTTCGGTCTAATTTATTTTGTTCTGTGCTGTTTGTGCTGATATATTGGCTTGTGTTTCCTAATTTCACTTGCTAAAGAAGAAATCGGGATCTGATTAAGCGTATGTTAATATTTTACAACCACTAGTGCGTGATGTGAGTTGATAGTCTACAAAGAACTACCCAATAGGAATTCTGCCTCTCTGTCAAGTGTTTCAATTTGATATCCTACCAAGTTAAAAGTTTCAAATCTACGGTTTTGTAGCTGGCATGGGCCGATTGATGACATCGCTGTAGTTTTTAGGACGACCTATCGAATGCACGCAGAACTTTCAAAGGACCTTAGAAGAATGGTATTTTTAGCAAGACTGATTCTAGTCGCTTGCGTGAATGCTCACAGTGAATTGTATGTAAGAGTCATGCTAATAATTACTAAAAAAAACTCGGGGAGTGAAATGTAGGTACGAGTCACGAAATTCTATTTATATGGAAATGCTTAGAACAGGTCACTAATAAATTTTCGAATGGTTATGACACCAAAATAAACATCTTTTCTTAGAAACACTTTCTGTCGCACATGAGCGTTTAACGTGTTATAGTGGAAACTTAACGTAACTAACGTACGCTAACTAATCTAACATAACCCAACCTAACCCAATCTAACCTAACGTCAAATAATGTTCATTCGAGAACTTTAGAGCCTTTGGAACAGAGATTCTATTGGAGTCTCACTCTCTATATCTTCTATGAGAAAAAACGCAACGATTTTTTTCATTTGTAAGACGAGAATTGCCATGGAAGACGAAAATTAACCCGCCGCTATAACTTGTTATATACTCATTTGCGACGGAAAAAACATGGAAGAAAAGTTGTTGATTTTGATATCAACATTGAAGCAATAAAAATTCGAAAATCGATTAGTAATATGTTTTAAACAAATACCAAAATCATTCTATAATTGTAAAATGCATATCACCGAAATAAATTTCGATCTAAATTCTTGGTCAAAGGCTCTGGTCAAACTATAGAAATACTCTACATGTGTCTGATTCTGTATTTTTATAAGAGGCGAGTTTATCACCTCGAGTAGATGATTTACCTAAAATTTTATTTATATTTGGAAATGATTTAAATTCTTCTTTAGAGTTTCAAGTAAAAATTCTATAATATTTTGCTCTACAGATTAAGGGATCCAACCAAAAACCCGCTTTGGAGGGCTAAGAGCGCACAGTTTTTATAGGTTTCACTTCCTAGAGGGAAATTTATTTACAAATAAAATATTACGTGGTTGTTAGTTTAGAGATTATGTAGATATGATGGTCCATAAAAAATCTGGTCAATATTTTCGTGCATTCAACGATTTTTGAAATTTTGTTCCCATAATCGGTAATAGGACAAATTTACAACCTTTCACACGAATTAAACTTCACTTGATAAGCTTATTTTTCGAGATATTCAATTTTGAAGCCATAGGAACGTAGTATTTAAAAGTTAAGAACCGGACTCGTAATTATGCTGTAATATGGTATTGACGAAACGATAGGTGAGGTTAGGTTAGGTAACGTTAGGTTAGTTAAATAAACTAACGTAAGTTAACCAAAAATCATTTAACTTAGCCATGCAGAGACTGATGTTTACCGCAAGAAACTGCGCTTGTTATTGCGACGACTCAGCCAACTATATAATATTATTCTTACCTGAACGTTATTAATGTTATTTCTCGAAAAGTTAGCATTTGCGAGCAAAATGTCATTCATGTTAAACGTTTTAAAATGTGTCCTATTACCGATTTATGGAAACGAAATTGTAAAAACCGCTGAACGAACTAAATTAAACATTGGCCAATAATCTCAAAAGTTCTCATAAGTTTTGTAATTTATCAGCTATCCTTGGTGTATTTTGCATGCTGCTTGACATATCTACCCTCCATCAAGATTAGTTATGAATGTTCAGAAACGTTAAAGAAAGTTATATTGTAGTATCTATTCTTTTCTCTCTTTGTGTCGAGGTGGTTACTCTTTTCATGGAATTATGGCGAACTGTATGGAATAATTTAACAAATGTGATGGATTCGAGCATGAGTATAGCATTCAAACACCATTCCGCTGATAAACTAAGCATTATATTAACAACTTGGGTGTATTAACTCGAAAATTTTACAATGTTCGACGAGTCAGCCTCGTAATTTTTTCCTTTCATGCTCTCAGGGAAATGTTGCCTCTAGATAATGTGCGGGAGAAAAACAGACCAATTTTTAGCACAAATTTTGAGTTCTTTTAGAAGCTCTAGTGTGTCGTATTTCCTGTCGGCATTTACATTCTGTTAACCCATAACCCATGGAATAATTACATTTGACTTATCAGATCAAATTCCAGTTTTTCTTATTAAGAAAAAGTCTTCATTGCTTGCACCAAGCCACGGGCTGAAACTTAGTCATTTTGTAAAATAAATGAATCAAATTTAGAAGAAATGCACAACGTTCTAGAAGAATTAATGACAACATTGCACATCTCTCAACAAAAAAATAATGCCAGGCGCATTGATGAAGCAGTAATAAAGTTGACTGAAACTATAATGACCGCATACAATCAGTGTTGCCCAATTGTAACTCGTACAGTTACACTGAAAAAGAAACAAAAACCCTGGATTACTGGAGACACCGTGATAATATGAAGAAAGGTCAAGCGTACCTAGCCCTCCTTTGCGAAGGGCGAATATCTAGAGAAACATACAACAGATTCGGAAATTATGTGACAAACAAGATAAGGAAATCAAAAAAGAGCTACTTCACGCGCAAGTTTACTCAATTTAAAGCTGACGCTAAAAAGACTTTTCGCCTCCTTAACTCTTGCTGCAAACCAAATAACGCCGATAAAGAGAAAATTGATTATGTTGTTCAAGAGAATGTAAAATACCATGAGAAAAATGAGATTGCTAATCTTTTGAACAATTTATTCGTAAACGTCGGGAAGACTAGAGCTGATGGTACTCCAAGTGAACCTACCGATCACCTTGAATACATGGATCATATTCGTGAACACAATTCCTTTTTCTTTACGCCTACAACTCTTCCGATATAATTGCGTGCATAAACAACCGGAAAATAAATCTAGTGGGTTGCAAACATTTTCGACCAAAGCGGATCTCGGACCCTGGGCTAACCTCATTTGTTTAAATTTCACTATATGCATTTCTATTTCATCTAGGCAAACGAAAATGCAAACAGATATGTGAAATTGAATTCTAAACATATTTGCTTTCATAAAATTTTTCGATTTTTGCAATAAAAAAAGTTATTGCGCGAACATATGAAATTATATACATAAGCGCAAAACCCTACTCCTAGCTTGATTTTGGTATCATTCGACGTGGAAAGACTGTGGCAACTGGAAAATGCTCCCCTTTTCTTGAATTTCGAATGCGAAAAAATAATTGTAAATTTATTTTTCCGAGCAAATTCTTAATTTTCCTAATGTACCAAATTTCATTGTTTTCGAAATTCTATTGCAGCTAGGTTTACGGAAATGAATATCGATATATAAAATTGAAACTTGAAAACATTTGATTGGATAAACTTTTTCAATTTTTGCAATAGAAAAAGTTATTGTGGGAACATATAAAATTGTGTATACCTGGGCAAAACACTACTCCTTTTACAATTTTCAACGTATGAGCGTGATTTTGGTCTCATTCTACGCGTTAAGAAAGTGGGAATAGCGTAGTGAAGCGGAATTATATTTGAATTCCAAATTAAATTTTATGCTGGAAAATCTAAGATTAAAAAAAAGAAAAAACTTTTTTGACAAATGTATTTATAACATTTTTAATTCGAAATTTCAAAAATATGGTGCATTTTCCTGTTGCCACAGTCCTTCTGCGTCAAATGAGACTAAAACCAAGCTTCTAACTTGAAAATTGTACGAGTAGCATTTTGCGCGTATATATATATGTATATACCTTATGTTCGCGTGAAGTTTGAAAAATTAGGTGAATTAGGTGATTTCAGGGTATGAGATCACCTAAAGTACTCATGGTAATGTTGATATTGTAGCCCCGCTCTTATCCAACATTATTAACCGGTCTTCTTAAGCACTTTCCCGAACTCCCTCAAAGTTGCTAGAGTAACCCCTATCCTTAAAAATGGTGGAAAAACCTGTGTAAATATTTCTCGACCTACCTCCGTGCTACCAATGGTTAGCAAAGTATTCTAAAAAATTATGTATAAAGAAGTGTACTCTTATTTTGAAAAAATCGTTTCTCTATTATAAACAATACGGTTTTCGCTTTAAAAAGTTAACAACACAGGCTATGTTAAATCACTTACAATACATTTATACTAATATAGATGAATGAAAGCCTGTCTACTCTGTTTTTCTTGACTTTCGAAAAGCATTCGATTGTGTGGACCATATCATATTACTCTCGAAACTGCACTGCTATGGGATTCGAGGGGTTGCCAATGATTGGTTCAATTCATACCTAACAAATCGGAAGCAATACGTAATCATTGGCGATGCAAAATCGGACTCACAGACAATTAGCCATGGAGCTCCACAAGGATCTGTCTTTGGGCCTGTCCTATGTCTAATTTTATCAATGATATTATTAAATCTATATCATTTTTAAATTCATAGTTTTTGCCGATGACAGCACGCTTTTTGCTGTCTTTCCGAACCAAAATCCCCCTCTGATTGCGAAGAGTATAAATGATGAACTCCATAAGGTTTCATTGTGGCTTAAAGCTAATAAAATAAGCCTTAACAGCGATAAAACATAATATAACACATTCTCATACAGGAAAAATCTATCTCTCTCACGCATCGAAATTGGCGAAGATGAAATAGAAGAAACCAACTCATATAAGTTCCTGGGCATCTGTTATATAGTGAAGTGGGCATCGTTATAATGTGACACTGGTTTTGTGAGTAAGAATTCCGGAGGCTGAGATTTACGAGTCCAGGACGATCTTTGTTGTAGGCTTCACATGGCAGGCTCACAGGATGTCCTTATCGAGTTAGGGCTCGGATGGGTCGGAAGCGTACAGTATCGGTAGCTTCAGACTACCCAAAGGAGAAGTGAACGCCCAGGAACGCAAGTATTAGTGTACTGGTCTCCGTAGTTCACACAGCTTGCTCTTAAGTTTAGTGCGTAACAAAGAAGTTCCGCCTGGTGTCTTCCGGCGCCGGCGGTAGGGACGCTTCCGACCCATCCGAGCCCAAACACGATAAAGACATCCTGTGAGCCTGCCAAGCGAGGCCTACAACAAAGATCTTCCTGGACTCGTTTATCTCAGCCTCCGGAACTCATACTCACAAAACCAGCGTCACATTGTTAACGATGCCCACTTCACTATATAACCGCATCATAATAGATAAACATCTGACCTTCAAAGAGCACATCACTCAAATTAGTTTTAAGTTATCAAACTCCATCAGAATCCTAAATAAAGTTGAGAACTTCCTGCCTGAAACAGCTTTACAAATGCTCTACCGAACGCTCATTTCACCACACTTGCAATACGGAATAGAAGCATGGCACGGAACTGATAAAAATAAAAACAATGCACTTTTTACCCTGCAAAAAAAGTGTCATCAGAAAGGGGAAGAATCTAGAATATAATGCTCCCAGAAATGATTCGTTCAAAAATTTACAAATACTTAAACTTTCGGGTCTCTATAAAATCTCCATTTGTAATTTCATTTACAAAACATTAACAAATGATGGCGACAATAGCCTAAAAGAATTATTAACTGCACAAAATGGTCATCACGACCATTTTAACTTTTAACATTAACTGTTCAAACACTTGCTCGCCCTGGCACAGTGGTTAAGGGATCGGCCATGTATGTTGGAGACGAGGGTTCGTATCCCGGCGCTGGCGCGGCGATTTTCCCCGTTGGGTATAAGGGAAAGTTCAAGCACAATACCCCACTCAACCCAGGTGTCGGAAATGGGTACCGGCTTTACGGGGAACCGTCACGGTGTCCTTTATGTAATGTTAGTTATAAGACAATTGTAAAACCAATGCTCAAGATCATATGTATCAGGCTTGATTGGAAATAAAGCATCATAAAGATGCCGATGATGTTTGTTTGTTTTTGTTTGGTCATTAACTGGACAACTGTTCACGGGGGGCAATGAACTCCGTGACCCCCCCCCCCTCTGCCTGCGCTACTGGTTACAGCCACACTGATACCCCATTTTCAAACATCTAGACTTGAGAGAATGGGTAAGTGGTAAACACTTAGTCATTAACAAGGGGTAAAGATGTGATTGCATTGACCACAACCGCATAATGGATAGTTAGTCTGTTTCTTAATATTCATCAGTGTTACAAATTTAGCTCATTACTTCTTGCTTTTTTTTACTTGTATGTTAATTATAATTTTAAACACACTTCCACATAATTAAGTGTTACGGGCTGAAAATTAGAACTTAATGTGCCACTTATTGGATGTAATTAGTAATAGCCTGTGTGCAAATAACGATGGGCTCTTGTGTCCGATCATGACAAATAATCGACAGTTGGCTCCTTTGGACCAATGATGACTTTTACTCAACTTACTCAGTGTATTTGTGCTCCTAATGAAATTTTTGTATTGCAATAGTCCTCAGCAGACAAGTTTCAATAGGACAAATTAATATTTTATTTCGTCGAATCAACAGGTTTCCATTTAATTTCAGGTGTTTCTTTTCAGTACAAGAGTTGATATTCATTAGTTTTCTCAAAACTGCCATGGCTAAAGTTTTTGAATGTGGTATTTGTGTTAATACATATGATGAAACTGGAAGAAAACCTCTTATGCTGCTCTGTGGCCACACGTATTGCCAGCAGTGCCTTCATGACGTGGTGTCAGGGAGAAGCCCAGCGTGCCCCTCCTGCAGGAAGGAGATTGTGATTCCAGTGGATGAGTTGCCAGTCAACTTTGCTGTGATCCCCTCTAGCTCTGGGGAAGCAGCTTCAGGAAGTGTGGCCATCACAAAGATGTTCTGCAATGCTTATCAAAACGAGCTGGACTATTGGTGTTCACGGTGCAAACTTTTAATCTGCAAACGATGTCTTGTCCAGACACATTCCGAACACAAGTTAATTTTGGCCGAAGAAATATTTTCTGATGAAAAAATACTTCCTGAAATGAAAGGACAAATCAGTGCCAATTTACTGCAGGTTAAAACTTCCCTTCATTCTTTGCAGCAATTAGAATCATTATCAGTCATTATTGATAAGGTAAAAAGTTCTACTCCTCAGCTGAAAAGAGCTCTTCTGAAGCAGGAGTCAACCCTTTGTAATTTGTTGGAAGTACTGGAGGGCATTTCATCAGAGTCCTCAGTAGAGCATAAGAACCTTGTGCTAAAGATGCTGAATGATCAAAATAAAATGCAATCGGAAGAAGACAGAGTAAACAAAGCCCTCAAACCATTCCAAGACCACGTTGCACAGTGCCTGGTGAGTTTTATTTGTTTTTTGTAGTATCTCGGGAGAGGCCTCGCATAGCAAGCTCACAGGATGTCATCGCAATTGGGTTCAGATGGGTCGGGGCGCTTCCGACCCATCCGATCCCAACTGCGATAAGGACATCCTGTTAGCATCATTACGTCATCAATGACAGGTTGTCCAGATTGAAGAGGATTCAGAAAATTCCTGATGAAGGCTGAAAAATCTCCTCAGATCATCACACTGCCGTCAGACTTTAGAACATTAACATGCCCATTAGCTATCATACACTTTAGAAATTTTACCCATACTCTGCGAGCGCTCTAGTTCGGTTTTGACAGAGTCTTTTAGTCTTACAGGAACAGGGCGTGCTTTACAAAATACAAGAACTACATTAGGCAACACGTCAAGATGAACGGCATCTCTAACGTTAGACTGTGAGTCGGAAGATAAGTAAGAATCACATTTCGAAGACAAGCGTCTCGTCAACCCATGAAAATCCGTTTTATTTTTAAAGTCGCATTTATCAGGAATGACAACGTTGACGTTGAGTTAAGAGCAAAGATCTCGGCCGAGTAAGTTGATTCTATCATCTTACCCAAAGAGAAGCTTATGATTAAAACTAACGTTTTTACCTAGTGATTACTGATGATTGACCAAGTAAATTTACAAAGCCACCACTGTATCCAAGTACAGTGCTACACGTACGATTTATAACAGCACCAACTGCAAGTGCATCTCTTTTACGTATAGTTGAGACTTTACTACCATTATCAAGCAGAAATTCAACAGGTTTACCATTTAAGTTGCATGTCAGCATAACAGGCTCTTTTGTAACGGGAATTACAGTGGTGTTTACTCTAAAAATGAAAATCATTCCAAAGATTATCAGAGAATTCATGTACAGAATTACCCTTAACACTGTCGTTCCTAGGCTTTTACAGACCAACTTTGTTCTTCTGCTGTAGGGGCTCACGTGAACTCTTCATTGACACATCTTCTCTTCCGACGTTGCAATGACCACCGCTCCTTTCCGGCTGCATTGTGTAAGTGCGAGTTGTATCAAATTCTCCTCGTGTAGGTCCCCCCGGAGAAGGCCGTGCTGCCGTCGTAGATTTGCAGACTTTTAAAATGTGGCCTATTTTTCCACATTTTTTGCGTTTTTATTTCAAAGCATAGCAATTCTCTGTAAGATGCTTCTGTCTAGTTTTGCAGCGAATGCATATGTAGTTCGGCTGTAGTTTTTCTGTTGTGATAAACGATGAAGATGAATGCTAACGAATAATATATTGAGCATCGGAGCTTAACTGTTCGATGAGTTTTGCATGTTCAATGTATTCGTTGAATGACTTGCGGTCACACTTCTGTAGAACCACGCTGAGAATTTGAGCGGAATGTAGGCCAGCCACGAAAGCATCTCTCAATAGACGATCACGACAGCAATTATCATAGTTGCACCTGACTTTCTATTTAGAAATGTAACAGCTGCTCCGACAATCGATTTCTTTACTTCAAATTGTTGGATTAGTTTTTCTTCTAGTTCATCAGTGAGTGACGTATGTTTAATTCTTCGTTGTAGAACAGTAATGATGTAACTATACGTAAAAGAGATGCACTTGCAGTTGGTGCTGTTATAAATCCTACGTGTAGCAAAGTGCTCGGATACATATGTGGATCTGTAAATTTACTTGGTCAATCTTCAGTAATCATTAGTTATAAAGACGTCAGTTTTAATTATAAGTTTCTCATTGTGGAAGATGATAGAATCAACTTACTTGGCTGAGATATTTGCTCTAAACTCAACGTAAACTTCGTCATTCCTGATAAATGCGACCCTATAAATAAGACGGATTGTCATAGATTGCCGAGAAGCTTGTCTTTGAAATATGATTTGTACCTATCATCCAACTCACAGTCTAACGTTAGAGATGCCGTTCATCGTGATGTGTTGCCTAATGTAGTTCCTGTATTTTGTAAAGCACGCCTTGTTCTTGTAAGAATAAAAGACTCTGTCAAAACCTAACTAGAGCGCTCGCAGAGTATGGGTAAAACTTCTAAAGTGTATGATAGCTGATGGGCATCTCCTGCCGTTAATGTTCTAAAGCAGTGGTTCCCAAACTAGGGGCCGCACCCCCCTAGGGGGGCACGAGGAGGATACAAGGGGGGCGTGAAGTCATCTGCTCAAAATTATTTGTTTAAATAGACTAATAAAATCATTCAAAGAACAAATATCTGTCATTACATACATGCATATTATAATTATAGCAGTTAAACCAACCCGTTTTCTATTGAGCTAGTTCTCTTTACACGTTTAGGACAAGTCAATGATGCCAATCACACTGACGCCACTGAGGAACTCGTCACAAACTCCCAATACTCCATCGCGTCAACCTGAGCACATATTCTCGTTGTCTACGGTAGGGTTTTATTTCACTCTTCAATTCTGGATCACATACATGTATGAATGACATTGTAACCTTGATTTGCAAGGGTAGAACAATGCAGAATGGAATGTCTTGTTCATTGTGTGAAATACTCGTGATTGAAAGAGTGAAATGTGAATAATACGCGGTGAGTTTTGTACGCTAGTTTGAATGTATGTGGTGAAGTGTGAGCGTTGATTCCAGTATAGGCGGCGAAAAGTGTGTGTGACAAATTAAGTGTACTGTATATGTTGCTAGGTTGATGGTTCAATCGCCATATCTATTCACTTAACAAAAAATATGTATAAAAATCTCAGACAGCAGAAAGAAGCGAATCTATTATAAAAAGTGGAAATGATAAAACAAAAGCCTAAAAACACGATAACAAACTAAACCACTGCAAACACAAACTCAACTCTCGACACGTAAACAAAACTAAACCACCATGCACACACTACTCTACAACACTCCAAAAACGTACCATCAAATCACAATTCAGTCGTCGCCAAAATCGCTAATATAAGAGTGCCTGCACACCAAAAGATTTGAAGCGAGAAAGCAAGCGAGCTTGAATCGATTATCATGTATTCCTATGGGAGTCTACACATTGAAAGCGAGCAAGCGAGCGAACGAGAAAGACTGAAGGTTGGCTGAAGCTGCTGTAAAAAATCCTGCTGTAACTGAGTCTCACTGTGTTATCCACAGACAACCATTTGCTAGCAGAACTCTGCCTGGTAATCTACGCAGTTCGCTGAATTTAGCAATAAAAGTGGAGTATTTTGTAAAAAATAACTTTTTCATTCTAGGCTTTTCGCAGCTCTTTGCTCAGATTTGGGCACTGATTACAAGACTCTCCTGTTTCACACCGAAGTCCGCTGGCTTTCCAAGGAAAACATGCTGAGTCGTATTTACGAGCTCAAATATGAAGTGGAATTTTTTTTGCAAAAGTGGAAACGAGACAAACTGTATGAAGCATTCAGAGAGGAAGACCTTCAGCTCTCACTAGCATACCTTTTGGACTCTTTTGAGGCTATCAACAACCGCAATTTGAAGTTACAAGGAAGAAACACAAACATCATTGCACACTTAGATGTGATCAGAGTGAAAAAAAATTCATCTTTGGAAACGAAAAGTACAAGTTGGGAACTTTTCATCGGTCTCACATCTGAATGAGCTCATACTTGAGAAGAGAAACATCGAGCAGTATGACGTGACAAAAGAGGTTTTATCACATCTGCATTCCCTTGCTTGGAAATTTATACACTATTTTCCAGATATCTTAATGGAGAATTCTCTTTGGACATTGTTGCAGAATCCATTTAACACTGATGTAGAGTTGTTACTGGAATCACTGCAAGAGGAAGCCATCGATTTGAACTGTGACTCCAGCGCAAAAAGGGACTTTGAAACAATGAAGTTAGAAGAGTTTTGGGTGAAATATCTCCCCATGTACCCAAAACTAGGCGAAGAAGCACTTCGTGTGATTCTTCCCTTTTCTTCTACTTATCTTTGTGAAGCAGGATTTTCAGCTCTTGTTGTTTTGAAAACAAAACAGCGCAACCGACTTGATGTAGAAAATGACTTTTGTTGTGCGCTGTCATCCTTCAATCCTAGAATATCTGATCTTGTGAGGAAGAAGCAGCAGTATCCATCTCACTAAATTAGTTCATGAATTTTGCCTCAGTCACATGAGTCATTCCAAATACTATATGCCATGTTTTCAAATTATTTTTTCTTAAAATTACAACTCAATTTTGCCTATTTGCTACAAAAAAATTTTTTCGCTCACTTTGAACCAAATGCTTCCTTTTTAGTTACCGGAATGTAGTATTATTTGTTTGAGTTGCTTTCATTATTAAAATGTAATATAAACAAATATGTTTTCCTGAACAATGCTAAGAAATAAATGTAAAAATAATTTCATATGAAAAAAAGAGGCACTGGGGGCATGTGGGTCTACTGGAAGCAAAAAGGTGGCGTCTGGTAAGATAGGTTGGGAACCACTGTTCTAAAGTCTGACGGCAGTGTGAGAATCTGTGGAGATTTTTCAGCCTTCATCAGTAATTTTCTGAATCCTGTAGTAGTAAGGGGAAAGAGCATGCCAGCCCAATTTTGGATTTTTGGAGGATTTCAGCAATTAAAGAACGATCTTGAAAAGCCTCAAAGACTCATCCATGATTTTTGGAGGGTTACAGCAATTAAAGGACGATCTTGTGAAGCCTCATAATCCATGATTATATGAATTAACTGGAAGAGTAAAAAATATTCTTATTTTGCAAAATTATTTCTATACTAAAAATGTTACGATCAAGAAAAACTGATTTGCTAATGAAATTTTTAAAGAAGTATATAATTTCAATAAAACGTTTAGGTATCCCCTCAAAATCTTCTCGTTTTCTTCACACCTATAGAAAATTTATTAGAAGAAACTAATGTATACAAGATGGGAATCTTTGGGATGGGAATCTTTCGCTGAATATTTAGGTCTAAAAATTCATCAAGGGTATAATGAGTGTATGCTTTTAAGCATGTCAAATAATCTTTAAAATATAGGTATGAATTCTTATCAACTTTCAAGTTTGTGCCGTACATCATAACTCACTCTCTTTTCTGATTGTAAAACATGATGCAACCTTCTTAAATACTTTCCGGTTGTAAAACATGATGCAACCTTCGTAAATACTTTCCAGTTGTAAAACATGATGCAATCTTCTTGAAAACTTTTCGATTGTAAAACATGATGCAACCTTCTTAAAAACTTTCCGATTGTAAAACATGATGCAATTTTCTTGAAAACTTTTCGATTGTAAAACAAGATGCAATCCCCTTTAAATACTTTCTGGTTGTAAACATGATGCAATCTTCCTAAATATTTTCCGGTTGCAAAACATTATGCAAGATTTAACACCCCCAATTGCTCGTCATGATGAAATTTTTGTGATAAGGAGCAAAAATTTCCGGGTTCACTTCAGATGCTTTCTCGCCTGAGTATTTAAAGGAGGTGCTACTACTGAACTCATGCTTTTCAAATTAGTTGAACTTTTATTGTATTAAAAATGGTACATGATAAATCATCAGATGTATATACATTATATAACAATGAAAAAACACGACCACATAAAAACTCGAAAATACACTCAAAGAAAGTATTGACCATTTGATCCTGAAAAAAATAAAATACCCTCAGATAAGAATCTTATAAAAATGAATAAACCATTCAATGTATTCTGTAACAACTGTAATGTATCTATTAAAAACTTTAACAAACATGAGAAGACACTGGCACATCTGAAAAACATTAATAATATGTTAATATTTAATAAATTCTTCACTCAACATAGTAACTCGAAAATACACACAAAGAAACTATTGACTTCATTTGATCCTGAAAAAAATAAAATACCCTCAGATAAGAATCTTATAAAAATGAATAAACCATTCAATGTATTCTGTAATATCTGTAATGTATCTATTAAAAACTTTAACAAACATGAGAAGACACTGACACATATGAAAAACACTAATAATATGTTAATACCTAATAAATTCTTCACTCTACGTAAAAATAAGTTAAACAAATATTGTGACATATGTAAAAAACACCTGACAAATATCTATAGTCATAGAAAATCATTGAAACATTTCCGGAATGTGTATGGATGTAAATTTAGAAAAGTTACTAGAGCAATAAATGGAATGAGCTCACAGTATGATTACGGAGATATTTCAATCAAGGATTATGAGGTATTCCTTAGAAACTTCACACCTGATATTGAAAAAGTAATAAAAAATCAAGCATTTGACAATCTCAAGTTGCAGCTTAATTTAAAAGTGCAATATTATAAATTAAAATTAGAAAATGAGAAGCAACGCTGCCAAGCGTATTTCAACTCTGGTAAATTTGTGACAGCATCAAAAGGATACATAGAAATTGCAAATTTACACAAAGAGGTTGTTAATAAAATCGATGAATTCACAAGAAATTCATCTGGTTGGATAGTTGAACAAATATTAGAGTTCAGTTTGAAAACCGTTGAATACAAACCGATTACAGGGTCAAGCTATATTGAATTACCTGAGAAGTTTCGAAATCCCAATTATAAATTAATAAATATACAAAACACCGACAATGAATGCTTCAAATGGTGTATCGCGAGATATTTCTGTCTAGATGAAAAAAACGGTCATCGAATTTCTAAAAGACTAAAAGCTGAAGACGAAAAACTTAATTTTTCTGATATAAGGTTCCCCGTAGAACTAAAAAGTATAACCAAATTCGAAAAAAAATAATAACATTTCCGTTAACGTTTATAGTTTTAATTATAATAATGAATGTGTCCACTTAGAATATCAACATCAAAGAATAAAGATGTGGTATCATTACTATTCATTAGAGATACAAACACGACTCACTATGTTCTCATGAAATCATTAAGTCCTTTTTGTAAAACCAGTAACCATTACACAAAACATGTATGTCCGTATTGTTTATCAGTTTTTAGAAGATTAGATATTCTAGATAAACATAAAGACGATTGCTCAGTTCACACTCCAACAAAGTATGTGCTTGAAGGAGGTAAATTGAAATTTAAACATTACCAAAAAACAATTAGACATCCTTTCGCAATTTATGCTGACTTCGAATCAACATTGACAAAAATAGATACGTGTCAACCAAATCAAAACTCAAGTTACACCATGAACATTTAGAAGCACAATCCTAATTCATTCTGTTGCTATACAAAATGTGAAGCAGATGAATATTCCCGTTTAGAAATATACTGTATAATGGTGAAGATGCTTCTCAAAAGTTTGTAGAATATTTAGAAAAAGAAACCAAGAGAATTTATAGCCTGTTGAAAATAAATAAGAAAATGTATTTACCATCAGATAAATTCGAAAAATATAAAGAAGCCACAAGATGTTATGTATGTGGCGGAGAATTTACGGAAGGTAATTATAAAGTTAGAGACCACAATCATTTGACGTGTCATTACAGAGGTCCAGCTCATTTAAAATGTAATTTAAAAATTTGGAATCCAAATTTTATACCGTTTTTTTTTCATAATCTGTCTAATTACGATGCTCATTTGTTCGTGAAAGACTTGGGAAATATATCCGGAAAGTTGAACGTTATTCCACTAACAGATGAAGAATATATTAGTTTTACACAAACCATAAAAGTTGATTCTTATGTATGTAAACATCAGGAAAAATTAAAGATATCACCAGAGACTTACGGTTTTTAGACAGCTACAGGTTTTTACCTTCGTCTCTGGATAAACTATCAAAGAATTTATCTGAGCACAAAGAATTGTCGAAGTTCTTTCTCAATGAAGAACAATTAAAGTTGATCAACAAAAAAGATATTTATCCGTAAGAATATGTGAATAGTTATGAAAAAATGAACGTTAATAGTTTACCAGCTAAAAGTGAATTCTACAGCAGATTGAATAATAAAAATATTCCAGACGATGAATATCAGCATGCACTCAAAGTGTGGAGAGCTTTTAATTGTAGAACATTCAAAGGTTACCATAATTTATATCTAAAAGTCGATACATTATTATTAGCAGAAGTATTTGAACAATTTAGACTAACATGCATGAAAACTTATTCTCTAGATCCAGCACATTATTTTACAGCTCCAGGATTGTCTTTCGATGCTCTACTGAAACGTACATAAATAGAATTGGACTTGTTTGAAAATCCTGATATACTACTATTCATCGAAAAAGGAATAAGAGGTGGGGTTTCTACAATATCAACACGATATGCAGAAGCGAACAATCCATATATTCCAGAAACATTCGATAAAGGAAAACCAAATAGTTTTATCACATATATTGATGCAAATAATCTTTACGGCTGGGCTATGTGTCGATCATTACCTACTGGTAACTTTAAATGGAAAGATCCAAAGTCGAAACTCAAAGCAGATAAAGGTTATATATTAGAAGTGGATTTAAGTTACCCAAAAGACATATATGCTCTACATAATTATTTACCATAAGCTCCAGAAAATATCAAAGTAAACGATGTAAATAAATTAGTTCCACATCTTGGAAAACGAGAAAAATATGTTGTACATCTTAAATCTCTAACACAATATCTAGATCTAGGATTGAAGTTAGAGAAAATTCATAGAATATTAGAGTTTGATGAAAGTCCATGGATGAAATCATATATTGATATCAATACAAAAATGCGTCAGCAAGCTAAATCTGAATTTGAAAAAGACTTCTACAAGCTGATGAACAATTCAGTATTTGGTAAAACAATGGAAAATATTAGAAATAGAGTAGATGTGTGTTTGGTAAAGTCAGAGAAAGAATTAATTAAATTAGCAAATAAACCAAACTTTACCATTTTAAAATATTCTCAGAAAATTTGATAGCATGTCATATGCAAAAACAAAGACTGAAATTTGATAAACCAATTTACGTAGGGTTATCTGTATTAGAAATAAGTAAAACATTAATGTATGATTTCCATTATAACCATATTGAAAAGAAATATGGTAATAAGGCAAAGTTGTTGTTTACAGATACAGATTCATTATGTTATGATATCGAAACAAAAGATTTGTACAAAGATATGGAAAGAAATAAAGACTTGTATGATACATCAAACTATTCTAAAGAACACTTCCTATATTCAACTAAAAATATGAAAGTGATTGGGAAAATGAAAGACGAAACGTGTGGAATACCAATTGAAGAATTCGTCGGTCTCAGAGCAAAACTATATTGTTACAAGACGAAAAATTCCGTGAGTAAGAAAGCAAAAGGGGTAAGTAAGAACATAACTGAGCACAATATCACAATGGATGAATATAAAAGAGCATTGAATAATGAAACAATATACAAAACGATATATAATATCCAAAGTGTTAACCACGAATTTTATACTAAAGAAATAAATAAGATTGCATTAAATGGTAATGATGACAAGCGACATATATTACCAGATGGTATCAACACACTAGCATTAAATCACTATAAAATATATTCAATAAATAAAGTATAAAAAATGATTATCTACAACAATAATGACTTCTATAACCAAGATTTATTATCTGTGGAAAATGAACAGTATTTGAGTGGTTTGAAATCAATAGTTAATGAAGAAAAAACTGGGAAGGGTATTGTAAATACATTGCTTAGAAAACTTCCATTACCTGAAATGCATTTGAAATTACCATCTAATATTCAATCTGAACAAGTCCCGAACGGTTCATTCAACAATAAACATACCTACTCATTTTGCGGTCCAGGAACTAAGGTGCAGAAGCGAATTCAAGAAGGTTATCGAGGAGTTAACTCACTCGATCAGGCTTGTAAGAATCATGACATATTTTATTCACAACATCCAACAACGTAAGACAGAAATTATGCTGATGATATTCTAGCAAAAAGAGCCGCTGAAATTGCAATTGATCCAAATGAATCAGAATACGTTCGACAAGATGCTAAATTAGTTAACGCAATTATGGCAGGTAAGAGTTGGGCAGGAATGGGCCTCTCGTCGACAAAAAACTATCAAACACGCTCACTGATGTGAGCGATAAAATCTTGAATGACTTATATTATAATCCAAAGACTGGTTATACTGGAATGAATCAACTTGTTAAAAAATCCGGCTTATCTTCAACTCTCGTACGAAATTGGTTAGAAACTCAAAAACTCACACTCTACATAAACCAATAAAACATAATTTCAAAACGAGAAGGGTGAAGGTATCAAAAATTGATGATCAATGGCAAGCTGATTTGGTTGACATGCAAAACTATAAAGATCAAGGAAAAAACTACATTTTAACAGTAATTGATATTTTCAGTAAATATGCATGGGCGATTCCAATAAATAAGAAGACAGGTGAAGAAATCAAAACTTCATTTCAAAAACTATTTAAAATACGAATTCCTTCTAAAGTTCAGACAGATAAAGGATTAGAGTTTACAAATAAATCCACTCAAGAACTATTCAAGAAACATAACATTCAGTGGTTTAGTTCAGAAAATGAAACCAAAGCTCAAGTTGTGGAACGCTTCAACAGGACGTTAAAAACTAAAATGTGGAAATATTTTACACAGATGAAAACTAAAAGACGGGTGAATGTTTTACAAGATTTAATGCGAAATTACAATAATAGCTATCATAGAACAATAAAAATGACACCTAACCAAGCATCATTGGAAAAGAACAGTGAAAAGGTTTATGATAACTTATTCCCTCCAACCGAACCAACTTTCACATCACCGAAACTCAAAATCGGTGATAGAGTAAGAATAAGCAAGAAACGGAAAGACTTTTGGAAGGGTTATTTGCCAAATTTCACTAATGAGTTATTCATTGTATCCGAAATACTGTCTACTGAACCAATTACTTATAGATTAAAAGATATGGACGGTGAAGAAATAAAAGGAAGTTTTTATGAACAAGAACTATCAAAATATACTAGTGATGTTTATGCAATTGAGAAAATTCTCAAGAAGAGTAAAGGAAAACTTCTGGTCAAGTGGAAAGGTTATGATGAACCTTCATGGATCTCAGAAACTGAACTTAATGTCAGATCAGAGTGAACTTATATTAAGTTAAAGTCTTTTTGAATTTTTCTCTTTAAAAAATGGATTGATATCAAAACTAAATCAGATTTACGAAACTTAACAAAGAGTTTGAAAAAGCAATTCACAACTGATAAAATACTCGAACAAGATTTATACCATGATGTTAAAAAAGTTTACAAGCCATTGATTGAACCTTTATCTAAAATTGTTGACGAAACTAAGCAAACTAGGTTGGCAATAAAAGATATACCTCATGAAAAACTTGAATCTATCCAAGAAATAGCTTTGCCATCTTCTGAATCCAACACTGTAGTTGGGCCTATCGCATTGAATTTCTTGCGTTTTGCATGGAAACCTGGAAATGAGTATGATAAAGCTTATGGCATTCGTTAGGATGGAAGTAAAGTTATGCTAGGAAATAAAAAGGTAGATATTTTGGGTCATGATTTGAAAATTGGAGATAGAATATACGAAGGCACAACTGGATTATGGGAATTATTAACAAAGCAAAATCATATTGATTTTAGGGACGAAGATAAAAATAATTATTATGATATGTTGTATTCAACTGATGCTTATTTGAAGGAAGACGGTACCATAAAAGCAAATAGGGGTGAGAAATATTCGAAATTTATCAAACCCTTCTATCGAATAGTTCAACGAAAAAAAGCTCAAGATGCAGTTGAAACAATTAGATCAGCAAGTCCATCAAGTCGTGAATCAAGTCGTGAATCAAGCCCTGAACCAAGTCCTTTAAGAAACTCAAGAATAGTAGAATCCTCAATTTTGAGTCGACACAAAATTCCTTCAACAAGTCAGAGACCAATTTTCGACCCGTCACTAAGGTCTACTTCTAGACCAACTCCTACTCCTATACCTTCTCCTACATCTTCTCCTATACCCCCTCATCATCCTCCCAGAGAGGATTCAGACGTTTCAGGATCAGGTATTATTGTATTACCATCTAACATCAATGATCTTGTAAAAAGACACCAGTTATTGTTCGGTTCGTTTACCGCTGGAAATACGGGAGTTTTTAATGAACTTCAAATACTTACGCATGAACTTTTAGAGCAAGGTCTATTAAATACTGCTGAAGTAAAGGTGTTTGATGATTTATTGTTTAAGAAATGGAATCTCAAAGCTTTGTAATTGGTGAAAGAAAAAGTGACATAAGTGTAAACTTTAGTCCAGCAATAAAATTGAACAAAAATTAATTTCACGAAATGGCACTGGTTGGGTTAGACATGTATCATTCTATTCCTAACATCGATGAAAATAATAATAAATTCCATTATGAATTAAATGGTGTTGAAAATGTAATTACACTTCCAACAGGATGTTATGAAATAGAAAGTATAAACGAATTCATTCAAAAAACATTGGCAGGCTTTATTGAAATCAAAGCAAATACTAATACTTTGAAATGCGTCATAGTTCTCCATTCATCTACGTTAAAAGTATTTTTCAATAAAGAAAAATCTTTAAATACAATGTTAGGATTTGGAGAAATTATCTTAGAAGGTGTTGGAGAACATGAAAGTATAAATATAGAGAACATAATGTCTGTTAACGCAATACTCGTTCATTGTAGCGCAATTAACGGCTCATACCTCAACGGTTCTTTGCATAATATTTTATATTCCTTTTTCCCAAACGTCCCACCGGGATATAAAATTGTAGAAAATCCAAATAAACCAATTTGTCTACCGATATATCAACCTTTACTCTATGATTTGAGAATTTGGCTTACTGATCAAAATGGACATGCTCTGAATACTAGAGGTGAAGAAGTAACTGTTCGATTACACCTAAGATCTAGAAATTAAAATAATTTGATAAAATTATCTTTAAAAAATGGATTCTTTAAGATGGAATGAAAATATTAAAGTTGATGAATCAATTGAAAAAATTGAAACACATAACTATGAACCACAAATAGGTACTGATTTGAATCGTGAACATAATGATATCAAGATCATTATCCAGAATCAAGATCAGTTCCTATTACCTAGTAAAAGCTTTATATATATAGAAGGAGCTTTGAATAAAGAAGATGGAAGTGATTATAATTTTAAAGATGAAAAAATACCAATAATCAACAATGGATTAAAGCATTTGTTTGATAGAGTTTCTTACAGAATTGGAGATGAAGAAATTGAAGGTTATAGTTACCCTGGAATTACAACAACTCTAAAAGGATTAGTTAGCTATCCCCGAAATGTTAAAGAAAACATGATATTTTTCTGGAGCGTTGATACTAAGAAGAATGAAAAATCAAACGAAGGATTTAGCGATCGAAATGACTACTCAAGTTCAGCTAATGGGAAATTCAGCGCTGCTATCCCACTTGAACATGTGATTGGATTTTGTGAAAATTATAAGAAGGTAATTTATGGAGTGAAACATGCTCTGACTTTGAGAAGAGGTGATAATTCTAATGCTATATTCAAATCGGATGAGAAAGATGCAAACCAGCAAGATAAAGTAGTTGATGGTAAAATTAATATTACAAAATTAATTTGGAAAATGCCAGCTTACAAACTGTCTGATGAGTATAAAATCAAGCTATATCGTCAAATTAAGGATAAAATAACATTCCCTATTCCTTATTTGAATAGACAATTGGAACAAACCATTGTAAACTCTCAACAGAAATTCTTAGATTGGACTTTAACTCCAAATTCAGGATCTCAAAGACCTCGATACATAATTTTAGCGTTCCAAACTAAGAAAGCTATTCCACAAGCTGTAAACAATGCAATTTCCGATCATTGTAACTTGACGAATGCATATGTTCAGCTGAATAATGAACGATACCCTGATCACAATTTACAGATTGATTTCGATTCTAACAATTATGCTACAGCTTATGAGATGTTAATAGATTATGTATCTAATGAAAATTGTGCTATCGAATACAGACACTTTAAATATTTGTATCCCATCTATGTGTTTGATATCAGCAGACAAAATGAACGTATCAAGGAAACTACAATTGATATTAAAATTAAAGCAGAGTTTAAAACCAATATTCCTGATGATACACACGCATATGCACTGATTCTATCTGACAGAGTAATTCGGTTGCAATCTGACGGTGATAAAATGAGTTTAAACTACTAAAAATTAAAATATATTCACATAATAATGTTTAAAAAATGTATTGTGTAAAGTGTAAGAAGAAAACTGATACTGATAATCCTCAATATTTAATTACAAAGAACAATAAGATATTGGTCAAAGGTATGTGTATTATTTGTAAAAAGACAAAAACTTCATTTGTTTCTAAAGATACTGCGACGAAGGGGGGTTTTATATTTACAATTCCCGCTTTATTAGCTGGCCTTGGGGCTGCTGGTTCTTTGGCTGGAGGTGCTGCTGCAATAGCATCCGCAGTTAATAAGAAAAAAGCTGACGATAAACTCTTGTCAGAAACTAAAAGGCACAATGAAGCAATGGAAAGTCAAAAAGGTTCAGGTATACGGTTAACTCCGAGAAAAAAAAACCTTGTGGAAAGGGTCTCTACTTGGAACCACCAAAAAAGTAATACCTAACCAACCATTATCTAAACATGATTTAGAATACTACATAAATATATTAAAAATTCCGAATTTTCGAGGTATTTACATGAGAGATACTTTACCTAAACACCCTTTAGAAACGGAATGCGGAATCCTAAATTTGGACACTGAAAAAGGATTAGGAACGCATTGGACTTGTTGGCATAAGAAAGACAATATATGCTATTACTTTGACAGTTATGGTTTGATTTATCCAATTGAATTTAAAGACTACTTAACAGATTGTGTTGATATAATTTTCTCTACTTACAAAATCCAGAAAATAGGTGATGTAATTTGTGGACATGCATGTCTAGAAATGCTGAAGCGTTTAGAAAATGAAAGTTTTCATGCAATTCTTTTAGATCTGTATAAAACCCCAACTAGTTTTTAGAAAATAAACTACAGTTAATTTTTTTCTTTAAAAAATGTCTTGTGGAAATATTTATGCAGCAAAGTTGGTCTTTTTACCTTCCTGTAAAGAAAATCATGAACATGAAAATAGTGAAAATAATTCTGAAGGACTTTTGCAGAATGTAGAGCAAATAAAAAGTTTACTTGAAGATTCTAATATAGAGTCATTGAAAGACACAATTGAAGCTCTCAAAAATGAAAGAACTGAATTGGAATCAATTATAAACGAGTATGATGAGAAATATGTGACTCTGAAAACAGATTTACAAGAGAAATTTTCTGATGTAGACTCAATCGTTAAATTCTTAGAGACGTTAATTTATGAGTTTTCTGAAAAGTTCGGTGCTCATGAACCAAAAATTGTTTCAAATGATGAACGACTATCAAGCATAGACTCAACATTGATTAAGAAAATTGATGAAATTGATGCTAAATTTGAAAACATTGATTCAAACATAATCAACCTAACAGACGTAAAAATTCCTGTGATTGGGGATAAATTGAAGAGTCTAGAGTCAGGTATTGAAACTAGAATTGATGAAAAGCTGTTAGGTAAAGAGTCAGCATTAACCGATCAGGTTAAAGGAGTTGAAGCTAAATTTGAGCTTGTGGACTCTAAGATAACCAATTTGATTGATGTTAAAATTCCTGAGATTCAAGAGAATTTTAAGAATCAAGAGGCAGTTATACAAAATCAAATGGATGAAAATCTGAAGACTTTAGGAACTAAAATTAATGATCAAATTGATTCAAAGAACTTATTAATAAGTAATAAAGTTGAAGAACATGAAATTAGTATAATTAACGTTGTGAATGAAAAGGAAATGAGCGTGCAGACATCACTTAATGATCAAATTGAAGAAAAGCTGAAGAGTTTAGTATCAACACTGAACGATACTGTTGAAGAAAAAAGTAAAAGCTGAGAGGCACATCTAACTGAATTAGGTGATGGAAACCTTTTTGTCATGGAAAGAACTGTAGCATTAGCACCTTCGTTTGTTGAAGTTGACAATAAGCTGAAAAATTTAGAGTCAACCATAACCTCATCCAGCGAAGAAAAATTCGATGGTCTTAACAAAATTATAATGGAATTACGAGCAGAGTCAGTCCCATTAAGAAAAATAGAAGAACTAGCCAAGAACTTGAGTGATGTTGAAAGTCTTTTCCAGGAGTTTTCAAGAGACATTATTTCAAATCAGAATGAAATCAGTCAGTTCAAATTAATGCTTCAGAATGAAACTGATAAAAATGTAAAATTAAACCATGAAGTGGAAAGTTTGAGTGACCGAGTAAACAATTTGATATCTATGACGGTTAGAGAAAATTTAGAGAATTGAAAATTCTATGTATAAAAAATGATAGGCGTAAATATTTTTGGACAACAAGGAAAAAAATCATTTTTATCTTCACAACCAGGACCTCCTGGAATAGGTTTTAAATATCTTGATGAAAATCAAAATTTCGATTTAAATAATAGAAGACTTGCAAATATTTCTTTTCCAATCGAAGAATTTGACGCTACGAATAAAAAATATGTTGACGAAGTTTTGGAAAATTTGAGGCTTCATCTCAGAAAATATATAGAGGTAAGAGAAAACCTTATCAATGAAAATTATCAGTTCAGAAGTGATTCTATCCAAGCATCTATAGATGAGAATACTACAGGTTTTCAAGAAAAACTCAGTGAAATTATGACAAATCTCGATGAACATAGTAGAATATCTAAGGAAAAAATAGAGGTGATTCGAACAGGTACTTTAGAACATACAGACTTTTTGAAAAATGAGGTAAAGAGGTTGGAAGAAGAGGTAATAAAAAGTGTGCAATTAGACTTCGCAAATCTCGAGAGAGTATTCAACGATATGAGTTCATACATTGAAACTTTTAGAAATAATCTTCATGAACAGGATAGAGAAACAATCATATATACAAATGAAATAGAAAAATTGAAACAGTCATCGCAGAAATTGGAGGATGATAATGCTGATATTAAAAACAGATTAATATCGTTAGAGAATACTTTGAGACGAGAAACCGTTGAACCGTTGAACTAAAAAACATGTTTTTTAATAGGTGAACTTAATAAAAAAGAAAAACACATTGAAGAAATAAACTTAATAAAATGGAAGATATTATTACAGACATTCAAAGAGAAGTTGTTCTCAATACTGCAAACATAAATCAATTGCAATTAAATGTTAATCAAATTCAAAATGATGTCGAATTAAATAAGGAATTTATTACTCAATTAGAGTCAAATATCATTCATCTTGAAACATTAATCAGTAACGTTTCTAATGACACCAAAGGTAGCTTTTTCTCTCGTTATTGCCCAACGAGACAACCAATAAGAAGAAAAAAACATTGAAGAATTGAACTTAATGAAGTAGCAAATTTAAAAAACAATGTTTACAATTGCTAAAAACAGGAAATAAATTTTGAAAAATCAGGTGTAGTTTATTAGTTATATAAAATGGTGTATATGTGGAAAGACAGTAAAATAAATAATCAAAAGAATCATTTTATTTTTCCTTCACCTTCTTTACGGTGTGTAATAGTCGGTAGATTGAATTGTGGTAAAACCTGTTTATTGATCAGACTTCTTCTTGAGGAATATATCGATTTTACCAACCTGTTTCTTTAAAGTAGATCGATAAAACAAGCAGAATGTAAACTACTTAAAAATGCTTTTTCAAAAGGTTATAAACAGTCTGAAATAATTGAGCTTTTTAAAATCGGTAGTGGAAATATTGATACATTTCTCGAAGGCTTACCTGTAAAACGCAGCGCAAAGGTAATCGTTAAATATTTTGAAGATATCACTTCTATTCCTGATCCTAGTGAAGTGGATGCTAAGAAAAAAAATTTGTTTATATTCGATGACATAGCAACTGAAAAGAATCAGACACCAGCTGATAATTTTTACGCCCGAGGGAGGCATAATAATTGCAGCTCGATTTACTTGACTAAAAATTATTATTTATTACCTCGTCAGTCGATACGGACGAATGCAAACCTATTGATTCTATTTGAATTACCAACTAACGATTTAAGAAATATTCATATGGACATTGTCTCAGGAGACATGTCCGTAGAAGAATTTATTGAATTTTGCAGTGATACTTTCAAAATTCCTTTTAGCTATATAATGATAAACAAAGACGTTCACCCATTAAAGGGAAAATACTTTAGGAATTTGAACCAAGTTTATATTCCGAAAAAGTATTGTAAAGACTTTGTAAATACCTAGAATTTGAAACACCAGCCTATACACACACAGGGATTCAAGTATTGTAAGTAGTTTATTACATATTTTAAACGTTTTATTGAAATTATATACTTCTTTAAAAATTTCATTAGCAAATCAGTTTTTCTTGATCGTAACATTTTTAGTATTGAAATAATTTTGCAAAATAAGAATATTTTTCACTCTTCCAGTTAATTCGTAAAATCATGGATTATGAGGCTTCACAAGGTCGTCCTTTAATTGCTGTAAACCTCCAAAAATCATGGATGAGGCTTTGAGGCTTTTCAAGATCGTTCTTTAATTGCTGAAATCCTCCAAAAATCCAAAATTGGGCTGGCATGCTCTTTCCCCTTACTACTCCTGTTCAATCTATACTACCTGTCATTGATGATGTAATGCAACCTGTTAGCAGTTCACATGTACAAAATGTATCTCGTAGATCAGGTAGAATAACTAAACCTGTAATGCGAATAGGTTGCTGAGTTCTTCCTTCCTTTTGTCATACAGTCGTCTTAAGGGGGGGGGGGGGAGTTGTAGTAGTATCTCGGGAGAGGCCTCGCATGGCAGGCTCACAGGATGTCCTTATCGCAGTTGGGTTCAAATGGGTTAGAAGCGCCCTGACTGCAGGCGCCGGATGGTACGGCGGAAGTTATTTGTTGCGCACAAGACTTAAGAGCAAGCTGTATGAACTACGGTGACCATTATATGGATAAGGGCCTTACTGAGAATTTCATTCTCCTTCTAGAAGTTTAAGGCTTCAGTAACTGTAGTTCCAGCTACAGCTAATTAAACCTCACGTTGTGCTGAAAATAAACTATCCAACAGTTTTCAATTGATGTTTGCTCTTCTCTTCTCTATTGCATATATATTTGTTCCTCAAGTTTGATTTAATTTGACTTTTAGCTGAAAGGATTTTATTGTGCCTTTTTTATGCAGATCTGCCATCTACCCAATGAGAGAAAAGACAAGCTCATTGAGAAGTACATGCCTGATGGTCACCCTTGGGTCATTATCTCCAATGAGTTGGCTAAGAAAGCTTTGTGCACCATGAAGGAGACTAACCACCAGACCCCTAAAGCAACTGTGATATCGACTGATGAGAGCCCAATACTGTGCCTCCCGGAGCTGCTGCAATATCTTGCTGTCTCAAGTGCTACAATGGAGCTTCAGCTTATGGATAAAGCTGTTAAAAATTCGTATGAAAAAGACTGGTTTCCTCTGAAAGCAGGAGGTGATGAGTCAACAGACTTCAAACATAGGTGAGAATGATGAGCTATATCACTGAGCTAAGTGCTTGAAATGGATTATTATGTTGAGTAAAACATTTAAGGAATGTTAGTGCTAGTGAACCCTTATCAGGTCTAATAATATGAGGTTATAAAAAAGAGCTGTTTCCTAAATGCTCAAGGATGTGTTGTTGGGCAAAGGACAGGTATAACCTGAGTAGTGATTTGAGATCATGTCAGACTCTGAGCCTACAATGTAAGATCTGTCTATAGCAGTTGATTTAGTAGATAGGAAATTTGTGGCTGCACTTATTCACAACAAACAAACAAACAATAAACAACGGCATCTACGGATGCTTTATTTCCAATTTCAAGCTTATACATATTTCCCTCAGTCTGCAAGGAGACATATTTCCCTCAAGGAGACATATTTTTATCAGTCTGCAGTGTGCTATTAATCAAGGCAGTGTTAGGCTCACTGAGGAAACAAAAAAGTGAGCTTATCATTTCACAGAATATAATATTGTGTAGGGGCTTATGGACCCTAGTGATGGAAATGTCTCAGCCTCTCTATAGTTGGTTAAATGCATGTATCCTTGTGGAGTGATTCATCTAGATTCATTTTGTGCTTCCATCTTTTATTTCTGTCTTCTTTATATTAGACTCCTCATTGTAAAATTTTCTTCTGCTGTTCTCTCCATTTAGGATTTATGCATTTCTTTTTGGGATTAAATACAACAGTATAAATAAAGCCTGCCTCCTAATTTTGGCTTTATGACTGTAGAGTGCGTCAAGTGTCAGGGAGTTACATTTTTCTCTGGTTGATTTTATTTCAACAGCTACAATCGGTTATTGATACATTGTTTTAAGCTTTAAGAATCTCAAACTTGTTGACTTAACAAATTTTCATTTTTCCACGTTTGTAGAGTGATATCTACTCAATTAACAAACAAATTTGGCTTTTTTACTCTCTTGTTCTCGTTCCTTGAGGAAACTTGTGTTTTGGGTGAGGCATGTAGGTATGCAGGATGTGGCCAGTAGTTGAATGTGAAGTGGTATTAAAAATTTCCTGAATGTGTCACCAAGTGCTCAATAATTCAGAATATTGCATAGGTGAGAAAACATTTTCTGAATATGGCATGAATCATCAATGATGCTATAATTGCTTTTTCAAGGGTAATTCATGATCTTAGTCATAAATTTTAGGAAATGTAAAGGTAATTTTGCTCTATATTTACAATGCCATTGTTATGTAGCGCGTATTAAGCTAAGCACCCAATTCACAAGTCAAGTGGTTTGATAACTCAATCTTCATATTAGTTGCAGTAAGTCATAGGTATCATATTAGTAAACGTCAATTTTTATCAATGTTTTTACTGTTTTATTGTTTGAACCTGCTGAGGATCTTGAATCTTGGAGAATGAAGGCTGCAGAAAGTGAGAGCTGCAACTCAATAAAAAAGCGATCGAATCACTTCCTTATAAAATATTGAACCTCGAGACCACTTTAGGCACTTGGCGTATGATTGTATCAGAGACACAAGTTAGGGTTCATGAAGTCATATTTTTTTTGTTACTTTACGAATAAAATTTTGAATGAGGCTTTAATGTACTCTCGATATAGATAAAATTATAAATAAAGTGTGGATGCTCTACTTCTTCGAATGGATTAGGATTTGATTAGATAATAAATGTAATTAAATCCACGAAATGGCAAAAATTTAGGGGTAAATGTTAGGTAGATCTTTTTTATTGAAATATTTTTAAAACTATCTACATGAGATGACTGTTGTCGTGTTTTTTTAAATACCTTTGATCTTCGACTTTTCACATGTTTCATAAATTTCTTCCTTCGTAACTTACTGTTTCAATGTGTTGGGATGTTATGTAGGAACACATTTTGTGCATATTTTCCCCTCGACTCCATTCTAAATGGTGCCTAACTTCTTCCTCTCTTTGTAATACTTCTATTAAAGTTCTTGAACGATTTGTTTAATCAGGAGAGGTTTGTCTTTTCAGGCAGAACCTTTTGCCATTCGGTTTCACACTGTAAGTAATCTGTAATCATTTTCACGAACGATATCGCTTAATTATCTCATGTATGTCGACCTCTAAATTGCGCTTGCGTGAGGATTTCTTACCTAATTATTATTAAACTACCTTTTACATATATATCTTTTGGTACATATATATCTTTTGGTACATATATATCTTTTATTTTCCAGTTACAGGTTGAAAACTTTGACTAACTCACTGGTGTACTTCCAAACCTTGGCTGCCGCTCTGACTCTAGTTGATAAAGTCGCTTATGATTCTTCCAACGACAAGGTGATCATCCTTGTGTATCCTGCCACTCACACCTACGATGTCTGTGAGTAAAATCAACGTTTTCCATTTTACAATATTTTTATTGCACTATTCTCAAAGTCTTGCTCGTGTTATTATTTTCTATTTGAAATCTTTAGCTAGATCTATTTCTACAAAAAAGTCAACTTTCATGCTAGCATTTGATTCAAACTAATTTTTTGTGTTAGCTAGAAGGATGTCGCAAAGAAATTGAAGGGTCACTACTATCATCACGTAAATCTGTCGATTGTATCTTCCAGTTATGATAAGCTCCATCACCAATGATGTAAAATGAAAATCCTGAATGGTAAGCGCAGTCTTGCTATTCATGCTTGAAGACAGTTCTTAGCACAGAAGATTCATTTCCTCTATTTCCAAAGTAATCAGGGTTTGATACTCTCGAGGTAACTATTAGTCAGTTCAGACACAATTCTATCAGTGTATGTTATGTTAAGATCTTAGAATAATACATTTGAAAACAAGCAAGTGAAGTTGGAAGATATATCGGTGCTCGACTTTAATTTGAAGGTGAATCACAGATCAGCTTGTCAAAGCAAAACAAATGAACTTTAGGTTAGCCATGGGTTATGAAGTTTGTATTGAACTCAAATAAATGAAGCTTGATAAAATTGGATGGATAAATTTTTAAACTTTAGGTGGGAATGGAGTCACTCACAGAAACTAAAAGTGATATTTCATGATAAAAAGTAAAGCTTATAGCTTGTATAAAAATTGAACATACAAAAAGTTTAGGGGTTTAGTATTGCGGCCCTACTCCTGTTACGAGGAAGAGCCTAAAATTTTCCACGCGACCAGCCGTGACATTGGTCACCTCCGTGCTGCTTTAGACAGCCATGTGGCGAGGAAAGCCGTGAGTGAACCGCTCGTAGTCAAACCTACTAGTTCGTTGGAGGTCTGAGAAAATACGTAAATGTTTCTAATGTACATAAAATGTGTCCAGGTGAATCCATAACTGACAAATCTATAAAGTAAAATTTTGTAAAACATACTGGTTACTAATAAAGTAGTGGAAAATTGGGTGGGAAAATAGTGGCAATGGGGATGCTGAGCTTTGTGGAACCTGAACGCATACATTTCTCGTATCTGATGCAGTTTCTGAGATGCTTTGTCCTTAGAGGAAACAGTCCATGCTAAATGATCCCTTCTCTTCATTCTCTTGAGATTTCTTCTGTTATGTCTATTGAATCTTCAGCTTGAACTCTGGTAATGACTTGTTTTCGAGGTGGTCTAGTTGAATATCATGGTATGAGTCATTCACTTAGAAGCTATTTAGGAAACCCATTCAGCATTTGTTTTATGTGGAGAGCAGTGCGTTACTTAATTTGGAGTAATTTAAAAAGGTAGACACAAGTTCAAGGCTGCAAACTTCAAAATAAGCTTCAATTTTTGACTTCTTCAAAACAACTACCTCATGTATTAATTATTATTATTGCCTGTGAAAGTTATCATTACAGATCTATTACAATTTCTTGGTTTGATCTATAACTGCCAGGTAAGTACGGGTTGAAACATGAATACCAAACTTAACATTACTGTGTTTGGGCACATTCTTTGATATTCATTCAAACATTACAACCTCGTGTATGACTAGCAATCTACTAAACATTCAAATTTATGCCTTTTTCAGCGTTAGGGGATTATAATGTGTTCATAGTTGTCTGAGTGGTGTGAGTGTGAGAAAATGTGCGCATGATATAAGGAATGCGTCTATATTGGTTTCCACCTCTTTGTGCATTTGCTCTAAAGATGTTCCAGGGGTAATTATGCTGGTTTTCTAGGCTACTTTTGACAGTAATGGCTGCAAATGAAAGTGTGGTAATGCCAAACGTTTTAAAAATTGTACATGATGCTAAATTTTCTTTTCTGAAAGTAAATGAAGATACTGTTAGCGACAAAATTATTTGTACACCCCTCACCTTTCAAAACTTTCTAGAATTACTCAAAAACTATTGTTGTCACAGACATAAGATTTTGACAGGATGTGAAGCACATATCAGTGACAATAATACGAAATTTCTATAACAAAATGTTTTTGAAAGATTTAACACGCTTCACTTTAGAAACACGATTTAACAAAATTATTCTTACAGAGAGTAGTAATACACTTTATTCAGTCGAATCTACCATTTAAGTACATTTTTAATAATCAATAGCGTGACCTTTCATCTTCATAACATTTAAAAGCCTTTTATTATAGTTTTTGACAAGCTTTTGGTAATTTCAGATGAAATATTGTTCCATTCTTCAATGGTGATGCATTTCAATTCCTGATGAATCTTTGAAACTCTCTTGTTGATGTTGACTTTTAATTCCTGCCACAAATTTTCAATGGGATTGAGATCAGGACTCATAGAAGGCCATGGCAGCACATTTATCATATTTCTTTGAAGCCAGCTAGTTGTAGACTTGGCCATGTGTGTTGTGTCATTGTCATGTTGAAATACCCACCGCCTTCCAACTCCCAAACTATTAGCTGATCCCTTCAGATTCTTACACAAAATAAAAGTAAAATCATCAGAGTTCATCTTTCCTTCAATTGAAGCCAATTTTCCAGTACCCCATGAAGCAAAACAACCCCAAAATATCAGTGATCCACCTCCATGTTCAACTGCAGGTACAGTGTTCTTCAGCAGGTAAGCTTCACCGTTCTTATGCGAAACCCTCACGTCATTTTACCCAAAAAGCTAAATTTTGTATTAACATTCCATAATACTCTCCTCCAAAAGCCACTGTCCTTATCCAAGTGTGAATTTGCAAGTTCAGGCAAGCAGTAACATGACATGGTTTGTGGAGTGGAGTACTTCGAGGTCGGCGTCCGTGTAGGCCTTCCTTGTTCAGACACCGCTGGATTGTGCGATTGCTCCCACTAGTTCCCCGAGCATTCAATCTCTCGGCATTGTCGTCTAGCTTCACAAGTGGATTAGCGTTGACCTCACGACACAATTGTAGAGAAGTTCTCACCGAGAATTTTTGTTTGTGACCACGCCAATGCAATGTTTCTTCGGTAAAAAAGTTAGCAAATTTTTTATAACTAATTGTACTGAAGATTTCGGGATGTTCAAATGCTTGAAAATGTCGCCATAACTATTTCCGGCTGTGTGGTAGTCAATTATCTTCAGTCTGAGTGTTATAGTCGTCATTTCTTTTCAATTCAAATATACTGTTCGTCAAGGTTGACCATCAAATTTACGGTTTATTTTTAGCAGGTTTGGGTATATCAAACACATATCTTAGCATGGCCATACATTTAATGTTTTAACGAAGGATGTTCACATATGACAAGGGATGGATGAAACTAGCAAACATTAAGGATGATAAATTACAGGACAATCCGTAGATACGTAACTTGGAGTATGCAGCGATGATAATGACAGATAAAGGGTCTCGTATTTACGTTAAATTAGATATGTTGATATGAAGTAACATAGGAATTACATAGACTCTCTCAGTGTGAAGGCTGAGTTTCAAATTAACAACTCAAAAGGTGGCCCTAACAGACCCTTACGAGAGGAATTTTCGTACTAGAATGATTATCCGTAACTGTCGGCGTACGCTTAAATAGCAGCCATGCTTCCGTGACTGTCGCCGCTTCTGTAGATCTGTTGCGACAGTGCTGCTGCGACAGTTGAGCTGTAGTTGGGAGCATTGTTGCGGCCGTTGAGCTGTTGTAGGGCTGCCAGGCTTGAGGAATTCTGTTTTTCCGTCGTCCGTTTCGCTGTTGCTACACAGGCGTCGCCTTCCCTCTGAGCTATGGCCTGCTGAGTTGACTGTTAGCTTTTGTCGTCGCGATTTAACTACTAATCGACCAGACGTAACGTCCACCGTTCTCACTCTTATGGCGGTTGGGTTTTTGCAGTCAGTTATGTAATGAGGTACATAACATGAGGTCCACACCAAGTTTCTTTGCTTTTTCCATCAGGGCGCTATAGTGTACAAATGACAAAGCTCTACTCCTCTGGCTCCCCGTTAGCTCTGACACAATTTTCTGAAATGGTCTCACTTCTAGAATGTTCAAGAACTAGTCCAATTTTCTGAACCGACTTATTTTTGCTAGGAGCATTCCTGAACCGACGTACACGTGAGGAAATTGGACTATTTTGTCAGGCTGAAAAGATAGAAAATAAAAGTTCATGAACACTTTATACACAAATTTTTCTCTATAAAACAAGTATAACGGTAAATATCATTCTCAATGAAATGTAATGTTCAATTATTTTAGGAATAATTTTGTCATTTCGTGTTTCTGAAGTTCAGCTTGGTAAATCTTTCATAAGTAATGTTTTGTTGTAGAAACTTTGTATTGTTGCCACTAATATGTGCTTTACACCCTGTGAAAATCTTTTACCGGTGGCAACAATAGTTTTTGAGTAATTCTAGAAAGACGAGGGGTGCATGAATAATTTCGTCGCTAATCATTTTAGCTATTCTATACAATTTCATTTTTCAAGTATTAGTATGTTGAAACTTTAAAAATTGCTATGCCTTATTATCGGACTACGAGAGCAGATGTGACGTACCTTATCATGGTAACTGGCTAAATCTTTGCTAGAAAACATGTGTTCGTTGTCAAAGTTGTGTCATTGCATTATATATTGAATGAAAATAAGCAAAACTTTCATCTACTTCACAAACTAGTTACATTCTATGCCTTGTTCCAAAATTGCACTTGCTGATTATTCTGATGCAGATCATTTTGCCACTTGAATTTTTTTGAGCATAAAACGCCCCTCAGGAGGATACAACTATTGTGTCTATGGGAATAAGCGCTCCCAGGGGAACTATGTGAGGGCCCAAGCTAATGGTTAGGTAGGCTTTCTTTTTGTTGAAATAGATCAGGTTTTTGTTTTGTTACGGACCATCTTTTTTCGGTTCACTGCTGCCCTGTTTTTCATAACCTTGTAAGGCCAGGTGTTGCTGCTTCTGCCTCTGAGTTCCGTTTGTGGCGAGTGAAGCAGGGGCCTTAAGCGGAAAATAGACGATCAATTTATTTGTCAATACCATTGACTCAATATGTTGATGAGTTTTTCTAGCCCACCAAGTCAATCAATAATATTGACGGTCGACAATCAAGCCCGCAAACGATCTATTAAATTGTTAATATTCATTATCAATTATATTTTCAATAAAGTTGACCGTCTATGGGTCGCTTTACCTACATTCTTCTGAGTCGTATTCGTAGTATGCTCATTAGTGGGAACTTGTTTTTATATTAAATTTACATTGTGACATATTACAATTACTGAGCACAGAAAACTAGAATTTAGATTTGAGGGGTAACTAAGGTAGGGCACTACAAGTACCCTCCCCATGGAGAGAAAGTAGTTCGAACGATAAATTTAGTTAATTAAAACAATGATGCTGCAGAAAGCTAGTGCAGAGCGATGAGATTGAGTGATGAGACTGAGCGATGAGGCGGTGATGAAGCCGTGTGATAAAGCCGCGAGATGAAGCTGTGCGCTATGAAGCCGTGCGATGAGACCGTGCAGTCAGGCTGCGCAAAGGCGGAGCAATGAGGCCCGTGCTGTAGGCGTTTTGGCGGCTCGGTTGTGCATTTTTGCGTTTGGTAAAAGTTCTTGTGATAGCAAAAACACCCAGCTGAAATTACGACGAATGTTGAAGTTGGAGAGCAGCGATGGGTGCTGCTGGGGTCACCAGGTGGAATGGGTAGGCGATGTGGAAGCCTAGGTCCGATGGTGAAACCGCTGGATAGCTGCCGCGGTCACCATTTGTAAGGGGCAAACGATGTTGAAGCCATGGCCCGTTGCTGAACCCTCTGGAGACTGCTGGGTCTCCAGTTTTTGGAGCGGCTGGGGTCACCACTTGTAAGGCCAGGTGTTGCTGCTTCCGCCTCTGAGTTCCGTTTTTGGCGAGTGAAGCAGCGGCTTTACTTAAACTCCTCCTGCTTGTGGTATTGGTGATGCGCAGAGGAGTCCAACTACATACTTTCTTCATCAACTTTTTGCATGTTTCATGATCTGCATTCTTAGCTTACTGTTTCTATTCACCTTGAGCGTACATTCCGGGTTCCCTCAACTCCATACTAAGTGGTGTCTTCATCCTTCCTCTCTTGGAACATTTTTGACATGGTAAAGGGAGGCTAAAATTTTCTTATATAATAATAATAATGTACATAAAAAGCAATCCTTGTTCCTTGACACGCTCACTGCGTTTTGGCGGTTGTAAATGGTTGCCTTGGTTAGGCCGTAAGCAGCAGAACAGGGATATCGACTTTATTGCTCGAATATATTTTTACCCTTCCTAAGGAATGTTAAAAATACAATTTCACGCTAAATTTCACTTGGTAGGATAACAGTTATTTCTCAAAGAGGTCACAAAGTAGATAAAATGTCAGTCATTTGTACAAGGACGTGAATTAGCAATTTACAGACTGGTACACATATGGCCCAATACGCAGGGAACGTGCTAAGTTCGGTCCTGAAATGTAGATTGATCATCAGAAGATAAGTCAAATTTGCTCAGTTCCTAATTTGCCAGTAGAAAATTGATTAGAACAAGGAATGTGTTACTGAATAAGCATGGAAAAAGTGATTTTTAATTGTCTTGGCCCCCTGAGATCCAAGCTTCAACTGAGCGTGTGGGCGGGTAAATAGAAGTGCTGAAATTCTCCCTCGCTGAGTGCTGCATCAGCTGAGAATCCTGACCATCCTGTGCAGTTAACTGAAGCTTACTTTTGCTACTTCATCAGATGTGTTGGCATTCGGCAAGGTTGTTAAAGGCGACACGGGGTCCTGGCCCCTGCCTCTCGAGGTCCATGTCATTGAGATGGATCCCTGGCAACACCAACACTGGGCGTGGGTGATTTGTACCCTGTCGTCCCTGTACTACACTGCCAAGCCTGGCATGGGGTGAGTTTACTTAACCTTTCCAATTTAGCAGCTTATATGAAAGAAGATGCGCTGGAAAGCAATAGAAATAATTTTTCTTAACTTTCATTGATGAAATAAATTATACTTCTAATCAAGATTCTGAAGGCTCCGGAATGGAGACAATTAGCGGGTGAAAAAAACTGATGTGGGTTGTACATGTAATGAATAATGTCTTAATTATATTCCTGTCAGTGACATCATAAGTGCACACCTATGTTCCCAGTGGTATCAATGATACACACCTGCAATACCTGTGGTATCATGGATACACACCTGTGGTAGCAGTGGTATCGTAGAACCGTTTAAATAGAAATGAATAATTAGGAATGTTGCTGACACAAAGGTTTATAAATACATATATATATATTTAAATCAACTATGCATATTATTACAGTGGGGGTTGTCAGAGAAGAACATATTGACGTCATTAAAATAGAGAAAAATTAGCGTTATAACTGCAGCACCGGTAGTCAGGATACAAAGAAGGCCCACTCGACGAGGGTCATCACGCAAACACAGTTGTAGCTTACACAAGTGTAACTGCCAGTGCTGCAAGTGTTGCGTTCAATTATGGCAGGCGTCAGTTTGCCGTCACTCGTGCGTTCTTCCAATGACCACCAGCAAGTCACTAGGACAACCTTGTCGCGTGTTGGTATCTACTTATGTCACGATACGTGTTTGGCGGACGTTACGATTGGGGAATTTAAACCCCGACAGTCAGAGAAGTGAAAGGAAATAAAAGATTGGAAGCAGAGAGAAAGAGAAAGGGACAGAACAGGTAGAAAATAGAAATAGCAGTATCAGCACAATGTGCGCTTCGCGTGCACCTAGTTAAATTGCAAGGGAAAAATGACAAACTCTGAAAGAATTAAACATATTTTATTTTAATGTCGAACACGTGGATGAAGCACACAAAGATATCTGAACGCAACGATAAAAAGAGCACAAGTGCAATGATGAAAAGTACGCATGACATTACCGACATAAAATTCAATCCGACTTGGTATTGAAAAAAGGTGTAATGCTCACTGATAATCAAAATTATCAATCGTAAAGCGTTAGCAAACGATTTACGGTTGCACAGAATTTAAGGCAACTCTAAACAACATAAAAGCATAAAATAATGAGGACAATACATTAGGGTAGAACCTTGACTTACAACAAGGTATCAAAAATATAAACGCTTACCATCATTTCCCACGTGAATCCAACACTTTGACTAAATAAACACATGACACAAATTCGCATTTAAATAGCGCGCCAATTTAAAAACACTGTTCTATGTGCTGCTTTGTATTTAAACTGTTACCACTATCACCATTTTTCGGAGTTCCAATACCACAAATGAAGAAACGTCCAAATTCTTCTGTGCTGCGTTGTTGCTGGATATTCGGTGACGACTTCTTCTTATTTCGGGGTTCTCAACAGATTTCTCAGAGTTCTGTCGTGGCGGCGGTGATTCGCATGCTCCATTGTTGAGGCACTCCCGTGCTCCGCACGTTCGCTTCATAACCGAGAAAAATTTTGGTGTCTTGCATAACCCGTGATTTTTTGAAGCGTTGAGGGGCTAGATTACTGTAGATCTTGTCTGTCGACTTCCGTATTGTTGGTGATTGCGCGGCC
Organism: Morinoia aosen; assembly: GCA_030386875.1. Classification (NCBI taxonomy): domain Eukaryota; kingdom Metazoa; phylum Arthropoda; class Malacostraca; order Amphipoda; family Talitridae; genus Morinoia; species Morinoia aosen. The sequence goes on along the minus strand of CM059576.1, from coordinate 19,827,940 downwards.
CCAAATTTTCATGCTGGAATTGCTTGTGAGCTTATGATTGACGTAGGAACTATTTCATGAGCCTCTGGTTGAAACGTTGACACTTGACGATCCCCGCGGCGAAGTTTATGTGCTTCGAGTGATCCTCGGTGCAAGTTAGCACTACGATGATTGCTGGTATACAAGACGTCATCCTCTTGAAACTTCGATGGTTAACTTCACTCAGATGTTAGATTTTGCAGCGTATGTAGAATGCACACCATCGGCGTGCCCCGTTTGCGCACTCCGTTTCGTGCTCCTCTTCTTGCGTAACTTCACGAAAAACCTCTCGATTCTTCTTGTGACCTTCTCCTATGTGCATGACTTGGTTCGTTCCAGAAGGTTCACGAATGTTTGTGGTTAAAAGACAGCATTCTAATCCTGATTGGTTGAAGTCTTGCATGCCCTGACGTCTCGAAATCTCATTGGCTGTATTTCTGACCCACCTACTCGCGCATCATTTCAAGAGCTCTCATTGGCGTAGGTGATGCGGCTGTCTGCATCGACCAGCCTTCGTACCCTTTGAGGCTGCCCCTCGCGCTACGAGACTCGTTCTCACGCCTACGTATGTGCTGATGTGTGTTGTGTGCGTTTGTGTTGTGTGTGATGTGTGTTGTGTGCCAGCCTTTGTGTTCGTGTGTGGTGTGCCGCCTTGTGGATGTCCGAGCAAGCAAGTTTCGATACAAGAATTGACCACAAGCTGACAGAAATTAATGGCCAGCGAACATGAGAACGAACGCTTCTCACGCTCTACGTCTAGCTTCGACGTTCTTGTAACGGCTTTTCAAGCTAACGGCTTTGCATTCCTACACTACATCTGTCGCAGCAGAATGTTACGTCATCTAGCCTAGCAATGTATAATATTTTCTAACACTTACCGGCCCTGTGTTGGCTCACGGACAGCTGTGTCTTGCGTTTAGTGCCCTACCAAATCTAAATGATTTCAAATTGGCGTTGAAAGGCACCACATGTAAATGATTGGCGCACCATGATCTGTTGGCATTTCTAGGATTGATGTTACAAGACCAAACTCCTGCTCGAGTGCCTCTCATGCAATGCCTGTCTTCTGCATTTCCCCTTCTCAACACATCCACTTTCACCGCTGGCTGCGTCTCGAGTGACTCGTGGAGAGCAGCTTCGTAATCCCATTGTTATGTTCCAGCGAATGACTCGTGGAGAGCCACTTTGCAATCCCATTGTTTTGTTCCAGCGAGTGCCGCGTGTACCTGCCAGGGTACAGCGCCTGGTACCTAGGCGAAACAAGTGGGCTGTTCTCCGTGTTCGCTGAGCTTGGCAAGAAGTTCTCCACGCAACACCGCGTGTACCTTCCTGGTTCAGTTCCTGATAGTTGGAAGCCTCACTATCGCCAAGAGGCTGAGGAACACAAGATCGCCGTGGAATTCAGGGACTTGTGAATTCGGTTGCAATTGTGATCACGTGGCGACATGCCGGTCACCTACACGTGGTGCGGTGTTGTGTACGCTGGAAAAGGGCTCCAGCATTTCCTCAATTATTTACTATTTTCATTCAGTCATTCATTCATTTCTTCTTACGTAGAATCGTAATTTTGATTCATTGCTATTTTTATTAGCACTAGTGCAACGTCCGTTAATATACGGTTAATCACTATAATCACTCTCGTGCCCCTCGATGTTGTCCAGAGCTATGCCGTAGAATTTAATCGCTTCTCTCATGTGTTAAGCTCTCTCTCGCTAATCAGTGTTGCTCTGCATCATTCCGCAGAATTTCCAAACGCCGTTCAAGGGTCAATTTAGCTCTAGCTTCTCGTTGGCGAGCAGCATTGCTTCATTTTGCCATTTCCGTTGTTCATCCGATCGTCTTAGGTGTTTTTCTTGCTGTTGTAGTCTGGCTACTTCTCTCTTGCGGTTGAACACATTTCTATTCTTGGTGGCCTCGATTGCCGGAATTTTATTCTGAAATGTCGTCTATTATCTCTTCGGAGATTTTCAAGAAAATCACAATTTTGAAAACAATAACTCAAGCTCCAAAATCTTGGGCCTTATACTAAGTGGTAGCCAGGTTACAGGTCAAACAAATTTAAAACATTTCATTTCGCATTATCAATTAAAAATATCAATGCATTATGATGAATTTCAACAGAGAAAGCTCCAAAACAAATTTCTATTCATAAAAATATGCCGATTGCGTATTCTGGATACCATAATCTAAGTGAAAGGGAACTGAATGGCCACGGAAAAATAATGTAGTACAATAATTTCTTGTATTTTTAAAGCTTTATCTTTATTGCTATCAAAGCTATCGATTAGAAGAGGGGGTCAAACAGACGGACGGACGCGGTTCCTTTTATAATAATGATAGTGATTTGCCATTTTTTTTCATCGCGAAAAGCTGCGTTTCATTTTTCACATCATTTTTTGACTTACAAACAAAAGTGCGCAGATGCTAATGTTTTTATATTATTTGAGTGATATCTATAATACCAATCAAGTGAGCAGATTTCCATTGTAATTTTAAAGGAGATATTACGCTAAAAAACATTTTCATTTGTAAGTATATGGAGACACCTGGCGTTCTATTTTATGGTGATGATTTTTTTCATTTATAAAATTTTTGTTACGTAAAATCGTAATTTAGGTTCATTGCTGATGCTTTTCAGCTTCCATTGATTTTTTAAATATCTTTTACTGTATTACGTGAATTTCTCACAATATTTAGGTTTCTATGCGCAGGGTTGTGGCATCCTCGTACATAAATTCCCCATTCCCTTCAATCACTTACTATCTGGTGCCACCCTTCTACCCCTCTTGGGAGCACTGCAGTTGTAATTAGGGAGGCGTAGACCCATTCATAAATCTAATCGAATCTGTCAGTAAAGCTGGTAACATTGAATGCCCGCAAACTGTGATGGGATAATTTAGTGTGCCCATGCTTGTGCACTGATTTGCCTTCTGTGAAGTTCTGCTGCTCGACTGAACATGAAACGGGGAGGTAGGCCTCAATTGTGCCTTGTGTCACACCAATAATGTCAGGATGTAAGTTTAATATTTGAGGGGTGACCTTGTCTCACACCAATAATGTCAGGACGTTAGCCTAATATTTGAGTGGTGACCTTGTGTCACACCAATAATGTCAGGATGTTAGCTTAATATTTGAGTGGTGACCTTGTGTCACACCAATAATGTCAGTATGTTAGCCTAATATTTGAGTGGCGACCTTGTGTCACACCAATAATGTCAGGATGTAAGCCTAATATTTGAGTGGCGACCTTGTGTCACACCAATAATGTCCGGATGTTAGCCTAATATTTGAGTGGCGACCTTGTGTCACACTAATAATGTCAGGATGTAAGCCTAATATTTGGTGGTGACCTTGTGTTACACCAATAATGTCAGGATGTTAGCTTAATAGCGTAGTATTAATAATTTTTGTCTGAATTCAGAAGACGGTGGCCTCTTACTGTATTTTGTTTAGTTTTATGCTCATCTTAACACTTTGACTGCGGCAGCTAAAAGTGAAGTTCAATATTCAAATCAAATTTAACGTAGATTGCAGTGTGCAGTTTAGCAAAGCAAACATTTCCTTGATCGTGGCCTATTTAATTGTGATTTTTAAGTATTTATGAAAATGGAGTTTTGAGTGCCAGTCGGTGACCACCGGTGACTCACGTCGCCGTCAAAGTGTGAGTAAGTTAAGTTACATTTAATTAGCTGTTAGTTCAGACCTAGTTAACCTTCAGGTTTTGTTTAATGCTGCCTCAGCAATTGGATATGTACGCCTATTTGAACGTTCTTTTATTTATGTATTTTCATTTTTACAGAGCATTTTATTTCTGCTCTGCATTTTGTGTGTCTTTGTAGAGGAAATACACCATAGGACCGTGCGAACACAACGCTCACATCGCAGACGTTAGGTGTGACGCTTGATGTTATTAAGAGAAGAATAAAGCTGGCTGCCCCACCTGGCTTGTGACGTGACCCTGTGCTGCTGTGAGATGACGGCTGCAGTGAGACGGAGCACCTCGCACCTCTGGCAGCTTCACATTTTGTAGCACTCCTTGTAAACACGCCTCACATCTTGTAGCGCTCCTTGCAAACACGCCTCACATCTTGTAGTGCTCCTTGTACACACGCCTCACATCTTGTAGCGCTCCTTGTTAACACGCCTCACATCTTGTAGCGCTCCTTGTAAACACGCCTCACATCTTGTAGCGCTCCTTGTAAACACTCCTCACATCTTGTAGCGCTCCTTGTAACAAAAAATTATTTCAATAAAAGGAAGCTCACATTCACTGGTAAGCTGCTCTAGTCTCGTGAATTATCCGGTTTACTTCGGCTTTGACTAATGCTGGTAGAAGTAACCGTTCTCTGATCTTTCGCAAGCCTTACAAGCAAAACACCTTTCACCGAGCAGCTGCCTCGTGCCTCAACTCGTAGCCTCTACTTTCATCGTTACTTCAACGCGTTTCCCCGGACCATTTCCGACCGCTCTCCCTTGGCTACGATGAGCGTAATCACTGTTCGTCGGAATTCGTCCTAACTCCGTGGGGGAAACCATGAGGGGCTAAAGCACTCCTCACCGCACTGCACTGCCCCGCCTTCATCTTCTCGGCACCTATGACTGTGTGAATCCGTGCCTGGACGGGAGTCTTCGCGTCTCCTCTGCGTCGTCAACGGAACTCCCTACTTGATGGCAGCTGAGGTTGGTTCACGTAGACTTGGCGCACGTCTACCAGTGATTTAGCTGCCATTGAGCTTCTATAAGATCCGCTCCCGTAAATTTACCTGGTGAACTATAACTTACCTTGAACCTTAGGTGTATAACTATAATTTACCTTGAACCTTAGGTGTATAACTATAACTTACCTTGAACCTTAGGTGCATAACTATAACTTACCTTGAACCTTAGGTGTAAAACTATAACTTACCTTGAACCTTGGGTGTATAACTATAACTTACCTTGAACCTTAGGTGTATAACTATAACTTACCTTGAACCTTAGGTGTATAACTATAACTTACCTTGAACCTTAGGTGTATAACTATAACTTACCTTGAACCATAACTTATAACTAGAACTATTAACTTATAACTAGAACTAGAACTATTAACTTATAACTAGAACTATTGCGTAACTTTATAACTGTTTGCCTACAGCGATATCAATAACGGAATAATTCCTTATAAATGAAATTCATATATTTTTCTTTCTATTTTCACCAGGGCACGACTAACTGAAGTGGCCCGAGAAAATCGCACCCATTGATCTTCTCTACTTGGTGGCCGTATGCAGCGTCGTCCAAATCTGACGAGCTGCTGGCAATATCTATGTTGTTCGCTTAATTATTCGCCTCTTAACTGTAACTTTACGCGAATAAATTCTCCCGGCCACCAAGGTTTATTTTCTCTACTTCGCCTAGTTTTTCGTATCTCACATCTTGTAACACTCCTTGTTAAAACGCCTCACATCCTGTAGCGCTCCTTGTAAACACGCCTCACATCTTGTAGCACTCCTTGTAAACACGCCTCACATCTTGTAGCGCTCCTTGTAAACACGCCTCACATCTTGTAGCGCTCCTTGTAAACACGCCTCAAATCTTGTAGCGCTCCTTGTAAACACGCCTCACATCTTGTAGCGCTCCTTGTAAACACGCCTCACATCTTGTAGCGCTTCTTGTAAACACGCCTCACATCTTTTAGCGCTCCTTGTAAACACGCCTCACATCTTGTAGCGCTCCTTGTAAACACGCCTCACATCTTGTAGCGCTCCTTGTAAACACGCCTCAAATCTTGTAGCGCTCCTTGTAAACACGCCTCACATCTTCTAGCACTCCTTGTAAACACGCCTCACATCTTGTAGCGCTCCTTGTATACACGCCTCACATCTTGTAGCGCTCCTTGTAAACACGCCTCACATCTTGTAGCGCTCCTTGTAAACACGCCTCATATCTTGTAGCGCTCCTTGTAAACACGCCTCACATCTTGTAGCGCTCCTTGTAAACACGCCTCACATCTTGTAGCGCTCCTTGTAAACACGCCTCACAACTTGTAGCGCTCTCTGTGCTTTACTCCTATTCGGGTGTTCAGTTCTTCAGTTCTGCCACGAGTTGAGATGATACTCAGCCTGTGGTTATTCCAGCACTTGTGCATCGTATCGTACGTGGAAAATATTTTATCGACCGAGTCATGTGTTAGGAATTTCAATGCAAAATTTGGAATCCGCTGCCACCAGCCTCTAATGAGACAAACTCTATCAATAAAATTGTGAAATAAATATATAAATTGTATGATTGAATGATTCACTTAAGTTTTCATGATCAAATGATTATCTTCGGTAAGCGAGTGTCCAGATCATTGTCAGAGCCGTATTTTCAAGGCTATCGTTCACACGTGAACGTTCAGTATTAACAGTATCATTTGCAGATTTAGTCTCATAATTTCCTACTTACGGTCTCATTCTTCCTAACTTAGAAAGGGAAATGAAACCATGGAAGTTCACTTATTTCACTATTGAGCGATGATAACTATATACGTCACAAAGCTGTCGAGGGAGATTCTGGTTAGATATGATGGTAATAATGTAGACTTGATTTAGGAACCCTGTTAAGAGCCGTATTTTCTGAGGCTGATTTATTCCGTTGGAATCTTCCTGAAGTTCAGGGATAGGAGAGAAAGTCAGATTTGCTAAGATTTATTTATCACGTTGAGATTCATCTGTTACTCCGTTGCTGCGAATGGCTTCCAATATCATTCGGTATTCCAGATTGCTGCGTGAAGAAGCTAATGCTTTAGCTAAGTAGCGAAATTTGCGCAAAATAAGTCCAACGAAAAAGCGATCAGCTCACAAGCCTTTTTCAAATTTGTAGAATGTGACAGAAGTCCGATTCGCAAGTATCCATGATACGCGAGCTCAGTTTATCCTAGAGAAGCATCATTTCCCTTCGTAATACAGAGGCGCCAGTGGACATATCATGGCGAAGGCTTAAGGGGGTCAACTCATCGATTTTAAATTTTGATCCGATTGGCCAGATATTTTGCCAGTATGTGTATATGTTGAAAAAAACATATTTTCCTCGTAATTTTCTTCAATTTAGGCCTTAGTTTTTGAAAAAAATATTAATATATCAATTTTTAGGTATTTTTTTTGAAAGAATAGAAGTCTGAGTTTTCATGCTAGCAAAAAACAAAGACAGTTTTGAAATTCTCGTCCCATTTTAAACAAACTAAAGCTCTTGAATTTGTTAGATATTCACACTTACAGGAGTATTAAAAAAAGAATAAAGACGGTTTCATTCACGTTTTGTTGAACGATTTTAAAATAGCCGCAAAGGCCGAATACAAACGAGTTTTAAAGACCTGTAAAAGCCAAATACAGTACGTAAATTTTTAAAGGAGGAGTGTTAATTTATTATTTTTTTATGATATTATAAGTTTATTTCAAAGGTTAGCGCGAAGAGCGCTTTTAAAATAGCTTTCGCTTTAACTCATATAATGGTTTCGCTCACACGGGTGCTCGATAGATTAAAATACATTCCCAAGCAGCAACTGCTGAAGCCGCAGTTGTGGCTAAGTAGGTAGACGCGGTTACAAAGAGCGGCAGGAACTGCTGCAACCGCAGTTGTAGGTTAGTAGTAGACGCGATTAAGGAGATCATCCCAGGCCCCTGTCGGTCCGGGGGTCATTTCTCATGTTTTTGTTGGAAAAGGACCCTTAGTTGGTGGACTATTCGGTCCCAAAATTTTATGGCGCTACGGACAATAATTCCCCCCCCCCCCCGTGGGTGGTGAGGGGACCAAAATATTCATTTTCGGCCGATTTTGACCCGATATAAAAAATGAACAAATAAGAAATGGAAAAAAGCCCTACTGAGTTTTTTAGAAATGTTCTAAGGATTCTGAAACTGTCTTTGTTTTTGTTCTAGCATCAAAACTGAAGGAGGAGATACGTCTTGAAATATCAATATCAGTGAAAAGTACCAAAATTTTTTCAATTTTTGACCGATTTTGACCCCATATAAAAAGAGAACATATGGGAAATGGAAAAAAAGCCCTACTAAGTTTGTTGGAAATGTTCTAAGGATTCTAAAACTGTCTTTGTTTTTGTTCTAGCATCAAAACTGAAGGAGGAGATACGTCTTGAAATATCAATATCAGTGAAATATCAATACGTAAAAACCAATTTGTCAAATTTTTGCAAAAACTAAGGCCTAAATCTAAAAAACGAATGAAATAAATTGTGTTTCTTTTCCAAAGTTACATATCATGGTAAAATTTCATAAGAATCAGACTGAAAAAAAAATTCATTTATGAAAAAAAATAATTTTATTTATTTAGTTTTTATTTTATTTTGGAAATCACAATTTACAGTGTGAATATGAAGTTATGTATGGAAATTATCAAACTCAAAATTAAAACTGCATTCAATTACATAAATTGATCATTTTATTACACTTCAACAAGAAATTTGGTTATTGCTTATCACAAAAAAAAAACAATTTTCAACATTCAAAATGTATCTCCTCATTGAGTTTTGATGCTAGAACAAAACCAAAGACAGTTTTAGAATCCTACAACAACAATTCGTATCAATTCAATTTTTAAAATTTGAAGTGACATTAATATTTCTGGATTTGATCCAAATTTAAGTATTTCCAGATCAGAATATTTACAACACGTTCATGAATAACTAGAGAGATATTATTTGATTCTCCCTAATAAATTGATTTATATTATTAATTCATGTGTACATAACACATTAGATAAATTGAAACAAATATTAACATATGGGGCGACAACGTTAGTTATGAACCTAACTGAAGCGCAAGTGTTCTCATGTCAGAATATTTACCACAAAGTAATATATAATTGGAAGGATATTATTTGATGGTCGGTCTTATATCTCTTTAATTAGCCTCCAATATTGCGTCGATATATAATTAGATCAAATCCTTTTGAAGTCAGTAATTGGGTAACCAGGCCGCAGTGAGGTCGCCTGATGAGGGACCGGTAAAGTTCGTGCAAATATGAGGTGATGGGTGTTGCTTTACCTATACTGAATGGTGTTGTGGGTAATTTAACTTAAGCAAGTAATGATACAACGCAACATCCTGTCTAAAACGACTCTAAAATACAATAAGCAGTAACAATAATTGTACAATTATCTTCACATTGAGTTGATGGCTCAATTTTGTCTCATTCTACTTGCAGGAGATGCAGACCGAGCCTTGCAGACAACGACAAGCAGACTAGAGTGAAGTGAATTACTTTCTTGTAGCGGATTTATTCTAATTATAGATCTATCCAATATTGAAGGCCAATTAAAGGGTTGAGAAGGGTTAAAAAGGGTTAAAGGGGTAAAGGGTTGTCCAATAATACCCGTCTAACTATTCATTCCCGCACCTCCAGAAGTGCCGGCCTACACACATCACACCTCTGACGATCGCATTCCCGCACCTCCAGAAGTGCCGGCCTACACACATCACACCTCTGACGATCACATTCCCGCACCTCCAGAAGTGCCGGCCTACACACATCACACCTCTGACGATCACATCAAAAAATAACTTTGTCGAACCACGATTAGATATAATTTATTTATTCGATATGCTACGTGTGCACGCTAGCTTTTTCGTAAAAAAGTGAATAACTATGTTAAATGTATGAGCTTTCTATTTTTTTTTGTAATAGTACGTGATTTCATTTCGTTCTGAAATAAAACTAAACGCTTATTTTACATACTAGCATTTTATTTACTTTATAACACCCAGCTGACAAGTGCAAAATGTAGGTTGTGCTCCACCCTCAAACTACTGCCAAAAAACACTCCAACACCAGCATCATACGCGCAAAGCACATCTCTGTCAGTTCCTATGTATTCATTTCCGTGTTACCTCTTCTCTCCCCGACACACTCTGTGTCAAACTCTCTTTCCGTTTTTTCTATAAGCATCGATATTTCTATATTCTTTTGTTTTTTAAATTGCACATGTTTCTGCAGAAAGTCTACTGAGTATTGTAAGCCGCCGTAGAATGCATGTAAGCGTCGGTGTCCAGCATTGGATCGGAAATTACTGAGTATTGTCTCCTGCGTCCAGTATTGGATAGGGAATAACTGAATATTGTCTCCTGCGTCTAGTATTGGATAGGGAATTACTGAGTATTGGCTCCTGCGTTCAGTATTGGACAGGGAATTACTGAGTATTGGCTCCTGCGTCCAGTATTGGTTGGGCAATTACTGGGTGTTGGCTCTAGCGTCTGATATTTGAAAGCAGATTACTAAGTATTGGCTCTTGCATAAAGTATTGGACGAGCAACTGCTGAGTATCGGCTCCTGCGTCTAGTATTGGGTAGGAAATAACTGAGTATTTGCCGCCATATTCGTTATTCGATACTATTCTGATATTTTCTTCTTGAGATAAAAATATCGGTCTGATATTGGAAATAAGTTCCGACAATATTGGTCACTTATTAATTTTGTATTGGATGGGGAATAGGGGATGGATTGGCTGCTGCGCTTATGAATTTAACCAGCCCGTCCCCTCTATTTGAAATAAGATGGCAGGCGAAATGAAAGAAAGACCGTAAGAAATAAAAAAATTCGATCTCTCGAGAGTTGATGAGGCCGAGTGCACACGGCCCGTCAAAAATGTACAATAATGTGCGACAAATCACACGACACACGTTCCTATTTGCTAAGAATTCACGTGATATTCATTCCTACTCGAATCTGATGGATTAATATACTGGAAATTGTGGAGTTGATGAAGCTTGTATCACAGATACGCACATCATACACTGCAGGCTGGCTTCAGGCAGACAGACGGACGCCCTTCTTATTATAACATAGATTATTAATTATAATTAATGATACTTAATTGAAATGAACATTATCAATATATAATAATTATATAATATACACACTGAAAATAATAATAATTAATATATTTACAGTATCATTTGTCCGGATGAATAAAAGGATTTATCTGCATATTGAATTACTTCTTCCAAAATACATAAATTCTTCCACAACACGGAAGAAATTCCTTATATTTTCCACAACACGGAAGAAATTCCTTATATTTTCCACAACACGGAAGAAATTCCTTATATTTTCCACAACTCCTCGAAATAGTGAGATCGGTCATTGCTAGTTCAGTTACGGCTAGAAGAGCATGAAGTAGTTCAAGTCTTCAGTAAATCTGTGGAGCAGCAATAAAAATTCATTCATCGCAGGTTTACAAAACTTAATGTTAAAACATTATTTAAAATCTTTCACAGCTATGCATTGCTATGGAGAGTCATTTTGAAATATTCACGGCACACCTGGGGGGCATGATTGATGAGCAAGGTGGAAGTTTTCAGTAGGATGTCAAAATCATGGAAGATCGATAGCGTCGCTGGGACGTTCACGTGATGACCAACTGTTGCTGGAGCATTCAGCAAGCCTACACAGGGAACCGACATTCTAATCGGTCCATTATTGAACGCAAGTATCTGCCTGAATAAATCTATCATTCTTCGCAAGGCCAACTAATGAATCCGCAATGTGTTTACTATGGGAAGTATAAGTAGTTAGAAACTAATTCTACATGCTTCTGTTGGGTTTTGAGTTACAATAATTTGTACTGGTTGAAAATTGTATTAGTAGTGTCTGGTGGTCTACCTGTTCATTGCCAGCAGTAAATGGGAGATAACTCATTGCAAGGAAATTTAATCTAAGAGGGAATACATAACTCGTGCCATTTTTTAAACCAGTGACCTCAATTTTTTCAAGAACAGGCTTCAAAGTGTATGCAACTGACGAAAAGTAAAATTTTGTTTCTCAGAGTTATCTTAGTATCAAATTCAAGATCATTCATGGAGGAGGAAACGTTAAGTTAACCAGTGGGGCATTAATCATCCGACCGTGAACACACGTGTGAAAACAGTAGAAAACAATATTTGACTAATAACTCCCAGAAAAAATGTAGTTTCATGAAATAAGTTAGAGTCAAAGGACAACATAAAGCTTTGTAATTGGGACACTATTTTAAACGTACTCTCGAATACTATTGCTAACTGCAGTAGGTTTTTACTTCATTTGATATGAAAATGACCTCCAAACCACAGAAACCTCCCAGTAATTCATCTTACATGCAACCAAAAATTTGCATTACTCTAAATGATTTTCTCAGATTCATTCTTTCAAAGTGTATTGACTAACTTTATGAGATTACAAATCAGTCAACACTCTTGGGCTGAAATTTCAAGAAACTCAACACGATTTTCAAATAGAAGTATAAATCGGATATCCCAGAAGTCGATTACATTCCGAAATGGAAATGTATTTTATCACTATTGCAAACTTACGCATCAATTTATGATCATCGATCCTTAACTGATGCCTAAACATTATTTCATGCAACTTTGCAGGTTCATTTGTTACATTGGTTCCCTGCAAACGCAACCAGACCAAATACACGTTGCAGTTATATCTGCTGTCGAGCTGCAAGCGGAGGCGCAAAGACAGATAATCTCCTTGGCCGGACGTACTGCTCTGATAATGCGGCGGAGTGCAGCGGTCGTCCACAGCAACTAAATTGTTAAAGCCCTCAACAGTTATTGAGAGGTCGAGCTTAAATTTACGAAGATAAGCTCCTATCCGCATTGCCAGCGATAACGAACGAGTGTTTTCAACTTGTTGACCTATATTGAATCCTTAAATAACAGTGAAGAAAGTTATTTTAATCTACAACCATATGTCCTCAGCATGTTTGATGCAGTCCTTCGATGGGTTGCACGCAAAAAAAAACAAAATCATTAGTGCTTTCCCTCGTGAAATATCGTCAATGCAAACAATGGTTCTGGTCCTCATTACTTCGAATGACAGCGTGGCAAGAATTTTGGTTTATGAATTTAATATAAAATAAATAAAACTGCAGTGGAAAGTGATTGGTTGTCGGTGTAAAACAGAGCAATAATCAGGTATTTTGATTAAACAAGGTGTCAAAAAAAAATGATGTCATTAAGTTGAGTATATTGTTAAAATACAGTGTTAGGATATAAACGATTTCAGGATAGAATACATTGTACATGAAGATGACGCACGGTATGTGCGTACAATTCAACGTTACAATAAACATGAGTAAAAATTGGACGTTTCTCGTAACATAGGATATTAAAGCACAATAAAGTATTATAGTAAAGTAGATGACAACAAGGGAAACATGTGCAAAAGTATTTCATGAGAAGAGAGAGCATGATGACTAGGTTGAGTATAATTAGCAAAGGTTATCAAATGAAGCAATGAGAGATTTAGTTTTTCCGTCCTTCCGCCATTGTCAGATAAGGAGGAATAACTCATAGTATTGTTATTGCCAGATGTAGAGAAAATCATGCTCTAAGATCAATTTCAAAGTATATGTATGCCACATCAAAGATGCTTACAGTGAGGCACAAACACAACGTTCCTCCTCAAAGTAACGGTATATTTAGTCGAAACTCTGAAGAATATAAAAATATCGCTGTAGAATCTACCCGGTCAAAAGTGTATTAACGCCTTTATTCGGAGCAAAAGCATAATTATAATAGTACGAGTGTTACTTGAGATTAACAAAAGAAGAATTACGAAGAAGTCATTTATAACTAATACGCATGATTCAATATGGCTAATGACTAATGCATATCATATTATTGCATCACTATGCAATAATGACTACCTCCCTCAACACTGATGCCAACATTTCACTTAGAATGATGTTTCAGTTTTTTCATTTCACTTTCGTGGGAGAAAAATTCGCGAGAATAAATTTGATCTCTGTATTTGGGTAAACAAGTATAGAGAGACATATGTATATATATATATAAAATCATCACAAAAGACAGATGAAATAAATTGCACAGAAAACGAAACATTTAAGAGATGCGCTGTGAAGCGGCGGTCCCTCAATTCACCCTACAACATAAGGAAATAAAGAGGCTCAGGCAACCGCGGTATATATGCTACGGATCAGAGTGACGATTTATAAACAGAAAGTCAACATAGGGAGCATAAAAGTGCACTGAGTGCGTTGTGCCTGTATTCTGCAGAGGACACTATGGTCAGGGGAGGAGGATAGCCAAAATTTCCGTCATTGGTGCTTATTGTTGTGAGGTAAGTATTAACATTTTCTATTCCTTAAGATGGACCAAAAGTTTATGTAAATGCTGTCATCAGAATTTTTCCACTTGTGCAAATTTGTTGAGACCACTCTCTTAGTAAACGAGTAATTTTTACCATTTAGCTTAATTTTACACTTAGTGCCTTCACAAAATATCCTGCACAGGAGTTTTGTGCTTCTCAGGAAGGTTGGAGGGTGCTCGGCAGCAATGGACTTGGGCGTTGCGCCTGGTGCAGCCGATCCCTCCTTGTCCGTAGAGGTTCTAAACTGCTTTAAAATCGTGCCATGCATAATTGATTGAATATACGTGATTTTGACTATTACCCTTATAGCCTTGGAGGATCTGAGCTATATTACTGGGTATACATGTGACTTGAGTCACTTCTATCAATCGGTAAATTACCTTCTTTTTCTCATGGTGGATGACTTCCCCAAATCGCATCATGAGTGATTTGAATGCTTAATGATGTCGCCCACATTTTCCTAAACTCTCGAAAGTTATTAGAGGCAAAAATACTAACCAAATTTCTAAGTAGACTAAGTGTTAAAAGTAAATTACGAAAATAATTATCCTCCCCATTTCACCTCATCGAAATAAAAAAAAAATGCAAAAGCGCATAAAATAAGAGATCATCTCAAAAAATGAACGAGCGAAATAAAAGGTAATTATTGTAATATGATTTAATTTCACATGTTTCGGCCACAGCCCTTAAGCAATAAGAATTCTGAAAAAGTGCAAAGTAAAAATAATTTATTTTTGAATGACTAATATGAAACAAGTTTTAAAATCGCGTTAATTGCGATCATCTACGTACCATGGCTGAAGGAAATGAACTAAGAGTGTTGTTATAAACCGATTTGAAAATGTACAAGAACGCTAAAATGCGCATGTCTGTATAAAACTGCGGGTTTTGCCATTACCGAAAACTGATGAATGGAGACTACGTTATTGCACTTGTCAGAATGTTCTCAAACGGCGGAAAATGGGGGCGTTGACAAAATTGAACCTGGTCTAAAGCTCCTCCCAGAATGCTTGCAAACTCGAGTGAGAAGAGAACGAGTTGTACATACATACACAGTACTTTGATGGACAAAGAAAAAGAAAAAAAGAAAAACAATTTATTTCCAATAGAGATGGTACAAAAGTACCATCATTGGTTTTTAAAATATCTTAAAGTTAATACACTTAGGTGATACACACACATGGGTATTGCAATACTCATGTCACTAGTCGAAAAAAATTGATTGAAGGCAATGTACTTCTAATCTTGCTTAATATAACATTTGACGATACACATAATGATAATTATAAGAGACAACACAATTTCATGGACGATGCATTTTCATTGTGGGTTGAGAACACCTTTGACAATTTACGTTTACATGATACGCAATTCTTGACGCCAGGAAATAATATTAGAATTGTTTGTTTCGGAAGATGTTCAAAAATGTCATTTTAGGGAAGCACGGAAAAAAATAAGCATACATATATGTAAGCATGGGAACCACGAAAATTACAAGATTTCTATTTCTAATTAACAATTTTAACATAACGGTCATTAGTTGATAAGCATTTTACTTAAATATAAATGGATGATCACACAACAAATTTATAGTTTTTTACGTGAACGCTCTACAATAATACAGAGATGACGAGTTAGGTAATGTTACAAGTTGAGAGTGAACAAAAAAAAATTATCTCTAGTTAAAATGCCAACTGTCAGTTTAGTACACACATATGTGCATGAATACATGCAAATATATACACATATACATACACATATACATACCTACGCACATACATACACCTAACACGTAAACATACACAAATACATTTCTATGCATAGAGACAATCACAATATATGCGGCTTCTATAAAAATACTGTGCGATGTTCTGAAATATAGAATAATGAGCAAAGGAAATTCGTGACAACTCTGTCAGTATATGTTCCTGCTTACAATTCCTAATGAAATATTGAAACGATGTTTTATTGAATATTGTATCGAAAACATCATTGGTTGATAAGCGTCTTATTTATCATATGTGGGTGATCGCGCAACAAATATATTTGCATATATATACTTTATGAATGCTGTACAATAGTCAATTGAAATGAAGTATTACGTAGTGACACATTCACCTATCTACGTACGCACAGCGTGCACAAGTACACATATACACAAGTAAGCATGTGCGCAAATATCAGCGTAGACTAATCAGTATAAACTAGCATTCCAATCGAGGGAATCGGAGAAAATATCTTTTTTATGGCATGAATTTTATAAAATTTTCGCACTAAAAATATTGGCACAAAACAGTCTACCTTAGTCAGAAACATGAAAACGATTGTTCTACAACGGTTCCCAAGTACAGAATATTTCCAGAAGTACGCGAGGCTTAGGTGCTGTTGTTTTGATATACTCTAGAGCGTAAGAGATGATGTGATAATTTGCACTGCACTGGCCTACCAAGAACATTTTTGGACGTGAAGAAGAGAGAAACATGCTAGGCCGCTAGTGGCCACGACTCAAACGTTCAATAAAAAATGCTCCACACAATCGAATTATCTGCCAAGAACTGCTCCACATTTTTATGTGGCTTACATAATTTTAAAATCCTTACAACAGAGAAATCTCAAAAAAAATCCCTGATTTGTCGATACGTGACAGAGTTCTTTCTACGAGAGACACCTTTTTAACAAGAGTTTTTCTTCCCTTTGTGGTTCTATTATTCCGATCAAGGAGTGGGAGCACATTGAGTTGATACCTCTATTTTGAGGAACATTGAGTCATATTTCATTAATAAACACAGCTGTTCGTTATGAATATTTTCACAGGGCCCCTTAAATACACAGATACGTATCAACAAATACAGTAATTTATTTTTGCAGAAATAACACGTACAAACATAAACTATTTCATAACACAAGAAATACACATGGAATTACATGAGAAATATTTGTGTTATTTAACTAGGTAATCAGACTAAGGTAGCCCGCCCACTGAGGCGATGCGATAGATGAGACGTCGCACGAAAACCGAGCTCATCAAGTCGCATGCGACACATTACATCAGTACCGCCCATTGAATCAACTCGTTTCGCACGAGAACCTTATAAACATTTTGGATCTGGGAACAACTCGAGCCCTGCTTTGCAGCGCTCAACTGCTAATGAGCTGCGCGGCGGTAAATTTTAGGTATACAAATTCTAGTGATCGTAATGCTCTGCTCTGTAATGCCCATTTGCATAACATATCCTGGAAGTTTCTGCCATTATACAGCACATCACTTGAATCATATAGCACCGATCGTTCCTGTACAAGGCATATCAATTTTCCACTTGTGTCCATTTCTAGTTGGAAGGCGATCACAGAAAAATTAAGCTCGTACATGATGTCCAACTGCCGGACAAGCTCAAGCCTTGAAGTCGTTGGTCAGTACTAACTGCAAACGGTATGGATGCCGCCATATTTTTGTGTTTCATGTCATGCAGCATTGCATAGAAAAATCTTCCTCATTTCAATTGGCATTCAGTATGACTATTTAATGTCTATTTTAGTTATTTGTGGGTTTTGAAACTTTTAGGAATGTTTTTTTTTCGTTATGGAATATGTTTCCCACCCAATTTTCGCTAACTATGAAAAAAGCAACTTTATAAATTGTCTTCCTCACACTGTCGCCAGAGCATGCATCACTTTTTAGAGAAAAATTTCTTGCACTCCCATAAATAATTCTCTATTAATTATTGTTATATTTAAAAAAGCAATCGGGAGGCTTCCTGATTTTAAGGGGGCCCTCCGAGGCCCCTTTTCTCTCCGATGGTCATTTATCATGTTTTTGTTGGAAAAGAACCCTTAGGTGGTGGACTATTCGGTCCTAAAATTTTATGGCGCTGCGGACAATAGATCCCCTCAGGGGGGGGGGGGGGGGTTAGGGGACCAAAATCTAAATTTTCGACCCCATTTCGACCGCATATAAAAAGAAAACACAAGAAGAAATGGAGAGTTTGCGAATATACTTTTGTTAGATATGTTCCAAGGATTCCAAAACTGTCTTTGTTTTTGTTCTAGCATATAAGCTCAATGAGTTCTATTTTTTTGAAATATCAATACCAGTTGACTCAAACCAATATGTCAATTTTTTTCAAAAACTAAGGAAGGCCTGAATCAAAAAAAATGTATTGAAGAAATTGTGTTTCTTTTCAAAAGTTACATATAATAGTCGAATATCATAAGAATGAGACTGAAAACAAAAAATTTCATAATTTTATGAGATAAGTAAAATATTTTTTAATTTTTTCTTTTTTTTAAATTACAATTCACAGTGTGAATATGATGTTATGCATGGAGATTATCGAAATAGAAATGAAAACAGCATTCAATTACAGAAATTTTCCATTTTATTACACTTCAGCAAAAAATTTTGTTTTTCGCCTATACTGAGAAGTTACTTATTCTGAAATTCAAAAAGATAGAAGTCAACAAGTTTTTATGCTAGGAAGAAAACAAAGACAGTTTTAGAATCCTTGGAACAATTCTAACAAACTGACATTTCTTATTTCCCAATCTGTACGTTGTCTGTTTTCTCTGCTAGTTCAAAACCTAAAAATTCGGTATTTTAGATATTGAACAAATATCGCATATATATATAAAAATTTAAAATAGAAAATTCAGGAATGTCAGTTTGTTTGCAATGTTACGAGTATTTCAAAACTGTCTTTGTATTTGTTCTAACATAAAAATTCATTGACTTCTATTCTTTTGAAAACATCCCAAAAATGAACCAAAAAACGAGTTTTAAGAAATAAAAAAAAAGGCCTAAATCAAAAAAACTTCTCGAATAAAATATGTTTTTCTTGCAAAAATACATATAGTGGTCAAATTTCAGACCAATCGGATCAAAATTCAATTTTGACGGGAAGGCCCCCTCAAGTAAAAAGGAGAGAACTAAAAATACCGTATAAAACATTTACTCGAATTAAAAATTGCAAGTAAAACAATAAAATTGAACGTTTTGAGCCTTCGCTCATCTTCAGCAAAATAAATTTACCTGAAAAAAAACATGAAATAAATTAGAGAGATGATAAATTGAAAAACAAACATACGAAAAACTAACCTTAAAAACTACCTGTTAACTATTGACAACGGAAAAGAACTAAGTTGGTTGTTTAAAATCGGCCTATTTTTAAAATGAATAGAGACTCCAAAATCCTTAAATCTGAGGCGAATTTAGAGAGATCTGGTAAGAATTTTAAAATTACTGATGAAGAATTCCTTAACATTCACCTATTAGGGATCATTCAGAGCATTGTAATAGCCCGTTTGACATAAGTAATTTTAAAATTCTTACGAGATCTAAATTTGCCTCCGATTTAAGGATTTTAGAGTCTCTATTAATTTTAAAAATAGGCCGATTTTAAACAATCAACTTAGTTCTTTTCTGTTGGCAATAGTTAACAGGTAGTTTTAAAGGTTAGTTCGTTTTTTGTTTGTTTGTTTGTTTTTTCAATTTATCATCTTTCTAATTCATTTCATGTTTTTTTAGGTAAATTTGTTTTGCTGAAGATGGGCGAATGCTCAAAACGTTCAATTTTATTGTTATACTTGCAATTTTTAATTCGAGTAAATCTTTTATACGGTAGTTTTAGTTCTCTCCTATTTACTTGTTATATTCATCCAAATAAAACCAAAATGACGTTATGACAACCTGCACAAGCTAGTGACTATCGCTTCGTCGCACGAAAAAATGCAACATGCAGCTTTTTGGTGCGACAGACAAATGAGGAGGAATGAAGGCCGGAGTCGCATCGCCTCAGTGGGCGGTGAGCTAGCCAACACAATGCTATTCCGACGGCGCCACAAATGAACCGTGCGATTTCGCAAGGCGTTGCACCAGTCGCATCGCATCGCATCAGTGGGCGGGCTACCTAATGTTAGGATATTGAAGTACGATACAGATAAAATTTGAGGACTAAGTGAAGTAAATGTACGAGCATGCCATCAGCGAAAGCACACTGGTTACTGCCTGTTTTCGACCGAAGCATTTACGGCTGCGAACGACGAAGGCCAACACAGAACTATCTGTTTCAATTCGACTGTAGACAATATTACTACTAAGGTCTGCCACAAAATGCTATTCGAATTGACTCCCATGAATTTTGTCTGCGGTGAAATGCTGGAATTCGTCTCAAAACTGCTACCACTGCGAAAAACTGTCAATATTCTTACGCGGAACTGCGCTAATTTTCAACTGGGTTGAAGGCTCAAGTCTTTGTTTTTCCCTACAGGCCGTTGGGTCTATGTCTTTCGGGTCAAGCGGTGGGCGCTGGCGTGTGGCAAGAGTTGCGTGTTTTGCACTCGGGCCCGTAAAGTGCTACTCCTTGCCCATTGATTCGTTTGCCTTGTTTCCTGTTGCTAATCTTTCGTTGAATTCAATTAATATTCTCAATCCGGACTTTCTTTAACTCCACCATCAGTCTTTTTGCATAGAACTTCCCTTGAAATTGTTAACCAATGAAAACGGTATATTTTCGTAGTATTAGTGTGTAAACTAGACCCTTCTTTTTTTGGGTCTTTTTATTGAATGAAGACTACTTGGACAAGCTACTTCATCAGTAGAATTATTAGTCCTTCACCACCTAATGTTAATTAATTTTATTTATCTAGGTCAAAGAAAATTAATATTATTGCTATCCAGCGCATCTTCTTTTATAAAACACTGCACAAATTGGATGGTACATTGAATCAAAAATCTAAAACAATCCAACTCACCTCCTGTTAGTATGGGCAATAAAGTACAGGGAGGGCAGGATACTTGTCAGCCACTTGAAATCTTCATGAGTTTCTATTCCAATGACATGGAGCTCGAGATCGAGGCAGGGACCAAAACCCCGAGTTTCTTTTAACAATCTTGCCGAATGCCAACACACCTGATGAAGTAGCGAAAGGAAACTCCAGTTAATTGCATAGGATGGTCATGTTTCTTTGCCAATGCAGAACTGAAAGAAGGAGAAATTTCATCATTTCTTCTAACCCACCCACGCGCTCATTTAAGCTACGCTTTCAGTGGTCGAAAACGATTCAAATTTTTCCTTTCCCTCCTTCTTCGGCAGCACATTCCTTGTTCTAATCAATCTTTTACGTGTAAATTAGGAAGTAAGAACTCAACATTTGTCACAAGTGACCATGAAATCTTTTAAAGATGTATCTACATTTAAGAACTTAACCAAACGAACAAGGATTGGGTTTTTATGCACAAAAATATGCAATTATAAAAATGGTCTGCATCTGAGTTTTGGGTTTATTCAGTTTTGAAATCGGTCATCGAATGTCACTAGTTTCTGAGATTGATGAAGGTTTGACTCATTTTCATTACCATTTGGTAGGGGAACAAGATTTTTTCAACCCATACATGTGTTCTAACTAAGATTTATTCGCTATGGCAACACATGGCTCATATGCTCTCATATTCATTCAAGAGAGTCGAAATTACTGCAACTGTACCGGTATTTTTACATGAAATATTAAAATTAACCCAAATAACCTCCTGTTTTTGTTTCCAGAATTTAATATAGAATATATTATGAAAAATTTCCTAAGCATTTAAATTATAAAGACGGAACAATATTCACTAATAGACTTTCATTTACAGCCAATACTACCAAAAGTAGCCTACAAAACCAGCACTATCACATCTAGAACATTCTTAAAGCAAAGACTCGAAAAAGTGGAAACATTCATGCAAAACGGATTCCTTGTAGCATACGCACATTTCCTCACACTCGCATAACTCAGAAAACTATGAAAGCATTTAAATCCCTAATCCTGAAAAAGGCCCAAACTCGAATGTTTAGCTGTTTGCTTTTCTTGCAAGAGATGTAATGTTTGAATGGATATCAAAGAATGTGTTGAAACATAGGAAGGTTAAATTTGGTTAACCACATACGTACTTGGCATTAATAGATCAAACCAGGCAATTGTAATGGCACGGTAGCCATAACTTTTTACCAGTCATGATCAATACATGAGGTAGTTGTCATGAGCAAGTGAAAAATTAAAGCTTATTTCATAATTTTCAACCTCGTTCTTTTGACTTGATATTAAAAAATTACTTCATGGGGAGCATTCCACTGCTCTCAACAGAAACAAATACTGAATCGGGCGCCTAAAAGCTCCTAAGTGAATATCTCGTACTTTGATATTCGGCAACACAGCAACCTCGAGAGTATTATTATATAAGAAGAAGATTTATTAGATATAACAGAAGGGATCTCATGAGAATAAAGAGATGGGGTCATTTAATAAGAGCTGTGGAGAACGAGGAATCTACGCTGAGGATTCCCTGCATATAGAATCAAGTTAAGAAAAGGAAGTAAAACAAAAAAGAAATGATCAAGGCAATAAAACTGATAACAAATAGGGCACGCAAGTTAGAAGACCTGCAGGCTTATCTATAACGGAGGTAACCACCTAGCATCACTTCGCCTGTGGAACCCAGTTACCATACTAGATGGCGAACAAACTTTACTTCGAACCTACCGTTGATCCCCTACTATCTCTCAAAGAGGTAGAAGGGGACAACAATCGTCATGGGAAGTTCCACACAGTAAACGTGAATTGAATTTTAGGGCTACGTCAGGATGGACGAGAACATTCTAATTTCAGTCATTGACAGCGACAACAAATCGAACTGTTGTTACTGGTATTTGTGTACGTGAGATGCTCTTGTACGGAAAATCTTGAACTTCTGGGTTTGTGATTATAAACTCTCGTGAAATTTTATTGCTATTTCATTTGCAGATTAGATGCTAATTTAAGCCTCCCTAACCGCTAAAAAAAGCGTTCCGAAGAGAGGAAGGCACTATTTAGCATAAAAATAAGAGAATCCATGCAGAAGGGGCATAGAAACAGTAAGTTAAGTTATGAAAAAGATAAAAGTTGAAGAAGAAAGTAGTAGGTGCTGAAAAACAGGACAGCAATGAACTGAAAAAAGGTGGTCCTTAACATAAAAAATGATTTATTTCAAGCGATTAAGACACCCAAATTAATCATATGAAAATAGTAAGCAAATATTTTTGTTATGTGTAGTTTGTATGTTGGATGTTGTGGGAATAAGTATCTGATTAAGTATTCTATTAGGTAAAGTTGACTTGGCCGTAATAGATTGTACTGTTACAGAGAAAATGTAAGTATTTTTGCTAAATATACAAATTTATTCTAATTCAATTTGATTTCATATAATACAAATAAGTTTTCATGTCTTTATAAGTGACCAAGTAAAGGGACAACAGTAACCAATCCTCAATAGATTCTCAATAACTGAAATTGATAACCAGAACTTTCAAGTGTTGCAATATTAGTTAGGTATACTAGATGGGGCTGACTGATGATTTGGATGGTTTTTAAATAGAAGTTATAGTCAGATTTTGTACACATTTATATAATAATATAATGACTTATTTACTGAAATGATTTACGTAACATGCAGCAAATAATTATATCAACATAAATGCTAACTCTGCAATGAGAAATGTTATAGCCTTCACAAGCAAAGAAGATTTTACATTTTCCCACATAATCCGCATGAAAAGAACAATTGCCACCTACTTCAATTCTTCATGGTAAAGCTCTGTCATGGTGAATCTCAATTCCGGTTTGTTAAATCTAAGAAACTAAAACAGCGCTGAAGAAAAGCTAATTCCTGAGGTCAAGCTGGAACATCTTAATCCTGTACGCAGTCTGCGTTGATTCAACCTAGTGCCATAACAATGGCAATCTTGGAGGCAATACCAGGGTAGCCTCAATCTAATGAATTCGGCTTCAGGTGGAAAACTCACAACTCATGTAATGATTGATTTTAAATTTCTTTTAGTCTTCCTTCCCAAAACAAAGATGTTCGAAGTGTTGTAGATTTCTCTTGTTTGATTTCAATTGTATTTTTCTCGTGCGTTAATGAAACATTCACTGAAATGATTGCCTCCGGTATGACTCTAATAGCAAAACGTTGAAGCTACTTTAGGTGTTGAAATCCATGATTGCTTTGGAAAAGAAGGAGATTAATCATTTATGCCAATCTGCAGACATGAATATCAGACAACTCCTAACATTCAGGATTATCATTTTACGACATTGGTCTATGATATCATTAAGGAAATAATTACCAGAGTTGTGTGATGGGGGCAGCAACCCATTCATTGGATTTCAAACATGCTTTAAATTAGAACATGGAATTAGTTTGAATCAACGGTTAGAATGAGAGTTGATTTGTTTGTAGAAATGTTATGCTAATTTAGCGTCAGATTTTATATGAAAAAGATATTGATAGGAAATAGACTTTCAGAAGAATTCAATCAAAAATTTATAAAATGGTCAACTTTGATTTTACTCACAGACATCGTAGGTGCGAGTGTCAGGATACACGAGGATGATCACCTTGTTTTCGGCAGATTCTTTAAGGACAGAATCAACGGCAGTCAGAGCAGCAAAACAAACATCGGCATCTTTGGGATGATTTATTTCCAATCAAGCCTGATACATATGATCTTAAGCATTGGTTTTTCAAATGTCTTATAACTAACCCTATATATAGGACACCATGACGGTTCCCCCGTAAAGCCGGTACCCATTTCTGACACCTGGGTTGAGTGGGGTATTGTGCTTGAGCTTTCCCTTATACCCAACGGGGAAAATCTCCGCGCCAGCGCCGGGATACGAACCCTCGTCTCCAACATACAAGGCTGATCCCTTATCCACTGTGCTACGGAGAACACAGCAGCTAAGGTTTGTAAGTACACCAGCGAGTTAGCCAAAGTTGTCAACCTGTAACTGGAAAATTAGAAGATGTATTTGTACCAGCAACCGTCTCGGTAATGCCTACTGCCACCAGGAACACTCATAGGTTCGAATTGATGAACTAATTCTATTATCCTACACAAACCGCATGCATCCATTTTGCATACGGATACATAAAAGAATAGTTTATTTAACTTATTTAATTTTACAAAAGGTGTGAACCGTTGTAGCAACTTTTCAAAAGCGCAATCAGGAATTGGATATTGAAAAATCAAAAACTTTTAACTATTTTAGTGCGTTGAAATCTTAATTCTTGTATAAAACCTGAGCCACCAACTACTGAATTTAGATTACGAATGAAGTTTAATAAATAACTAGTTCACCCCATTTAAAATTATTATTGAATTTTACATTTTCCCCCAATTAAAAAAAAAAAGCGTAATGTAATAAAGGCCGGAAGAAATAACAATTTGAATTTCTCCAAAGATGATGACGGGTGCACACGGCCCGTCAAAAATGTATAATAATGTTCTATACATAACATGACTCGCTTTATTTTTTTCTAACAATACACGTGGTATTCATTCCGACTCCGAACCTGATGGATTAATACATAGAAAATTGTGGAGTTGACGAAGCTTGTATCACTGATACGCTCATCACACACTTTCTACTGGGGGGTGTGACGGACTGTTACGGACAGACTCTGCTTCTATTTAAATTATAAATTACCGAGTAAGAACGTTCATGCAAGCAATATTTCTTGGTCGACATACAAGAGAAAATTATACAATACTAGTGTGATCGGCCCGTCAAAAATGATGGGATTCGATACAAATTTTTGAAGTTGTGGATAACAAATATATCTATCCTAACAGTATCCGTGATGAAAAATATTCTTGTACTTGAGTACTGGTGAAACTCTTATCACAGACACGGTCATTATAACTATCCTTATGAGATTGAGAGAGAAATTGAAGAAGCGGACTTCAAACAAATAAACCGAAGGTATTATTAGGTAGTAACAGGAATCGTGGAAATTCCATGGACAATGTCATCGGTAAGCTAGGTGGTGTGTAAAATTCTTCCCATATGCTCCTCGTACTGCCTTTGGAGGCAGAGCCATGCGTCGCTTTCGCGCTGTCATTTGTTGCTGCGGAGCTTGAGCTGAGCAGAGGTAAGGTGCAGCTGATTTTTTGTGCATAGGAGATTCGGCATTGGACACTTTTAGTGGAGCAGTGGCAGTCTGAGCAGCACCTGGAGGGCACCAGTGATTACCACATACGTAGCCACGAGGTTATGTATTACTTCTCCTCTCGTACCTCGCCACATGTAGCGCAAGTGGCTAGGGGTTCTGCCGCCGTGCGGGAGACCCGGGATCGATTCTCGGCGCTGGCGGTGGCGATTTTCTCTGTTGGGTATAGGAGAAAAATTCCAAGCACAATACCCCACTCCACCCAGGTGTCTGAAATGGGTACCGGTCTTGACCGGGGGAAAGCGTCATGGCGTCCTGGCGTTAGTTATAAGGCATTTGAAAATCCAATGTACAAGGTGATATGTATCATTCTTGATTGGAAATAAAGCATCCGTAGATGCCTTCATTATTATTATTACTGTTCCTATTTCGTTGTGTTTATGCTTGTATGCGTGTGTCGTGAATTTCGTTTTTTTTATTTTTGATTTATTTTCTCGGTGCTCAGGTCTTTAAGAATTAGTTGTAACTTAATTAAATAGCTAATTGTAAGTAAACTACTTCGAACAGAGGTCTAAACCAATTAAAACACTTCTTACGAAGTTCAGGTCAATATGGAGTTTACCCCTTTCACGGAAATTAATAATTCCTTTCTAAAGAATCACTACAGGAACACATTTAAAAACGTTTCACATGAATGACATCATGCTCGCTGATGCTTTATTTTCGAGTTATTTAACTTCAAAGTTATAGGAACGGCGCTAGTGAAATGGCTTTCGCGCGCAAAAGGAGGGTGATCCAGCTATGGCGTAAGTGCGCAGAGCGGGGGAAAAGTTATTGTTTTTGCAATATGACGTGATTTATTGTTTGCCGACCCCGCGGAGCCTGCGGAGCCTGAGCCCACTTTTATGATGATTTAGTTAATAACACAATAAAGGTTATCACCCAAAAATATTAGCGGGATTGGATTAGTGAAGACTTAAATCGAAATGTCGTTGACATCACTTTCAAGATGGCGGCCACCTTAGATCATTAGCGAAATCATAGGAGTGAATACCGTAGATTTAATATCATGATGTTTTTAAAACGTAATATTTTTGGGTAATAACCTTATTGCGTTATTAACTAAAGCATCCTAGATGTGGGTTCAGGCTCCGCGGGGTAGACAAATAATAAATTACAAAGTACCCAAACGTACTCTACCAGCCCCCGCTCATGCGTAAACTTATTGGAACTGCTATGGAGAACGAAAATTTCGAAGTTGAAATCTTACAGTGGACCCGTGAAAAATTCCGTCAACATTGCCGAACCTATGCTAACCTAAACTATCCTAGCCTATCCTAATCTAACTTAAGCTATCCTATCCTAACCGAACCTATCCTGGTAAAATTTCAAGATTAGATCACAAGTAAGTTTAAGCCTGTCTAACCGCTATAAAAAAAAACGCGCATCAAAGAGAGAAAGGAGGAGGGCACCATTTAGTTTGGAGAGAAGAGAATGGGGAATCTATGCAGAAAGGCATAAAACAGAAACAGTAAGTTGAGAAAGAAATTCATAAAAGAAGATAAAAGATGAAAAAGAAAGTTGTAGGTGCTCAAAAACAGGACAGGGGTGAAGCGAAAAATCAAGTCCTTAGCATAACAAAACAAATTTTATTTCAACAAAAAGAAGGCCTACCTAACTTTCAGCTCGGGCACTCACACATTTTCCCCTCGGAGCGCTAATTACCATAGATACAATAGTTGTATCCCCCAGAGGGGGAGATAATAAAATGTCATATATTTTGATCAGTGAAAAGGCCAACTTTAAATATTATACTAAGAAATTCGGTGTCCATGATACCGCAAACTCAGACAACCTTTGTTCCTTAGGAAGCGGACGCCAAACAAATATATAAATCAATATATAAATAAACACACAATGGGTATTATTAGGTTAGATCATTTGTGATAACGACTACAAACTACTTACAATGTAATGTAAAAGACAATGTATAATAAAACAATGTAAAATAATTCAAGCCTCCTTAACTTCAAAAAAGGTATTAAAACGAGGAAGGAGCAAGGAACCATTTAGAGAGTGGTCAAGGGAAATCTATGCACAAGGTGTGTTCCCACATAATATCCTGTGCGCATTAAAACAGTAAGTTACAGAAAATAAGTTTATGAAACAAGATAAGAGTTGAAGATGTCAGAAGTACTGAAAAACAGGTCAGCAGTGAACCCAGAAATACAGGGTGCGCCAGAGAAACTTACTTATTTGAAAAAATTCCCGCGCGGTGAGTTGAGCGGGTAGAGGGGCGAGAGGGGGCGCATCTGGAGATGGAAGTTCCCAAGTTTGTTTCTCCCGCCAGTCAGTTGCCATCATGCTCTGGTCTAGAGAGCAGCGGGCCTTCGCAGTCGAGAGCTTCTTTTCTAACGGTCGCTCAATTGTTGCTACGCAACGTGCCTTCCGCGCTCGCTTTGAAATTCCTCCTCACAGACTCGTTCCTGGGCGTAATTCCATTCTGTCGTGGGTTAACTCATTTCGGGAGTGTGGAAGTGTCGCTAAACCCAGAAATGGACTTCAACGGATCATCAGAACTCCGGAAAATATCGAAAGAGTGAGGCAGTCAGTTGTGCGTTCTCCCCGGCGTTCGGCTCGCAAACACGCAGCTGCTATGGGAATTTCTGACACCACTGTTCGATGAATTCTCCATGAAGACCTTCAATTTCATCCCTATAAATTGGCTGTTGTGCAAGAATTAAGTGAACGCGATTTTGTTGCCCGTCAAAATGCGTGTGAAATGCTGATTGAAAACCTGCCTGAAGACGCGGTGGTTTTTTTCAGTGACGAGGCTCACTTCCACATTTCCGGGTGCGTCAACAGGCAAAACATGCGTTATTGGTGTGGTGTAAATCCACGTGAGCTTCACCAGAAGCCACTTAATTGTGAGCGAGTGACTGTCTGGTGTGCGATGTCGGTAATGGGAATAATTGGTCCTTATTTTTTTGAAGAAAACGAACGCGCAGTTACCGTGAATGGAGCTCGTTACAGGAACATGATCGAGGAATTTTTTCTTCCAAGACTCGAAGAAATGAACGTTAGGAACGTGTGGTTTCAGCAAGATGGAGCCACAGCACACACAGCACGAGGCTCAATGAATTTGTTGCGACAACATTTCCCCGACCGCCTCATCTCTCTCAGAGGCGATCTCCAATGGCCGGCACGCTCTCCAGATTTGACTCCATGCGATTTCTTTTTATGGGGTTATTTTAAATCCCTGGTTTATGTCGATCGACCACGGACCATAGCACACCTCAAGAACAACATTCGCGACGCCATTGCCAACATACCGATTGATATGCTGCAAAGAGTGGATACGAATTTCAAAAATCGACTTCATCAGTGTATGCGCAATGGGGGTCGCCATTTATCCGATGTCATTTTCAAGACAACATGAAAAAAAATTCGGATATTGTATTCTCATATAAAAAATAATTTAAAACAATAACTGAAGTACTTTTGTTTTTATTGACCTTTCAAATAAGTAAGTTTCTCTGGCGCACCCTGTATAATCTGTAATTAAACAAAAAACATTATTTCAAAAGAAAAAGACCCACTTAACCTTCACCACCAATTTCTGATTTTATGTAGATATATTTACATTTTTATGTTATGAGGTCCTAATTCATTATAAGAAGTTGAGGGGGACAACGTAGCAATTTTTAAATTTTAATCTGATTGCTCTGAACTTTGGCCAGTTTGTGTATTTATTCAAAAGAAACATATTTTACTTGGGAAAACTTTTTCGATTTAGGCCTTAGTTTGTGAAAAAATTGAAATATTAGTTTTTTAATTCATACATAGGGATATTTAAAAAAAAGTGGATGAGTTTTTATGCTAAAAAAATGAAAGACGGTTTTGAAATCCTTGTCACATTTCAAACAAACTAAAGGATCAGAATTTCCCTTTTTTTGTTGTCGTTTGAAAAACGATTTTTGATCAATTGTGGGAAATTCTTCCCACATGCGCCTCGTGTGGCATTTTATTTTGATCCTGTACTATGGGCCTGTGGCCGTGGGACAGGGTTGCCATATTGGCCTTTTTAAGGCCAAATATCACAAATCTGGCTTTTTTGCGAGCGTTTGGCTTCGTGATTATAAGGTTGGCCTTTTTCTTAAATTTGGCTTTTTTCTGGCTTTTTTAGTCATTTTCCGGTTTTTGTGCCGTACAAGGCGTAAAACTGAAACCTGACAGTTGAACGCAGAGCAACAGGATCAGCTAGTCTCCAACATGATCAGCTAGATCTTGCTGAATATTATTAAATCCTTTGCGAATATCAAATCAAGTAATCAAAGGAGAATTTGCAGATTTGCACAGGCTGTATTTAGCTCAGGATTGTATCAACATTAGTGAGCCGCAGTACCGAAAAATTAGTATCATAGACAGGAAGCAGGAGGGCATTTTGACGGTGTTGAGATTCCTAAAGTAACCTAAAGACACCATGCAGTTTTGACTTGGTTGAAGAACTCACAGGTTATGCGCTCATTGCCTGTTGACTCCCGCTAGCAATGCTATTGTTGGAAGAATGTTTTCTATGATAGCAGTCAAAACAAAGCCCAACATTAGATTGCGAACTTGAAAGCTAGATGAGAAAGTGCAAATCCGAGCACATCTCAACCATATTTCTTATGTTGTAAGGACTTCAAAGTGGCCTCAAGAATGCAACCTAATATCAAATCGAGTATCTTTTATCAAACGGAAATCAAGAAACTAGCTCTCTAGCTGCTTCTACCTCTCAAACTTCTGCTGAGGATGAAAAGTCAAAGTAATTTATCTTATTCCTTGAAGAATAGTGCAAGTTAGGTCTATTTTTCCTTTGTATTTAGATTTTTTAATGGCTAGTAGAATTATGATACTCTGAGGCACGGGTCTCCAAACTACGGCCCGCGGGCCAAATCCGGCCCGCCAGTGTGATCAATCCGGCCCGCGACACTTGAGCCGACCGCGTACTTGGCGAGTACTCTGGAAATTATAGATAATGGCAGGAAAATCAAAACTTTTTTGGCCCTTGGAACTTACTGGAGCAATCAATATGGCCCTAAGTCTGGCAAGTTTGGAGACCCCTGCGCCTATGGGCATCTACCTGCTATATTAGTTTACCTATAAATAAATTTGGCCTTTTTGGCCTTTTTCTTGGTAAAATTTGGCCTAAAATTCATGTAACCATCTGGCAACCCTGCCGTGGGATTTTGTTTTTATTTTGCCGATTTCATCCGGGTTCGGTCGGTGTGTTCGGATGGTCCTAGTTTTTTTTATTTTTAGTGTGCTGTTCGGCTCCTTCTCGTGCTACCACGTGAGATGGTTGTGTGGCAGGCTGGTTTTGTGGACGGGCTCTTGTGATGGTTGCTAGTAACGTAACTCTGTCGTGATCTGCCACTGACCCTCGACCTCCTACGCCCTTGCTGCTACTTTGACCTTTTAACTGTTTTTAAGTTTGTGTGAATGTGACTTCCTTTCATTAAAACTTTTGTTTGGGTTTTTAAATGTAATACTCTTAGAGGTGTTCGGTCTATTAAAAATTAATTGGGCCAAGGCCTGTTATATTAAACTGTAGTAAGGCTATGGCCAACTGCATTAAATCATGAAACTAAACTAACTTTGAATTTATGGGCTGCGACCTGAATTTAGGCGCTGCCACTGATGATCTTCATGATCACCACTTAAATTATTCTTGAATTGAGCTGGTGAGGTTTCTAACCTTAGGAGGTGGGCTAACGCCTGCTCTACAAACCTTCCAGTGGTATATTTTCTTCTGGGCTATGCTTTTCATGAGTTGAAACATCTCTTTACTATCCTTTCTGTCCTTTGACCAAACATCTAACTACCTTATACTATTTTCTACTAAATTTCTAAACCTACCTCTTAAAGTGGTTTTGTGGCCCACCGAGTATGGCAATATACTTGGGCGAGTTTCCTGGTTGAAATAGTTTTTCATATTCAAATTTTGGTAAATCTGAAGGATATGTCAGTTGTCGATTTTCCACTTTTCGGTGCCTGAACCTAATTAATTGAATCAAAATAAAGAAGTTTTCTTCTATGCACTTTCCGTCTCAAATGAGTATTTTATGATTTATAGCGGTAAGTTTAGTTTCGTCTTTGATGACGAATGCGCTCGAATAAACAGCTACTCATTGGTTTTCAAATTTTTGTTGCTTGAAACATGGTAATAACATTGAAATGAACAACTTTTCTTCTATACACTTTTTTCATCAAATGAGTATTTAACAAGGTATAGCGGTAGGTTTGGTTTCGTCTTTGATGACGATCGCGCTGGAAGCGAGTATGCATTGCAGTGTTGCTGTCCGACGTGCTCCTTGAATTACTTGCCGCTTCAAACTCTGGAGTTGCGGTAAGTCATTTACCGCTATAACTAATAAAAAACTCATTTGAGACGGAAAGTGCATAGAAGAAAACTTGTTTATTTCGATCTAATTAACTATGATAAGGCATCGAAATTCACAAAATCGATAACTGACATATCCTTCAGATTTACCCAAATTTTTTGTATATCAGGTTGTTTGTTCCTCAATTTACCGTCTTTCTTTTGTTTCCTTAGTATACGAATCTAAAATCAGCTTTGCTTCCATTTGGGCGTCCGTCTGCTGGCCGTTTATTGTCTAAGTTTTTGCCAAACCTGCAGTGTCTGGTGCCTCTGATCAGATTCTTCGTTGCTTTCTGGGTGCTTCTGGCCTTAATTCTCTGCGGTATAGTGTTGAGATATAAGCTCGGCAGTGATTGTTGTAATTCGACGAGGAGAGGCTTTGTAATTATTGTGTTGTTGCTCATTGCAGGTGTTTATGGTTCGATCGCGGGCTAACTAGCTCCCTCCGGTTCCCGTGCTGGCTTCTTTAACAATTAACCGTGGACCCAAAGAGACGTGCACTGCGGTGCAACCTAACCGTGTGAAGCCTCTCAGTGACGCAACTTTGAACGACCGAGCACCTCCTATTCGGGCCGTTGCACCATAATAAACTTAATATATAACCATCAAGACCTTGAAAATCTTAAAATTCCAAATTAAACGTAAAAACCATATTACCGTCATTTTACGGAGTTTCCGTACTCCATTTAATCAGAGTGAAAGGAAAATTTGAATTCCGTATAAATCGTTAAATCTAAATCTTGTTGTTAACAACTGTTACTGTTTTTGTATCCTTTATAGTTGTAGTATGCGAGAATTTCTTGAAAAATACCAAAAATGATTTGAGTAAGTTGTGCGGGGTTGTGTGGCCACCATGTTGCATGCACTGTTTGAGTGTAAACAACTGTATAAACAACAATATCAAATCGGTTTTTGATAACTAGTTCTTTTGTTTAACAATATTCAGTCAGAAAAATATAAAAATTTTATATTATTCTGTTGTCATTGATTGGCTATTTTCCATCCTAACATTGAACACTCATGTCTTATTAATATATTTTGTAACATCAAATTGCAGGAGCTTTCGAGGAAAATCCTATTCATTATCAAACATAAGGCATTTAAATATTGCAGTGAATTTGTTAAGAGTCCACTTAACTGGTTTCCTTCTCTAGCTATAATTCATGAAAGATAAATGAAATAAATGCTGAATCATGGGTCAAATAGAAACCTATCCCTAGCTTTGCTACCTAACCCTATCCTCTCAACCATCATTTGCCAACTGACATGCAGTGGCATCCTCTGTTGCTTTTTGGATTGTCACTGCAACAATAATTTTTTCACAGCAGAGGTTTCATCAATGACTGCATTTATATATGAGTGATGAAAAAATTACACAGGTTAGAAAAACAGTCAAATATTTCTCTGGGACTGATAATATAGGTGGAATGTTTCTGTATCAATTTTTTCTTGCTTTTTTCAATGCTAATATTACCTTGTGTGAGTGCGCATTTAAAAAAGTTCTGCATGAAGCAGCATTTTCACTGTGATAGTGTGTACCTCTCAAAACAATTTCATAGAAAAATTCCTTCAGGGTATATGATGCAGTTGCTGTCAGCATTTTACATACACTTGACATTGATGATATAAGTTGAGAATTCCATAATCATTATTGTTGTGTAGCTGAAAATATTTTTCTGTCTGTTGCAAGTCATAGCACTTCATTGGCAAGTTATTGAAAGAAGTTTCATTCACTTACCATATGAAGCATATTCAACTTGAGGATATAATAGAGATAAATATAGTAGTTTCATTTGAGCATTCGGAAGGTTTAGAGGGGAAGAATTGAAAAATGATCACACCCATCACCTATTCATCATTTAAACAGAATAATTTAATAAGTAATATTATGTAATGATTTTTAAGTACCAGTTATATTTTTTGCGCAGCACCCGGTTAAATTTTCAGATGTTGCTTTTTGACCGATTGTATGCACTATTTGTTAGTAAGGGATTTTCAGAGAAGTCTTTGTACGTGAATATCTTGATAGACTTACAATGTTGGCCAAAAAGAGTATTTTTTGCGCTATAAGTTTTAGTTGTGTCCGATTTATGCTGAATAAAATAGGAAAGCATCATTTGAAACAATTTTATTTTTCTTAGATTAAACTACAAAAAAGGCAGGAGTATGCCTGTGAAAATAATAAAATATGCAATTTATCCAAAGATGAATGGTCAAGCGAGTAGAAGCTGAAGTCTATACTGGGAAAAACACTCAAGGGTTTAAGCACTGGAATTATACATAATGGCATCTGTGCATTCAATGAAATGATGGGTGACATTGATTGGTGTAGTTACTGATTTTTTTTTTGTTGTTGGTGCATTGCTGATAGATTTGAGGAATGCATGTTGTGATTCAATTATATAAAATGAGAGGGTAGGCATGAGAGCTCCCATTCATAAAGTACAAGTATATTGAGCATGGTTGGTAATCTGTATGGCAGAGTGCTATTGAATCTTATGAAAGAGGAAACAGAGCGTGGAATAGGAGACAAGCCATTCAGCGTTTAGCATGATAGAGGATGTGTGGATCTGATTTTAGCATTGAAACAATTGGTAAAGTGAATGATACAGTTGATCAGGCAGTGTTGTTTGAAGTGCTTTGAGTGTCTGGTATAAAGAGCAAGGTGCTTAAGACTATGAGCTATTATATTGATGGCAGAGCATATGTGAAAACTGAAAGTATAGTGTGTGAATCGTTGTAATGGCTAATGAGTTTGCATCTGTGATATGTAATGTTATGTTTGTTAAATATGCATACAGACAGAATTTTGTGGTGTTGAAAATGTTGGCTGCTCATAGCACAGTCATCAATACATTACAGCTACTATGTGCTGATATTTTAGCATTATTAGCAAAGATGAAGAAAATCTGTAGACTGGTAAAAGTGTTTCTAAGGGTCTTTTATGGAAAGACTACTGGTGGTTGTTAATTAAAATTAAGACATAAATTGTTTATTTAAATTATTTGTAGTATTTAGGAGTGCTTGGGGCTGCTAATAATGAATTAGATAAGGTGAAAAGTAGAAGATTGTAACAAGCATGGGAAAGTTTGTAAGGAGCTGTAAGGAAATGTTACCTGACTATAAATGCTATAAAAATTGTACTGGAAGGAAATAAGGCATTTTGTTGTTTCATTGGTTGAATGTACTTAATTCTCCTTTGTACTTCAATTTTATTCTATTGTATTCAGTGGTTTTTGTTTACTGAATGCTTTTTAACTATTTTTCAGCTTCCTCCTACAGTATATTATAAATAAATTGATAATATAAATTTAATCAATAAATATAATACTTGAATAGCTTCATAAAACCTGCCTGCCTGTAAAAGGAATATCCTGTGTGATTGGGACTCTCATTAGGTAAGTCATTCATCTTTTATTCAAAGATAGCTTATGATGCCAGTCTTTAATTTCTATAGTTCTTATATATTGCAGGATTAAACTATTTGTTTTGGTAGTGTTGAATGTTGAAATATAGTAAAGATCAAAGGAGTCACATTTTCTCTTCAATTTAGAAGAGCATTTATGTGTGAACACTTGTATTGCCATTGAAGTTGTACGGTAGGATGAGTTGATGCCATACTGCAACCTTGAAGGTTATGATTGTGTGTCCTTGTTTACCTTCAGAGCAGCAAGGGTCAGGTGGAGACCAGCGAGTTGGTGCTGGCTGGAGTGCCTGGCAGTG
This sequence comes from Morinoia aosen, assembly GCA_030386875.1. Classification (NCBI taxonomy): domain Eukaryota; kingdom Metazoa; phylum Arthropoda; class Malacostraca; order Amphipoda; family Talitridae; genus Morinoia; species Morinoia aosen. The sequence goes on along the minus strand of CM059576.1, from coordinate 19,791,677 downwards.
TTGGGGCCACTGATTGACTTCTGGAGTCTGACAGGTGAGCCTTCATGGCCTGCTCTACTTATTTGATGCCTCTCCTCAAATCCTGTGACTCCTTGTTTTTTTTTAGTTATTTGTTTCTATAGTTAAAGTTGTGTTTGGTTTTGAATTTTCTTCTTTTCTTCAGTTTCTAGATAACTATGTTCAAGATTTGATTGCGTGGACAACATCATTCAAGACCGTTGAGTTGTTCTCAGTTCTTCAATTCGATTTATAGGATTTTAATTGAATCTAAGCTTTTTTTGTTTAGCTATCTTGAATTTTTGCAACAGTCAATAGTTCAACTTAATACTTTTACTGATTCAATTTTGTGTTATGATTTCCAGTGTTGATAGAAATTCATGAGTCTTCTCTAGTGCAGCCTTTGGGATTGCTAACAAGTTACCAATATCACCATTTTGTTGTTTTTTCTCGATCTTCTGTGATATTTTACTCATTCATTTAGCTGTCAGTGTTCCTAAATTATAGACTGTGTAGTTGGTGCTATACTGGTCTTCTGGAACCTTTGAAATTTCTGTATTGAGGAGGCAGACATTTATGCTTTCTCCTAACAGTATGAGAGTGTCAGGCTGATGTGCTGGATGAAAATAAAACTTGAGGCTCAAAAGTGGCTGATAGGAGTCAGTGGAATGTACTCCAGATGGAGTGTCTGAGGAGTGTGACTAGGGTGACATTGTGGGATAGGTAAATCAATGAGGCGAGGAGTATGACAAATGTGGGAAGGAAGCAAAAAGTGTAAACTACTGTGTGTTAAAAGTGTTTGGCCATATGGGGAAATCAAAAAGGAATTATTGGGGAAGGAAGCAATGAAGTCAGATGCAAGGGTAAGGAATGTTAGATGTTGGTAAAAAACTAGATGAATCAATGGAGTTGAAAGTGTGGTACACCAGTATTTCAGAAGCTGATCAACAGTTGAAGATGAGTTGATAGTGATTGTGAGTGCCTGACTGTGATTGTCATGATGGATGTGGCTGGAGGTTCTTTGCCTGCTTGAGTGACCTAGGTTTGGTAAATAGGACGTGTAATTGTCAATTCTTTAGGTCTGGAATCTTTGCATTCTTATAAAACTGCAAGAGTAAATCCCCATAGTTCTGTTGGGCCTTGCTGTGGAAGACTCAAAAGATGTGTATTCAATAAAATAAACAGTTGAAAGTTATTGTTGTCTCAGGAGGATACAACTTCTGTGTCTATGGGATTTACTGCTTCTTGGAGGAATTTTCATATCCCAGGCTTAAAGTAAGTAAGGTATTCTTTTTATTAAAATAGAATAATTTCATTTGGTTACAGGTTATCTTTTTTCAGTTGCTGTTTTTTTTCTCTGTATCCATAACTTTCTTCTTCAACTTTAATTTTGTTCCTAAATTCTTTTCCTTACTTGCTGTTCTTGTATGCAGGGACCCTGTGTGACAGCAGACCTTGCGTATAGACTCCTTGTTGCCTCAACTCCAAACTGAATGTTGCCTCCAACTTTCTTCCTATTAGAACACCTTGTTGGGAAAAGATAAGCTTAAACTAACATCTAGTATAAAATTTCAACTCTATACTAAGCAGTGCTTTCTTCATTTCTCTTTTTGGCTCTCCTTTGTTGGGGTTAGGAAGGCTTCAACTTATTTATAATTCAACTGTGGGTGGTTCGATTATAGGGATGAACCTGATTCTTGCTGTTAGGCTATCTTTCCTTTGTGGAGGGGATTGACCTTGGTGATTGCAAGGTGTCTGTTGATAGTGTAGCCAGTTCGTAAATGCTTCCAATTTAAAAATTATTATAAAAAAATTGAATGAAATTTATTTCAAAGAGAGGACTAAAATTTAACTTTTTATTTTGTTTTTGCCTTTAAAACAACCACCACCAGTCTCAAGACATTCACCAAAATGAAAACAATTTGTGCTACAACTACCTTCAAAGTATTAACATAAATACATTAAATGACTTCTCTGGCATAGTTTACAGTGCAACAATGTACATTACAAAATACTCTTCATGTTACAAAGTCAAAAAATGAAATCCAAAAAAAGACAAAAATCAGGTAATCTTGTTGACTTAGGTAAATTTGATCTATGTGAAATTAGTCATTGAGGAAATCAGCCCATCAACTCATCCATGGTTTCATATACAATGTGGGCTGTAGTTATATTTTGTTGAGACAATTCATCAGGTTATATGTTTCTTTGCAGAAGTTTTTTCACAGTTAACTTGTACATTTGAGAAGTCATTATGCCCATCCATGTCTCTACTTAGCATGAGAAATTTTTGAAAATTTTTCCTCTGTGTTGATGTATGTTTTTATTCTTGTGGCTGTTTCAAAAGTTGAACATGAATCAAGCTTTAAATGATTTTGTTTTTTTTGATAAAATTTATATCATTCATTTATCACTACAGCTTTACAAAAACCTGCCATCACAGCCTTAATTTTTCCAAATAAACCACCTCTCAATCCTTAATTTAGCATCATTTTGCATCAGTTTCAGGGCTGAATCATGAATTAGAAAGACGCCTAGCAAATACAAGGTTTAGCTTGGGAAGTCCCTGGGAGTCATGAGGCTACAGTGCATCTAATTAGGCTGAGCGTAATGCGAAATTTCCTCCAGCTGTTGAGTTGTCTCACCTTTGAATGGGCATGAATGTTGTCTATCTTTTGTGCAGTACCCACTTATCTTCTATGGGTTTTCATACCTCTTTATTACTTTTTGGTTTAAATCCCTCCAAAATTTATGTTTAAATGCATAAGGTAGCTTGTATAAGAACACGCTATGTTCCTTGCTATCCATTTTCATTAGGCAATACTATATGATCTTCTGTCTTACCTCTGTGATAACATTTATGCAATGGTAATGAAGACTTAAACCAACTAATACTGAAGTATTCTGCATTTGTGATTTTTTCTGCAATGTTGGATCATTTTTTGCACATGCTGTAGATTATTTCTGGTTTTTAAATGCTGTTTGATGATTGGTCTCATCAATTTTCACCTATTCCTTTGGGTTTCAATCGCTTTAACAGTTATGTGTTGCAGACAGAAGGAGGGGTGCAGTAAGAAATTGGAGCTTCTAACACTGTCAGAAATACTGAAGATCAACAATTTAAAGAATGTTCAGAGGATGGTAGCAACCTCTAATATTTAAATTTGTTTTGAAATTTTATCTATTTTTTTTTTGCAGGAAAATTACATGAAATTGCAGGGTGTCTTCAATTTTTGAAATGACAATTATTTGCTTAACCTTATACAGGGTGTCTGTAAGCTCATGGTACAAACTTTGGCAGTGGGTAGAAAAGCTGAAATTTTTTACAAATAACAAGAAGTATGGAAATTCATCATTTACAAGATAGAAAATCGTAATGATTCTCCACAGCCGGAAGCTACCTCCACTTAACATCATGCATGGATGTACTTTATAGTAGATGCTTAATAGGACCACCTTCTGCTACAATGCAGGTTCTGTACCTATGCTGGATTGATTCCTGGACATGAATAAACACTAGTGAATTATCCGTGAAGCGTCCTGCACCCTCTACTATCCTTCCAATCAGATCCAACTCTGTCGCCATTGGCGATTCAGAAACTAAACCGTTCAGGTGACCCCAAAGGTAGAAGTCTAAAAGTGGTATATCTGGTGACTGAGCTGGCCATGGTACAGGTCCAAATCATGCTATCCATTTGTTCAGAAAGGTACAGTGAAGATATTGACCTACATCCCTAGTGACATGTGGTGGAGCTCTGTTGTGTTGAAACCACTTGTTGCGTTGTATATCCAAAAGTACATTTTCTAGGTCAGGTAAAAACTCCCTTAGAAAAACTTGATGTTTTTTTGTAAACATGTTGGAAGCACATATAGCCCAACCAAACGGTTGCCAATAATTCCTGCCCGCACTTGGTGGTTGCGCTGATGCTAAGCATGCGGATTGTCAGATTGCCACAAGTGTAAGTTATGGGTGTTGAACATACTACCACGCGTGAAAGTTGCCTCATCAGTGGAAAGCACACGATCTTGAAATTCATAATCTGCATTATTCTTATATATTAACCAGCGTGCAAATCGTTCATGGAACTAAAAGTTGGTTGACAGCAGTTATTTTACTCTCATTACATGATAAGAGTAGAGGCCATCAGCATGGAGTATGTTCCATACTTAAGAGTAGCAACGTATCCCAAGATCATATGCCGCACATCTGCTCTTTATCCTCAGGGGATACTTGCCCATGCCTTCGACCATCTGCTTCTCTTCTCTTCACCTCTAAACTGCAGACGTCTTGCGAATGTTGATGCAACCTTGTAAAGAATCGATGATCAGGTACATGACAGTTGCTGAACTGTTCTGTATGCAGTCTAGCTGTCAATCTTGCATTAACATGCAAAGTGCATATCTGCTTTTTTGGAATTTTTGTAGCAATTCATAGTGTCAAACTATCTCACACCATGGACCACACACATAGACAAATGTTGCCAGATGCAGGGATTGTGAAACTTCTCATTCAATTTTCCATAAACAATTGCTGTGCAGACTCTTTGTTATTCATCAAAAAGTTTCATTTTTATTTTTCTGCCCACTGCCAAAGTTTGTACTGTGAGTCCCCTCAGGGGGAGACAACTATTGTATCTATGGGAATTAGCGCTCCCAGGGGAACCATATGAGGGTCCGAGCTAAAGGTTAGGTAGGCTTCCTTTTTTTTTGTAATAAAATAGGTTTTTGTTTTCTTACGGATCATCTTTTTTGGTTCTCTGCTGTCCTGTTTTTCAGCACCTATTACTTTCTTCTTCAACTTTTTTCTTGTTTCATGAACTTTTTTCTAGCTTACTGTTTCTTTGCACCTTGCGCATAGATTCCACGTTCACTCAACTCCATACTAAATGGTGCCTTCCTTGTTCCTCTCTTAGAGCATCTTTGTTGTGGTTAAGGGACGCTAAAACTTTCTTATATAACAATAATAATAATAATAATGATGATAATTGTTCTGTGAGTTTACATACACCCTGTGAGTATGGATTGTATATTATAAGAATAAAAAATCTCATCTGTTGGAATTTCGTTTTCATTTCAGAAATAAACTTAGTTGAAGTAAAATGTTCATGAGCATATATGTGAATGGATGATTTTTGTGTAGCATTGTTCCTTGATTGTGTGCTACATTTGAATTTGCTATGCCAGTTCTCAATGTCTTGTTTTAATTGTGATAATGATTACATCCATGTTAACTCACTAATTCTCATGGCATAGGTACTAACGATATCTAATTGCAACCATTTTGTGAACCCTAATTTGTAACAGATAACATTCTGAAACTAAATCTAGAAAACTATTTCTGCCTTGATGATGTCCCCGCAATGGGAGACCCTAATGAAGACTGTAACTTCTACAACTTGATGTTCAAGTTGATAAATGAACCTTTGATTTCTGTTAACTATTCATTATTGATTGCTCATATGAGACCCAAAAATAAATATACTCATCTTGTGCTAGATGATTGTTGTAAAGAAACCAGACCACAGAAAACTAAAGAATTAACTTGCAAAGTAATTCAATAGTGCGTGTTTCATTTGAAAAACAAAGGACTTAAATAACCGGTTTCACATAAATGAAATAATTAGTTTGACTGCACACTTTTTTCACTAAGAAGCTCTGAGTGGTTCATCCTATAACACAAAGATGAAAATTGTATCTCTATTCTTTCAATTAAGGACTTTAAATTGTCTGATATTGCATTATTTTAATGAGTGGCCATATATTATTTTCTGTAATGATGGAAGAACATAGTTATGTCTTTAATTTTTTCAGGTTATAGCTTCAGTTTACTCAAATATTAGAGCAAACAAGCATCCCATTGCTCAGGTACCTAAGCACCCAGCATGGAGCGTGCAGTGGTTATGGTGCACAAGCTGACGGATACTGAAGTGGAGAGGCTGTGCTGCAGGCAGGATTTCATCAAGCAAGAAGCTACTGAGGAGAACATGATGCAAGGTGAGACTTAGTTCTGGTCTGGGTATGAGACAAAGACAATTGATATTAAAGTGGCAATATAGTTTTTTCTAATACTAAGGGTTAGCATAGGCAACTGAAACCTTATAGGATGAATGAAACATATTTATAAGCTAACATTGTACCTATAAAAGCAAGTTGTTAGTACAAATATTCAACATTTCCTTTATTATAGAAAATATAAATCTATAATATTGAAATTGAGAACAGTATCTTTTACAAAGACATAATAATATGTGGTGAGCTAGTCTCAAATATTATTGTTGTCCATATACCAATATCTTTGAAAGATGAGAAATCTGTGGAAAGAGATAACAATTTTCTCACGGCAAAATGATAATACTACATTCAGTATTTTGTCATAATATATTCATTATATTCTGCAGTCATTTTTATGATCCAGATTTGACAACTGTACAAAGAAATTAGACTAATTAGTGAAATGAGCATTTAAACATTGAAAGCAGAAGAAAGCCTAGAGAGAACAACATTCATCTCAATAAAAAAGTGATACATCTCATATTTTACTGACGCGATTTTCGATGTTACCAAATGCAGTTTGTCAATGACCTAATTGCCTAATGTCTGTGCTTTTCATTGAAGCACGATAAGCAATAGAAGGGTTGCTCATCCTATGTCAAACAGTACGTGGATACTCTAGGAGCTTTATTTAGTCGCTACTTGGAATCCTTTGTTGTACGATATCTTATCACAAAACCTTTGCATCTCTTGTGGGATTTTGTTTAGGGCCGTAGGCTTTGGCAAGCACATGGACATTAGACAGTTATGAAACATTCATGTTTACATTCCGTTTTCCACATTTTATTTCTTCAGTTTGCTTTCCAGTTGAAATCGAGAGAATTATAGACTGTAAATTTTTGTAGAGTTATATTGCTCTGACCACTGTATTTTTGAAAGAGCACATGAGCATTTACCACTGCTGTACCTCCAATCATCTGAAATGCTATTTTAGGGTACCATTTCTTCGGTTTTGGAGAACAGTGTTATACAAACATAGCTGGTCCGACATATCAACTCCTTTCTTCGCAATGTTGTATGGTAAAACACTTGGAGGTTTGAGAACATCAACTCCATTCCAGTTTTTTTCCAGTTAGAACAAGTTCCTTTCCATGTTCTGGAATAGTAGAAATAATGAAGACATGCCTTTTATCCTTCCAGTTGTACAGTTTTACGCCATTACTATTTTCTGCAGCTCGCATTTCTCTTTTCTTCAGTTTTGCGTCTGTGACTTCATTCGGCAGATACTTTCTAGTTTTCCTGATTGTTCCACAGTAGTAGGTCCTCTTGTTCAATAAATGTTTAGCCAATGGAATGGAAGAATAGTAATTATCAGCAAATGTTGTTCTTCCTTTATTTAGATATTTGTCAGATATTGTCACAGTCAGCGATTCAGTAGAACTCAGTCCTTCCTTGGATGCTGTGACCCCAGAATGGACAATAACATTCATAGTGTAGGCTTCTGGAGTACAGAGTTTATATAATTTTATTCCGTATTTGTGAGCTGTCCCTGGCAAGTACTGCCAAAATCTCAATCTTCTCCTGAACGGGATCATGCTTTCATCCAATGTGACGCAGGATCTGGTTTTGTAAGTTGTGTGAAATGCAGTAACTAAATGATTAACTAAAAGTTTAATTCTGAACAAGCGGTTAGCATTGCTGCTTCCTTCTGGAATTGATGAGAAATGAATATAGCTCAACAAGATGTGTAATCTTTCTCTTTTCATTAGCTTCATCACAAAGGGATCATCATACACTACAGGCTTTGACCAGTACAAAGCCATCTCCGGTTTATTCACGAGTCCCATGTATATGATGATAGCTATAAAGTTTTTGATTTCATCAGAACACGTTTCTTTCCACAAAGCCAGGCGGGATCTTCGAGTGATTGGGGCTGCTTCTCTATTTGATCTCCTGCATACTGATTGGTTGCTTCAGCTATGTTGTCAAGCAATTTCTCTGTGACAAACAGTTCGTAAAAGTTTATTGGAAAGATATCCCCGCAGAAGTCTCCATTACTGTATGGGTATAATAAATATGATTATGACCATCCATTTATGTCATTTTGCCACTTACCTAATACAACACATTTTATCAGCAGAAGAAATAAATTTGAAACAAACCTAGACATAAAATCTCAGTTACGTAACAAAAATATTCATTCTTTATTACATGATTACGGATTGGATCACATATGGCTCAATAAATGTTTCGTACACCGATGATACAATCCGCAATATCAATATAGTGGTATTTCCTACTTGCTTATTGAAGCATATGTGTACCAAGGTTTTTACCACACAGACTTGAAGCTAAAGAGACAAAAGCAACACACCTCCTATCCTCACGGTATCTTGCACCATACTGAACCTGAAAGCGCGAGAACACTTCCGAAACAAAGGAATACCCGCTATATCATCAAACGCAGTGAACGGGCTAAAAACCATCACCCACTCATGGAGATACAACTAATTTTCTAGGGGAATAAGCACTCCTAGGAGAAATGTGTGAAGTGCTGTGTTGAAGTTAGGTAGGCCATCTTTTTGAAAAAGAAAACATTTTTTGTTATGTTATGGACCATTTTTTTGTGGTTGGCTTCTGTTCGGTTTTTCAGTATTCATTACTTCCTCCATCAAGTTAAATCTTGTTTCATGAACTGCTTTCTTGACCTACTGTTTCTGTGCAGCTTGTGGATAGATTCTTTATTTCCTCAACACCATACTAAATGGTGCCTTCCTCCTTCCTATCTTTGAAACACCTTAGTTGTGGATAAGTAGGCTTAAACTTGCATCTAATCCACTTTGAAAACTTTAAAAAAAACTTTGTTATGGCTTTGTTAAAGATGAGGATTTCAGCGTTATAAGGAGTTGTGTTGAGTTTTTGTTTTTGCCTTCAGTGTGAAACTTCCTCCAACAAGGTTGAGAAATGGTGTCATAATTGAGAAAACATGTCACTCACTAGATTTTATTCCATTTCAATGTTCTCATGAATGATTTAAAAATTGGTTTAAACTAATTTTTGATTCAAACTTGCATGATGTCCTTCAGTAATATAGTGAAGTGCAAATTTTTATTAGGTTGCCTCGTTTATTATTTATTGTAACTACAGTACTATTTATTCTGAAGACTGTTTCTCGCTTCTTATTGTCAATTACATTTGCTGGTGTAAGCTAAAATATGAATAAGCTCATTTAATTTCCGAAGCTTTTGAAGTTTAAATATTTAGCTGAAAAATTATTATGAGTTCCCTGCTATAAGTATTACTAGATTTCGTTACCTAACTTTCTAGATCATTCCAGTTTCCATGTATTAAATTGTTAACATTGTCCAAATCATGAAATCATTGTTGAATTTTAACACATAAAGAGCTGTTACTAGATTTGTTATCTCAGATGCAATTTTTCTCAATGAGCTTGTGTCACTTGCAGGTGATGGGCCGAGCTCTGGGAGCCATCTAAGAGGAATTTACATTAAAAGTGAAGGGCCTGACGCTGAGCTGGAGGCCGTTACTGTAAAGGACGAGCCCATTGACTGGCATCAGGAACCCCAGGTGCTGCAATTGGTTGCTTACACTTTTATTGAGGTCTTCTAATTGGTTGCGTACTCATTTCTCGAGTTCTTCCTGTGGATTGCTTACTCTCCTCGTGAATGATTCCGATTGGTTACTTTCCCTCCTCATGACTGCTTCCAATTGATTACCCACTTTTTTCTTGAATGCTTCCATTTGATTTCACTTGAGTATTTTTCATTCCACCGAAAATTTGAATTTAATTCATATGTAGTCTGTTTTTACCTGTTCTTGGCAACTATTTTGTGACATTTAAATCAATATTACTGCTTTCACCTCTTCTTGTTTTGCGCATTTCTAACTTTATTGACAAAACTTATCATTCGGCGGATTTAATTCTATTCCAATTGCTTGATGAATGATTTAAATCATCTAGATTAGCTCAATTTATTACTAAACCATTTCATTAACTTCTGAGCGATGTTTTACTTTGGTTCTAGAAAATAGTCTCACTGCACATTCCATTATTCTCGAGTTTCAATTCTGTTGAATTGAGATTTATTGTCTTTTTGATTGCTTATTGGTGGCTAGTGTATGTAATACATTTTATTTTCAAAAATTGTTGTGCCTGTCGTAGAGTGATTGTATCTTTGACTGCTGGTATTGAGTCTTGTTTTCTAATTCTCTATGTGGTCCACTTTATTCACGTTCCATAACCACAGCCAGTGTTGAGTAAGTTATGGTCCCTTGATTAATAGCATTAAAGCTATTTTCGGCATGCTTCTTGTATCCCCAGCATCATGGAGCCCTTTCTTAATTGCGTTGTACCTCAGTGAGTTGACTTGCACGATGCATTATAACTGGTTTACGACAGCTATCGTTTCAAGATGCTTTGAAGTTTTCTTCTGCCCTCTCAACTTCTTTAAGCATTGGCTGTCAAATTTGTGATTTGAAGAAGTCCGTGGGGAACTTTTGTCACTCGTGAAACCGTATTAATTACTTAATTAGTTAGATTTATGATTTTTAAATTTGTTTTTGCGTTGTGTGTGAGACTAACATATGAATAATTTTTGATTGTTTTGCCTGTATGAGAAGTCACTTTAGCCACTCTTAGTTAGTCAGAGACAATATTTCTAATACAATTGAAGTTGCTTTTAAATTTAGGAAGAATAATCAAGTTAATTTTGTGGTTTGAAGAGAAAAACGTTACATTATAAAATTTTGTGCACGAATCGTTATCCAAAATATTGTAGTCATGACAAGCGCTATTACATGTAGAAGATTTTGCATGAATACTTCGTTAGATTTTTGCTCTATATTGAAGTAATAACCTTCTATGAAGAGAGAATGTACTTTTCTAATGTCTCTTGTGCCATCGTTATTTTTTGCTTCCGGTATTACTTTTCATATATTTTTGTTGTATTGTTTTAACAGTTGAGCGCATTTGCTTAAGATTAAAATAAGAAGGTTGCACAAGTGCACAACTTGGTCTCAAAAGTACATGGTTACCAAGGACATAGATACTTTTAGTTGCAATTTGCATATAATGCGTTTTTTTCCTGAGAATCTTGGCAAGTAATAATCGGGAAAAGTTTTCCTCACAGGCCAGTTCAAGTTCAGGCTCTCATGCAGTTACTTTCAAGAGAGAAGTAGACAATGACAGCACTGAGGCACGTTCAGGGCACGCAGAAGCAGAGGATGAGTTGAGGGAAGGCAGCTCTGGTGCGTGCAACACAAGTGCTGTTCATGAGGGACCAGCTGGTGCATCTCAAGGGAGCGCTGACTCGCTACCATCAGATGTATCGGGTAGCGGCAGTGGTGTTGAGGCCGCACCTCCTGACAGACTCATGTCACTGCCCCTACTGTGTAAACATTGTGATTACTCCACTGGTAGCAGGGACCTTATGGAGCTGCACCTCCGTGTCAGGCACAAATTGGGATGTTACTACGATTGTGGGTTGTGTGATTACTCCACAATGTACATGAGTATTTTGAAGCGGCACGAAGTGGAGCAGCATGGTAATGAGAGCCGGTACCAAGGTCTATCCGAGAGTAGCCAATATCCAGGTGTGGAAATGACGGGGGAACAGCGACGTAATAAACATGGTCAGGAAGTGCTTAGATGTGATTTCTGTAACTCTCGTTTTGTCGTCGAGTCCAGTTCTGATTCACCTAAAAAAGGTATATTGGACAATAGTATTGTGTACAATTGTGAAGTGTGCAACTATTCCTCAGAAAATGTAGGAAACTTGAAGCAGTGTTTGTCTGGTGAAGGCAAAATAGGACCTCAAAGAAGCACACATGTTCAAAGTCTTCTTAACATGCGTAACTTGAATGACTCAGCTCGTAGAAACGAACATGAATCATACCAAGCTAGCAGAGATAGGAAAGGAAAACTGTTCATGTGTGAGTTCTGTGACTATTCCACTGCTTATAAGAGTAATGTCAAACGACACCGAGCCAGCAAACATGGTGAAGGTCAGCTGTTCAAGTGTGATTTATGTGAATATTTCTGTGCTCGAAAGGATTATTTTAACCTCCACTTAGCTAACAAACATGGTAAAGGTCAGCTGTTGAAGTGCGAATTATGTGAATATTTCTGTGCTCGAAAGGATTATTTTAAACTCCACTTAGCTAACAAACATGGTAAAGGTCAGCTGTTCAAGTGTGATTTATGTGAATATTTCTGTGTTCGAAAGGATTATTTTAAACTCCACTTAGCTAACAAACATGGTAAAGGTCAGTTGTTCAAGTGCGAATTATGTGACTATTCCTCTGCTTATATGAGTGATGTCAAACGACACCGAGCCAGCAAACATGGTGAAGGTCAGCTGTTCAAGTGTGGTTTATGTGAATATTTCTGTGCTCGAAAGGATATTTTTAAACTCCATTTAGCTAACAAACATGGTAAAGGTCAGCTGTTGAAGTGCGAATTATGTGAATATTTTTGTGCTCGAAAGGATTATTTTAAACTCCACTTAGTTAACAAACATGGTAAAGGTCAGTTGTTCGAGTGTGAATTATGTGACTATTCCTCTGCTTATAAGAGAAATGTCAAACTACACCGAGCCAGCAAACATGGTGATGGTCAGTTGTTTAAGTGCAAATTATGTGAATATTCCTCTGCTCTCAAGGGAAATCTTAAACGTCACCTGGCCTGCAAACATGATGAAAGTCAGCTGTTCAATTGTGACTGATGTGAATATTTCTCTGCTCAAATGAGCGTTGCTAAACTACACCTAGCTAGCAAACATGGTAATGGTCAGCTGATCAAATGTGAATTATGTAACTATTCTTCTGTTCCAAAGGATAAAGTTAAAACACACTTAGCTAGCAAACATTATTGCACTAATGCGTTTCCTTTCTAGATGTGAAATGCAGATTTATTAGTTATTCAAATGTCCAATCACTCCATCGCACTTCACATTTTTAAATATTGTAGCTCTCCCGTGTGATCAAAGTTCTTACGGGCTTCTCACCTTGCAGAATGCAACTTCTGTGTCCGTGGGAATTGGTGCTCACGAGGGGAATACGTGAGGTTCTGAACTAAGAGTTAAGGAGGTGATGTTGTAGTGGAAAAGAAATGTTTTAGTTTTGTCAACCCTTTGACGCCCACATTTTTATACTCATATTACCGTTATCACAATCACCATCACTAAACCGACACTGGCATTAGGTAGACATTGTTGTCAAGATGTGGAAGGAACTGCCACTCGGCAGTGAAGTTCAGAGGATACATTAGTGAACAAATTGAATGAGGAAAACAATATATCATTGTTATTTCTGAAAGAGGACCGTACAGTCCACTTGGGCGTTAAGGGGTTAAGGACCATCTTTTTGGGTTTACTGCAGTCCTGTTTTTCATTATTCATTACGCCTTCAACTTTACCTTGTTTTCATAAATTTCCTTTCAACTTGCTGTTTCTATGAACCATGTGCATAAGCCCTGCGTTTCCATAAGTGATTACTGAATGATTTCTTCCTCCTTCCTCTCTAAAAACCACTTTTATAATTAAACAGGCTTAAACCATCTTATCTAATGTAATCTAACGCCTCGGTAGCGTTGTTGTCGGTAAAATTTTGTTTCCTTCCTAACTCTGCATTCTTCATTTTTAGTACTATTCTGCGAAATTAGTGGTGTCTTTTTCGAATGAAATGAGATATTTCTTTCAGTTGCTGAATGGCTTTTAAGGATGACGCATGAAAATCAGCTGTTCACATTCTATTTCGTAGTGTTTCTTGTCGCATCCTTGTGACATTTGTCAGACTTACACTGCAAATTCTTTTTCTTCATTTATATTCCAGGATTAACGGTCACAATCTTGAATTGTTTTGTTTTCTTTGTTTGTGTTTGTAAGAAAATGTACATTTCTGGTAACCTACTCGAATGTTTTATATCAGTGGTTCCCAAACTGGGGTCACAGTACTCTTAGGGTACCTGAGAAGGTTCTAGTGTCCTCGACACAATGGAAAAATGACCTTCAGACAAAAATATTTGAAAAAATATACAACACTGATTCTCTGTCATTATAATAGGTGGTATCGATATTTTGATGTGTAAGCAGCCAGCACTTCCATGTTAAATTTTAAATCCGTCATAATATTTCATTTTGGTTTGTTTGCTCACCCTTTACTTCCAGCTTTATTGGAGCAGTTTACTTCTGTGGTGTGTGTTATGTTCTCCGAAATGTGTACGTGTGGTGGGTTTTTCCAGAATGGGTGGTTCAATGAGAGAAACTCATTGAACTATCAAATGATCGGGGTTTGAAAATGAAGTTCTCTGCCCTACCATTGACAGAGTTCTGGATCTTCTCAAGAACTGAATATCATGCTCTGGGTGAGAAAACTCTGAAATACATTTTACCATTCGTCCCGACCTACTTTTATGAAAAAGGATTTTCCACATTGACAATAGTGAAAACCAAGCCCAGAGCACGCCTACAAGTGAACAACGACATGCGCTTGGCATTCACTAACATCAAGCCCCGAATCGATCAAATGTGTAGGAGCCATCAAGCCCATCCAAGAAATTTTTGATGGCTTTTGTGTTAAATTCTGCCCTTTTTTTTGAAGGCATTCCATTTTTGGTCATCTGTGTTGACAGTACATATTATAATGAGTGTAATCATCTATCTACTGTGGCTATTTCTACCAATTTTATTTTGAATTGAATTCAAAACAATAAACAATTTTGAAAAATATTTTAGAAGCACATTTTTATACTTGGTATAGAAATATACAAATGGTATATTTACTGCATACCAATCATGCAATTGATGTCTTGGTATGGTAATAAAAACTTTTGATTTGCTGGGGGTCTTCGGATGGGGCTTAAATATCTGAGAGTCCTTGGCATGGTAAAGTTTGGGAACCTCTGTTTTATGTCATAGAAACAGTGTTTGTACGGATTTTAGTCCCGCATCCGACTATGGAAATTAGTGGGCAGAAAATGTGAGGTTTCTGAGTTGTAATTTAGGTGAGTCTTCTTTATGTCGAATTGAAATATTGTTTGTAAGGACCAATTTTTCAGTTTATTGGTGTCCGATTTTCCGCACCTCAGACTTCCTTTTTCCACTTTAATCTCACATTAACCTTATTTCTTACCTCACTGTTTCTATGTGCTGGGGTTCCTGGTTTCGAACACTTCTTGTGCATAGAATCTGTGTTCCCTCAACTCCATCCTAAATGGTGCCTTCATTTTCATTCTTGTTGGACGCCTGTATTGCGGATAGGGAGGGAGGCTGAACAAACCTATCTCAAATTCTACAGTTTTGGAGTAAAACTTGAAATTTTTCTTGAAAATGTTTTGGTGCAATGATGGCATATGTATGAATTTCATTACGTATTCTTCATTAGAATGCCAATTTGATTGCATTTCTGCGTGCACCTTCTGTTAGACGTGCGCGTTGTGCTGTGCTTTTTGTATTTTTTTGCCAACTATTTCCCACTTCTCGAACATCACTGAGGACGGTATTTTTGGTTTGTTCGGTCAAGTGTTTCATGTATTTTCGTTTTTCCGAATCTAAAGCAAACATTTATTCCTTTCAAACTTTCTTTCTTCTTCACATCTTGTGGTTGATTTGAACTTTTGTCGTGGGCATTAGAATACCTTTTATTTTACGACTAAGTAGACATGAGTAATTAAATATTGGGTCATTCCCATAATCCAAAACATTACCTTCTATGTTTTCAACAAACTTTCATTTTTGTTTATAGTTCTTTTTTTTGCGTAAGCCTTGTGCGATGGCCGCTCTTCCTCGTGTCTGGCTACTGGGAATCTTTTGTGCCAGCCTTATTTTGGTAGAAATTTTAAAATAATATTTCATTGTATTATAAATCATGTTTGCCGAGTTAGCAGGCGCGTTTGATTGACATGTACGCAGGAATAATTAGTTTCAAATTTCTAAGATATCGAGTTTTTGTTATAGAGGCAAAAAATTATTTCCCCCATTATACCTTCAACAAAATCAACTACTGCTGCGGCAGCCTGAGCTCTTGTGTGAATGTAAGAGGAAGCTGTCCGGCCTGGCATTATTTAGTAGTATTGACGGTATTGATGAGCTTTCACTCCTGGTGTGTAAAGGAAGATATCCAAGGGAATAGATTTTAATTTCATATATGTCAATCAAGTACTCAACCCCTAACGCAGCTGATGTCTACTTTATTCGGTGTGTCTTTTACTTTAACCTCTTTACGTTAAGCATTATTCAAAATTGAGATTGGTTGTGATGAATTTCGTTTAATAGCTTCTGTGGATATAAACCTTCGAACTCTTGCTGTTTCAACACATCAACGTTTCCTTGCCGTTTTAGAAGTAGAATATTTTACATTTCTGTATGTTTTCTAATTTGTAGCTAAAGATGCACTTTTACCGCTATGTCCTCTGTTAATTTAACTACTTTTCTAGATATTAAAATAGGAGCTGCTGTTTCTCCTTAATTTAGATATAACGCTCTTTGTATTAAGGTTTTTCTAAAAAATTTTGTTTAACTTATTGAATCAACTTTCAGGAATTGTACCGTTTTATGTTTCTTATACAAAAATTAGGGGTGTGGTACCAGGGAGGTTTCTTTATATGTATCGAAAGGTAATATCGGCATGTTCAACTGTTTCTGTATTTTTACCGAGTATATAAATTTTCATACCTATAATACTGATACATACCTATAATACCTATAATACTGACTTTTTTTTTTTTTTTTTTTTTTTTTTTTCCCCTCGCGCCATCTCGCCCTTGTCGCGGGGAGGGGCTTGCGTGCCTCTATGATGCCCAGGGCTGTGATGCCCAGGTGCAACCATGGCAGAGTGGCATGGGTTGAGGGGTCAGACGAAGAGAGATAGCAGCATGTAACCACCCTACTGACTTGGACCTTCTAAATGGATTTGTGCTGAATTTCTCTCTTCGGATGACCCGGCTTTCCTTGGAACACGCTCTGACCTTCTCCTTGGGGGCTGGCGGGAGCCTAGGCCCGTCCTGCCAGTTTTGAAGTCGCATGCGGCGAGGGCTAGTGGGAGGGGGGGCTGCTTAAACGTCCTTGGCGTGCGGGAACGCGCCCTTGACTAGTCAAGCGCATCAACCTACTGATCCTGGTTACTCTGACTGCTATGCCTGTACCTAGCGAGCGTTCCCGTTGGGACTACGTGTGCCCGACATCAGGGATCCCCTTGTAGGCGGCCGATTTTTGGTGCCGGCTCGGGGTGACAGGTGAAACCAAACCTTGCTCAACATGGAAATTTCACCCACTACACCTTCGGTAACGACACGGCTTCTGCAAACGGACACAAGTACTGGACTCCCCTCAAATCTGCCTTTGGCGCAGCTAACACCATCGCAGCCTCCTGCGAGTGGTGACGCTGAAGCCAGGCCATCTGAGATAACAAAACTTAGTCTTGAACCCTACGTCCCACCAACTCAGAGCCAAAGGGTGCTACCGCGTCGACCCAAGCGACGTGTTCGGCGGCAACATTTATTTGCAGAGCCCCTAGCCAGAGTCGATGACAACGAAAGTAAAACTCTTCCCACGGAATTTAAGAGATTCTTCATAATCAAAACAATGGACGGATGGCCCATGAGCCACGTTGACGTGATTGAAGCTAACCGTCACCTGTGCGGGGGACTTGGCGGCAGACCTGCCAAGGTAACGGAGACCCGGAACGGTGGCCTACTGGTAGAGGTGCGTAATCAACATCAAAGTGCGGCTATCTTAGGCCTGCGGTCCCTTGCAGGAATTGGCGTGCAGGTTTCTCCACATGACAGACTCAACGAGTGCAAGGGTACCATCTGGTACGATAACTACCCTCAGTATAGCGACGAACGCCTCCTGGAGGAACTTAAGCAATTTGAAGTGAAGGCATTGTACCGGATCAAGAGATTTGAGCGAGGCGTTTTGACGCCCTCATCGATCTACATCCTTACTTTTGATCGCTGCCACCTACCACAGTCCGTGGATATTGGATGGACTAGATGCTCAGTGCGCCAGTACGTGCCAAAGGCACGCCGTTGTTTCAAGTGTCAGGACTTTGGGCATGGTGCAAGGTCCTGTCGTGTTGAGCCTGGCGTGTGCGTAAACTGCGCGGAAGAGCAGCATGAGCTGCCTTGCGCTAAATCTCCCCGATGTGCCAACTGTGATGAGCAACACCCTGCTAGTTCCCAGGCTTGTTTCTATTACAAACTGGAAGAGGAAATCATAGCAGTGCAGGTAAACCAACGCATCAGCTATGGCGAGGCTAGGCGCGTTGTTGGCAGTCGTTTTAATAAGACTCAGGGCACATATGCAGAGAAGGTAAAAGCCCCTCAAGCGGCGCCCGTCAACCGTGCCTTCGGTCCTGCTGGCCGGGACCAACAGAGGGACGCTGCAGTGAGACAGGAGCCCAGTACTAGTAGAGCGCCCCTACCGGAAATATCTACAACCGTAAAACAACCATCTGTACCCAAAATTAAAGCAAAAAGAAATCCACCCCTCAGTATTACCGAAACTACAGTTGCTGACCAGCCAAATCCATCTAATGAACCATTGAGAACCATCCCCTCAATTATAACCTCAAGAAAGCGAACGCAGAGCGGCACGTCTCCGACCCACAGCGGCAGTCAGGGGAAAGTGGCCAAGACACCTAGAGTCATAGAAAAAGCTCCTGATCTTTTTCCAAGCCAGGAAAACTCAGGACGGACTGGTGAGCCTGCTCTGGAGTCAGCCGCCCCTCTTGTGGGCGTATCGGAGCCAGGAAGTAAAGTGGAAAGAGTGCCTCGACCAGACGTGCGGGTGTACAGCCGTGGGGGTGGTGCTGTGGGGAGCGCTGGGCGTGACCTTTCGGTTCCTCGTGCGGACAGTCGTAGGTCTGAGCGGGATTGTGAACGACATATTGTGACCCAGCGTGTCCGTTCTCTGGAGCGGGTCACAATTGTCCCAGAAGATATTGCATCACACATGATGAAGAGATATCCGGTTCCGCGAGGTTTCCCGACTAAGCCTCCTCCCGCAGTGCCAATACATACGTGGGATGATAGACCCACAAGTCCCGTGCCGCCTGATCTAGCAGCCGCCCTAAGTGAGGGTGTGGAAAAGGACTCCACGCGTGCTAAACCTAGAAAGGGTAAACCATGACCACCTATATCCAATGGAATATTAGAGGATTTCGCCGCAACTATGGAGATTTGAGGGCCCTCCTTGAGGAGTATCAACCATGTTGCGTTTGCCTTCAGGAGACCCTTCTTGGAAACCTGAACCCTGCACCTCCAAACAACTATTGTATTGAGGTTTATTCCCCCCTCAGGGGGATACAATTATTGTATCTATGGGAACTAGCGCTCCCAGGGGGACAATGTCAGGGCCCGAGCTGAGAGTTAGGTAGGCCTTCTTTTTTGTTGAAATAAAATGTTTTTGTTATGTTAAGGACCACCTTTTTTCGGTTCACTGCTATCCTATTTTTCAGCTCCTATTACTTTCTTCTTCAACTTTGATCTTGTTTCATAATCTTCTTTCACAACTTACTGTTTCTATGCCTTTCTGCATAGATTCCGCGTTTCCTTAACTCCATACTAAATGGTGCCTTCCTCCTTCCTCTCTTTGGATCGCATTTGTTGCTGGGTAGGGAGGCTAAAACTAACGACTAATCTAATCTGAGGTTTATTCCCCGGTGCCTAACCCGGTGCCCGGAACGGGACTTGCAATACTTGTGCGGAGAGATGTTGGCTACAGTAAAATAGCAATCAATACTAGATTACAGGCCCTGGCCCTCCGTATGTGTGTTGGGCAGCGTATGATCACGGTATGCAACATCTATACCTCACCAGGAGATCCCTTAACCTCACAGGACCTCACCCTCCTTAGCAATCAACTAACAAGACCTGCTTTCATCCTTGGGGACGCAAACGCCAAACATGTTCGCTGGGGCAATCTGATAAACGATCGACATGGAAGAGCGGTGGAAGAGTTTTTGGATGCTACCGAGTTGTGCCTGTTGAACACCGGAGCTCCCACTCATTTCCATGTACAAAGCGGTACCGCCTCTGCAATCGACGTCAGCCTGTGTACGCCCGACATCTTTCCTGATACTCAGTGGTCCGTGCTTGACGATACGTATGGTAGTGACCACTATCCCATCCTTCTGTGTGTCGCACGGTGCCAACCTGTGCCCACGGATCCACGATTTAATTTCAAGAAGGCCAACTGGAGAGACTTTGAAACCGGCTCGCGAATGGAAGAACCCGATGAGAGATGCAGTGTTGATGAGCTAGTCGAACGTTTTGTCACAACGGTGTGTGCAGCTGCCAACGCTGCCATCCCAAAGTCTCAGGGAGGCTGTCAGAAACATCGTGTTCCATGGTGGAACAACGAGTGTGCAGTAGCCAATAGTGAGCGGAAACGAGCCTTACGGCGCTATCAACGAACCAAGGAACTGGCACATAAGATCGCCTATAACCGAGCCAGAGCCCGAGCGCAATTAGTCAAGGATGTAGCGCGTAAGACATCGTGGCAGAAGTATGTCACCGGCCTGAACACTGATACTCCCATGGCTAAGGTAGGGCAAAGAGTTAATAAAATGAAGGGAAATTATGGACACAGGCGACCGTGTTTGGAAATTGATGGCTCTCTCACCGCAGACCCGGAGCGTTTAGCAGAAGTGTTGGCCCGGAGCTTCTGTCGTGTTAGCAGCGGACATGCCACCTCGGCTCTCAGACGTCAGCAGGAGCGGCGACTGCTAGATTTTTCGACTGACTCCATCTATCCGTACAACGATCCCCTCACAATGATGGAACTTTATTGTGCCTTGAAAAAGTGCAAAAACACAGCCCCCGGACCTGATGGGATTCACTACCAAATGATAAAGAAAATGGATCATACGGCAATATCATGCCTTCTCTATATTTACAACAAAATCTGGACTACGCACACATATCCGCAACAATGGCGAACAGCAATAATCATGGCCTTTGCTAAGCCTAATAAGCCTGCCTCCAACCCTGATAACTATCGACCCATTGCCCTGACTAGCTGTCTTGGAAAATTGATGGAAAAGATTGTAAATGTCCGGCTAACGCGATGGCTGGAGACTGAAGAGCTGGTGAACCCTGTACAGTTTGGTTTCCGACAACACCGCGGGACCGTAGACGCTCTGCTGCGCCTTCAGAACTACCTAATAGCTAACCTCGCAGAACGTCGCCAGACTATATGTGTTTTCTTCGACCTGCACAAGGCCTATGATACTGCGTGGAGATATGGGATCCTCAAATCGCTGCATGGATATGGACTCCGCGGTAATATGGCCTTGTATATCGAGAAGTTCCTTGGTGAGAGAACCTTCCGTGTCAGAGTGGGTGGTACGCTCTCCTCACTGCAGCTTCAGCGTGAAGGCTTGCCTCAGGGTAGCGTCATGAGCTGCACGTTATTTAATGTCGCCCTGAATGGAATTACTACAGTCCTTCCTCCTGGCATTTTGGCCTCGCTGTATGTGGATGACTTTATGCTCTATTCAACGTCTGCATTTTTGCCTGCGGCGACCCGCAGAATGCAGAAAGCCATCAACAGTGTAAACATTTGGGCTCTTGAGCATGGCTTTACGTTTTCTACTGAGAAGACTGTAGGCCTTCATTTCCAATGCCGCGGCCGCTGTGATCCTCCTCGACTGGTGCTGGGGGAGGGACAGATAGTTTTTGCTCGCAGCGTAAAGTTTTTGGGGATGATTGTGGATGATAAGCTCAACTGGAAACCCCACCTGGCTGCTCTCAAGGTTGAGTGTGCTCGGAGAATGAATCTCCTAAAGTGTATATCTGGAGTAACGTGGGGAGCAGATCGAGTGACGTTGTTGCGACTATACAGAACCCTCATCAGGAGCAAGATAGACTATGGCTGTATAGTATATCAATATGCCAAAGAATCCTCACTCGCTAAGTTGAATCCAGTGCACCATGCAGCTATCAGGCTAAGCACTGGTGCTTTTCGATCCTCACCCTCTTACAGCCTGTGCGTGGAGAGCGGAGAGCCACCCCTGTGGCTCCGACGTGTGCAACTAACCTTACAGTACCTAGCCAGGCTGGAGCAAGTCCCTTTGTCTCCTGCATGGGCCAGTGTGCACGCGCCCCATGGTCGACACCTGCCTTTTCCACATTTCATACCCGCATCTGTGGATTACCCAGCGATTACGGCCGCAATGCAATTGAGACCCATGCGTATACTCCCAGTACTCTTGGACAACTCTGCAACATGGCGCGTCCCTATAGAAAGTTTTTGCCCAGGATGCCGGATGCCCAAGAAGGAATCCATGCCCGATCACATCCTGAAGGGAATTTTCATGGACCATGTACTTGAAAAGCACGCAAACTCCGTGAAGTTGTACACTGACGGATCCAAAACGGGAGACGCCGTGGGATGTGCCGCCGTGTCTGGGGAAAGGGTCAGTGCAATGAAACTACTCCCAGAGTCATCAATTTTCACAGCAGAATTGTACGGTGTGATGGAGGCACTGAAATTGATTGAGGACTACCCATGTGGCTCTTTTACAATTTTTGTTGACTCGAAAAGCGTAATCGAGGCCACGCAAATGTATAATAGTACACACCCACTCATTGCTGAGATTCTCGTAATGTTAATAAACCTTGCGAGTAGACGTAAGAGTGTCACGTTATGCTGGGTGCCCGGACAGGTGGGAGTATCGGGCAATGAGCGAGCTGACCGGGTGGCTAAGCGAGCTGCGGAGACAAATGGGGAAACGTTGAACTTGATGGTCCCATTCCGAGACTACTACCCTCGGATAAAGGCTGCAGTGAGAAGTTTGTGGCAACAGGAGTGGGATAGAACAATTAATAATAAATTAAGAAGTATTAAACCCACCGTGCGTGAGTGGATATCTTCTAGTTGTCGCCCTCGTCGGATGGAGGTGATACTCTGCCGCCTTCGTATTGGCCATACCCGTTTGACGCACGGGCACTTGATGGAGCGACAGCCACAGCCACGATGTGAGCGGTGCCACGTTCCTCTGACTGTCAAACACTTTCTTGTTGAGTGCCCTCGATATGCAGCTGCCAGGAATGTGTGTTTCCCGAGACTGCGAGGTCCTGATGAGGATGTAATGATCGGAATGCTCGGGGAAATTTTACGCTCAACTTTCGATGTATCAGCGCTTAAAATGTTCCTGGAGAAGTGTAATCTGATGTCAGAAATTTAACCAGAGAAAGAACAGCGTAAGCAAGGAACTTCACATCTGAGATGTGGAAGACTAAACTGCAATATAGCCGGGCGCGCTGCGTAGATGCCTCTGGGGGTTTCAGCGTGGGTAAGGCGCCCGGCCATAAATGGGTGGGCAGCTGAAATCCCCTATGGGGCCTTTGGCAGCCCGTGCTAACAAAGTGTGCGTGGATCTGTAGATGATCTCTTCAAAGATCAACAAGGGCTCTTATAAGATGACAAAATGCGGGTGGAAGTTAAAACGGTTTTTGCGATGGATGTTGCTATGTCTCCATAATGGTAATTGTGATGAACTTTGAATAGAGATTATATAATGTGCTTTTGCTGAAATGATGTGAATGTTGTATTTTTTTTTTTTTTGAACTGTGAGACCTACGGCGCGATATAGTACGAATTACTGAAGCGCTAGCAAATCGATGCTAATACTACTACTACTACTACTACTACTTCTGTATTTTTCACCGAGAATGTAAATTTTCATACCTATAATACTGACAGTTCTTGGTCTTCAGTTCAGTTCGTTTTCTCTCGGTCAAATATGCGCAAATAAATTCGGGGAAAAATGACCGGATTAGGTCGCTTAAGCTAGAATGTAAGGCTAAACGTTACTTTAAAGAGCTTTGATTTGTTTTTAACTGCTTTTCATTAATAAAAATTAAAATTTCAAAAGTAAGATATCGCCCCTCGCTCACAAGTAAACAACTGAGTAGCTTCAAAACAAGTACGCTTCAGAACATCAGTTGCACTGCGTATTTCGCAGCTTAAAACACAATAAAGCCTGAGGAGGATTCTGAGAAAAAACATCCCGCGGAGGGACGTAAGTCACGGTAGTGGAAACAAGGCAGGGTCATTTGTATGGGAGGAAGAAAATATACCTCTTGTTCGGCTAGCCAATAGATGCAGTATGTTCCCAGATGCAGTATGAACGCATCTTTTGGTTGGTTGCCATGACGTCAGCAAGGCCACGCGGTTGACGATAAGAGTGGTTTGAAGGTGACCTTACCTTGTTTCTTCTACCGAGACGTCAGTTCATGAACAAAGATGAGTTGCGAGAAGCTCCTATGGATATAAAATACTGCAGTAAGATTTTACATTCACCAAATTCTATGCATCTACAATTTATTCATGTCCTCCCGAAGAAAGAATGCATGTATCATGCTAATGCCGTATATGTTCATTTAAATTACAATAGGGGATCATTTAATACTTTCGTGATTATTTCGATGCTCACAGTTTCATTTCAATACAGAAACGAAGAATTGGAAGTAATTATTTCACGTGTTTGATGCGTTTCATTAACCTACGATAATAGCTCGACACGCACGACCTCCAGTTGTTCAGTACGAATGCCAGTATTCAGTTTAGCTTACCATGAGAATGCAAACCTTGTCCTTATTTGCGCGCATCAAAAGTGCCTACCGTCAAACTTTCCTGTAAATTCATTGCTTAGTATTTAATGTATGTGAGGGGATTCTTTCTCGATGATAAATTTATGTTGCCGAGATACATGAAGACATTCTTCAGTGTTGTTGACAGAAAGTATAAAAAGAAAGTGAAACATTTTATCTGTAATAAAAAACAAACGAAATCAATGATTTTGCAATGTTCTCAACACAGAAACATATATGTGCATCTCAGCAGCCATATCAAATATCGAACAAACGGTTAAGGGGAAGATATAACATGTTCCCTTTGTTGATTTATTGTGGGCTTGATAATGCATTTAAATTCAGATAAAAATATATACCTGCTGACTAACACTTGGTTGAACGAACTTTAACATGAGGTTAGGATCGTTTTACTCGACAACTGGATGGCTGGGTGAAATGTATTAGGTAGGAAAGCATTTCCGTCATAAACACAATAAACAGAATAACATACGGCCCTGAATATTAGCACATAAGAAACTGATTTTTAAGACACTCAAAAGTGAAAAAGAAAGGCAAAATGTGGACTCCATAAGTAGCGCTGATCAATAAAAATGAGAACAATTGTGCGCTTCACAAATATATTATATTCTGATACCAAATTTAAGATCAGAGTGCAACTTGCGTTACTCAGACAAAAGTTATGCTGAAAAGACAGTGCATGCAGTGAGCGTGTCGATCGCAACTTTGCATTTCCCATTAAGTTTTCAACAACAACGTGTGTCTCACGGACTACAAAACTTTTGCAAGTTTGGATTTGAAGCTGATATTAGTTTTGTAAATACCATGTGTCGTAGAATGATATCACCCTACAGCCGGAGGGTGATATCATTCCCGAACTCGGTGCACGGAGGTACGTCGTGCACCCCCTGTTTATTTTCTGTGCAACATGCCCATAGAAAATTTTTGCAAAATTCATTTGAAATGGGACTTGAGCTAAATAAGGTATAACAAATGTTTCAGAGAAAATGTTGAAACGGTTGACCGTTGAACGGTTCAACTGTCCGGTTGAATTGAGGATGTAATAATCCATGTTCCGAATGGTATAATGAATTAGATGTTCCTAGGTATGAAATATTTCGGTTTCGTGCGCCATACAAACCAGGAGAATAACGCTGTAGCCGACAAGTTATTAAGTTTTAACTCAACCTCAGTTTACGTTCGAGATATCACACCATTCTTTCGGTAGCAACCGCCTTAAACTGGCGTAGGCATCTGCCTTGCAATTTTAATAAGTTTCGTGCATAAACAACGATGTGTTGTTGGTAGAAACTAAAATATCCATCAGTGGTGCAGTTTGAAGCATCTTCTATGACGACAGCCTGTCATTGTGCTCCATAAACTAGTGTTTTTTCTCGACTCTAAGCTTAAATGAACCGGCGCCATGTTTGCTGTCGTGTTTACATATTTGTGCTTCATCAGTGAAAATTTAACATTGTTCTAAGTACCTAGAATGGCTTAAACCAATATTATTCACTAATTTTTGTGAGCGAGCAACTTCGGTTGAACGCATTGATTGAGAGAGCCGCAGCTACTGCAATTTAGCGTATTTATTTATATTATACAAAGTTTATTTAATTTAAATATTTTTCGAGAACCGTGAATTGAGTCATCGCGAGCCGCGAATTAGATATTGCTGGCTCAAACTATCGATAATCAAATTATACCTCAAGCTTCAATGTTTCACCTTCTAACCAACGCAAAACATTTCCTATTAAACATTAGTTCAACCTAAAATATGCCGAAGAAAATTATTACTGTGTACAGCTGCCGATTTTAGACACCAAACGAAGTTTAAGGCAAACTATCACATTTATGCTATGTCGCGTACCCCCATCGTCCACTAAAACGTGAACTTAGCACGCAGCGCAAAAAGTTTGGGAAACACTGCCCTAGCGTAACTTTCTTTGGAGTTCAGTAGTTTTTTGGATCAATTCGCCATACTTTTTCAGTATCGAGGGTCTGTAATTAGGTTACGTATTTGTAGAAGATGTTCAACGTGACGCTCGTCTGTTGCGATGCAGGCGTTCCAAGGAGGTTTCATGGAATGGAGGCAGCATCGCTATGTTTTGCCAGTCAAGCGAGTGAAGCCACTTGTGCCGTCCCAAGCCCCGCCCACCCGGCATTTGGCCTCAGTGTAGAGGTGGTGTTGAAGTGGAGGGGTAGCACCACCTCCAACATCAAGAACTGAACACTGTTTGCAATTCATGAAATTTCTGTACGTACACGTGAAAACTTATGTCCGAATATTTTTTGAAAGTAACTGCACATGTGTATAATACACGAGCTCGGCATATAGGGAAAGTAGTCCTTGAACGGAGCATGGATAAGCTCCACCCCTCCACGCCGAGTGCCACTTGCGAACTGGGCCCCATCTCCATATCTGGGGCCGTCTGCCTACAGCTACTGAAAATTGGCTTCACTTTAGAGCGATGATGCCGGTTCCATGTATCCAAATTCCTTGAGGCGTTCAAACGCCGGTGCAATGATTGCTGGACGCGACTGGAGACGCCAGGAGTTTCACAAATCCTTGCGGAGAAGTCAACAATCCTACCCAACGGTTTTTTTTAAAAGAATCAGTGTTTCGTACATCAAACTCTTCGAATGTGCCTAGAAATAGAATTCTAGGGGCCTAACATCAGAATTAGTTAGCCTGTCTCAAAACGTATAAAACTTTTAGTTAAAGTTTGTTCAACAAAGAGCCAGTCACGCTATGTAATGGACATTTATATCCATTAAGTATCATTTTCTGTGACACTAAAATATTGAGCTGCTCAAAGTGGTCTTACCAATTCAAATACAAACGAAATCGTAAAGATCAATTTATTTTAGTTGAAAGAACATTAATTTGGTCACCGTCGGTAAGTTGAACAAGAAGTGAACACAATAGGTACGAAAAAGCGTTAAAATAAACAATAATTGTAGGATGAACGACATAATTAATTCCAATACATCATAAAAACTCCAGTTGAAATTAATAAACGAGGGCAAAATGTGCATCGAATTTGTACACTTTGAGAAATTGTCCGATATCTGCAACCGTAGACAGAGTTTGTAACATTTTCTCTCTTTGCAGTTAGTAACAAAAACTCAAGTCTCTATATTGGTCACCCCATTATTATTATTTCGCTTTACAGATAAGTTTTTATCATAATATTTTGGGAAGTGGGTGAAGTGCCAGTTCATGGAATGGAAGAGTACGTTTCTTTATTTTTCGCCCGTTTTCTAACGGCACTAATGAAGCTACACTTTTTAAAAAAAAAATGGCAAGGCCGAACTATATAGTATCGACCTGGACTTTTATGGCCTAACGTACAATGCAAAACCCAAGTGCTAAAGAATAGAAGAAAACATTTCACGTACATTTACTACTAAAATGTCGCACCTAAGTTCACTATCAATCAAAATCTTATAAATATGATAAATCAATTGGACTCATCACTAACTAATCACATGTACGAGAGTTAATGAGTGTAAAGGTAAGAATGAGAATCTCCCAGTCGATAGGAAATAAGCATATCCCACGTTATCGCATCGCATGGTCACCGTGGCCGGGTGGTTAAGAACGTGCCCTTCACGGGAAGGTGTCGGCAGTTCGAACCCCGGCGCAGATCGGTGATAACCGCACTCTATCCAGGTGTCGGAAATGGGTACCGGCTTGACCACGGGTTTCCGTCAGTGCGTCCTGGTGTTAGTTATAAGGTATTTGAAACATCATTGTCCAAGATAATGTGTACCGGGGTTGATTGATTGGAATAAAGTATTCTTTAAATCATTTATTAAAGAAAATCTTTTGGCTTGCGTGTGTTGAAAACTTTACAAATGCTGAGTAGATGGATGAACATGAATTTAAAACTAAAAATTGATTACCACCCTAACCTTCACGCAAGGACCGTCTGAACAATGCAGTCAAATACACAAATGCGAAGAATAAAACAAATACTGATTTTGTGATGAAAATTAACCGACGAGCTCTGTGATTCCCAACTCCAGAGCTCTTTGTGTAGAGCCCGATACTGTATTGCGCACTACTGATATTAAAAAATGTAGAACACTTGAAATTAACAGAAAGTTGATTGTCTATTGTATGAACCATAAAAAAGTAAACCCAACTTTAAGAGTTAATAACTTAACAGTGAATATAGATAATTTATTTTGTTTCTGTATTAGGTAGAGGAAAAAGTTTTTCCCAAAATTCTTAAAGCTTATCAAAATTGGTTGTATCAGTAATGAGATGAATAACAGTGTTAAAAAAGTTGTACGTTGAAAGAAAAATTTGTTAAAATGTATTTATAGCAGTTTTCAAAACAGTTTTCTTGGTTGGAAAGCTTTCAGGGAATTTCTGTTCAATGATAATAATTTACAGGAAAGTTTTTACCAGGGTCGCCAGCGTAACGCCTATGTGCCCCTGTTAGGAAAAATTTGATTGTGTGAATTTTTTCTGAGAATTAGGGAAAATTTTAATTGTGTATTTTGGAGAATTCGACGCAATTTTTCGCTACATGATTTTTAATTGTGTACTTTATTGGGTTTTGCTTCGCGTTTTGCAAAACATTGTAAGATTCGCATTCAGCAGTACAAAGATTGGTCGAGTCGACATGTTCTTTGAAAGAATTTTGCGGTAAGGCTATTCTGAAGAGCCATGGTTAGGTTAACATCGGCATCTTTGGGATGCTTTATTTCCAATCAAGCCTGATACATATGATCTTAGCATTGGTTTTTCAAATCTCTTATAACTAACCCTATATATAGGACACCATGACGGTTCCCCCGTAAAGCCGGTACCCATTTAAAGCATGGGCAGTGTTTATTGGCAGATGTCAAGCGCACCAAAATTTATGGGGCATCCTCGAGGCGAACAGCCTAGCCAGCTCGAATCCAATTACAAACACCGCCTGTTAGAGTGTCGGAAAATAAAAGAAAGGGATAAGCTTTAACGGCGAAACTCGCTGATTACGATCTCAGCAGCACTTAGAGAGGGAGGAGTCGACCACGTCCTCGTCAGAGGGGCTTACTGCCAATAAGGAGCACGGATGCTTTGAGACAGAAGGTTCAAAAAGGGCAGAATGCCAATGAAATGGAAAAAGTAAGACACAAGAGGAATTTTGGACACTTACGTCTGAATTTAGAAGAGCTCTATTGGTGCACGCGAAAAAAGGGTCAGCCCTTTTCGAGCAGTTTTGGTGGAGTTAACGAAATAAAATCAGTCGTACAACGAGAGCGCTCTGAGAGAGTACGTGTTGCAAATTAGGAGACGGAGGAAATAAAGTTATACTGAAAAAATCACGTTCTGAAAAATAAAGGTGAAAATATTAAATACATTTTGCGAATAGAGGAAGTTGAATAAGTTTTTTGAACCCGTAGAGTAAAAAATGAGATTAAAAATGTCACGTCTAATTTTCCAGAAATGAAAGCATCGTAACCAAACTGTACAGTAAATGAAGAACTAAGTTTCGACGTCAGTCGGGAGGGTAAGAATTATTTTGGTTCATAAGACATGCAATTTCCTTTTGAGAAGATATTTTTGAAATAAATGTCATGGAAATTTAATGTCAGTCATTGAAGTAAAGATTAAAATATTTTTGAGCACAATTTTGGCGATTAAAAGAAGTAACGAGGTGATAAATTATTTGCAGGCGCAGATGTCTGACTTGAATGGAAGGTTACGTGCTAGAAGTCAGAAGTGGAGATTTGGGAGGCGGACGTCATAACTTATTTTAAAAACTGTGAATAGCTCATAGAAACTGAACTGAAGCTGTGCCTGTGAGAAGGAGCTTGTGAACGAACGTTATGACCACATCTTGTACTGCTGAACGCAACAATAAATAAGGGGTATTCTGTCATGTTTTATGTGTAGGAAAAGTGAGGGAATTGGCTGGCCGGCCGGGATTAACAAGAATAAAATTTCAATTAGGCACGTACAATTTCTCAATTTGGTTAGCAGGGTTGGAGTGTTGTAGAGGGTAGGCTGTTTGAGACATGTTTATTTACGCCATTTTTTATGCAATGTCTATTGTGTGTTGGCCTCGTAACGGGTTGTATTATCTCTGCCGTAATCATAAAATCATGCTAAATTCATATGGAATATATAAATACCCGTCAACGTAAAGGCAGCTCATCAATTCAGATGCGCACAGAAACGCACTGGCGTAAGTCGTGTCCCTTCACATCGGTGAGTACCGTCCTTGTTTTAGTATATGTTTATTGACTTTAACCATTTGTGCATTTTTGGTCATCCCGTAATTTCTCAAATTTTCTTGCGTATTTAACAATTTCATGGAGGTTTGCCAATTCCTCCTTACGAGTGTTTAGTCTCCTCAGTAATGCAAATTAATGAGAGGCAGAACTAGGTCTCGTGACGTCGTGACGGCCCTACAGCGCCGGCCGGGAAAATCTCAGGGATTATGACTAAGGCAGACCACACCAAGGCGCTAGAGGCTCACGCATTATGACACGTCGCACTGAACATACAATAGAAGCAATTAGCGGGGAAATTTTGGTGGTGCTTGGCTTGAGAAAAATCGCAATTTTAGGAGTTTGAATAGTTCCCCGTATCAGATCACGTCGTATGCATTTATTTTTTGAAGAAAGGTAATCAGCTGATCTACGGGCGCATTGTGACTAAGTATATTGCTTACTGAAGGTGGCATCTGTTCAAATTTACATCGAACTTCCTTAAAAATCTTTGTTCTGCGTAGACTTTGATGATAAGTTACACGTAAATTTGCATTTAAAAGTAAATTTTCGGACGACTTGGATCTTATTTATACCCAGATCTGACGCTATGTAGTCAGGGTTCAAATCACTATGTGATGCAACAAATGAAGCTGAAATTTCTTTATGAAAACTAATTAACATATAAAGTTAGTGTTACTTCTCTTTGTTATTTACGGTAAATTTATAAATATAAATGGAAAATCAACATGAAAAGTGAAAAAAATAACGACAAGCTTCCTCCTGCTACATCGGAGTGACGGACGGCTGTGTTGCTCGGTGTAATCGATAGGAATGAATAGTTATGGAAAAATAAAAATGACTGCTAGAAACCAAACAAATGAATTAGTTTCCAAGTTTCTTACAGAATTTGCGGGAAATCAAGCTATAATCTTAGAAAAACAAGATGAAATACTACAGGTTTCTCATTCTCTGGGTATTCTCATTCTTCGCTCCGACGAGGAAAGAACAGCCACGGTCTGAGCCAAGGTCCCGGTCAAGCACCGAAAGGCAGGCAGAGCCAGGCGGCACAGATTGATGGAGACTGAGAGGCAACTCGTTGAATCGGTCTTTTAGCGTCAGAGCATTGCTGGGAAGCCTCTCTAGTTAATCTTCCACTGGCTGCGCTTTATGTTTCCTATTTATTATTTGTAGTGGCCATTATTTTAATTTCGTTCATTTATTTATTCTTCTTTGCCACTTCTTAAACCTAGCTCGATTTTTAACTCTTCTCTTAATAAAGTAAAACGAAGTTAAGTAATAAATAAAGTTTTTAAATATAATAAAGGAAAATCTTCGAAAAGAGCCAATTGTGCGCTTCAACTTTGAAGGCGACTTAAGGCATGTTGACACGATCATTGAGTGCGCCCGTGAGCAGTGAAGAGAGGAGGCTCAAACCTCGCCCATTTGCTCTCGTTTCCGAGGCAATGACTACCTTAATGGCAGTGCGGACGATGCTTGTCTTCATTGGGCTATCCATTCCAAGGCTTGTCAGTGTCATTCCCGTGGAGGGAGTATATATGGAGGGAGCATAGCCGTCTGTGAAGAGAACCAGATTTTGAGATTTCTCCTATGTCTGTGGTAACCAATAGCCGTCTCGCAAGTGTGACGTCAGCACGGAAGTCAGTTACCTACTGACTATGATAGAGTGCGCACACGCTCGCTGAATGTTCTTCTAGCTGTTGAGTAAATCGCATAATCGTTAATCGTTAATTTGGGATTCTTAGACTCCGCGAAAGATAATAAATTGTGTTTCCTCACTTGAGGACACTTAATAATTTCAAAATTACTAGCAAAGATACATTAAGGGTTGAAAACTACATATAAAGATTACAGGCCCTTGATTATAACAAATAAGAGCGACTTGCACGCACATCTTACTCTTTGACTTGAGGTGGGGTACTAATCTTGCTTTGGAAAATGAGAGGCGGAGTTGTAGAGAAGGTGGGTGGAGCAACTTCAGTCAAGCGTCGTTGATTGGCTCATAATTGTGACGTGTCGGGCCTTGACAGTGCCCGAGTCTCAACTTTTGCAGCCAAATTGAGCCCGATCGAAATCAACTATGCTTCCTCCATATACATATCCTAGCTCCATGGTCATTCCAGTCGCCGAACGGGGAGGGTGGTGTGTATCGTCTCTGTTCCCTCCCTACGCGTTTTCTAGGAAAATTGTCATGTAGCTTCCTAAAAAGGATCTTTTTTGAAGCCAGCGCTTCACCCAAATTTCTCTTCTTTCGATTCTTCTTTATAGCCAAGACAACTGCCACAGAAGAGTGCAAGCGCCATTGCCTGTCGCCGAGCTACCCTCATACATCCTCTCTTTATCGCTTGCAGGAGCAGACTTGAGGATTTTACAGAAGCAGCTCTGCGCTACTTCTGAAATGACTGTATCGACCCTCTGACGCGACCAAGTACGTGACTGCGCGCGTGGTGAAGTTACTCATCTATGATCGTGTCAACAGGCCTTAACGTCACAACTGAAGTGACTCTAGTCACGTCAACTTAACCTTATAACTTAAAATGTTGGACTGTGTCCTCTTCAATTAACGAGTAACTTTCGTCTTATACAATTTTACTATAAT
This sequence comes from Morinoia aosen, assembly GCA_030386875.1. Lineage (NCBI taxonomy): Eukaryota > Metazoa > Arthropoda > Malacostraca > Amphipoda > Talitridae > Morinoia > Morinoia aosen. The sequence continues at coordinate 19,758,240 of CM059576.1, read as the reverse complement.
GTTTAATTTTCGAGAAAGTTCATCTCAATTAAGAGAGAGTTAATTAAATACTTATTTCGGGCCCTGCCTTACGTAATGATTAGTTTAACGTTAACAACTCAACCTGTCATATGCCGAGGATTTGTTCCTTCAACTGTAATTCCTCTTAATTTCTTAAAACAGCTTCCCAAACCAACTTCTTCTTATCAGTGCTAATGGTATTAATGTTGAAGGTGAGCTTTAGGCGAGGTTTTAATTACGTACCTTGAAATATGTAAAATTTACGTAAAATATTTGTCATACGTGTTACCACGGAGCTTAGTTCCTAATAAGACTGTGTTTCTACAGTATTTTAGTCAGCGAGGATAACGCTCGAGCCCTTGGTTTTTCTGAATCTTTCAAGAATTCATTAAACTTCCGCTTCTCGTGCACTGCACGCTGTGTACGTCTCGGTATTCTTAACTTGAAGGGATTCGCGCAGTTGTGCTATCCGTCAGTGGACAGTTACGGGAGAGTGGTGTAGCCATTAAATAAAATTCCACAAACCAATTGACTTACTGAAATATTCTAAAGTACCAGTTGTTTCAGCTTAATTTAATTAGTTCCTTGCTTGTCCCAGCAGGAGGCGAAATTCATGTGGTACGAGAACCTTTCAAGTCTAAAGGGCCTTGTAAATCTTTAGTGAATCAAGTAAAACTCTTCTCGTTGCGTGTGTTGGATTCTTTAAGATCCTTAAATTCTGTTAAGACGATACGTCTAGTTTTGATGCGTCGCTGGAAATTAGCGACACATGGCATAAAATGGAGACAGGGTGAGAGCCGGATTTCACTCATGCGTAGGCTTTTGACAATATGCACTGCATATTATGCGCCTTATGCTCGTCGTAGCCGTGTGACTATCGAACTTGCCTCCGTGCAGGCAGACCCGGGTTCGAGTCCTGGTGCTGGTGGCGATTTTCTCTGTTGGGTATAGGGGAAAAATTCCAAGCACAATACCCCACTCTACCCAGGTGTCTGAAATGGGTACCGGCCTTGACCGGGGGAAAGCGTCATGGCATCCTGGTGTAAGTTATAAGGCATTTGAAAATCCAATGTACAAGGTGATATGTATCAGGCTTGAAATTGGAAATAAAGCATCCGCAGATGCTTTCATTATTATTACTCATTATTAGGTTGTGCATTTGAATGATACCTACAGCTGAGAAAGGTACTATTGGAGAGATTAGAATGGTTAATGAAATATATTTTTGTTCATACTTTCATTGAAACATATAACCCCACGATCAAGACCAAGATCAAAAACTATAACAAGAATTGGAACACAACATAAAAAAATAAGAACGGAAAGCACATAAAATGAGTGACATACTTTTAATTCTAGACATGAGGATTGCACTTAATCAAACAGTAAATTTCAGATTCTCAAAGATGAATTTCCTTCTGTTGTCTACTAATATATTCTTGTATTACGAGAATACTCTCTAAATGTCACAGGACACTAGCGGGACGTGAAGTAAAGCTGTCATGTCTGATGGGCCCAGATGCTTAGTTGATTCGGTTGGGTTGTTCTTAGTCTTTTTAGATAAACTCCCTCTCAAGACAGCACTTACATCTTTCATCAATGAGTAGCCTTCATTTTTTGATAACACTGAGGCCAGTTTATCATAGAATCTCTTGACGCATATTTTGCTCAAATTCTCTTCAATTTTCATCATCAGGTCGACTGCTTTGGCTATGAGTAAACCTTGTGATATAAGCTTCTCTATGCAGAACACAATTGTGAAAAATTTGCATCAACAAATGTGAGAGCTGTTTTAAATCAACTTGTTGTTAGAGTTCCTGCCATTCACCAGCGCATAATGATTCGTCTTTATCGAAGCATAGTAAAACAAAATTAATTTCGTCAAAGTATTTCGAATAATACGTCGCCGCGCTGAGCCACGTGCCTCATCTTGTTACCACCGGAGTTGGTGGAAGTGGCACATTTAGATGGAGTTCTTTGAATTTTTGTACTCTCTGGGGTACTTTGACAAAGATACTGTTTGCAGATGAAATTAATCTGTTTATAGCTGGGTAACAGGTTCGAAATAACTCTGCATCTATATGGAGAGCATGTGTTAAGCAGGTTATGTGGATCATCTTGGGGAACATGGCAGCCATTCCCCGCATTGCCTTAACCATGTACGGTTCGGCATCAGTGCTTGCTATAAGGATTTTCTCGTAGGAAATCTGTCCAGGGTATATATCTGGCATAGAATCATTCACGAAAGCAGCAATTGTTGCATCATTGACGGCAGGCAAGACCGTGATGTTCGTTAAATAACATTTCGTGCGTTCTTACTCTACACCCAGAACTCGAAAAAACAAAGCAAGCTATGTAACGCTGTTCAACATCGGTTGTTTCGTCCAATGATATCCAAATTTTTTGCCCTGCGGCCTATTTTTGGGATACTGCTTACTGAAGCTTTGTATAGATCTGCAACGTAATATTTCTTGAAAGTTGTTTGGTCGGGTATGTTTCTACCAGCCTACTATTTACGACGGAATTCACCTGCTCATTGTTTAATTTATTCATAGGTATGTCTGCTGCTATAAAGGCTTTTGTTAAATCTTCATAAAACTCTAATCTCTTGACGTTTGGCTGGCTGGCGGCTGGTTGACTGTCATCTGATTGACCAGAGTGTTGCTGGCCGGAACCAGGTTGTGTTGATTTCCTTTCCGGGTTGATCAGTATGTGACTGCAGTTTCATCGTTGTTCCTCAAACGCTCTCTGTTCCTGACATGTATCCTTGCTAGCAAATGTTGAGCCACAAAGGATCTCCTGGAGCTTGGTATCTGGAGTAAGGTTGTACTAGTTAGGTATAATAAATAGTTGAATGATAGATTGGTCAGCTTCAATTCAAAATTCCACCACGAAAATATTATTCATCAATGAGCATAATAAAGAAAAATAGGCAAAATTAAGTAATTTTTAATCCAAATTACCTTTTTTCCACAAGGAATACAGAATAAATATGCATCAAGGGCGTCATAATCTCTGAATTTACGCGCAATGTCGCGAAAGCGCTTATCTTTATCCGCTTTAGGGATCGAACAAACTGTAATTCTTCAAACCTATATAGATATCATGCAGATTTTGCTTTATAAAGAGCCTTAGTGAAGTTACGTTTCCACAATGCACAACGAAATATTGGATTTCAAACTTCCGCGAGTTTCAGCGATAGAAGCTATTTTCAAACTTGACATTAGATAATTTAAAATGAATTTCATTCTGTAATAAAGTTAATATTGAGGTCATCGTATCTTTCCAGTCTACATCTCCCGCATGCAATTTATATTTAGAAATAATTTATTTATTCTCATACATGTACCTTTCCATTTGCACATAAATTATTTTAAATGTAATATCATTACGCACTTGCATATATTAAGATTTATATGCATATGCACTTTTTATATACATACATTTGCATATGCAGTTTTATTTGCATGTGTATATTTTTCTTGCATATGCACAATATACAATGTCACAATCCTAATCATCAGTCATCACACACTCTCAGGTGTTCAAGTAATGAGAAAGTAATTAATCTCATCACGTATATACCGCTTTAATTAAATCATTTAAGATTTTTCAACTAAATGAGACAGTTTCAGCTGTCATTTCTAACTCGATAAGTAATGATAATAGAATATGAGATAATATATCACAGCTATGAATGAATATCCCGCTTTCTTCACTTGCTTGTAGAGGAGGAAAAGTTGCCCGAACTTTCGGTACTGGAGAAATAGCTCATGTGGGTAAACATTTTCATTAATATCTAACTTAATATTACCATTGGTGTGTTTATATATTTTTATATTTATTTGGTGTCCGATTTTCCTTCTCTCTCTGACGTACATGAGGATGCTCAATGACTGAATCTGTGATACGAGTTTCACCAGTGCACATGTACAATATTTTAATCGCGAACGCTATTGGGATGGATATCCTCGTATTTGATTGTCATCCACATCTGGAGGTTTCATTCGAGGAAATTACCGAATTTTCTCCTTTTAAACCTGCTATCTGCGCGAATATTGATACATATACTTTGCATATTAAGAGCAGCGGGAATACTTTTACCGGTCCATACTAATACACTCGGAAACTATTTCCGGCGCATGCTTACAAACTGTTTTTACAATTCAACGAATTGGGATCTATCAGAAAACGATCATGATCCAACCCTCAAGTACTGATTAGTTAAATACAAATTTTCAAAAGTTGGGTAAAAATTTTAAGTTAGAACAAAACCGACCTGAACCACATCGCGTTCAAGCACAATTTTTCATTTGATGAGTCCCACGATAGCGTAAAGGTGTCATTATGAGCAGTATCGCTGCGTGGCACGTAATGAACACGCTACCCGCGCATCTCAGTTACATATCTGGGATTTAGAAACAGATATTACACACACATGTCATGACTGCTCCATGGTTGTAAATACCTAACCGTTTGTTGTTCACATGGGACATAATTTACTTGTGTGTTACGATTTTCGAAATAGTGATTTGACTTGATTAGCGATTTAAATTCTTCAATGTGAGTCTTAAATGATGTTATAGTTGAATCATATTCCTCACCTACAAAAAATGTAAAGAAGTAGGGGCCTACTGATGAATTTTGAGAATAGTTCTACGAAAAGATCATTTTGGTGACAAATTCTTGAATATCATAAGACAGTTTATGCACCGCTCCCATTAGTTCATATGTAATTCCATGTGCTCAATAAATTCATCTATTAGTGTCCGTCATTCCTGAATTGCTGAATGAATTCTCCCACCGTCATTTGGCATTCATATTCATTGGACTTTGCAACAGGAGCGGTCTTCAATAATCATCAATTGTTCTTCAATTTATGTTGATATAAGAATTTTCTTCATAAAGAAAAATATAGCGAATATATACTCAAGGACTTGCTTGAAAATTTAAACCATAGATTTAATCTTTGAAACACAAATAAAACCATTTCAACTTAGTGATTTTTTCAATCATGCGGGAAGCCACTCAGTTGATCGCTCCACATTACCATTGCTTATACCTGCAATTACAATGGTGTCCTGGTGTTGGTTTGGGGAAGACGAAGAGATTTCTTTATTTACATTCATCGTATTTTCTTCGAACTTTTAGAAACATGTAAGCTTTCCGGAGCCTTAACATGCTTTGAGTGTTAAAAGAAAGAGAATACGGAACGACAAAGTGAAGATATGGCATATTTACAAATTAAATTAGTTACCCCAGTGTTAGATAGTAGGTTGTGACAGTCCCTTGTTCGGGTGCCAATTTGTTAGACGATTTCAGTAGCCGAGACCTTATTTGGATGGCGTTTTATTAAAGTCTCTGTCTTAGGGTTTTTCTGAGGGTTGTTATGCTTTCTTCGGGGAAGAGAAGATTCGTTTTTAAGTTTCTATTTTTATTTGTACGGTAATCAAGGTTAGTCGCAGAGTCATTCAATATTGGGTGAGACGGTTCCGGAATTTCCAAGGAGCTGACCGAAGTTCTTTTCGTCGCTCTCTTTCGCTCTCTGTCGCTCTCCCTTTTCGAATTTCGGATCAGCCGGATTCAAGGGGGCTTGGCCAGTATCTAGGAGACTCGGATTAAATTCCGGCGAACATTATTTACAAAGCCGGGAGCGTAATACTATAATATCCTTCTGGCCATACTGGCGCGGGGCCTAACACGCCCATAATGACAAGACTTTACTTGTAAAGCAAAGTCGTAACAAACCCATGCCAGTTTGGTCGTTAAATTAAAGAAACGAAGGTCGGTTAGGTCTCTGATTGTTTTCGAGACCGTTCGACAGGTAGGAGTTACGTGCTAATTAATTCTATAATCTACAGGAATATAGGCCCTAGTTTAGCGCATTTTTTAACATCCTATCTAAACAAAGAACATATTTACAAGCTTTATCTCGAAATATCTCGGGAGCATTCTCGGATCTTGCGGTTTTATTCGTTTCCTTGGAAGGTTGCGGAACGGGATTGGAAATCTGTGATATGATTCATGGTTCCCGCGATATGCTCGGCTTGGAATTGAAACAGGCTCAGTTAGAGGGCCCATCGCTTCAAGCGAGAGTTTAATTTATTGGCCTGTAGCAGATAGAGCAAATGGTCGCCATTGTTGATCGTTGATCTTGGTCGCCAAGGTTGATCGCTGATCTGGTCACCAATGTGTTTTTGGGCTGACAAGCCATTGAGTTTTTGGTAATAGTTTCCCGTTCGGCGGTAATAGTTTCCCGATCGGCGGTAACAGCTTCCCGGTCGTCGGTACTGGCTTCCCGTTCGGCGGTAATAATTTCTCGTTCGTTGGTAATAGTTTCCCGATTGGCGGTAATAGTTTCCCGTTCGTCGGTACTGGCTTCCCGATCGGCGGTAATAATTTATTTTTATTATGCTTCAGGAAGTCGAGGTTCCTGTTTATTTTGATTTTGCTTCAGGGAATCGAATTTCTTCTTTATTTTTATTTTGCTTCAGGAAGTCGAAGTTCCTTTTTATTTTTATTTTGCTTCCGCGTTTGCAATCTCCCGAGGAAAACCTCTCGGTATTCCGGCTGTTCCGGGGTTACTCCCAGAGCTTCTGCATATCGTTGCGCTTTTTGTACGCAATCCGTCTTAACCGAGTTGTTCGATGTTTGAGCATTAGGCGTAGTCCCTTTAGCACTGCTCCAACAGCAAATTTCTGCGGAGGCATTAGATGCGGGTTTTGTTTTATCGATTTTGAAGAATGGTTGATTCGAGGCGTATTTCCTCTGCCGCAGCTTTGAGCTGAGCTTGATAATAGATGCAGCTTTCCAGAGTTCAGGTCCCTGTTCGGGCGCCAATTGTTAGACATTTGGTTGGGCAGTCCCTGTTCGGGCGCCAATTTTGTTGTATATTTGGTTTGGCTGTATCCTCTTGGGCGCCAAAATTTGTTTAGGCAGATCCACGTTGGGTGCCAGTTATAGATTATTTATATTTGGCTGGTCCTTCTTTGGAGCCAACTATAATAGCTTAGGGGGGCGATTCCTGTTTCTGCCCAATTGAGAATTAATTAGATTGGTCCTTCTTATCCTGGGGGGATCTTCCTGATATCTTTAGGGATAATAGAAAGTCAGGTTTTGCTGGCTTAATTTATTTAGTTGGGGATTGCCCACAGGTTTTTCAAGATGCGAAAGATTTTTGGTAATTATTGTAGTTTTTTTCTGATACAGTTTTGGAGAGGTCGAGCCGTTTTTCAAGCGTCGAATTTTTGAGCCGTAAGCGAGGCTTCAAAAGTTTAGAGCCAAAATGAAATTCAAGCTGTGAAATTTTTGAAATTCGAGATGGAAGTAGGTTACTCGAGTATCTGTGATACGAGAGCTTAGTTATGCGAGGAGAATTATTTTCCCTCCGGTTAAATTATATAGGCACAAGTCGGCATTTTTGACAATAGCCTGACACCCAGATAGTTTTCCTCATTGTGTGTAGTTAGTTTTTTTGAAACGATACCCCAACTTGATCTTAACTTATAGACATTTTATTCCTTTGGGTGTAAATTTTACACATTTCGAAAGTGAGGAATGTACTATATGGAATAATGGCAATGCTATGGTCTTTGAAAAGGTTAGCTTTTGTGATTCTCAAAGCTAGCTGTATATCTGGTACTCGTGAACATCAATAACCTACTCCTGTGAGTGCACATGCGTAAAATGACACGATAAATGAATACATGTACTTGATTGCGAACATTTCATGCCGCTTCTCACACACGCTCAGTTACCCGACACCGCAACTTCGCTGCCACACGACGACACCATTGATGTCATTACAGTCCCTCTTGCAACCTTACAGGAATTTCCTCCGACATAACCTACGTGTCCATTGATTGTAAATATATTTTCACTGTGGCTTCTAAATCTATTTGTAATTATATCACCTTATTCTTTTTCAATGAAAGAGATTAGTTCAACTTCAAAATACTGATCACCTACTGAGACATTGAGGGTTTGCGTAACTATTTGTTATGGAAGGAGAAATGAACCTCGCCTTTTATTTTCCAAATACTCTTCCTATCAACACTCTACACATCTAAGGGTCAATTATAGTAAACATACATTGTACTGCTGACGTCAGGGTGCTGAGCATCTGGCTGCCCCGCTGTCAGCTGACGGTCTGCTGACGCTGCTAAAGCCACAAGGTGTGCGCTGACGTCAGGTGCGACCACGACGCGCTGTCCAGCGCTGACATGAGACGTCACCTGCGAGGCCGACGCAAATAAAGTCAAATTCAACTGGAAGGAAGTTTGTGAAACAACATGAAAGTTAAAGATGAAAGTAGCAGGTGCTAAAAAACAGGACAGCAGTCAACCGAAAAAAATATTCCTTAACACATCGACCGCAATTAGTTCAACTGAAGTTCAATTTCCAACACAATTTGGAGTCAAATGTGGGAAGCAATATTTGAAAATAGAAAAAATTGACTGGATCGTTCCTTCATTTATTTTTTTACTACGTATTTAAGAAAATTGAGTTTGTGACTACTGGTCGGTCAGCAGCAATATGAAAATCCCTTATGTGGCCACCGGTGGTGCACGATGCGGTCAAAATTTTAACGAAATGAAAAACTTTAAATTTCAGTGTTTATTAAGCCTTTACCTAGCTAGTCGTTCGGGACCTCACATTATTCCCCTGGGAGCGGTAATTCCCACAAATCAATAGTCATGTCCCACTTAGGGGTTAGTAAAATCTGTGACTGGGTTTCAACATATCCTGACGATGTGTCATATCGAATGCCGTCAGTTTTGACTGGCGTTTTGCGTTAATGAATAAAGTTTGTGTTGCGTCACTGCCGATAAAATGAAATTCAAGATAGAGTTTCGACGTTTTGTTGCGTACGTACAATCTCTTAGTCACGAACTATAAATATTACAGGTCTATATCAAGACCTATAGTTTCATGAATGATAATAACATTGGTGTGTTTATTTATTTGTTTTTCTTCCGTGTCTCTTTCCCGCTCTTAATGGATGCTTAAATGACTGTATTAGTTTTATGAGTTTCACCAGTACACAAGTACTATAATATTTTAATCGCGGGTACTATTGGGGTGGATATATTTGTTTGTCATCCATTATTGTCTGCATTGTGGTCTAAGTGCGGTGATGTTGGCTGTGCACATACATTTTTTAGATGGCAATCATTTTTGAAGCACTGAGATAAACATTCAATGTCGATTGTTTATCTGATATTCTCAAAGAAAATGTGTCGGTAGTATGTACTTTATAGATGAAAATCTCCAGCGAATATTATCGAACAGTTATTTATTTTAAAATAGTCTTATAATACGAGCCCCGTGAAAGAGATAATTAAAAAACTGGGCTGTTCTCACAAAATCCTGCAGATGCTAAATTTGTTTTACAAAATATGAACACTTTTGCAGAAATTAAGAATTATGTTAAATAAGTTTTGAGTATTTATTTTGATATTCGGGTAAATAAGTTGTGTGTTTTGAACGATGTCCTGAAAACTTAGATCATTTGACGCCTACGTTCATTAGCCTGCTGATGAACTAAGTTTCAGTTTTGATGATATTACAATGCTGCTTGTTAAAAAATGAGCGGCGAGTTAATATTCATGGTGAACATGGCATAATTGAGAATTTCTGATAATATGACCATGTCATGTTCTCTACTTGCTGCTTGTTTGAGGCATCAGAAATATTTTGTCTGTGTAGGAATTTACCAGTTAAGATGTTCGGTTCTGCAAGGACTTAGGAAAGTCTAACCATTTCCATACTCCAGACAAAATTGAGTATTTGATAATAACTACTATTTTTCGTAAAAACAATTTATATGCAAAAGTTTGATTAGCCATAGTGTGGTCATCACAACGCCATTGAGCGGTCACGTTTTATCTGAAGCGAAGTTTTTTTATGCCGTCCAACTTTTGTTGTCTGAACATCTGTGCATTTAATTGTCGCCACTGATCCAGCGTTGAGGGAGCATCGTAGACGTCAGGATAGGCGGTTCTTTGTTGATGTTATTGAGCTATTTTGAATTATTTAGTGACTCTGATGACATGCATAAAATAATGTTCAGCCTCAAATAACCGCTCACGCACCTGTGATTTCATAATCCCACAGACATTCAGTAGTTATCTAGATGAAGATTACAATACTGAAGATGACTTGAATACAACCCACGCTGGCTGCACGCAGCGATGGAGATCACGTGCAGATCTCACGCTAATCAAGGCGCTCTTTACACTCCTGATAATATCAGTTAATGACTTTTTTCAGACAGTGATGTAGTAAACTGGCTGATATATGTCGATCATTTGATGCCTGATTTGGGTTCCATCATGTTATGTTATTGAATAGAGTATTACCTCACGACACCCTTATTCGCTTAGTCATTTGATCGCGGCTCTAAGGAGTAACCCAAGTGAGTCGAATTGATTTATGTTTATAATAGACCGTTGATTGCAATTAATAATAAAAATAGTAATAATATTACATCTGACTTCCCGACGTGCTTCCGTACTACATTCCAGTAATTTAGCTCATTCCAGTCTGTTGTGTACGTCTCACAAGTTCGTACAAAACATGCAGTGTAATAACAAAGCATTATAAATGGAAACTGGTTATCATTGACCAAATAAGTGAAGTATTAGTTACTGAGTAAAAACGGTTTGAGAAAGATAAAGCTGAGATGTCACTAACATTAAACTAAAACATATTTAATTTAAACAGGTTTCCATATTTCCGTGCTTTGAACTCCTAAAATGGAATGCAGTACTTCTCATTCACGAATTAACATCATGTCGCATAAATACCGCACAGCAAAAATAACCAAATCTTCATACAGTTTTGATGAGCTATTTTTTCAACAGCAAGTTGGTTAATAACATCAATGCACAGAACACGACGTCTCCGAGGCTCAGAAGCAATATTAACAGCAACACTAAAATACACAATTAAACAATTAGGACTCCAGTTGAGTAAGAAACTCGGAGATACCACCAGGGCAAATTTTTTCTCAATTAAGCCAGGAATGACATAACTCTTGTGAACAATGCTGTATAACATTTTGTACGTCAGGCAAGTTAAACATTTTAATTTGAAAACTAAGCTTTGAAATTTAAAGGTGTATGTGTAATTCCAAGAAAGATTAGAAAAAGATAGATAAATTGCAAACACTTCGGATAAATATCTAAATAAATAAATTTGGCATATTTATCACAACAAGAAACTGCTTGAGTCAACAAATTATTCGGTTCGTCGTTAAAATAACGCCATCGGTCTTGGCTCCAACGCGATACAGACAACACAGGAGTACACAGTTTACTTCGTAATTTAATACAGCTCGACGCAAACGGTTGAGCCTGTCGTAATAAGTCGTTAAAGGCCACGATCATCATCACGAAGGTCAAATGGTATCCATACTTCGGGTTCAGTTATCAGTACAACCCGAAAAGATACTTGAGGCAGTCCGAAGTCTGCGACCCGAAGTCCTCGTCCAGCTGAGGCGCAGAGTTGCCGGCTCTCAGGTGCTTCTTGTACTCCACCAGCGGAGACTCGCTCATCCAGAAGCAGTTGCCGACACCGCATACCGGACACGGGCAACTGGAAGAAGAACATTGCAAAGTTAATATTTCCCATCCTATTTTAGGGCCTGGAAGGAAAAATCAGACCTTTATGTCACCTATCAATAAGTGAGTCTCACAGAACACTAGTTCCACCAGATGTCATTTGATGACTGTAAACAGGAGTTAACGTGCTGCGTAGCATCGTTTCTATATTAATGCAGATTTCAAATAATACCAAGTTGATTAGTGTTCGTCAGGTCATTCAGTGTACATATGTTTTTTAAACGAAAGTTAATTTTTGGGTTTTTTTGGATGAAATTTGCGTAAACAGCTCATCTGACAAATACTAAGAGACTATGACAAAATAAATGCTGCTTCTTTGTTTATTGAGGAACAGGAGACAGCAGGACAAAATTCATCAATAAGCCTTGACATTGGAACTGTGTAAGTCATAAATTTGAAAAAATAAACAATAAGCTTGGTTTTATTTCACTCGGTGGCACTAATGAACTAAATTTTTATCAATAATACATTGAACGAGGCCATCAAAACCAGAAAATAAAATTATTTCGGATCCCTCCCATTTTTCAGGCCTATAAAATTGAAAATATTTTCCTTTTCTGTACCGGAATTAGTATATATTAAATCAATATTCATTTTTAATAATAATTTAGGTTCTTTGGAGCAGTTACGAAGTAGTGGGTTACTAATAGTCTGATATATATCATCATCAACAACAGAAAAAAATGTCACACTTAAAAATTGTGGTAAACACGATGAAATATCGAAAAAACTAAATGAATTAAATAGTATCTACCATTTTCACTCAGTGCTTAATAAGACATGGATGCAGTCAACACCTGGTGCCTAATGTCCCTGCAGGTAGTTGACCATAAAATAAAAGTCGCTTAGCGAATAACTCACTTCGTCATGAGGCGGGCGGAGGCGTAGCGGTCGCAGAAGAGATGGCGACAGCTCGACAGCACGCAGAACTCGTCGTCGTCCTGCATGGCGTCCTGGCAAACTGCGCAGGTCTTCGGGGTCCCGCAGCCCAGCATCTCCTCCACCGTAGAGCAAGGCGTGATGGGCAGCTGGAGGGGACTGGTAGCAAAAGCCCCTTGCAGAATCAAAGGGAAGACCAAGCTGGCGACCAGATTCTGTATGTGGACGGCGCTTTAGAAGGTGGTCCTGCCGTGAGGGTCGTCAGCCACGACGGAGCGCATCTCCTCATACAGGGGGTCGCAGAGCTGCAGGTTGTAGAGGAAGAGAAACCTAGCGACGTCCCTCAGTTGAGCGATGGCGTTCCCGTCGTAGAGTAGAGGCGACGTAATGCGCTCCAGGACAAGATTAATGCCTTCAACAGCGTACAAAACGTACCATTTCATCGACCGTACGAGAGGATAAGGAGAAGTCGGGGTGTACCAATCATAGATACTATCACCGCCCTCCAAAACAACGGTCGGCACGGACACCAGGGCTCCCACTTGACATAGGGATGGACGCGAGAGGGCAGTGCCCATGACTCTCCGCAGCTCGCGGAAGCAAATTGGCGGGACGAGGTGCTGGTGGCTCCGTTGGGCTGTAACGACGTCCTGTGGACAAATAAAATTGTTTAGTAAATGGTCGACAACTTACAGTGCCGGGAAGAAAGTAGAGACAATCAAGGTTTGGTATAATCTGGGGTTTTAGGTTGCTGTGTACAAATACTCAGTGATCAATTTATCATTTATTTCTAGACAAAATTTTAAATTTTCTGTTTTCCAGGTGTGCAGTCTTACAAAAAAATTATCTTGATGTTTTCTCCTTCTTCATTTTTCCGTTTAATAAAATTGAAAACACAGTTGTTTTCCATTTGATTATCCACACATAAATTCCCAAAAATATGAACAATGTGTGAACATGCGTTAAATTAAATGAGATTACTTTAAATGGGAGTCTTATTGCAGTTTAATTTCATACATAACTTGTGTATTGCAAAAAGAGTTTCATTTACAGAAATAAAATGTTAAAATTTGGTCAAGGAATAATGAAGTGGTTTTAATTGTTAAAATAATTCGCTCCTTCGAGAATACATCCAAAAATAGAAAGATGAATGGGACATGATTCATTACAAACATTTTGAAAGAAAATGAGCCAAATATTTTTCACTGCTATTTGATGTAAAAAAGACCTTCAGTCATGGAATGAAGTTAATTTTAGAGTGTAAATATATAAAAAACAATATCGATGCAAAGGCAACATTCAAAGTAACACAGCAAATGACAGGCATTCTCAGGGAATGCTTTAAGAACAGTTATTTGTGACATGAATTCAAACTGAACAGAAAATTTGAGGGGAAATCGATAAATTTACAATCAATTTTCTTCTGGAAATGAAAAGTTTTCAATCGAGAATTTTTCAGACTAGGATTATTTTTTGAATGGGCGTGAGTATTAACTGTAATATAAACAAGTGTTCACAACCATAATATGATTGTTGTTGATGAGAGTAGAACGTTTGAAAAATTTAAAAAAAACCCTCGAAAAATAAAGTTACTGAAATTTGAAAACCTGAATTCTCGGTAAGAAATAGTTATCAGGAACTTAGAAAAGACAAGAGGTATGATTTACCGACTGCTTCTGCGGTTCATTTTTTACATATGACTTATAACAAATACTCTAATATTGTAAAACATAAACGTTAATATCGTAGCGCTAACTCCATTTAATACTTTCAAACCTTATTTTTATTTATATGAGGTGCAAAATAATGAAGATTCAAATGTAGTCAACTCATAAAGACCTACTTTTCCCCATTGTTGCACGCAGAACCTTCTCAGTCCTGACACCAACCCACGCAACCAACCCACTGAACTTTCCACTAATTAATCAATTAATGGAAAGAACTGGAGCTGTAACTCCGGAATGGAATTTAATAAATTAATTTCCCGGTCAGTTTGTGAATGGTTTCGATGTGTCATATACAATAAATTTTATCAAAACCAATGTTGAGCCACAAAAATTTTTACTGATCACTCAAATGAGCATTTGATGAGTTTTATTAAATACGAGAATTAGTTTACTGTTTAGTTGAGCATTGTGACACTGGGACCGTCAAATGAAGAAATTATCAAAATTTGTTTATGTTCTATCTCGTAATATCTTCAACATCAGTCACACAAATGCAATCAATTTTCCTTGTATTACAACCACGTGGGGGCTACATTTGCAATATATCAACTGGCATAAAAATACAAATAGAAACTTCGTGTTAAAATTCGAGGTCATTGGCAGGTAAACTTTCCCACACCACTTATACTACCTTTGTGCGTATTCTATGTCAAAGCACAATATCGCCGCGTACCATGAACACTGCTGCTCATTTAAATTTTATTGAAAAATACTAAGTGAGTAACTTCATCGTCTAAATTGAACACCAATTGTCAACAAATGATGGTTACACTCACCATACTCAGATAGGCCTCCTCATCTTCAGGGGATACAACGCCCAAAATGGAATGGTCCACCTCACAGATGAACTCCCAAATCTTCTGCCGGTTCACAGCAGACCAGCTAGCAGCGGAAGAAGCAGGCTGCTCAATCACTCTGTGGTAGTTCTGATGCCGCGGGGTCGCGGAATTTATATACACTGGGCTGCGCGACCACCACTTCACCAGCCTAACCAACGTAAAGCACGGGTCGTAGCGCTGCTTCCTTATTTTCAATGCATTCCAGGATCCGTCTTTTCTATCAACCTATCTCCGGAGCATCCAAGGCTCGAATCAGCCAACAAATTCCAAAGACGTCCCAGGCTTCGGTACAGTCGCCGACAAAAAGGTTTACCAAAGCGCACCCGAGCACAAAGTACGACCGAACTTCTCTTGACCACTTCGCACCAGCTTCCTGTTAGTTTCTAGACCCAAACTTATGGCGCTATTCTCAAATCCGGCCTTCATGGAAAACAACAAATTGCGAAACTTACGTTTATTGGTGTCCACATTCAGGATATTACACTTTAAAACATACCACTTACGATTAAACTGGTCGGCATGACTGTGCTACATGAAACTATACAATCCTGCTTCATACATTTGGTGACTATCTTATGGCGGAGTCTTCTAGCACCGGACGTTAGCCTTTATTACTTGTCCTTGCTCAGACCCACCATATCACGCACAACGTAGTCACCGATGAAAGTATACACGGAGGAGTGCAAAGGTAGCCAACCGACCTCTACAAGCTTCAAAAACTAACTCTCCAAACCTATCCTCGGCAACCCTCCACATGCTCTCGCTATTACGCGTAACAGGTCGCACGTGGATGTCACTTTCCAGAGTATACAGAACGCAACTACTAACAAACAAGACGCAACTAACAATAATAAGGATTCAAAATAGTAGCACACTACTATAACTCTATGTGCAGCTGCTGGTCCTTTAAACTCTCAAAGTTTCTTACAATAACTTTGATGCAATAACTTGCAATAACGTTGTTTGATGTCTAGATACTAGTATGTCACAAAAATTTTCGAACTGGCAAAAACAATTTTTTTCTCACAAAACGCTGATCACTGTAGCACACGTGTTGTTTGGAAGGCTGCTCAGTTCAGACCGTCTTAAAAATCAGGAGCTTGGAGGTACCAGGCCTACGATTCCATCCATTAAGCTGTTTATGTCGTTATGTAATCCGATATCTTCCATTCATCGAGTGTTCCGCACTATTGAAAAAGGGACGATTCGTCACGGCTGCCATCGGTCGTATGTTGATTCCAAAATTTTAAAATTCATGTTTTTAAGGAAATGGTCGTTATGCAAACAATGTTCTCTTATAAATGAGTTAGATGGCTTGGTCAAATTATTGCCCGTACGAGAGGAGACTCACCTGTGTTGTGCACACCTCACAAATTATAATTGGAGCCCAGTGCTACCAATGTAAGACTCTTTTTCTTTACTTTTACTCATTCCAAACTGACGTGTCCTTTCTTGGAATCAATTACTGCATTATTCAGCGCATCTCTTCCTAGAATTAAGTTGTAATTAAACTGACCGTCTTTAATTTTCAAAGCACTTGTATTTAATACCTTCTGTTTGGGTAACGTAATTGTTAGGTCGACTTCACTCGTAACATTACTCTTAGAATTAATACCCCTAATGCTCAAATTATTCGGTTTCAATTCTTCATTAAGGCACGTGATTTTACGGTAACTAATGAGGCAGTTATCGCTGCCGCAATCAGTTAGAGCACTTAATAACTGATCGTTACTTTTTAAAATAAATGTCGGTTTCTGTGATTTCCTGATTGAGACAAAATTACCATATTCTTTTCTCAGATGAACTGGTTCCTTCACTTCATAATTCGTCATTATCGTGCTGATTGTACTGGTGGTCCATTTTCGGTCAATTCCTGTTCTCTTAAAAGAGCGAATTTGTTTTTGCATTGAAATAATGGATCTACAGATTCGTGCTTTGTCGACTCAGTCGAGGTATCTGGATTCTCTAGTGCCACAACGTTGGAGAATCCAGTGCCACAACGTTGGGTTTTGAAAAGGTATTCGGCGTACCTTTGGGCAAGGTCGAAAAGCACTTCTTACAAGCAGCAGACACACCACTATCTACATTACCTATTGTAAAAAATCATCGTTTCCTTTCTCGGGACTCTCTGCATAATGTACGTCAGGTCGACCGCGGCTATTACCGCCTCTGTTTTTGTTACGTTTGAATCTCTGATACTCTCGACTATCGTCTCCTGAAGCTTTGAGTCACGAACAAAATGCCATTCATGCCCACACATATAGCAGGGACCACTAGTTCGGTTGGGTTTGCACAGATCGAGTTACAGTAAGCGACAAGGGGCATTTACATGTCCTGCATTGTTGCACAGGCTACAGAAGACAGACCTTTTTGTTTTGTTTCCAAAATTGTTAGAAAATTGTCTGGAGTCATCTGCTCGGACTGCATGACATTCAAGGAAGCCTATGGCTCGGTCGCCAATATATCCTCTGGTTCTAGGAGGTCTAGCGTTTCTAAATCATGGTCTGAAGATTCGGCGCCCCTGATAACTGCGGTTATTGTATTCAGAGGCATAAAAACCTCACTCTTGTCGAGGGGTGCCTGCAGGTCACTTTCTGTCTCGTTCGAAACGTTAACGAGATAAGTTTTCGGCCATGATAAGGGTTCACTGTAATTATAGGTTTACTATCCCGATAGATACGGACTCTCGCAACCATGCGAGCTAATAGCTCTTTTGAGATACTGAGGGGTTTTCAAAAAATTTTTGAAAAATTTTCGTCAGGAAGTGTTGCTAGCACCGTGATAGCTAGACTCAAGTTGTTTAAGTCACCTGCAAACCTCTTCAATTCGTCTTGATTCGTACTTGCGTTAACAAATGGGTGCCTCTGGAATGCAACGTCAGAGCTGATCAATAAATGCTCGGACAGTTTCTTAATTTTAGCGAAAGCAGTTACTGATTGCGCCGCGAGATACTCATTTCCTATGAAACACAGTTGGTTTAGGTCACACGCTGGTGCGTGTACAGATTTCTCGCTTTTAGAAATATCGACGTCATCTAATATTTTTACTATTTCATTGAATGAGTAGTGTAAATCATTATTTACTAATTTATTTATGATGGATTTGAAATCCCCAAGCTGTTTGTGTGCCAAACGTACTAACAGTTCTTTCTTAGTCAGATACGCTTTTAGATTTGATATGTGGGTTCGAAATGATTTGCTCTCACAGAATTTGGGGTCCTCCATTCGCTTACGGCTCCTGAAAAGCAGTAATTCAGAATTTGACAAAATAGTACTTGATCTATGCATTGCCGCAGTTAATTCTCTATTGAACGCGCTGCTTACAGTTGTTTTGACACTCGGGGTACTAGTCGTCACTGTGGTCACAGCACTCGCTCCAGCCGCGCTGGTTACGAGAGTTTCAGGCATATTTGCCGGTCTGTTTACCCAATCGTTATTAGTTTGATGTTTAGATACTGATACCCTTCCTCAGGACGTCTGCACTGGAGTTGATCGAATGAACTCCTGATCTCCTGAATCACTACCACACGTTTGAAAAATATTACTTAACTTCACAACACAATTTCAACCCAATCTAACAGTAGCACAAGTGAAAATTTATTCAATAGTGACTAAAACAATAAAAAGAAAGGGACAAATCAAAATCACTTCCAGTAACACTCCTATAAAAATACAAAAAATAGCTGCAGCCACTGACTTTATAAGACAGCTTCAAAACCTGGCAAAAACCGTGCTCCAAACAGCACGAATATGGTGTGATAGTTTGCCGCAACCGTCTCGTGGTCACTGACTGCAGAGTGCGGCCTGGGAACCAAGATTTTTATCGAAACCTAAAAAATCTTCCATATTGTATGACTTTCTACATTTTCAATACATTCTAGATTTTCTTTCGATGTATGACAGTTGAAAGACCCTTGATGTTGCTCACGTTGAAGAGTGTAAAGGTTTAAAATTACACAGGAATCTCCAGTGAATCAACCCTTTGTCTACGAAAACTCCAATAGTTCAGGAAGAAGTTTTCAGGAATGATTTCAGGGATGAAAGCTATCAACACCCTACAATATATATGAAATTGTCCCAGCGTGGGTCTTTCCTACTTAAACTATAGTGCTTTATTTAACAGATATTAGGCTTCTGTAAAAAGAATGTTTAACGGAAAAATGTTTTACAAGATTAATGTCCATAATTGCGAATTATGAACATTTATCTCGTTAAGCAGTCATAGTTAAGAACTAAACTATTTATAGTGAACATTGTATATTACGTTTTATTCAAAGATGTCAGTAAACAAATGAACGTCTGAAAAAATCAGTTTAAGTTAAATGAAAAAGGTATTACATGTGTTATACGGACAATGTGACTTGAATTTATCAAAACTAATTGCAAAGTGCACGTGTAAGGCTACTACGTTTTCTAAAAATATATTCTCATGAGTGCGCGCAATTTGTCTTATTATATTTTATATACATTTAAATAATTTCCTAACAATTAAATTACTTTCAACGGTTGTTAGTTCTTCTAAAAGGCAGACAATAACCACCTTGGCCTTGGAGTTACCGTCGGTAGAAAAGGTTTAAACGAAAAAAAAGGAATGAAAACAGTTTATTTCCAAAAAATTTTTAAACATGAAATGTTCAAAACATTGTTTTTTAACAACTTAACATTCATCCTTAGTTGTTACTTACACAGGGTATCGCATCGTACAATACTGACTTCTGTGTGAAGCCTTGACGAGTGTGTTGACCGTCTACTGCTCTGAACTTGACTCCAATGCAACTGATGCAACTCTTTCATTAGCTCACTCCATGAAGGATTTAAAAAACCTTCAGCTTTCAGGTATCTTAGGACGACCAGATCATTTTAGTTGGGCGTCAAGAAAAAAATTTATTCGTTTTAATCCAGGTAAAGAAAGCGTGTTCGGTGCGTGAAAATGATTGGCTTGCCTGAGGTAATTGAAGCTTCGTTGGGTAATGATTGGAGAGGGCCGACGGCAAATTGTCGCTTTCCGAGATAATCATTTTTTGCTGCTAAATATTTTACCCTGAAGCCCGTCACGGTTCTTCTTACTTCGATGTAACTGTTCCTAAATAACTTGCGTTGGCTTTAAATACTTTTATAACACAAAATAAATAGAAATATTTATTTATTAAGGAACGTCTGTTGATTAGATTGAGAAAATTGATATTTGTCTCTGAAAATGAGTTGAATGATTTTGTAGGTATTTTCTGGTCATAAAATGTATCAAAAATTAGTCGATAAAGCTAAATTTCATGAGATAATATTCGTTTGCATAATTTATAAGGTAAGCAGAGTGAACTGTGCCCACACTACTCTCAGGTATTCATAAAAATTGAGTTTGTATACAGCAGCGATATTTACACTTATACCGTGACGTGACCCACCGGAGGGACACGGCGGGATTTTCACAACGCTGCTGACCGACCAGTGGTCGCAAACTCAATTTCCATAAATACTTAATCATAGCTAAATGAATTCATGATCAAGTTCATGTTTGGTATTTTAAAAATGTCTTACTACAGTTGACTTTCAATTACGATTGAATAATAAACTTCAGTTTTATTCGCCGCAGTCAAAGTGTGAAAATCCCCTCTATGCACCACCGGTGGGTCACGCAGCGTTAGGTTAATGCGCTAAATGCGTGGCTGTCAAGACGCATGGATTGATTCCGAAGATCGGTTCATTTGAGCCAGCGTATCTGCGGCGCCCTTTAGTGAGATCGGCGCGCCCTTCGTGGCAGACGCTGTAGTACCTCCCCAGCAGTAGGTCTTCTCTCTTCTACATTTGTATCCGCTGGAATAATTTGTGTAACATTTGTAATAATGAAGAAATCAGGGTAGAATTTAGGTCATAATACTCAATTGGAATGAATTTATCTTGCCAAATTTGATTCAACGAAGAAAATGCGACCTAATAAAAATTGTATCATTCTACATTTCTAAACTAATTATGAACGATATTTATCTTTCATTACCTCTCCAATTTTGCCTACATTAATCTTTCTCTACCCCTCCAATTTTGCCTACATTAACCTTTCTCTACCCCTCCAATTTTACCTACATTAATCCTAGACTACCTCCACAATCTTACCTACATTAATCCTTTACTACCTTTCCAATTTTGCTTACATTAATCCTTCACTACCTCTTTGATTTTGCATACATTAATCCTTCACTACTTCTTCCTTTTCCCAACCGGAAGAAACACTGGGCTCGCACTGCTCTGTCTCTTTGTGCCACGAAATTTTCCAACATTCACTTTGGCCTATGGAATAACAGAGAGCTTAATTTTACCTCACCTAATTCCAGGAAGTCAAAATGCACGTAGAATATGAAAGATGGTACCAGCGTACCGATATATTAGAGATCATTATTTAAAATATGATTAATTTTTACAACCATTTTTTGTGAAAAGCTCTCTCTAACTACCTGATTATCTATCACTATTTCAGTTCTGAATATTTAATGTAGCTTTAGTTAGTACACACCTGTGTCACCACCAGTGTCACCACCACCAGTGTCACCACCACCAGTATCACCACCACCAGGGTCACCACCACCAGGGTCACCACCACCAGTGTCAGCACCACGAGTATCACCACCACCAGTGTCACCACCACCAGTGTCACCACCACGAGTATCACCACCACCAGTGTCACCACCACCAGTGTCACCACCACCAGTGTCACAACCACGAGTATCACCACCACCAGTGTCACCACCACCAGTGTCACCACCACCAGTGTCACCACCACCAGTGTCACCACCACCAGTGTCACAACCACGAGTATCACCACCACCAGTATCACAACCACCAGGGTCAGCACCACCAGTGTCAGCATTACCAGTGTCAGCACCACCAGTGTCAGCATTACCAGTGTCACCACCACCAGTGTCACCACCACCAGTATCACCACCACCAGTGTCACCACCACCAGTGTCACCACCACCAGTGTCACCACCACCAGTGTCACCACCACCAGTGTCACAACCACGAGTATCACCACCACCAGTATCACAACCACCAGGGTCAGCACCACCAGTGTCAGCATTACCAGTGTCAGCACCACCAGTGTCAGCACTGCCATTATCACCACCACCAGGGTCAGCACTACCAGTGTCAGCATTACCAGTGTCAGCACTACCATTATCACCACCACCAGTATCACCACCACCAGTGTCACCACCACCAGTGTCATCACCACCAGTGTCACCACCACCAGTGTCACAACCACGAGTATCACCACCACCAGTATCACAACCACCAGGGTCAGCACCACCAGTGTCAGCATTACCAGTGTCAGCACCACCAGTGTCAGCACTGTCAGTATCACCACCACCAGGGTCAGCACCACCAGTGTCAGCATTACCAGTGTCAGCACTACCAGTATCACCACCACCAGTGTCAGCACCACCAGTGTCAGCACTGCCAGTATCACCCCCACCAGTGTCAGCACCCCCAGTGTCACCACCACGAGTATCACCACCACCAGTATCACCACCACCAGGGTCAGCACCACCAGTGTCAGCATTACCAGTGTCAGCACTACCAGTATCACCACCACCAGTGTCAGCACCACCAGTGTCAGCACTGCCAGTATCACCACCACCAGTGTCACCCCCACCAGTGTCAGCACCACCAGTGTCAGCACCACCAGTGTCAGCACTGCCAGTATCACCACCAGTGTCAGCACCACCAGTGTCAGCACTGTCAGTATCACCACCAGTGTCAGCACCACCAGTGTCAGCACCACCAGTGTCAGCACCACCAGGGTCAGCACCACCAGTGTCAGCACCACCAGTGTCAGCACTGCCAGTATCACCACCACCAGTGTCAGCACCACCAGGGTCAGCATTACCAGTGTCAGCACCACCAGTGTCAGCACTGCCAGTATCACCACCACCAGGGTCAGCACCACCAGTGTCAGCATTACCAGTGTCAGCACTACCAGTATCACCACCACCAGTGTCAGCACCACCAGTGTCACCACCACCAGTGTCACCACCACGAGTATCACCACCACCAGTATCACCACCACCAGGGTCAGCACCACCAGTGTCAGCATTACCAGTGTCAGCACTACCAGTATCACCACCACCAGTGTCAGCACCACCAGTGTCAGCACTGCCAGTATCACCACCACCAGTGTCAGCACCACCAGTGTCAGCACCACCAGTGTCAGCACTGCCAGTATCACCACCACCTATGTCACCACCACCAGTGTCAGCACCACCAGTGTCAGCACTGCCAGTATCACCACCACCAGTGTCAGCACCACCAGTGTCAGCACTGCCAGTATCACCACCACCAGTGTCAGCACCACCAGTGTCAGCATTACCAGTGTCAGCACTACCAGTATCACCACCACCAGTGTCAGCACCACCAGTGTCAGCACTGCCAGTATCACCACCACCAGTGTCAGCACCACCAGTGTCAGCACCACCAGTGTCACCACCACGAGTATCACTGTCCAGGCATGGCCACCGTGACAGACCTGCCTCCTGGACGGACGACGTTGTAGAAGAAGCGCATCAGCCGATCGGACGGACCTATTGTCGAGGCCGCTAGATCTAGTTGTGTTGTCGTTAACAGGTCACGCCCTCGTGTGTGACAGGTTTGTAAGAGCTGGATTAGGATTATTATGGCGCCTATGACTATCATCCTACTTGTCCATATTGGTTTTGTACATATCTTTGTTTGAACGTATCCGCTATTCCATGTAGTAGTCGTATGTACTGTTTGTGCCCTTCAGGCTATGGTGGAGAAGGACGTACCCTATGGGAATTCTCTCGCCTCTCTAAACCATTCTAAGGCAATGGAGAGGATCTACGTGGGGAGAGGTCTTCGCTTGTGACCTGGCCTCTCGACCCCTTGTTGACTCTTCCCAGCCCTCCGGCGTCACGCTTGGAGTTGGGCTTCGCCGTAGTCTAGAGCCTAGTACGACCAGCGCCTCTACTTTAGGATCTAAGGATAGGATAGGTTAGGTGTTCGGCTACCTCGGCCACTTGTTCGTCCCCGAGTTGCCGTTTTAGTGTACTAATATACTTTAAGTCTCGTGTTCGACCGACCTTTCCTTTTCCATCCGGGTATCCTTTCCTTGTATTTCGGAGGTACTCGAACCGATCGGTACCCTTCCGGGGTCTCGCTACCCGTGTCGCCGGGTGAGTGCAGGTCCCGAATTCTTACGTGGGGGGGGTGGGTGCCTTTGCAAGGCTAGGAGGCTGGACTTCAGCACCCTGGTACCTTCAGAACCCCTCACAATCACCACCACCAGTATCACCACCACCAGTATCACCACCACCAGGGTCAGCACCACCAGGGTCAGCACCACCAGTGTCAGCATTACCAGTGTCAGCACTACCAGTATCACCACCACCAGTGTCAGCACCATCAGTGTCAGCACTGCCAGTATCACCACCACCAGTATCACCACCACCAGTGTCACCACCACCAGTGTCACCACCACCAGTGTCACCACCACCAGTGTCAGCACCACCAGTGTCAGCACCACCAGTGTCAGCACTGCCAGTATCACCACCACCAGTGTCAGCACTGCCAGTATCACAACCACCAGTGTCAGCACCACCAGTGTCAGCACCACCAGTGTCAGCACCACCAGTGTCAGCACCACCAGTGTCAGCACCACCAGTGTCAGCACCACCAGTGTCAGCACCACCAGTGTCAGCACCACCAGTGTCAGCACTGCCAGTGTCAGCACCACCAGTGTCAGCACCACCAGTGTCAGCACCACCAGGGTCAGGATGCGGGTGTTCGCTGCCCTGCTAACGCTGACGTCAGCGTACGCCGTCAGCTCAGCCACCGATGACGTCAGCAACTCGTCAGGCCTGCAAAATAAAGTGCTTGGTGTGTAATGGTGCATGTGTTTGTTCGTATATTCAGTATATATGTGTATACTTTGCATGTATATATATTTAGTATATATATGTTTGTATATTTAGTATATGTGTACATCCTTGGCATACATATAATACATATAGTAAGTATATTTAGTATTTATGTGCTTAATTAGATTTAGCTTTGTTTATTTAGCATCTGTGTGTATATTTAGTACATCAAATGTATGGATATAAGTATGTAGTTAATTATTCAGATATATCTACGTACATTTTATATACAGGCCGATTTGTAAATGCCGTAGTTCGTAAAGTATTAGAGCTAGAAGGCAGAAATAGGTGTCATTTAAAAGAGCAGCTTTCAAATTTTCTAATTACGATAATTTGGTCCATCCACTCACCCACGCACCCTACACTCCAGAGCCGGCTTGTGATTCTCGGTGAAGTGAATGTCAGAAATTCTACTCATGCATTCTATTTTATTCTTTTAGAAATTTTTGAAAATTTTATCTTTATTGAATTTTTTCATTCATTAATTTTAGCACAATAATTTTGTCAGCTGCGGAATTTCACTGAAAAATGAAGATAAGAAATTTGTAGTCATAGTGGTACGTGCAGCTGTAGGCGTGTACGTGCAGCTGTAAGCGTGTACGTGCAGCTGTAAGTGTGTACGTGCAGCTGTAGGCGTGTACGTGCAGCTGTAAGTGTGTACGTGCAGCTGTAGGCATGTACGTGCAGCTGTAGGCGTGTACGTGCAGCTGTAGGCATGTACGTGCAGTTGTAGGCGTGTACGTGCAGCTGTAGGCGTATACGTGCAGCTGTAGGCATGAACGTGCAGCTGTAGGCGTGTACGTGCAGCTGTAGGCGTGTACGTGCAGCTGTAGGCATGTACGTGCAGCTGTAGGCATGTACGTGCCGCTGTAGGCGTGTACGTGCAGCTGTAGGCATGTACGTGCAGCTGTAAGTGTGTACGTGCAGTTGTAGGCGTGTACGTGCAGCTGTAAGCGTGTACGTGCAGCTGTAAGTGTGTACGTGCAGTTGTAGGCGTGTACGTGCAGCTGTAGGCATGTACGTGCAGCTGTAGGCGTGTACGTGCAGCTGTAGGCATGTACGTGCAGCTGTAAGTGTGTACGTGCAGTTGTAGGCGTGTACGTGCAGCTGTAAGCGTGTACGTGCAGCTGTAAGTGTGTACGTGCAGTTGTAGGCGTGTACGTGCAGCTGTAGGCATGTACGTGCAGCTGTAGGCATGTACGTGCAGTTGTAGACGTGTACGTGCAGCTGTAGGCGTGTACGTGCAGCTGTAGGCGTGTACGTGCAGCTGTAGGCATGTACGTGCAGTTGTAGGCGTGTACGTGCAGCTGTAGGCGTGTACGTGCAGCTGTAGGCATGTACGTGCAGCTGTAGGCGTGTACGTGCAGCTGTAGGCATGTACGTGCAGCTGTAGGCGTGTACGTGCAGCTGTAGGCGTGTACGTGCAGCTGTAAGCGTTTACGTGCAGCTGTAGGCGTGTACGTGCAGCTGTGAGCGTGTACGTGCAGCTTTAAGTGTGTACGTGCAGTTATAGGCGTGTACGTGCAGCTGTAAGCGTGTACGTGCAGCAGTAAGTGTGTACGTGCAGTTGTAGGCGTGTACGTGCAGCTGTAGGCATGTACGTACAGCTGTATACACATCAATGCAGAAACAATAAAGGCGCCAGGGAACACAATAAACAATTCAACACCCGCTCTCACGCCACAATTTTGTTCGTTTCCCATAGCGCAAATTACGCGCTCTAATTTCTTTATTTCGTGCCTTGTTAGCGTCGAGCGTCGCTGTGTGTACTTTGTCGCGTGCACTGTGCTCATTTGAATGAATATATCATGTACTTGATGTGTACATATGTAGGGGCCCGGTCTCGGGCTGCCTACTGTAAAGGAATGTGGGTTTGTTAGTTCGTTGGTTTGTTGGTGCGCTCGCTGTAAACCATTTGAAGAATATTTTTCTGGACAGTGAATTTGTATTATATGTTTTGTTTCGTGTTATGTCATAATACTCTACTGTAAACAATTTAAACAATTTTAGGCATTTTAAACAATTGTAAACCATTTAAACAATTTAAACAATTTTAAGCATTTCAAACAATTGTAAACCATTTAAACATTTTAAACAATTTAAACAATTTAAAGAATTTAAACAATTTTATACAATTTTAAACATTTAAACATTTTAAACAATTGTATTCCATTTAAAAAATTCAAACATATATAAACAAATTAAACAATTTTAAAATTTTTTAAACAATTTAAACAATTTAAACAATTTTAAACAATTTGAAACAGTTTAATCCAATTTTAAACATTTTAAACAATTTTAAACAATTTTAAGAATTTCAAACAATGTTAAAAAAATTGAACAATTTTAAACATTTTAAATACTTTAAAACAATTAAAACAATTTTAAACATTTTAGACAATTTTGAACAATTTAAAAAAAAATTGATTAATTTTTAACATTTTAAAGCCTTTTAAACAATTAACAACAATTTTAAACGTTTTAAAAAATTCTCAACAATAGTAACAATTTTAAACAATTAAAACAATTAAAACAATTATGAACAATTCAAAGAATTTCAACAATTTTAAACAATTTTAAACAATTTTAAACAATTTTAAACAATTTTAAACAATTTTAAACAATTTTAAACAATTTTAAACAATTTTAAACAATTTTAAACAATTTTAAACAATTATAAACAATTTTAAACAATTTTAAACAATTTTAAACAATTTTAAACAATTGTAAACAATTTTGAACAATTTTGAACAATTTTAAACAATTTTAAACAATTTTAAACAATTTTAAACAATTTTGAACAATTTTGAACAATTTTAAACAATTTTAAACAATTTTAAACAATTTTAAACAATTTTAAACAATTTTAAACAATTTTAAACAATTTTAAACAATTTTAAACAATTTTAAACAATTTTAAACAATTTTAAACAACTTTAAACAATTTCAAACAATTTTAAACAATTTTAAACAATTTTAAACAATTTTAAACAATTTTAAACAATTTTAAACAATTTTAAACAATTTTAAACAACTTTAAAACAATTAAAACAATTAAAACAATTAAAACAAATAAAACAAATAAAACAAATAAAACAAATAAAACTATTTAAACTATTTGAACTAAACTATTTGAACTAAACTATTTGAACTAAACTATTTGAACTAAACTATTTGAACTAACTATTTGAACTAAACTATTTGAACTAAACTATTTGAACTAAACTAATTTGAACTAAACTATTTGAACCAAACTATTTAAACTAACTATTTGAACTAAACTATTTGAACTAAACTATTTGAACTAAACTATTTGAACTAAACTAATTTGAACTAAACTAATTTGAACTAAACTAATTTGAACTAAACTATTTGAACTAAACTATTTGAACTAAACTAATTTGAACTAAACTAATTTGAACTAAACTAATTTGAACTAAACTAATTTGAACTAAACTAATTTGAACTAAACTAATTTGAACTAAACTAGTTTGAACTAAACTAATTTGAACTAAACTAATTTGAACTAAACTAATTTGAACTAAACTAATTTGAACTAAACTAGTTTGAACTAAACTAGTTTGAACTAAACTAGTTTGAACTAAACTAGTTTGAACTAAACTAGTTTGAACTAAACTAGTTTGAACTAAACTAGTTTGAACTAAACTAGTTTGAACTAAACTAGTTTGAACTAAACTAGTTTGAACTAAACTAGTTTGAACTAAACTAGTTTGAACTAAACTAGTTTGAACTAAACTAGTTTGAACTAAACTAGTTTGAACTAAACTAGTTTGAACTAAACTAGTTTGAACTAAACTAGTTTGAACTAAACTAGTTTGAACTAAACTAGTTTGAACTAAACTAGTTTGAACTAAACTAGTTTGAACTAAACTAGTTTGAACTAAACTAGTTTGAACTAAACTAGTTTGAACTAAACTAGTTTGAACTAAACTAGTTTGAACTAAACTAGTTTGAACTAAACTAGTTTGAACTAAACTAGTTTGAACTAAACTAGTTTGAACTAAACTAGTTTGAACTAAACTAGTTTGAACTAAACTAGTTTGAACTAAACTAGTTTGAACTAAACTAGTTTGAACTAAACTAGTTTGAACTAAACTAGTTTGAACTAAACTAGTTTGAACTAAACTAGTTTGAACTAAACTAGTTTGAACTAAACTAGTTTGAACTAAACTAGTTTGAACTAAACTAGTTTGAGCTAAACTAGTTTGAACTAAACTAGTTTGAACTAAACTAGTTTGAACTAAACTAGTTTGAACTAAACTAGTTTTAACTAAACTTACTAACTAGTTTAAACTAAACTAGTTTAAACTAAACTAGTTTAAACTAGTTTAACTAGTTTAAACTAATTAAACTTGTTTACACTAATTAAACTTGTTTAAACTAATTAAACTAGTTTAAACTAATTAAACTTGTTTAAACTAGTTTGAACTAATTAAACTAGTTTAAACTAAACTAGTTTAAACTAGTTTGAACTAATTAAACTAGTTTAAACTAAACTAGTTTAAACTAATTAAACTTGTTTAAACTAATTAAACTTGTTTAATTTAGTTTAAACTAGTTTAAACTAATTAAACTAGTTTAAACTAATTAAACTAGTTTAAACTAATTAAACTAGTTTAAACTAATTAAACTTGTTTAAACTAGTTTGAACTAGTTTAAACTGGTTTAAACTAGTTTAAACTAGTTTAAACTAGTTTAAACTAGTTTAAATTAGTTTAAACTAGTTTAAACTAGTTTAGTTTAAACTAGTTTAAACTAATTTAAACTAATTTAAACTAAACTAATTTAAACTAATTTAAACTAATTTAAACTAAACTAATTTAAACTAATTTAAACTAAACTAATTTAAACTAATTTAAACTAAACTAATTTAAACTAATTTAAACTAAACTAATTCAAACTAATTTAAACTAAACTAATTTATACTAATTTAAACTAAACTAATTTAAACTAATTTAAACTAAACTAATTTAAACTAATTTAAACTAAACTAATTTAAACTAATTTAAACTAAACTAATTTAAACTAATTTAAACTAATTTAAACTAAACTAATTTAAACTAATTTAAACTAAACTAATTTAAACTAATTTAAACTAAACTAATTTAAACTAATTTAAACTAATTTAAACTAATTTAAACTAAACTAATTTAAACTAATTTAAACTAAACTAATTTAAACTAATTTAAACTAATTTAAACTAAACTAATTTAAACTAATTTAAACTAAACTAATTTAAATTAATTTAAACTGAACTAATTTAAACTAATTTAAACTAAACTAATTTAAACTAATTTAAACTAAACTAATTTAAACTAATTTAAACTAAACTAATTTAAACTAATTTAAACTAAACTAATTTAAACTAATTTAAACTAAACTAATTTAAACTAATTTAAACTAAACTAATTTAAACTAATTTAAACTAAACTAATTTAAACTAATTTAAACTAAACTAATTTAAACTAATTTAAACTAAACTAATTTAAACTAATTTAAACTAATTTAAACTAAACTAATTTAAACTAATTTAAACTAAACTAATTTAAACTAATTTAAACTAAACTAATTTAAACTAATTTAAACTAATTTAAACTAATTTAAACTAAACTAATTTAAACTAATTTAAACTAATTTAAACTAAACTAATTTAAACTAATTTAAACTAAACTAATTTAAACTAATTTAAACTAAACTAATTTAAACTAATTTAAACTAAACTAATTTAAACTAATTTAAACTAAACTAATTTAAACTAATTTAAACTAAACTAATTTAAACTAATTTAAACTAATTTAAACTAAACTAATTTAAACTAATTTAAACTAAACTAATTTAAACTAATTTAAACTAAACTAATTTAAACTAATTTAAACTAATTTAAACTAATTTAAACTAATTTAAACTAAACTAATTTAAACTAATTTAAACTAAACTAATTTAAACTAATTTAAACTAATTTAAACTAAACTAATTTAAACTAATTTAAACTAAACTAATTTAAATTAATTTAAACTGAACTAATTTAAACTAATTTAAACTAAACTAATTTAAACTAATTTAAACTAAACTAATTTAAACTAATTTAAACTAAACTAATTTAAACTAATTTAAACTAAACTAATTTAAACTAATTTAAACTAAACTAATTTAAACTAATTTAAACTAAACTAATTTAAACTATTTTAAACTAAACTAATTTAAACTAATTTAAACTAAACTAATTTAAACTAATTTAAACTAAACTAATTTAAACTAATTTAAACTAAACTAATTTAAACTAATTTAAACTAAACTAATTTAAACTAATTTAAACTAAACTAATTTAAACTAATTTAAACTAAACTAATTTAAACTAATTTAAACTAAACTAATTTAAACTAATTTAAACTAAACTAATATAAACTAATTTAAACTAAACTAATATAAACTAATTTAAACTAAACTAATATAAACTAATTTAAACTAAACTAATATAAACTAATTTAAACTAAACTAATATAAACTAATTTAAACTAAACTAATTTAAACTAATTTAAACTAAACTAATTTAAACTAATTTAAACTAAACTAATTTAAACTAATTTAAACTAAACTAATATAAACTAATTTAAAATAAACTAATTTAAACTAATTTAAAATAAACTAATTTAAACTAATTTAAACTAAACTAATTTAAACTAATTTAAACTAAACTAATATAAACTAATTTAAACTTATTTAAACTATTTAAACTATTTAAACTAAACTAATTTAAACTTATTTAAACTTATTTAAACTATTTAAACTATTTAAACTATTTAAACTATTTAAACTATTTAAACTATTTAAACTATTTTAAACAATTTAAAAAATTCATTTACCACAAGTGATACAGAGATAGAATGTTTCTTAATTCTAGTAGCAAGCACAGAATATATAAATATAGAATGAATTTATACATCGCGATCGAAAATTTGTTTGGAATCCTGTACAACATGAACTTTTCATTAAGATTAATAATGTTTCTTTCCGAAGAGCTTCTCCAGATGTAATTCTTATATGAAATTTCGATCAATGAAGGCAACAAAGACCTCACACAATTACTAATTGTACAAACTGGTCATCACGACCATTTAACCCGCAATATAAAATTAACTTCAAGCTTCCTTATTATTCAAAAGCTCGGTCACAACACGGTATTCTCCTCATAGAACTAAGGCTTAGAACTCAATCCCTTCGAAGATCCATAAAAAATTCTTACAAAGTTTCCAAAATGAATCTTGAATCCTTTTTCCTTTCGGAATGTTAAGCACGTAAGGTAACCAATTCATATATTTTCTCCTAAATGGCTCATCCTGATTTGATAATTTGTCATGGTTAATGTTATTTAAGTTTAGTCTGTTCTCAAGTGGTTTCTAGAATATACTGTTAATATCTAGCCTATATAAACTACTATATAAAATCAAGCATCGAATATCAAATGAATAAATTTTTTGTTAAGTGAATTCAGTTAATTGTACACCTTAGAACAGCGTTGATGGTAGGATGCCCTAGAAGTCGCTTAACTTATCCTGGCCCACAGGTAGCTATACTCAAATATGTCCGTTGTACTAGACTTAAGAAACAATCTACTTCAGTATCTTATGTGGTAAATAAATTGTTCAAGAATCGGGAACTTTCCTTCTCGCTTAACTGTAACTCAACTTTGTTGTGGGCAACGAAAAGAACAGTAAAAAACAAGTTTATGTTAGATAAAATTGATGCTGAAATTACTATTGGATTCTAATACTTGTGTTTTAACACAGTGATCCGTGTTTGGTAGACGTACATGGTTAACATAATAGCCATTGAAATTGAGGAATGTAAGATTGGGAGGAAAAGATAAAATTGCGGTCTCTTTGGTAGCTCATTCTGAATTTGACTATGTTAATACAAGTTGTTTATAAAGATCATTATATACTGTTAAATTATATATATTGTTTACGAATAACATTAAATATTGTTAAATTTTGTTTAAATGTTGCGCATCAATAATGATATAAATATTGCATAGAATAAGTTTGTTCACAAAAACATTGTGACAGAGTCACATCATCTAAAAAAGCTTTTGGAATTTCAAATATTTACACCAACACGCAGCGTTCGCGATGTAAGGGAATAATTTTTTAGGACCAGTGGATGCTACTTGCGCCGTAAGGTTCCGTTAGTGCAACTGTTTGAAGATCGTGCCTTACGTCTATTTGCCAGCTACAGTAGCGGCCTCACATTAACTTCTACTTCTACACTACAATAAATGGCTGTAAACCAGTAATTGTGTTAAATAAAGGTCCCCTATTTCTATGTGCGCAGTTTACGGCAAAAGAAACAAGGTAGCAAAACCAGTCTTTTCGTCGTAGACCGTGTTGCAATGGTGACGTCATTTGAAATGAAGCAGTTCTATTGGCTAGCCGAACAAGAGGAGATGTATTTTCTCCCATAGAAATGACTCTACCTTGTTTCCTCTTCCGTTTGCGCAGGTCCAGACGAGGTGTGGATGATAGAGTTCATGTCACGTACGGACTTTGCTGGTGCTCCAATGACGTCACTGGGGCAACAGCAGAAGGAGGCCCAGAACAGAATATTTTACTTAGCCCCCAAACCTCTCAACTTCGGCCAACCTTCAGACTCGGCCTCTCTCTGCCTCTGGTTTTACCTCAAAAACCGGCGGTATACCGACATTATTTGGGTGCTGGGAGACGAGTCCTTCGCCCTTCGCTACAATTTTGTAGCGCTTGGAAGTTAGTGTGAATTTGCACCTTTTTTATGAGAAGAAAATTATTTCTTATAAGGAAATTATTATTTCGAGTAAGAAAAATTTTTTGTTCTGAAGAAATTATGTCTTATGAGATGAAAATCATTTCATCTAAGAAGGCTATAATACACTTACATTTTTTTTACCAACATCACGTTTAACAAAAATGTTAGAAATTCTCTGATTTCTCCCTGAAAGTGACTGGGGTTTGGGAAATGCGCTATTTAATATAAACTTTCGATTGAATTACTCCAGGAAAGCATAACCACTGGCTGGTAGGAATGGTAACCACTGAAAAAATACGAATGCGAGTGAAAAATATTAGAGCGTAAAAAATGTTTTTCTTTTTTTCTTAAATGTTCCCATGAAATCAATTCTATAAAATTTCTCCCAAGTTTTCTTTATCAATCAAAAGAAAGAATGCTTCGATTTTATTCTTCGTTTGTCCATTATTTCGAATTGTGCTTCTCATTTTCAGTGAAGCATTTTTGCTAGGGCATGCATAATGAGTGAATTTTTACCCATAGCATCATGTGTCAGATTACAATATCCTGTTGCTAACAAAATTTCACACAAGTTAAAAATTAAAATACGCCAACCATGACTTAAAGATCGTAAATTTTGCATATCGCGTCCTCAAACTTTATGTATAACTAGTGTACACGACCTGTCCAAAATGACGGGAAACGATATTTCCTTCAGGCAAATCCTCCAGATGTGGATGCCCAACAAATATATCCATCCCAACAGTACCCGCCATTAAAATATTCTTGTACTTGTGCACTGGTGAAACTCGTATCACAGATACGGTCATTGAGCGTCCTTGTGAGAGACACACGCACCAACCAATTTGATGTGTTCACTCAGATGCCAATTGTAACAACATAGCATAAATTATTCACGAAAAATGATTTATTTTTTATAATTGATAAATTTGCGGAGATACCTGGAGTTTATTATACATATAGTACTGATACAAGTCATGAATTCATTTTTTCAGTTTTCTCGACGAAACTTTCACTGCAAACGAACAAGTGCAGGGTACGCTACGACTACTACGTAGAACGTTATAAGTGGATGCACATTTGCGTGACGATGAGCGACGCTCTCGTAACTTACGTCGACGGAACCGTCATAGAGCCAGCGGAAGAATGTACATTTAGCGGAGCAAGTAAATTTACGAACGAAAAAAGTGAACTGTACCTGAGCGGCGACGGCGATCGAGGCAAACCCATTTCCTGCAAAGTAGCTGATGCCAGATTCTACCTGACCAACATCACGCCTGTCGAGGTCAACGCCGCGATGACGTTTAGCAGCGCTTCTGAAAAGTACATCGAAATCATCGAATACCTACCCAATGAACCGGTCGGGGTCAACATAGAGCCGATACCGAAGTATCTCTTTACCACTTCACAAACTGACAACGACTGGGTCCACATAAATGCTGCTCTAACCAGTGACGAAGCCGAGAAAGTTTGCAGCAAATTCGGTGGGTCTCTTTTGGACTTGTCGACGACCACAGATGCGCAAATAATGCTTTTCGTTTTCAGTGTCGTCGCGGAAATGCACGCAAATTTTTGGGTGAAGCCGCAAAACGAAAGTTGTCTCGCCATTAGCGTTTCGACGTCAGGGGTTTGGCATGAACCCCCTTCTGAGTGTTTCCTTCTTCGACGCAGTATATGCAGTTTCCGTAACTCGACGAAATTTGTCTTCATTGGCTTACAATTCTCGTCCAATCCATTCAGAACACCCATGAAAAAAGTGAAAGATTCTCTGGTTTGGGAAGCAGAATATGACTATCGCGTGGAGTACTCGGAGGCAGATTACGTCATGTACATGATGAACCCGATAACGTGGAGATACTATGCACAAACAGGCGTCGTAGAATCGAGCAACCTGATGGGTAGGAAAGCTTGGATTCCTGTTGGGACTACTTCAACCGAAACTTTCACTTTGACAGTGTGTAATGAAGATCAGTTTACTTGTTCGAACGGGGTCTGCATAGACTTGCAAAAGCTGTGCAACTCTGTGGTGGATTGCGTGGATTTCACTGCCGAAAAACTCTGTAACTACACACAAAAGCGGCCTTCGTATTACGACCGCCAGTTGTCCGGCCAGGATAACCTTCAAGTGAACCTCAGTTTGACTTTATTGAGGATACATGAGTTGGACATGGGAGAGGATACCCTCAAGGTGGGAATATTAATATAAATTTGGAATATTGATATTATTACGGAATACTAATCACATCAGATATTCATGTGACATTTTTTCCTGTATGACTCATGCTGGCGGTAATTTGCCATGATTAATGGCAAAGATCTTCAGTCTCTTCTCAAGTCGTTTCTAGAATATACTGTTAACATCTAGCCAATATGAACTACTATGTAAAATCCAAGCATCGAATATTGGGAGAACTAATTCACTGATCAGTCTAGTGCGTGACTTGGTTAAGTGAATTAGGCGACACTTAACTGTACACCTCAGATTAGCGTTGGTGGCAGGATGCCCTGCCCTAGAAGTACTGAACTCATTCGAGGCCACAGGTAACTATACTCAAATCTGTCCGTTGTACTGAACTTAAGGCACGATCTACTTCTGTAGCGTATGTGGTTAATAACTGTTTAAATTGTTTCAACTGCTTACATTGTTTAAACTGTTTAAATTGTTTAAACTGTTTAAATTGTTTAAACTGTTTATATTGTTTAAACCGTTTAAATTGTTTAAACTGTATAAATTGTTTAAACTGTTTAAATTGTTTAAACTGTTTAAATTGTTTAAACTGTTTAAATTGTTTAAACTGTTTAAATTGTTTAAACTGTTTAAATTGTTTAAACTGTTTAATTGTTTAAATTTTATAAATTGTTTAAATTGTTTGAACTGTTTAAATTGTTTCAACTCTTCAAATTGCATAAATTGTTAAATTAGTTAAATTTTTTAATTGTTATACTCTTTGACTGCAACGGAGGAGATTTTCCTAATGCTGCTGACGGACCAGTGGCCACAAAGTCAATTTCCATAAATACTCAATCAAAGCTGAATGAAGGCACGATCCAGTTCATGTTTGTCATTTTCAACATTGCGCACTACAGTTGACTTTGAAATTCAGTTTTACCAACTGCTGTGAAAGTGTTCAATTGTTTAAGTTGCTTAAAATTTTTAAATCATTTAAGCTGTTCAAAATTTTTACGTTCTGTATGAACTGTTTAAATTGCCTGAATTATTTAAAATTTAAAAACGACTCAAATTGCTCTATTGGTAAAACTATTTAAATTGCCTAAATTCTTCAAACTCCTTAAATTGTTTAAAGGTAAGCGTACGAGCCGAGGCCACTTGGCGGGACGAACGCGTTGTATTCCACAACATCCACCCTGGCAACGCGACCCTCATACCGACGGACGACGCGAAGTTCTACTGGCAACCCAACATCGTCATGGACGGGGTCATTAGTGAAGACACGATGGCGCTGTCTATGGACGCTGAGCCTGAAAAGATGTTCGTCATTGCGGACATGCAGGGCAAACCTGCGACTTTTGACGGGGCTGAAGGTACTTATGGTGTATTGTAAATGTGTATTGTACATGTTGTATATTGTATATGTAGTATATTGTACATGTAGTATAACGTACTGGCAGTGTATTGTACATGTATATTTTACATGTATATTGAACATATAGTATATGTGTGAGCGTGTACTGTGTACTGGTGCTGTGGTGACGTACCTAGTTTAATCTAGTCTCTGTAACCTAACTAGTCTATGTTGCCATAACTAGTCTATGTTGCCATAACTAGTCTCTGTTGCCATTACTAGTCTTTGTTACCAAAACTAGTCTATACTACCATAACTAGTCTCTGTAACAATGACTAGTTTGTAATACTATAACTAGTTTCTGTAACAATAATTAGTCTATGTTACCAAAACTAGTCTCTGTTATCATGACTAGAGAATAAAATGAATTTATTCTGTTTCTGTCACACTGGCAGGAGGCTTAAATTGGATGTATCTAATAGGAATTACGTGTGTCTAATGGCTGTGGAACATTTAGGTTTTAGTTGCTTGTACGTTTACGAGCATGAGCCAGAAAATACACCAAATTTTATGATGAAACCATAAAGCAGAAACTTCTGGCTTGGTCCTTGTGTTGGATAGGCCGCACAGAAAACTAGGCATATATGGTCATCGATCATAAATTTAGTGGAGAGCAAACAACCCCTCGTTTCATTTCGATCTTTTATGGATAACCCACGGCGCACGGAGAAAGCCGCAGCGACAAATCAAAGATGTCCCACCCCTAACACGTTCCGCCCTCCTTCTCTTGGTTGTGACCCCGTTGAGTATCTGAGTCGCTCCGGAGCAGAGGAGCAGGTAGTCTCTTAGGACCGAGAGGCGAGAGGAAACGGCCGACGCGAGTTAGAGGGAAGTCACTTAGGGTCTGGTTACAAGCTCGGACTCAGTCAATGATAGACTCAAGCGGCTAGCGGTGAGAGCGAAACTAAGGGCCAAGTTTGTTTCAGGGTTTCGTGATCCATTTCTGTTTCGATGGTTACGTTGTCATTTCTGTTACGAGGGCTGCATTTTCCTTTCATTGTTTCGAGGGCTGCGCTTTCCTTTCATTGTTTCGAGGGCTGCGTTTTCCTTTCATTGTTTCGAGGACTGCGTTTTTTCCTTTCACTGCGTTGCGTGCGACCGGGTTTCGACATTGTAGTGGTCAAGCGCGAGTCAGATAGAGGGTTATCAATATCGTAATGCACTGCTAAAGTCGTTGTCTTCAGTTGAAATTGTTCCGCGTCCGATGCCAAGCGCGTGGCTTGCTCTCCTAATCCGTACCTGCCTCTCACACCAGTAAACTATTGAGTATCTTTTGAGATGCGTCTTATTATCCTCCACTCGCACGAACCACCCAGAAAAACGTGCCTAGAAAACTCAGTCAGCGCTACCAAATCGTTGCATACCTAACGAAGTTGATGCCGGATGTGGGCTATCATAGAGGCTAACGCAGTAAGGCTATAAATTCCTCAAAAATAAACTCATATTCCTAAATTTCAAGACGAAAGTCTCTAGTGGCAACGATCTTTTTTTAATTAGTTTAAATTACTTTGCGTAAAGAATGCTTACAAACTCACAGCATAATCATTTTATTCACTAGTCTCTGTAGCCATAACAAGTCTTAGTTACCATAACTAGTCTCTGTGACCATGACTAGTTTCTGTGATCATACCTAATCTCAGTGACCATGACTAGTCTCTGTGACCAACTAGTCTCTGTCACTCTAACGAGTCTCTGTTACCATAAATACTGTCAGTTGCAATAACTAGTCTTTAATCCTATAACTAGTCCTTGTATCCATAACTATTCCCCACGACTAACTAGTCTCCCTCCCCACTACTGGAACATCTCGGCAAGGACGTTGTCATCCTTCACAAAAAAAGAGAAAGTCGTCACCATGACCTGCCCGTTGGATTTGTTCAATTACCCCTTTGATGTGCACGTGAGTAATGACCCATTTGATGTGAGTAATGACCCATTTAATGTGAGTAATGTCCCATTTAATGTGCTGGTGAGGTAATGTGCACAACAGATTTTATATAGCTTCCACTTTCGAAATAGTATTTTGTGTTCTTTTAAAGCCTAATGAAAGTTAATACTCTTAAGAAATGAAATTTAAAATACAAAATATTGTAAAATAAAATGTCATCAATTATTTTTTCCCTTCATTATCTCGTGTGAGTCAAGTTTCTGAGTTTCTTAAGTTCTCTTAGTTTCTTTCTTCGTGAAATGCAAGCTCACTGAGCAGGAGGGTCTCCCTCATCACCAGAGGAGCTGTTTGTTCCACAAAATGTACAGAGAAGGTTCGAGGATTCAAATCCGGGATATTTTCATCCGAATCCTAACGCCCTGCCCTTGCATCACTGAAAAATCTATATGGCCTCTGTTGAGAGCCAATGGTAAGAAAGAGCTTTTATTAAGAGCAGGAGCTAAATTCACGTCCATTTAATTTTAATGCCTCTTTTCTGTAGCACATGGACAACACGTTAAATTTCAGATGAGAAGGTCTTGTGTTCGAGTACATGCACACACGCAGTCATTAGCCAGAGCGAGCAGCTCCTCTGGTGTGTTAGAAAACACAAAAGGCGGGGGCGAGAAGGTCTAGGGAGACCCTCATACTCAATGAGCTGGGGCCTTACCCCTTCCTTCTTAATTTAACGCCTCGTACTTCATCGTAATAGTGAACTCACACAATTGGGACATAGACACCCAACACATTCCACAAAATTTGCGTTTGTTACCGTGGCCGAGTGGTAAGAGTGCGCAGGGAAGGGTCGCCGGATCGCATAGACTCCAATCTCGCAGGATTTCTACACCGCCCAACCCTATCCCTCCACCTTCAAGCAGCTACATAAAGTTGCCATTCGCGCCAATTATTGAACGATGTAGTACTACTGAGGTTTATTAACCTATCTGTTCGTTATACATTTATTATTAATCACTGCATTATAACCACTACAAGTACTTAGTAAGTGAATACCACAGCGGAATACCAAAGTTAACCTGCATTAAATCATTATAATAAGTTTTGACAACGACCGCTGGTGTTTCGACATTCGACCCTCCATCTCAGCACCCAAAAACAGGGATTCTCAAACTTTTTAACTTAACCTTAAGCCAACTGAACTTGGCCTAACCTAATCCAACCTAACCTAACTTAACCTAACATACTTAACTAACTTAATTTAACTTAACCTATCCTAAATTACCCTAACCTAACATTGCTGTAGCTGCTCGGAGGTGGTGCTGTAGCTGCTTGGAGGTGGAGGGAGAGGGTTGGGCGATGTAGAAATCCTGCGAGATTGGAGTCTATGCTGCCGGATCGAATCCAGGCAGCGCCACCCTGTGATTCTCCTCGTTGGGAAAAGGGAGGACTCAGCCCCACTCTACGCAGGTGTCGCAAATGGGTACCGGCTTGACCGGGAGTAACGTAATTGCGTCCTGGTGTTAGTTATAAGGCATTTGAAAAACCAATGTGCAAGCTGATGTGTATCAGGCTTAATTGGAATAAAACATCCTTTGAAAACCGGTGCTACTATAGCGTGAGGCTACCGCCATACATCGCCTACCCAGGCGCAGTTTTAGATGTATAAACAATGTGTTTATCTCTAAATTATATGTATGGAAAAAAGAAATGTCCGCAAGTGAACTAAACTAATCTCACGCTATATTACTAGCTAGAGGCAGATCTCAAGCTATAACGTGGTAGACCTCACGCTATGGGACTAGCTAGAGGTAGATCTCATGCTATAGCGGGGTAGACCTCACGTATAGTACTAAACAATTTAAATAATGAAACAATTTAAATAATTAAACAATTTATTTACCACAGGTGATACAGAGGTAAAATGTTTCTTAAGTCTAGTACAATGGTAAAATTTGAGTATAGCTACCTGTGGGCGCGAACAAGTTCAGCGACTTCTAGGGCATCCTACCATCATGTTATTCGAAGGTGTACAATACTGTTTAACCTAATTCACTTAAACTAGTTTCGCATTGGACTGATCAATGATAATAATTAACTCGACATGTGATGCTGCATTTTACAATATAGGTCAATTAGGCTATATATAGAAGTATATTCGATAAACGATTAAGAGCAGACTGAAGATCCGCGATGTTACATATTCGATAAACGATTTAAGAGCAAACTGAAGATCGGTGATGTTACCCGTGGCAAATTACATTACTAGGACCAGACACGTAGGCGGCAAGATTTGACTTGGTGATCTTACACGAACTAGTATTCTATAGGAAGTGAGTCTCAAGATTTGTTCTAGATTCTTTGGAAGAATTGCTTTCTCGGATCTCCGCAGGTATTGAGTTCCAAGTTTTAGTTCCAGCGAAGAGGATACTGCATTGTGACCGGGCCTTTGAATAATATGGAAGCATGAATTTACTTCTATTTCGGGTTAAATGGTCGTGATAACCGGTTTGCGCTTTTAATAATTGTTTTAGGCTATTGTCGCCCTCATTTGTTGATGTTTTGTAAATGAAACTACAAATGGAGATTTTGTAGCGATTCGAAAGTTTAAGTATTTGTAAATTTTTGAATGAATCATTTGTGGGAGAATTATATTCTAGGTTCTTTACCGCTCTGATGGCTCTTTTTTGCAGAGTAAAAATTTTATTGGTTTTATTTTTTGTCAGTTCCGTGCCATGCTTCTATTCCGTCTTGCAAGTATGGACAAATGAGCGTTCGGTAGAGCGTTTGTAAAGCTATTTCAGGCAAGAATTTTTCAACTTTATTTAGGATTCCGATGGATTTTGATAATTTAGAACAAATATGAGCGATGTGCTCTCTGAAGGTCAGATGTTTATCTATTATTATGCCCAGAAACTTACTAGTTGGTTTCTTCGGTTTCACCTTCGCCAAATTTAATGCGTGGGAGAGATACATTTTTCTTTTATGAGAATGTGATGTATTTTGATTTATCGATATTAAGGCATATTTTATTAGCTTTAAGCCACAATGAAACCTTATGAAGTTCATTATTTATACTCTCCGCAATCATAGCAGGATTTTGGTTCGGAAGGACCGTAGAAAGCGTACTGTCATCGGCAAAAAGTTTGAATTTGAAAAATGATGTAGATTTAATAATATCATTGATAAAAATCAGAAATAGGAGAGGCCCAAGAACAGATCCTTGTGGAACTCAATGGCTAATTGTCTGTGGGTCTTATTTTAAATCATCTATGACAACGTATTGCTTCCGATTTGTTAGGTATGGTTTGAACCAGTCATGGGCAACCCCCCGAATGCCATAACAATGTAGTTTCGAGAGTAATATGTTATGGTCCACACAATCGAATGCCTTTTGAAAGTCAAGAAATACAGAGAAAACAGGCTTTCCTTCATCTATATTAGAATAAATGAATTGTAAATGATTTAATATAGCCTGCGTTGTTGATTTTTTAGAGCAAAAGCCGTATTGTTTTCCGTAAATAAATTATTTTTGTTCAAAATAAGAGAACACTTTTTAAACACAATTTTTTCGAATACCTTGCTGATAATTGGTACCCTAGTACGGAGATAGGTCGATATTTGTTTACAAAGTTTTTTTCACCATTTTTAAAGATAAGGGTTACTCTAGCAACTTTGAGGGAGTTCGGGAGAGTGCCTAGAACGAGAGACTGGTCAATAATATTGGATATCAGCGTTGCTACAATATCAACAATAATTTTGAATTCTTTTGTCGGAAGCGTTTGTAACCCACTCGATTTATTCTTCAGGTTGTTTATGCACGCAATTACATCGGAAGAGTTGTAGGCGAAAAGAAAAAATGAGTTGTGGTTTCGAATATGATCCACGTATTCCAGGTG
The DNA here is from genome assembly GCA_030386875.1 of Morinoia aosen. Taxonomy (NCBI): domain Eukaryota; kingdom Metazoa; phylum Arthropoda; class Malacostraca; order Amphipoda; family Talitridae; genus Morinoia; species Morinoia aosen. The sequence continues at coordinate 19,715,085 of CM059576.1, read as the reverse complement.
ATCAGCACGTTCACTTGGAATACCAACTGTGATAGTTTTCCCTACGTTTACGAAGAAATTGGTAAAGAGATTAGCAATTTCTTTCCTCTCATGGTATTTTACATTATCTTTAACAACATATTCAATTTTTTTTATCGGCGTTGTTCGGTTTACACCAAGAGTTGAGAAGGCGCCAAGTCTTTTTAACGTCAGCTTTAAATTGAGTAAACCTGAGAGTATAGTAGTTTTTATGTCCTTATTTGGTTTGTCACATAGTTTCTGAATCGGTTATATGCTTTTGTAGATATTCGCCCTTCACAAAGAAGGCTAGGTACACTTGACGTTTCTGTATATTTATCAGGATGTATTCAGTAATCCAGGGCTTTTGTTCATTTTTCGGGTTGACTGTACGAGTTACCTTTGGGCAACACTGATTGTATGCGATCATTATAGTTTTAGTCAACTTTACTACTGCGTCATACTAGCTAGAGGTATATCTTTTGATATAGGGTGGTAGACCTCACGCTATAGGTCTAGCCAGAGTGTCGTTGTGTCGTTTCTTCTCAACACAACATGAGGTTTAGTTAGCTGTATATGCAACTACTGTTACCGTAGCCTTAAACTACGAAGGCAGGTGAAGAGATACGCTCAATATGGTACGTATCAATATCCTTGCTCGTCGGTTACAGCTTCCTCTACATAATAGTCTTGCCCGGAAGTCAGGCAAGCGCGAGCAACAAAGACCTTCTTGGGGTCGGAGCACTTCCGGCCCACGGAGCGTGACAAAGACATCCGAATCCGAGCGCGATAAGGACATCCGGCGGCGCTCACAATGCGAGGCAAATTTTGAAATATAACAAGGTAGATTTCATGCTATAGTGTGGTATACCTCACGCTATAGCAGCACCCAGAAACAACGTGCAAAGCGGTCTGTATTAAGCATCAGTGGAATAAAGCGTCCTTTCTTTCTTTCCTTTCTCTCTCCAGTCGTGCAGTATGACACTGACGTTGGAAGGAAGAATTCTGTCAGACGAAGAATGGGAACCTTCGTCAGAAGAAGTACTGGAATTCTTCTCGGCTTCACTGCCGCTATTCGAGTTCATTCACTTCAAGAAGATTCCCCAAGAAGGAAATGGCAATGCGGTAAGGAGACAGCATGGTAGACGAAACAAGGTAGCATCAAACCAGTTTTTTTGTTGACCATGTCACAATGCTGACGTCATGGGAACGAACGAACGTCATGGGAAGCGTTCATATTGCATCTGGCATCACTGCTAGCCGTTAACGAAATGTCACAACGGTGACTTCATAGAGTTTGTCTGAAATGAAGCCGTTCTATTGGCTAGCCGAACAAGAGCTAGTATATATATACCCCACTGAACCATTGAAATGGTTCTACCTTACGTTATTACAGGGTGTCTCAAAAAAAATCAGACCGAACTTAATCTTGCACGCAAGTTTAATGTTCCGAGTGGTACTGTAGACACTGATTTAGATAAATAACAAGCTGGATTTTGCAGAACTAAATTATCAACAATAACTTCAGAGCTCCATCAATTCGAAGTTCGGCCTGCTGTTTTAGGGGAGTCACAATGTATTTCAATGTACGGGTTAGGGAACCTTTTTGTGACTGAGGTGAGATAATTATGTTGTTGTATGAATGTCTCCTGGTTGGTGAGGGAGTAACCTGGTTGGTTGGTTATCATCGGTTTCCAACATGAGAACCTGCTGCCTTCCAGGGATCGATCCAGGGTTCGACCGCACGGAAAAAGAGCTCTCTAGCCACTCGGCCAGAATGACCCATAAGCATTGAAGCTCTAAAGGCACATAAATACTTCATTTTCGCTCACTTTTAGCATCGAGGAAAATTAATTCTCATTTTTTTGTTTGGTTTTCGTTAGATGTTGTTTGAGATACGCATCGCACGTCGGTACGGGAGTCACATACTCGTCACGTACCTGCCGTGCTTCATGATGCAGCTGATAGGCCTGAGCGTGTTCGCCATCCCCCTGGACGACCTAAGCAACCGCCTCACCGTCAGCATCTCCTGCCTCATTGTGATGGCGGCGCTCCTCACGCAGGTCAAATTTATTGACATAACATTAATTATCAGTTTATTGTTATTGTGATTAGCATCATTATCACTGCTATTATCATTTCATATACAGCATTACTGCTGCTATTATAATCGTTATTAACGTTATTATCAATATTACTGCAATCATCATCATCATTACTTATGCTATAATTTTCATTATTACGGCTATTATCATCATCGTTACTACTATTATCATCATTATTAATTTTACGAGTGCACACGGCCCGTCAAAAATATACAATAACGTTCGACAAATCCCACGACACCCGTTCCTATTTTCCACCAATACACGTGATATTCATTCCGACTCCCAATCTGCTTGGTTAGGGCACTGGAAATTATTGTGAAGTTGATGAGGCTTGTATCACAGATACGCTCATCTCATACTGCAGGCTGGTAGGTGTGACACTAGGGTGGCCAGTACTCATAGGGTAGATTTTTTTCACAGAATTTTCTTAACGGGACCCCCTAAAAAGGTGAGGTTGATAGAAAAAATGATACTGGTAAAGTTTCAGATCATTTGAACATCGTTAACCCGTGCCCCAACGGCCCCAAAGTTCTGAAAAATGGCTTTTTTTGCGATTTTTGAGGCCGTTGGGGCACGGGTTAACAATGTTCAAATGGTCTGAAACTTTACCAGTATCATTTTTTCTATCAACCTCACCTTTTTAGGGGGTCCCGTCAAGAAAGTTCTGTGAAAAAAAATCTACCTAATGAGTACTGGCCACCCTAGTGTGACACACAGACGGACGCAGCTGCTTTTATAATAGTGATTTGTAGAATAGCACTAATGATGAAGATAATAGCAATAATGTTAGTATTAATATTAATTATTACTACTCCTCTTATCATCGTTATTGTAATCATTATTGTTATTATTATCATCATTAGTGTTACAAATACGATCATTAGTATCGCAGTCAGATACGGTATCAGTTTCTAAGATACGGTCATAAGTACCACAGATACGGTATCGGTATCTTAGATAAGGTCATAAGTATCACAGACACATCAGTATCTTAGATACGGTGATAAGTATCACAGATACCGTCATTAAGTAACCTGATGATCGTAATATACACAAGCACTAACCAAACTAGGAACAGCTGGGTATCATTATATATCATTATGATAGTCTGTTTTGATCGAATGTAAACTCTTTTGAAGGAAGAACTTATTTTTAATAAATGATGGGATAAAAACTACAAAGTGACGTTAATGTAGCTGATTTCTCGTACTTTTCTCGGTTTTCGATTCTGGTCTCAAGGCATTGTGTGTTGAACCCAATATTTTGTACGCATTTGAGCAACATACTAGGTGTATAAGATCCTGCACATGTACGTGGTTGGTGAGATTCCCTTTGTAATAACGTAAAAGAAGTTACACACAAAAATTTATAAACTTATTTATTTATTACAGGAGTTACTTGGCGTCTCAGTATCGCGGCTACGATTCCGATAAAAAATATATTTATTAGAGCAAAATGTACTAAATATTCATTTTTGACAAGTTGTATTTTCTATAGATTATAAATATAGCGCGTGAATAAATAAAAAGATAGAAAGTTTTCATAGGTATTTCATTTCACACTATAATATATATTTACACGACGGTCTATTAAGTCTATATATTTACACGACGGTCTACACAGAATTAAGAAAATGGCCATCACATTTTTTCAGTGGGATCTAGATCTATGAAATTAGTCATACGTATATATTTTAGAAAATAAATAGGGGTTGTGTCGTACACTTTTTCCATTTCTGTCATATTGACGGAAATAATGGGAAGAGAGGGGGCGGGGAAATAACCAATTTTCATGCCATTTCTTCTCAAAGAATAGTTATTGTAGAATAATGATCCAAGTTTCATTGGATGCGAAAAGGGTTGCTGCATAAAGATTCGGAGGATTATTTTGTAATTCATAATAGTTTAATTTTAATGAACTTTGAGCAAAATTTTGAAGAGCCATTCAATTTTCCGTAGATTTTTTAATGTAAATAAGATACTTCTATGAATTTCAACGACATCCTCCAACTCTTTATGGAGCAACTTTTTGCGCATCCAATGATATCAAAACCATTGCTCTAGAATAACAAGATTCTGAGAAGAAATGGCTTGAATATTGACATTTGCATTGTTAAAAAATGCATTTTAGTAGACAAAAACAGGTTTTTTCCTTTGCAAGCCATAATGCTCCGAAAAATCAGTGCAGTTGACGTTATGAAAGCTTTCTGAAATATTGACTTGACTTTGGCTTTCTTTCATCGAAGTATTTTGTAGTTCCTTGATGAAACCGGTACCACAAGTGGTACCAGGAGCCAGGTACCGAGCGAGACGCGCATAAGACTTAGGGGTAACGCATCGCTCAGGTGCACCTGAGGTGCGCTTCAATTCAACAGATGCGTTACCAGCTACTCTGAGCTTGACAGGCAGATTCAGCTGGTCGTTTGACATCGTAATCGCTTCGGCATTCATGTCACACTGGGCTCATCCGCCGCCAGCAGTCTTATTTATGTATAGAGAACAGGAGGAGGAGAGAGGAGAGGTCCATGGGAGGTACCGAGCACTCGACGTTGCCAAATTGTACAAGTTCTTGAACAGCTGAATGGTAAATACATATTTCTTTAGAAATCAACAGCTGGTGAGCAATATCTAGGTGAAATGATATGGCACATGAGCGCTGACATGCCATGCGACCCTTTCCCCGCTCCTTCTCTCCCCGTTTACTCGCCTTAGGTGCTTCAGATGCTTCCAAATTTTTTACTGCAAATTAACTGTGCATTGCTATACCGAATTAAGAAGTAAAGAAACTTTGACCAATTTTGGACATCTGACTAGAAGGTCCCTTTTTACGTTTTTTCATCCCAAACAAAATCAAACGATACCTGATTAAATGACGATGAAAGGGACCATGAATACGAAAGGATTCGTCCCTTTTGATAGGAATAGCCTGAACTGAGACTGATGCGGTTGTCCTATTTTGATAGGTTCTTTTTTCAAAAGTCCTCCTTTACCCCACAGACGCCTGACCTTGAATCCCACAAATGACTGACCTTGACCTCCTCTGGCCCCCACAAAACTATGACCTTCACCCCACAAAACTCCCGCTCTTGACGTCCACAAACGCCTGATCTTGGCCCCATAAACGTCTGAAGCGGCCCTCTTTTGGCCCCTACAAAACCCTGACCTTGACCGCAACAAAACTCCAGCTCTTAACATCTTCAAACACCTGACCTTGACTCCCACAAAACTCCTACTCTTGGCCCCCAAAAACGTTTAATTTTGACTTCCTGTTCCCCTTCAGATCAGCTTGACGCTGCCGATGTCAGCTGATCCGAAGATGATCGACGTGTGGATGTTCGTGCATGTGTTGCTGATGGCAGGGGTCTTCCTGGCCATGATCGTCATCAACGCGCTCCCGGGGGGCGAGGACCCCCTTCAGGAGGATCACCCCTTCTGGCTAAAGGTCAGGCTTCTGTGGGGGCCAAGGTCAGGCTTTCGTGGTGGCCGAAAGAAGTCAAGGTCAGCCTTTTGTATGACCCAGGTCAGGCTTTTGTGGAGGCCAAGGGGGGTCAAGGTCAAGCTTTTGTAGGGGGTGAAGAGAGGGCGAAGTCAGGGTTTTGCGGGGGCCAAGGGGAGTCAAGGTCAGGAGTTCGGGGGGGTTAAATTCAGGCTTTTGTGGTGGTCAAGGTCAAGGAATGGGCTCAATGCCATGGTATTACGGGAGCCAAGGTCAGGCTTATGTGGTGGCCGAGGTCGGGCTTTAATGGGGGCTAAATTACGGTCTGTTTCTAGTACCCATCACACAGATATTTCATAAATTAGACATTTCCCTTACTTAAGATCTTTCCGCAAAATTTGACATTTACTTCACGAAATATCCCCTAAAATGTGCATTTCCGCACGGATATTTCCCCAAAATAACATAAGCTAAATTAGAACAAGCCTGAATTTCTTCCAAAAAATAAATTCCAAGACCAACAAGATCTAAAAACATGAATAAAACATGCAAAAATTAATACAGAGTGAAAAACTAAAATATACCATGAAACGTAAAATAACTAGTTGAACACAAAAAATTGAAAAATTTATATAACAACATAAAATAATCAGTAAAATATAAAAACACTTATACAACATAAATTAGATAATTGTATCAAATAAATAATTAACACAACCAATAGTAATCAATAACGCATAAACTAATCAACAAAACAAAGTTAATACCACGAAATAACTAATAAAACATAAAATAACCAATAAATACGTAACAAGTTAATCATAAGCGTTAAAATACGAGATAATTAACGCAACTTCCTATCCCCAGAGCGTCAGAGAGTCCCCGCGATTCTCCCGATCCAAGGACGGAAAAAAGACAAAAACCGGGAATTTTCCCTGCGTCGGGCAGTCAACAAGTGGACGGCAGTGATGTTTGTGTTGTCGTACGTTGTGTTTGTGGTCGCAGTCATGACTTTCACTCTCGTCATACGTCAGGCAAAGTAGATTTTATTGTGAAGTTGCTTGCTTTCGTAGTTTTTTAGTTAAAATACAGAGTGAAAAATGCCCTTATTTTTAGTTGTAACATAGGCCACAATACAACACCCTGCTCTCAATAATAACATTATGCACAATGCAACACCCTGCCCTCAGTAATAACATAAGGAACAATACAACACCCTGCCCTCAGTAATAACATAAGGAACAATACAACACCCTGCTCTCAGTGATAACATAAGGCACAATACAACACCCTGCCCTCAGTAATAGCATAAGGCACAATACAACACCCTGCCCTCAGTAATAACATAAGGCACATTACAACACCCTGCTCTCAGTAATAACATAAGGCACATTACAACACCCTGCCCTCAGTAATAACATAAGGCACATTACAACACCCTGCTCTCAGTGATAACATAAGGCACAATACAACACCCTGCCCTCAGTAATAGCATAAGGCATATTACAACACCCTGCTCTCAGTAATAACATAAGGCACAATACAACACCCTGCCCTCAGTAATAACATAAAGAACAATACAACACCCTGCTCTCAGTAATAACATATGGCACAATACAACACCCTGCCCTCAGTAATAACATAAGGCACAATACAACACCCTGCCCTCAGTAATAACATAAGGCACATTACAACAACCTGCTCTCAGTAATAACATAAGGCACAATACAACACCCTGCCCTCATTAATAACATAAGGAACAATACAACACCCTGCTCTCAGTAATAACATAAGGAACAATACAACACCCTGCCCTCAGTAATAACATAAGGCAAAATGGAATACCCTGCTCTCAGTAATAACATAAGGCACATTACAACACCCTGCTCTCAGTAATAACATAGGCCACAATTCAACACACTGCTTTCATCACCCAATCACCATAAATGAAATAATATTTTTTCGTGGTCCACTCCAGCACTTGATAACAACACGACACTCCGTATCGTAGATACGGGCGACTACAGAGGTTCATTTATGAATCATTTTCCTGATGGTCTCTTGAGAGAGTTTCTATGGAATATTGTAATTCACATACAAGGTGTGCACAAAAAATGTATTCAGTGACCGATAAAAGTATCTATGATAAAAGTATCATGCAACACTTTAATTCTGCAATCCAGTGTTTTCTTGTACGTCTTAGTCGCATTCGTGAATTTAGATTTTTTAGTTCATTTTCAAATGACGTTCACTTTCCATTGTAATTTTTCACTCAATTCATCAGCGAGGTTGAAGATTAAACAATTAATATTGGCTGTCATTTTCAATGATAATGTATGGTCTCAGATTTACGTTAAATGTAACCTTTCGGACGAAAGTTGACTGACGGAGGATACACACGTAGAAATATCACGAGGATAGCTCAGGATGCCGACTGTGTCCAAATATTTCTGAGTCAAAAATAAATGGCATCTGCCGGAGACCCTTTCGAGGTAAAGCCTCGAGTGAGAATGAATGTTCGCTACCGTTACCACGTCGTTGTTGCTGTAAACCATTTAAAATAACAGCGATGTCCAATAGATCGTCCGAGTCGAGATCTGACGTCCAGAATTGAGACGCATCTGAGAGATTGGACATGCACCGTGAGTCGGGATGCAAGCTTGCACAAATTGTGGCTCCAACTTTGTCCGTACTTAAGTTTGTCTATTAGTACACCTCGTATGGTTCGTCTATTAGTACGCCTCGTACAGTTTGTTTATTAGTGCACCTCGTACAAACAGTTTGTCTACTCGTATTCGTACGTCTCGTACAGTTTGTGTACTAGTACTAGTACGCCTTGTATGGTTTGTCTATTAGTACGCCTCGTACAGTTTGTCTATTAGTGCACCTTGTACAGTTTGTCTACTCGTATTAGTACGTCTCGTACAGTTTGTGTGCTCGTATTAGTAGGCCTCGTATAGTTTGTCTATTATCACACCTCGTTTAGTTTGTCAATTAGTACGCCTCGTATAGTTTGTCTATTAGTTTGCCTCGTATGGAATGTTTGTCTAAGAACGTCTTATATTAAGAAATTTTCAAAACCCAAAATGTTGTCAGGCATCTCATGTATCAATTTCTTTGGAAATAAATGGTTTTTCTTTTTTCTTTTTTCTCTTCTTTGTCTGCTACTAGTTTGTGCAAGTTTTATAGTCATTCATTGCATTATGACTACTTTTTTCTTCGTACCTGGTAAAAATAGCGTTCATGGTAAAAAAAGCATTTTTGCGATGAATGCAATTTTATATTAGCATTTATAGTCGTTATAGCATTAATAGGATACGTACAAGAAATCCAGGCTCTACTGACAGAGCATTTGAAAAACCAATGTACAAGATGATGTGTACCAGGCTTTATTGACTGGAATAAAACACCCGTTATGAAAACGAAAAAAAAATCCAATGAAGTTTGCACATGAAATGAATACTTAGGATCTCGAATGCGAAATGTAGCTTAATACTCATTCAAATTATTTGATTTGCCTAAAGTTTGGATATACCAACACCTTTATGAATTAACGCATGTAATTATTGAATAACCAATCTCCTAACAAAAAAATAAAAAAATATGTCTTATAGTTGATTGAAAATAGAAGAACCGCATTGAATACAAAGTTAAAAAATAAGTCAAGAAACAGATTCGGAATCTTGTCGTTTTTTGATCAATAATTATTATTTGAACCATAAATGTATGTTAAATCTGTCATTCAATAGACTCGGTTTATGTTCTATGTACTCGAAAGCATGCAAGAATTTTAAAATTACTCACATGAATTATGAGTGAACCCATTGAAGGTAACACGGGCACTCTGAATCATTATCATTTCCATTATTATCATTGTTATTTTTATTGTAACCATTATTATACACATTGGTCGCTGGATATATTTTTGGCTTATCATGTACTAAAGACACACAAAGTGCACATTGTCTGTACATAGTAAAGTTCAAAAACCTTATCGTTAAACACGCGATAAAATGTATTTTTTCCTATTAGCGAGTCGTCCTTTTGTGTTCCTAGATTAATTAATCTCGTAATTTCATAGTATCAAAATTTAAAAAACTCATCTTAGACATAGAAAGGCTTTACCAAGTGTACCTCCTAGTTGAACTCACGTTTCGAGTTATAACTCAAGTTGAAATGTGGTGGAGTCGGAGTTTTTCATTTGGATGTTTTGGAGTCGGAGTCGGAGTCGCTATTAGTTGGTGCTTTTTATTCTAATTTTCGCTAAAATCTGTTTGCAGTTATTTAAAACCGAAAGTAAACAAAACAGAGTTAAAATACTTCACTGATAATCTAAGAAATATGTAATGTTTTTGTTGATTTTTTTGTTCAATGTTCTAAACAGCGTATTTGTACGAATTACTCCTCAACCCTAGATGCAAGGCTCCGACTCTGACTTCGACTTTGATTCCAATACAACAAATAATTGCCAACGACTCTAATCAGTAAAACGAAAATTAACGACTTAAACATTCCCGTGTTTAGTTGTTCTCATTATTTCATTCAACCTCTGCCCAACCTGTCTAGCTTTCAGTACCACTACATTGAACGTCAATAAAAATACAATATTACTGTACTTCGTTTAATGTAGTGAGCGTCTACATGAAATGTAATAACTATATATATGACGTCTGACTTTGTCTGAGCAGGTTTGAACCTCATTCCTCATTTTGATAAAGCTAATATCACTGGCTTGAAGAATTTCGATAATTTGTCATGTAACTGGAATGGTTTAGAAATTCGTAGTGCCGCAAATTGGGATTTTTTTTTGAGAAAATCGGCCGAAAATCATGGCTTATAACGTAATCTTTCATAGATTAACAGTTATTCTTTCGTTAGCTATGCGTTTGAGTAGAAAAAATTTATGTTTAATCTTCGATTAAGAATTTCAAAATTGCCAATGAATACAAATTTCTTTTTTGCAGTTATAATATATGTATATTAATTTAAATGGATTATGATATTCTGATATTAAAGACACGAATACTAACAAAAACCACAACAAAAAGAAATGAAGTTAGGGTTTACCCTTACAACATCTCTAGAAAACCCTTTTTCATAAATATCCCTATATCCTGACCTACCATGGAAACATGAAGCATCATTTGAAATTCCCTCGACCAAATTGCCTCTGTTAAATTTGAAATGCTGATCTATATTTCTATCATTTATTAGACGGGCAGCACGATAATTCATGCGGCTGATTAGGTGTACGAAAACAATATAATTTATGCAATTATGATTCTATTTTATCCACACAAGCATTTTGCTCAACATTTCATGAATTCACTTCATTTACCATAGCTACAGCAGGAAAGTTTTTTACTGAAAATCAAAATTAAACTTAAGGATAACTAATATTTACTGTGTACTCTGGTAAGCTTCGCTATTTCAATTATTTATCGTTTGTACTAAAAATACATGAATGATTGTTTCAAAGACTATGTGTCTAATATGCATTGATTTACTCACTAGGGTGTAAAGAGTCAATAAAATTTACTAACTGGAAATCGTACGAAACTTCAAATCTTACCCCTGCAGTAGGAACTGATGAAAATAAGCAATCAGAAGAAGATAAAAATCTACGCATCTGGTTCGATAGAAACATGTCCATTAAATCTCACGTTGAGAAAACTTTCAACAAAATTTTAAGGAGCTTAAATGTTTTTTCACCGTACAAAAAGTATGCTCGACTAAAAATCCAGATTACTGGCCATTTAAACATTGGTGTTTTTGTGCATTGACTACCGCAGCCGAGTATGGGAAGACTTACTTCAATACTTCCAAAGAGACTTAAAAAAGTGCATGAATTTCGCAGTCAAGGTGGTACGTAATGGTAAATTCAAAAGAAGTGATCACGTAACCCCTCTCCTTAATAAACTCGGCTGGACTCCTATTCAAGAAATGCTCTTCATGCAATAGGCCCAATACGTATTCTTCTCGTTATATCTTCCTCAGGGCAATGAAGAAATAGTGCGTTTCCATCCACCCACTGTAACCAACCTAAAGCCGAACAGAAACAATAATATCTTAGTCGACTATCGTTCATCTGACATTGGGCAGAGGGCTCTGTCAGTATCAGGCACCTTGTTGTGGAACAAACTTCTCGTGAGTAACAAAATCCCGCAAATATTTTGAGAATTTGAAATCAAAATAGCTCGTCATCTTGCTTCTCGAAAATGATTCTTGGCTACAAAACATACTTAATAAGTAGTTAGGAATCTCTTATGCTCATTATCCTATATTTCAATACATTGTGCAACAGTTTTGTAGTGTGCGTATGCATTATGATTGCTTATATGCTGATATTTGCACGCATGTTTATTTACGCATGCTCGTATGTACGTGTGTATGCATGCCTGTTATATCTATGTATTTAAGTATGTGTGTGCACATATATCATTCAGATGAACATGTTTATAAAACTAGCATTTTTACCATCATGGCACCAATGCATGCTTATCAATTATGGACATTTTAATCATGTTTTAAAATCATATAACATTTTCTGATTTGTTAACCTTATTGGACATTAATGCTTTCTTCTATTATTCACGTCCTAAAATATTCATATTAGGCAAGTGTAATGCAAATTATCATATCATTTCTTATGCTCGTGAGTACATTACAACAATACCTCGGTGATAATTTCACGTATTACTCCAATTGTGCTGTACATGTCTTGGCAGCCGATGTAGAACTATCGTTTCCACGTTTCTGACTCAGGTGGACTGTTTTGTGACACAGCAATTAGCATGGAAATATCATAAATTCGTGGTGTGACAAAAAAATCTTATCTTCGAATCCCGTGATTTGAATACTAGTTTACACGTAGGAGTGAAAATACAGTTCTGAATGTCAACCTCGCTGCCTTAGACGCACATTATTTTAATCCACCCTTTTTACTTTCAATAAATTCCTTACACCGCAAGTCCCTTTGCTCGTATTCCAATGTAAGTGTGTGCTAACAGGAGTTTTCAGCAATGCATTGTTACTGAAATTGTGTTGTCTTTTTTTGTTGCAGTTGCATATTTGATCAAAACTACATTAGGCAACATTAGGAACACTTGCCCTCAATCATATATTTAGACTAGTGACATGGGTATTACGATATTTATGTGTGTACCATATTAGGACCCTTACTCTAAGATATTTTGAAAATTTAAAAACCAATGATGAGCTTTTTGTATCATCTATATTAGATACAAACTGCTTTCCTTTTCTTTTCTCCCTCTTTCCTGCAGACATTGCAGTAGTCACTAACTCAATTTCAATAAATGCTTATCAAAACTGAATGAAGGCGCGATCCATTTAGTGTTCGTTATTTTCAAAAGTGATCTCTTAAATAAGCTCTAATTTGAGTTGAATATTGAACTTCAGTTTAACTTGCCCAAGTCAAAGTGCTGAATAATACATAAACTAAATATACATATAAACTATAAATGCATAAAATAAATGTGCATATATATACTGAATGTGCATGTATACACTAGATATACATATATATGATACTCATTATACATATATACACTATATATGCATATATATACTAAATATAAATAAATACACAAATTGAACAATTACTTTTAATGATTACTAACAAACTTAATTTCCATACATACTGAACTAAAGCTAAATGAAGGCATTCTCCAGTTTATATTTGCTATTTTCAACATTGCACGTTACAATTGACTATCAATTTGAGTTTACATAAATTGCATAAATTGCAAACATAATGATGAAACAGACACTTTTAATGATTATATCTGTGCTTTAAATTAATACATTTGAATTGTCTTTTTTACAATATTGTAAATTTGTTTCCTTTTCGAATAATTTAAGTTTTTGAAAATCGGTTGAATAACCACTTTGCAATGATCGGTTTACTGAAAGGGGCAGAAAAGCTGATTGTTCATAGGAAAAGTTTTAAAAACAACACTGGTGTTTTTCTTCATTTCTAAACACCTACTGTTGAAAATGATTTCACAACGATGTATTCTACGTACCAACAAGTATGTATCACCTCAATCATTAATAATAATTTTTCAACAACGAATGGAAGAAATGTTTCAAGAACTGAAAGAAAACACTGAAATAATCCGCAAAACTCTTCAGTCGATGGTGGCTGGAAGTAATACTTGACTTGGGAGAAATGGAGGGTATGTCGAAGAATACTAAATTACTTTATTTATTTAAACGGTATTAAAGTAATGATTTGTTAATCTTTTAAATTTTTGTTCTTTTTCGGATTTTTGAAAAGTACAAAATAAGGAAAAATATCAATCATACTTTAAAAACTTTTCCTTTGAATAATTAATTTGTCTACCCCTTTGAGTAAACCGATCATTGTAAAGTGGTTATTGAACCGATTTTCAAAAACTTAAATTATTCGGAAACGAAGCAAAATTTACTAGATTTTGAAAAAAGGACAATTCAAATATGTTAATTTAAAGCGGAGATATAAATAATTAAATAGTCGGGGACATTTTTGTCGGATACCCGGTACACACTAAATATTCATCTATACACTAAATATATACACATGCACTAAACATACATATATACACTAAATATATATATAAAGCCTAAATATACACACATACACTTAACATACATATTTACACAAAATATATACACACACTACATATGCCTATATATACTAAAAGCACTCTCATATACACTAAACATACATACGTACACTAAACATATATATATATATATATATACACTAAATGTACATATATAGACCGCATTTTTGTATATGCACTAAATATACGGGTATACTAAATATATAGATACGGTCGTCATGTCACATGTTTTGACTTAGAAAATCGAGCTATTAGAGCCAGTCTTTGTGAGGCGCCCTTTAGTGAGAGCGGCCCGCCCTTTGTGACCAGCACCTTCCCAGCAGGAGGTGCTCTCCCTTCTGCACCCTTCTTAACCGGAATTACTTTCCCTTTGCTATATATTCCATGGTACTATACAACAAAAACGCGTTAAAGTAAATGGTGTCCACAAAAACGGTATTCCTGTCCAGTACAAAAAAGAAGTTATTCCCGTACTCGATTGCGATCTATCTTTCGACGGGTTTTCTTAATGGTATCGTTATACAATATAATTACTCTCAGAGAGAAAGGTATTCCAGTACTGGATTGCAATCCCTAGAGGGTGTGCACAGAAAGCATGTATCCACTCACCGATATATGTATATGTATGGTATACCACAGTTTAATTTTGATATATGGTGGCGGTATATGTGTTATTTACTTGGCGTGCAGATCTAGATAGTTTAATGAAATTTTACGGGACTCTGGTCCGATCAAAAATTGATTATGGAAGTACCTACAGTGTATGGTTCTAATGGAACTTGATGCTGTCGTAAACGAGGCAACGCGCATCTGCACTGGCGTGTTTAAGACGACGCCACTAGCGAACCTCCACATCATCTGCAATGAACCAAAATTGTAGATCAGAAGAAAGGACTTGCTATTCCGATATTCTTTAAGCTTAAATGTCATTTCCTGAAATGTACCGCACTGCAACCAACAAGAGAACGAATACTTCTGTCGAGAGAGGGTTCCAGCGGGGGTCAGCGCTCGGCCATATTGAGGGCGGGTAGCTGGAACCCCACCATCGGGTTCTCGCTGCAATCAATGAATTTTAACCCCTGATAATCTCTTTCAATCCTCATGTTCAATTAGAACTTTTGATATGCTCCAAATTTTTATGTCTTGGCTTGATCAGCTTGTCTCGGTGTAGTTGCCTCCGCGAATACCTCGTTAGAATTATGGTAACAAAGATAGAGGTGGTGGCTGAGTGTGTGTATGTGGGGGGGGTACTGGCGAGACACCGTTGTGTTGTATGCTATGGTAGATCATTGTAGGTAACGAAATAATTAGAATGAATGGATCAAGCCTGTATTATTTGTTTATGATCATCGAAACTAATCTTCTGCGACGACTGGCACCCGGTGTCAGCGCATGCAGGATCGGCACAGGTTTTAAGGGGCAGGTGAAAGAAAACTGCTGATGTCCTCCTGTTTATTCAACGATATGAATGACGTTTATTCGGACATGCAGTTTAAATTTAAATGACAAAGAAGAAAAATAAACGATGAATTAAGACAAGATGTCTAAAATAAAACCTTATTTTACGCTACTTGTCCGCGATTGGGGAGACTAGCCTTTGCGAGTTGTATTAAAATAGTATAGAGCATCCGTAGTATGAATAAAGGCCAGTATAAAGCATCCGTAGATGCCGATGTTTGTTTGTTTGTTATGAAAATATTTTAACTCAATTTCAAAGTAAAAAAATAAACTCTGGGAGGCCGTCCGATATTCATGAACTATAAAAGTCATTACAGACAGCTTCAGCGAGTCACGACGCCTGAGAGCTGCAGACCTATTTCAGCCTCAGCGGCGCACACATCGCCGTGCCTCGTCATTGACCTTTCAATTCAAGAGCCCATGTAACCATGAAGGGCTAAGGCACCCGTCCTGCGCGGCCTTCGTCTTATGGCCGCTAGCCTCTGGAGACTTCACTTCGCCTGCACGCCTGCGAGCCGTAGCCTGAGTGGCAGATGTAAGTCGGGTGGCCTTTATTTTCCCGATGTCTGAAGCAGGCATTAATTAGGCTAGCCTCGGTGATCCTCTTTCCTGGTTGCAGTCAACGCGACTCGTGAAGCTAGGTTTTCCTTAATCTGTGGCGGTAGCCGGGGCCAGTGTTTCACCATGAAACTCTAATTTATTAAATTAAAATCTAAGAATACTAAAAAAATATTCGTGCATAATACTAAAAATATATTCTTGCATAATACTAAAAATATTTCGTGCATAATACTAAAATCTATTCGTGCATAATACTAAAAAAATATTCGTGCATAATACTGAAAATATATTCGTGCATAATACTAAAAATATATTCGTGCATAATACTGAAAATATATTCGTGCCTAATGCTAAAAATATATTCGGGCATAATACTAAAATCTATTCGTGCATAATACTAAAATCTATTCGTGCATAATACTAAAATCTATTCGTGCATAATACTAAAATCTATTCGTGCTTAGTGCTATAAACTATAAGTCTTCCTCCAGCAATCCATGCACCTCGGGCGATCGTGAGGGTCCTCTGTAGGGTCCGCACAGGGTCCAACCTCGAAGGATTTCTGAAACTTGACTTGTGAATCCATTCGCTGACAAAATTTATCAGAATTAAAGTCTTTGCGGTAGTGAATTTGGTTAATTTCCTGATGATAGTATATTTCCAGTAAAGAAGGAACCTTGAAGTTTTGAGTTAGTAATTGTTCGAGAGGTTTTTTCTACAGGTTGTATTCAAGTCATCATCAGTATTGCGATTGTGAGAACTGAATGGCTATTCAATGCGCATTTTGAGCCAGAAGTAGATATATACTTCGTCATTACATACAATACATGTAAAAATCCCTACACATTTTATGCCTGAGAAAGTTAGCGCACGAAATCTGATATCAAATTTATTTTTTTGAATTCAAATTAATGAAGTTTATGGGAAACTTCATCTAGATAAATACTGAATTCCTTTTGAATTATGAAATCACAGGTGCATGAACGGTTATTTTTTCCTGAACATTATTTCTATTCATGTCATCAGAGCCATTATATAATCCAAAATAACTCTTTAAAGTAAACAAAGAACTCCCTATCATGACGTCTACGATGCTTCCTCAACGCTGAATCAATGGCGATAAATGCACAGATGTTTAGACAAAATAAGTTGGACGGCACAAAAAGTTCAAACGCATTCTTCTCAACGCCGGACTGGCCGGACTTAACACATTGTGGGTTACTCAGGGCTATTATAAGATAATAATCTTTCTCCTATGAGAAGCTCAAATTTGCTGAGTTTTTACATTCCACGAGCAGCTACTCTAAGTGACAAAACTTTTATTTCCTCCGCTATATTTGCATCGAACGTCTGTTATAAAAAGAGAATGCTCGTTAAATAAAATCTGTCAGCTAAGTGCGTCAGAGTGTAGCTCTACTTTGACGTAACAGGCACTGGGAGGAACAGCGCGTCTAATATCACATGAAAGCAGAAGTTTTACTGTTCCATTTGAGACTTCCCTTCAGATCAAACGTGACTGCTCAATGGCGTTGTGATGACCACACCATGGAGCTAATCAAACTTTTGCTCTAGAATTTTTCAAGAAAAATAGTGATTATTATCAAATACTCAATTTGCCTCGTGCATGAAAATGATCTGACTGTCATAAATGATACTACTTTCCTCTTAAACTTTGGTCTTGTTTCATGATCTTCTTTCACAACTTACTGTTTCTATGCCTTTCTGCATAGATTCCGCGTTCCCTTAACTCCATACTAAATGGTGCCTTCCTCCTTCCTCTCTTTGGATCGCATTTGTTGCTGGGTAGGGAGGCTAAAACTAACGACTAATCTAATCTAATCTAACTAATCTACAAATATGCAACCAAATGCCCAAGACTGTTAGATTAAATTTTTTTTTTATTTCAAAGAAAGTTTTAGCCTCCCTTAACCACGACAAAGATGTTCTAAGAGAGGAAAGAGGAAGGCACCATTTAGTATGGAGTTGAGGGAACGCGGAATCTATGCTCCAGGTGCACAGAAACAGTAAGCTAGGAAAGAAATTCATGAAACAAGAAAAAAGTAGAAGAAGAAAGTAGTAGGTGCTGAAAAGCAGGACAGCAGTGAACCGAAAAAAGATGGTCCGTAACAAAACAAAAACCTATTCTATTTTAACAAAAAGAAAGCCTACCTAATCTTTAGCTCGGGACCTCACATTGTCCCCCTGGGAGCTCTACCAAAGAATGTTAACGAAATGTTCCTCAACTAAAGACAGCATATAACACTCCAACCCGACATAAGTAATTTATATGGTAATTTCAACACGTTTCATGTAATGATAGTGACTGCTCGAAAGTAACCCTAATAAATTACAGACTTAATATAATTTTTAAATGCGGACGTTTTCGTAGCATAAAAATATACCAAAGTGTTATCCACGTTGAAAAATTATACGTGAGGCGTTCGTAATGTTCTTTCAATTTTCAAGTTGTATAAATTTGTAGAGTTATCAGCTGGCCTTTATGTTGAAGTAGTTTTAGGGAACTCTGGTGTTTTTTCCTTGAAAAGAATGACTGCGCTCGTCCATATGATACCAAGAAATGGTACGTGTGGGTTATCTATCAGCACTTTTAATTTATGGTTTCCTTTTGATATTAAGGTTAGGTTTAAGATTGGTTATCATAATTAAATTATAAATTTTTTCTTGTTTGGATTCAGGCCAAAGTGAATCTCTGGGACCTTCCAAGAATAGAAGAGGAAGGTCCTAGTGATTCATTGTATATGTTTGAAAAGTTGGTAAATTGTATTAGAAAAAAATATAAATACACAAGGATACCCTCTCATGAAAATTTCATTCATTCTGTCCAGATCATCAATTCAACAATCATAAAAAAATTCAATTCTTTACTTTTTCCGCTAAAAACACCTTTCCCCTAAACAAGTGGTGTCATAACCCGCAAGTACCCCATAAATATTTAAATTTGTTACACATTTTATGTTTTCACATAATATGCACACCACGCAATATTTTTGTGTAAACAATATTAACTTTGACCAACATTTCCTCAAAATATGGGTCACGGACTACGACTGCCAATTTCTCCTACAGTTTTGGTACACACCATACTGTCCGATACTGTTTCATGCACACAAATATAACACACCACAGAAGTAAACACAGTGCTCCAATAAAGCTGGAAGCAAAGGGTGAGCAAACAAACCTAAATCAAATATTACGACAGATATAAAAATGTAACAGAAAAGTGCTGGCTGCTTCCACACCAAAATATCGGTACTAACTATTATAACGACAGAGAATCAGTGTTGTATATTAATACATATATTTTTGTCTGGAGGTAATTTTTCCATTGTATCGCGGACTCCCTAGGACCTTCTCAGGTACCCTAAAAGTACAGTGACCCCACTTTGGGAACCACTGATATAAAACGCTCAAGTAGGTTACCAGAAATGTACATTTTCTTACAAACACAAACAAAGAACACGAAACAAACAAACAAAGAACACGAGTGTTCTCAGTGACTTCGTGGGGTGAGGACGTGTGTTGCGCTCGCTCCGAAACAAAGCGCATATTGTTAGAAAGAATGTACTTCTAACCTAAATGGGTACCCACTCTCGCCATGAGTATTCAAATGTGATTTTAATACCCCGTATATAAAAATAATCAAACTAAGAGTGTAATATTCCCTCGAAAAGTGTGAAGTATTCAACCCTCGTTTACGCAACGATCCGAACTCCCTCAATCTTCGAGATGGCACCTAACAAACGACGCAGTACCAACAACAGCAGCAACAACAGCAGTGAGTTTCAACCGAAGTTTGGTCAATATCCTGATGTGTCTAGCCAAATGAAAGACGGTAAAGAAGTGGTTTCTGTCCTAATAAAATACTTCGACTAAGTGATGACAAAATTTAATAGTGATATTGATACAATGCAAAATGAAATAAGCCACCTTAAAACGTTATTTGAAACAATGGCGGGAAAAGAAGCAGAACACAAAAAATTCTCGAAGAACAGAATGAGAAAATAGATAGCCTAGCCTCCCGTCTCGACCAGTTGAAAAAAAATGAACAGCGCCGAGACATTGAAGACAAAAAATGCACTCGCGTCATCTCTGGAAGGGAACTACCGCAATCTCACGCAAACGAAATCTGTAAGGATACAGTCTGCCAGCTCCTGAAGGACAATATCAACATTGACCTCTGCGACACTGACATCACGTCAGCTACAAGAATGGGGGAAAAACAGTAACTGGGAACGTAGATCGAAGAAACATTGCATTTGAACTAAAACGTTTTAACAAAAAACGTGAAATTCTCAACGCCTGCCGAGAAAAGAAACCAAAGTTCTTCATAAATGAATACCTCATACCTTCACGAGCTAACGCCATGTACATTCTGAGGATGGCCAAAATGAAATTTTCGGAGAAAATTGGAATACCGAGAACACAGGACGGAAACATCTTCGTATTTAACCACGGAAACCCAGATTCAAGACGCCGCAAGATCAGCACGCCAGATAACCTCGAGCAATACCTGATGCAACAACTGAATTTGTCATCAAAACAGGTCATGGGTGACTAGACTAGGTGATCCCCTAAATTAGATGTCAGTTTCACCTAAAGGGGAGCCTTCCCCATACGGACTTTTTTCTTTATTATTGAACCTAGAACAATGAAATTTGGTACACTGATAGGAAATCAAATTTGGAATCGTTTTTGCTTAGAGCAAAAGTTGGATTTTCTTGAAAAGAAAATGGAAAATCGAAGAAAACCAAATTTGAGGGGGGGGAGGGTTCAAAAGGTATCTCCTCCTACAGTTTTTGAGGTAGAGTGATGGTTTTGGTATCATTGGATACAGGAAGACACGGGCTTTTACGGTGACTATCAATAATTCCGAAATTATTTATTGTTCATAAGTTATGACGTCATAAAACTGCACATTTTCGAAACAGTACTTTTTTACAATTTTTACACTTTTTTATATTGAAAATGGAAATTTGAGGAAAAAAATGATAGTCACCATAAAAGCCCGTGTCGTCCCGCATTCAATGATACTAAAATCATCACTGTAGCTCAAAAACTGTTGGAGAAGAAGCATTTTGAAACCCGAAAGTCCATTGTTTACGTTATAAGCAAAACAAAGAAACAAAAACAATTCAAATGAAATTTTTTTTTAAATTTTTGGTTCAAGTTAGATCCCTGAAATCATTATTTAGTAATCCAGAGATATGGGAGATGGCATAGCAACTTCGCGCCGTGAAGAAAGTGCCATGGGGGAGGTGTAACATGATAAAATACCACCTCCCCCTCCCCTCCTCCCCATTCTTTGAACCCTCGTAGCGGGCGTACGAGAGAACGTATGAGTCTCATTTTTTCACAGGATGTACCTGACCTCATACACTTCTTATATCAGCAAAAATCCCAGTTTCTCAAGAAATCTCAAAAACATGGATTCATAAGGGGCACGCTCTCCTTAATTAGGTATCATGTCAGTTTCTCCTCAACTTGATATCAGTTTCACCTCAATCTAGACAAATGTATAACAGATGCGTGTGTAAACATTTATGACAGCTGTGTGTGAACTTTTGAAACAACGCAAACAGCAATTTTTTACCTACCAATATTACTGTAAATTTTTTCTTTTTTTACCACTAGAGTTATAATTACGCGTAAACCATATTAGCTGATTATATCATTGTCGTTATAATCTTTGAAACTTATTACCTGGTTTATGTGAACTTGTGAAAACGCCCTCATGCAGCAATCTGTTTACACCAATGTTGTGATATTAAACTCCAATATTATTCGCTCATGGACTGAGTTTGTGTGTACTCACGAAATCGCACTAGATTTTTTTACTCTATTCTCTCGTACTTCATAAGCTAGTTTTTTAGATAGGAATATATTTTTAAGCTTGACTCTGTATTTCGTTTTTAAGCTCTATCTACTTCTTACTGTTTACTAATTTTAAATGACTGATCACACTGAGATACTCGAGGAAATCGACCCAGATCTCAATCATTTGAACAGAATATATCCAAACCTAATCGACTCTCATGAATGTAGGTATACTAAAATATCAAAATTCAACGAAACTATACGAATAACTAACCGAGATTTCTCACTCCTGTGTTGGAACTGTAGGTCACTCAATCCAAAATTTGAAGAGATACAATTTACTATTACTGAACTTAAATATAACCTAGACGTGATAAGCTTCACCGAAAGCTGGTTAGATGACTCGACCAAAGACATGATTCGATTTGAAAATTATCATAGTTACCATTCGCTACGAAAAAACCAGCGAGGTGGAGGCATCAGCACATATATATCTAACCACCTAGACTCGAGAATCATAGCAAGAGCAACAATGAATCAGGATCATATAGAATCACTCTTCGTAGAACTATCTAGAAATGGTAAACGCATTGTGCTTGGAACGGTGTATAGGCCTCCTACAGCTTGTCCTATGTCCTTCTTGAATGAGCTGAATCGTATTATTTCTCAGTTCAACAGGCCCTTATACAATGACATAATAATATGCGGTGACTTCAATTATGATCAACTGAAACATGAAAGCTATGAACCAATCGCTAATTTCCTAATAACCTTTCAGTCTCAATCCTTCCTTCCGATCATCACAAAGCCTACACGAATAACCTCTGAATCTACTACGCTGCTTGACAATATCTTTATGACAGACCCAAGTGATTTTCTTTCTGGAATCATTACCTCTGACTCATCAGATCATTTTCCAATCTTCCTTGTTAAGAAAAATGTTTATATTGCTTGCACCAAGCCATGGGCTGAAACTTACTCATATCGTAAAGTAAACGAATCAAATTTAGAGGAAATGTGCACCGTTCTAAAAGAATCAATACCAACATTGCACATCTCTCAATGCAATATAATAATAATAATAATAATAATAATGAAGGCATCTACTGATGCTTTATTTCCAATCAAGCCTGATACATATCACCTTGTACATTGGATTTTCAAATGCCTTATAACTAACGCCAGGACGCCATGACGCTTTCCCCCGGTCGAGACCGGTACCCATTTCAGACACCTGGGTAGAGTGGGGTATTGTGCTTGGAATTTTTCTCCTATACCCAACAGAGAAAATCGCCACTGCCAGCGCCGAGATTCGATCCCGGGTCTCCCGAACGGCGGCAGAACCCTCTAGCACATGGCTATGGCGGCACTGTTGCAATAATGCAACGAGCATTGATGAAGCAGTAGTAAAGTTGACTGAAACTATTATGGCCGCTTACAATCAATTGTTGCCCAATTTGTAACATTAACAAAAGCCCTGGATTACTGGTGACATCGAAATAAACATAAAGAAACGTCAAGCATACCTAGCCCTCCTTTGCCAAAGGCGAATATCTAGAGAAACATATAACCGATTCAGAACATATGTGACAAATCAGATAAGGACATCAAAAAAGAACTACTTCACGCGCAAGTTTACTCAATTTAAAGCAGACGTTAAAAAGACTTGGCACCTCCTCAACTCTTGCTGTAAACCGAATAACGACGATAAAAAGAAAATCAAACATATTGTTCAAGATAATGTAGAATACCATGAAAAGGGAGAAATTGCTAATCTCTTTAACAATTTCTTCGTAAACGTAGGGAAAACTATAGCTGATGGTATTCCAAGTGAACCTGCTGATCTCCTGGAATACATGGATCATATTCGAGAACACAACTACTTTTTCTTTGCGCCTACCAACTCTTCCGATGTAATTGCGTGCATAAACAACCTGAAAAATAAATCGAGTGGATTACAAACGTTTCCGACAAAAGTACTTAAAATTATTGCTGATATTGTATCCCCGCTGATATGCAATCTTATTAAACCAATCTCTTTTCCTAGGCACTTTCCCGAACTCCCTCAAAGTTGCTAGAGTAACCCCTATCTTTAATAGTGGTGAAAAAACCCTGTGTAAACAATCATCGACCAATCTCCGTACTACCAATTATTAGCAAAGTATTCGAAAAAATTATGTATAGAAAAATGTACTCTTATTTTGAACATAAATCTTTTCTTTACGATAAACAATACTGCTTTCGCTCTAAAAAATCAACAGCACAGGCTGTATTAGATTAGATTATTATTTAGTTTAAGCCTCCCTATCCTCAACAAATGAGATCCAAAGAGAGGAAGGAAGAAGGCACCATTTAGTATGGAGTTAAGGGAACGTGGAATCTATGCAGAAAAGGCATAGAAACAGTAAGATGAGAAAGAAGTTCATGAAACAAGGTCAAAGTTGAAGAAGAAAGTAGTAGGTGCTGAAAAAACAGGACAGCAGTGAACCGAAAAAAGATGGTCCGTAACAAAACAAAATCCTATTCTATTTTAACAAAAAAGAAAGCCTACCTAACCTTTAGCTCGGGCCCACACATTATCCCCCTGGGAGCGCCAATTCCCATAGATACATTAATTGTATCCCCCTGAGGGGACAGGCTGTATTAAATCATTTACAATTCCTCTATTCTAAAATAGATGAAGGAAAGCCTGTCTTCTCTGTACTTCTTGACTTTCGAAAAGCATTCGATTGTGTGGACCATAAAATACTACTCTCGAAACTACACTGTTATGGCATTCGAGGGATTGCCCATGATTGGTTCAGATCATACCTAACAGATCGGAAGCAATACGTTGTCATTGACAACGCAAAATCGGACTCGCAGACAATTAGCCATGGAGTTCCTAAAGTATCTGTTCTTGGGCCTCTCCTGTTTCTGATTTTTATCAATGATATTATAAAATCTACAT
Source organism: Morinoia aosen (assembly GCA_030386875.1). NCBI lineage: Eukaryota > Metazoa > Arthropoda > Malacostraca > Amphipoda > Talitridae > Morinoia > Morinoia aosen. Next base: position 19,690,114 of record CM059576.1, on the reverse strand, counting down.
CATTCTTCAAATTCAAACTTTTTGCCGATGACAGTACGCTTTCTGCGGTCCTTCCGAACCAAAATCCCGCTATGATATCGGAAAGTATAAATAATGAACTTCATAAGGTTTCATTGTGGCTCAAAGCTAATAAAATAAGCCTTAATATTGATAAAACAAATTATATTACATTCTCATACAAGAAAAACGTATCTCTCTCACGCATTAAAATTGGCGAAGGTGAAATCGAAAAAACCAACTCATGTAAGTTTCTGGGCATCATAATAGATAAACATCTGACCTTCAAAGAGCACATCACTCATATTAGTTCTAAATTATCAAAATCCATCGGAATCCTAAACAAAGGTAAAAATTTTCTGCCTGAAACAGCTTTACAAATGCTCTACCGAACGCTCATTTCTCCATACTTGCCATACGGAATAGAAGCATGGCACGGAACTAATAAAAATAAAACCAACAAAATTTTTACTCTGCAGAAAAGAGCTGTCAGAGCGGTAAAGAACCTAGAATATAATGCTCACACAAATGATTCTTTCAAAAATTTACAAATACTTAAACTTTCGGATCTCTACAAAATCTCCATCTGTAATTTCATTAACAAAACATTAAGAAATGATGGCGACAATAGCCTAAGACAATTATTGACTGCGCAAACTGGTCATCACGACCATTTAACCCGAAATAGAAGTAAATTCATGCTTCCTTATTATTCAAAGGCCAGGTCGCAACACAGTATTCTCTTCGTTGGAACCAAAACTTGGAACTCTATACCTGCAGAGATCCGTGAACGTAATTCGTACAAAGTATTCAAAAGACATCTTGAGTCTCACTTCCTATCAGAATACTAGTCGTGTAAGATCACCGTGTCAAAATGTTGCCTCCTACATGTAACTAATGATAATGTCATAATGTAACTTGCCTTGTGTACCATAACCAATCTTCTCTCTGCTCTTGAATCGTTTTATCGAACATACTGTTAAATATAGGCGATTTGACCTATATTGTAAAATACAGCATAAAATATCGAGTTAATTATCTCAATGATCAGTCTAATGCGAAACTAGGTTAAGTGAACTAGGTTAAACTTTTTGTACACCATAGAATAACGTGATGGTAGGATGCCCTAGAAGTCTCTGAACTTATTCGGGCCCACAGGTAGCTATACTCAAATTTGACCATTGTACTAGACTTGAGAAACATTCTACCTCTGTATCACCTGTGGTAAACAAATTGTTTAAATTGTAAATTGTTTAAATTATTTAAAACAATTCAAGATTGTGACCGTTTATCCTGGAATGTAAACGAAGAAAAAAAATTTGCAGTGTAAGTCTGACAAATGTCACAAGGATGAGACAAGAAACACTACGAAATAGAATGTGAACAGCTGATTTTCATGCGTCATCCTAAAAAGCCATTCAGAACTGAGAGAAAGATCTCATTTCATTCGAAAAAGACGCCACAAATTGCGCAGAATAGTACGCAAAATGAATAATGTAACGTTAGGGAGGAGGTAAAACTGTACCAACAACAAAGCTACACAGGCGTTAGATTACATTAGATAAGATAGTTTAGGCCTGTTTAATTATAAAAGTGGTTTTTAGAGAGGAAGGAGTTAGAAATCATTCAGTAATCACGTATGGAAACGAAGGGTTTATGCACATGGTTCATAGAAACAGCAAGTTGAATGGAAATTTATGAAACAAGGTAAAGTTGAAGGCGTAACGAATAATGAAAAACAGGACTGCAGTAAACCAAAAAAAGATGGTTCTTAACAAAACTAAAACATTTCTTTTCCACAAAAACATGACCTCCTTAACTCTCTGTTCAGAACATCACTTATTCCCCTCGTGAGCACCATTATTATATTATTATATAAGAAAGTTTTAGCCTCCCTTAACCACGACAAAGATGTTCCAAGAGAGGAAGGAGGAAGGCACTATTTAGTATGGAGTTGAGGAAACGCGGAATCTATGCAGAAAGGCATAGAAACAGTAAGTTGTGAAAGAAGATTATGAAACAAGATCAAAGTTGAAGAAGAAAGTAGTAGGTGCTGAAAAACAGGACAGCAGTGAACCGAAAAAAGATGGTCCGTAACAATACAAAAACCTATTCTATTTCAACAAAAGGCAGCCTACCTTACCTTTAGCTCAGGCCCTCACATAGTCCCCCCAGGAGCGCTAATACCCATAGCAACAATACCTGTATCCCCCTGAGGGGCTCGTGAGCACCAATTCCCACGGACACAGTAGTTGCATTCTTCAAAGGGAGAAGCTCGTAAGAACTTTGATCACACGGGAGAGCTACAATATTTAAAAAATGTGAAGTTCGATGTAGTGACTAGACATTTGAATAGCAAATAAATGTGCATTTCACATCTAGATAGGAAACGCATTAGCGCAACAATGTTTGCTAACTAGGTGTTTTTGACCTCTAACATTACGAGCAGAAGAATAGTTACATAACTCTTACTTGAACAGCTGACTTTCACCATGTCTGCAGGACAGGTGACGTTTGAGATTACCCTTGAGAGCAGAGGAATATTCACATAATTCGCACTTGAACAGCTGCCCTTCACCATGTTTGCTGGCTAGGTGAATTTTAAGATTAACTTTGAGAGCAGAGGAATATTCACATAATTCGCACTTGAACAGCTGCTCTTCACCATGTTTGCTGGCTAGGTGAATTTTAAGATTATCCTTGAGAGCAGAGGAATAGTCACATAATTCACACTTGAACAGCTGACCTTTACCATGTTTGATAGCTAGGTGTCGTTTAACGTTACTCATTTCAGCAGACGAATATTCACATAACTCACACTTGAACAGCTGACCTTTACCATGTTTGCTGGCTCGGTGTGATTTGACACAATTCTTATGAGCAGAGGAATAGTCACATAAGTCACACTTGAACAGCTGACCTTTACCATGTTTGCTAGCTAGGTGTCGTTTAACGTTACTCATTTTAGCAGACGAATATTCACATAATTCGCACTTAAATAGCTGACCTTCACCATGTTTGCTGGCCAGGTGAAGTTTAAGGTAATCTTTATAAGCACAGAAATATTCACATAATTCGCACCTCAACAGCTGACCTTTACCATGTTTGCTGGCTAGGTGCCGTTTAACATTCTTCTTTCGAGCAGTGGAATAGTCACAGAACTCACACATGAACAGTTGTTCTTTCCTATCTTTGATAGCTTGGTATGGTTCATGTTCGTTTTTACGAGCTGAGTCATTCAAGTTACGCCTGTGAGGTCGACTTTGAATATATCTATTTATTTGAGGTCCTATTTTGCTTTTACCAGACAAACACTGCTTCAAGTTTCCTTCATTTGCTGAAGAATATTTGCACACTTCACACTTGTGCACCATACTATTGTCCAATGCACCTTTTTTAGGTGCATCAGAACTGGACTCGACGACAAAACGAGAGTTACAGAAATCACATCTAAGCTTTTCCTGACCATGTTTATTACGTCGCTGTTCCCCCGTCATTTCCACACCTGTATATTGGTAACTCCCAGATAGACCTTCGTACCCGCTCTCATTATTATGCTGCTCCACTACATGCCGCTTCAAAATACTCATGTACATTGTGGAGCAATCACACAATCCACAATCGTAGTAACATCCCAATTTGTGCCTGACACGGAGGTGCTGCTCTATAAGGTCCCTGCTACCAGTGGAGTAATCACAATGTTCACACAATAAGCCCCGTGACACGAGTCTGTCAGGAGGTGCGGCCTCAACACCACTGCCGCTGCACGACACATCTGACGGTAGCGAGTCAGTGCTCCCTTGAGATGCTCCAGCTGGTCCCTGATGAACAGCAATTGTGTTGCACGCACCAAAGCTGCCTTCTCTCAACTCATCCATTGCTTCTGCGTGCCCTGAACGTGCCTCAGTGCTGTCATTGTCCACTTCTCTCTTGAAAGTAACTGCATGAGAGCCTGAACTTGAACTGGCCTGTGAGGAAAACTTTTCCCGATTATTACTGGCCAAGATTCTCAGGAAAAAAACCGCATTATGCGCATATTGCAAATAAGAGTATCTATGCACTTGGTAACCATGTATTTATGAGACTAAGTTGTGCACTTGTGCATTTATTCTTATTTTAATCTTAAGCAAATGTGCTCAATTGTTAAAACAATACCACAAAAATATATCAAAAGTAATACAGGAAGCAAAAAAATAACGATTGCACAAGAAATATTTGAAAAGCACATTCTCTCTTCATAGGAGGTTATTACTTCAAAATAGAGCAAATATATAACGAAATATTCATGCAAAATCTTCTACATGCAATAGCGCTTGTCATGACTACATTATTTTGGATAACGATTCGTACACAAAATTTTACTGTTAACGGTTTTCTCTTCAAAACACAAAACTAACTTGATTATTCTTCTTAAATTTAAAATCAACTTCAATTGTACTAGAAACATTGTCTCTGAAAAACTAAGAGTGGCTGAAGTGACTTCTCATACAGGCAAAACAATCAAAAATTATTCATTCGTTAGTCTCACACATAAAGAAAGAAACACACATAAAAATCATAAATCTGGCTCCTTAAGTAATCAATATGGTTTCACGAGTGACAAGAGTTCCACACGGACTTCTTCAAATCACAAATTTGACAGCCAATGCCTAAAGAAGTTCAGAGGGCAAAAGAAAACTTTGAAGCATCTTGAAACGATCACTGTCGTTAACCAGTTATAATGCGTCGTGCAAGTCAACTCGCTGAGGTACAACGCAATTAAGAAAGGGCTCCACGAAACTGGGGATACAAGAAGCATGCCAAAAATAACTTTAGTGTTAAGGAGACGGTCTGGGTGGAAATCGGGAGAAGTGTCGATTTCCGGTTTTTACATGCATCTTACAGAGGATTTTCTTGCGCTTCTATTGGTACTTTTTACTTGCGTCTACTCCAAATGGTACGCCCCCCAGAAGGGGGGGAAAGCGATGGAGTGGCGTGACCTTGACCCCTCCCACCCCTCATTATTGGGGGTCAATCGAGCGTGTTTCTTTGCGGCAACGACAATAGAGTTCGTTCAAGGGCTACTCTAAGTGCTTTCATATTCAAACAAAACATTCTAATGCTGAGTAAATATTTTTGATAATTTTTGACAATTTTTAAAGAATTTAGCTGTTCTGTGTACACACGCTTTTATTCATAGCTTGATGATAGCTGCAGCATCATAGCTACGGCTATGGCGAGCACATCAATCCAAAGGGCTTGAAAAGAGCTACAAAGCAGAGGAGTTGATTTGAAAAAAAACGTATTATGGTTGAAACAAGAAAAAAATGTTCAAAAAAGTGGGTGTTTGAAGTAATTTACAAAAAAATTACATCACTTACAATTATGGAACCAGACAAATAAGGTATTTGTATTGGTTATTTAAAACAACCAAGAAGCATGAACGAGTAAATCAAAGAACAAACTAAATTATTGCACGACCAAGGGAAAGACTTGTAGAGTTGCAGAGAAACAAACGGGAAGCTGAAAAATACAAACACAACCGTTCACCCATAAAGCTAACACCAAAAACAACACGTCATTTTACAAGCAGGAAAATTCTATCCCCAAGATAGCGTGAAGTCATCAGAATTTTATTCAATTTCAATTCAGAGCAGTACATGAAGTATGAAGTATTCACAATGAAGTATGAAGTATATGAAGTATTCACAATGTACATGAAGTTTGTAAGTAATGTAATTTTGAAGAATTACACGTATTGTTTTTGATGTAAATTTTTTCACAGACTTCCAGAGCTTCAGCAATGTAAATTATATCAATCGAAAGGGCTTAAAAAGAGCTACAAAAGCTCAAAAGCTGATTGTAGAAAACCCCTAGTTCAAAAGATAAGAAGATAAACAATTTATTTTTTGAAAACCACAATTTTTCTGGAAACTTGAAAATTGGTTTTTCAAATGTATTTTCTTCCACAATTTTAGGGGTACATGAATGATTTATAAACCATTCAATAGGGCTTAGCAAGGTGTATCCAAAAGGAATACAAATTTTCAATACATCTATTATTTTGAAAATTACACGACATGAAAAAAATGATGAAAAGTATTTTTTTAAATTCCCCAAAAAAAAATCCAAAAATAAATTTATCAAAATTCCCCATTCCTAACGGGTATACAGGTATATAAACTAAATAAAAACGAATTTCTGCTTCTGTAACTTCAAAATTGTAGAAGAAGATAGAATTTAGAAAAACCCTATTTTTTCATATTTAAAAAAAAATAAATATAATGCAAATATAAAAAAAACACATCAATAATAAAATGATCTATAGAGTATTTCCCACCTTCTGTGAAAATTTCAGGGAAATCCATCCGTAAATTACGGACTTTTTTTCCACTCGTACCATCCCCTTAATCAAGGGACCAAAACTTACTCAACACTGGCTGTGGTTGGGGAACGAGAATAAAGTGGACCACATAGAATTACAAAACAAAACTCAATACCAGCAGTCAAAGATACAATCACTCTACGACAGGTACAACAATTTTTGAAAATAAGATGTATTACACTAACCACCAATAACCAATCAAAAAGACAATCAATCTCAATTCAACAGAATGAAAACTCAAGAACAATGGAGTGTGCAGTGAGACTATTTTCTGGAACCAGAGTAAAACATCGCTCAGCAGTTTATGAAACGGTTTAGCAATAAATTGAGCTAATCTAGATGCTGTCAGACATTTATTAAGCAATTGGAATAGAATTAAATCTGCTGAATGACAAGTTTTGTAGATTATGTCAGAAATGCGCAAAACAAGAAGAGGTGAAAGCAAATAATATTGATTTAAATATCACAAAATAGTGGCTAAGAACAGGTAAAAAAGACTACATTTGAATTAAATTCTAATTTTCTGTGGAATGATAAATACTCTACTGAAATCAAATGGAAGCATTCAAGAAAAAGTGGGTAATCAATTGGAATCATTCACGAGGAGAGTAAGCAATCCACAGGAAGCACTCTAGAAAAGAGTAAGCAACCAATAAGAAGCACTCAATAGAATAGTAAACAACCAATTGCAGCACCTGGGGTTCCTGATGCCAATCAATGGGCTCGTCCTTTACAGTAACGGCCTCCAGCTCAGCGTCATGCACTTCACTTTTGATGTAAATTTCTTCTAGATGGCTCCCAGAGCTCAGCCCATCACCTGCATGTGACACAAGCTCATTGAAAAACTTGCATCTGAGATAACAAATCTAGTAACAGCTCTTTATGTGTTTAAATACAGAGATAATTTCATGATTTTGACAATGTTGACAATTTAATACATGAAAACTGGAATAATCTGGAAGGTTAGGAAACGAAATCTAGTAATACTTATAGCAGGGAACACATAATTTTGCCAGCTAAATATTTAAACATCAAAAGCTTTGGAGATTAACTGAGCTTATTCATATTTTAGCACACACCAGCAAATTTAAATGACAATATTAAGAAAGAAACCAAATCTTCAGAATGAATAGTAGTTACAATTCATAATAAACTAGCAATTCCAATAAAAATTTGCATTAAATAATGTACTTTGCACTTCACTATATTTCTGAAGGACATCAAACAAGTTTGAATTGAAAATTAATGTAAACCAATTTTTAAATCATTCATGAGACAATTAGAATAGAATGAAATCCTGTGAGTGACATGTTTTCTCAAATATGACACCATTTCTCAACCTCGTAGGAGGAAGTTTCACACTGAAGACAAAGACCAAAACTTAACACAACTCCTGATACCACTGAAGTCCTCATCTTTAACAGAGCTATACCACAGTTTTTTGAAAGTTTTCAAATTGTATTAGATGCAAGTTTAAGCCTGCCTATTTGCAACTCAGGTGTTCCAAAGATAGGAAGGAAGAAGTTACCATTTAGTATGGTGTTGAGGAAACATGGAATCTATGCACAAGGTGCATAGAAACAGTAAATCAAGAAAGCAGTTCATGAAACAAGATTAAACTTGACGCAGAAAGTAATGAATACTGAAAAACTGGGCAGCAGCAAACCACAAAAAAATGGTCCATAATAAAACAAAAATATATTTGTCAAATGAAATTCGTATTCAGCTGGAAATTTAATAATAAATTTCCAGCTGAATACGAATTTCATTTGACAACAATGGAACCTGGATGTCCGCTATTTCAACTAATAAAAAATATATTCTATTTCAAAAAAGAAGGCCTACCTACTTTAGCACAGCACTTCACATATTTCCCCTGGGAGTGCTTATGCCCATAGAAATAATAGTTGTATCTCCATGAGGGGGTGATGGTTTTTAAATACACATTACCCTCATAGCATGGTTCAGCAGACAAAAGAATATCAGTGGGATAATGTTTACTCTGAGAGTAATTCTTATAAATAAAAGTCCATGGTGTAAATGTTCAGGTGACAGACACTAAATATTGTGTCATGTGAAGGAATAATAATTATGGTACTCCAATGATCAACTCGAAACAAAGATTTATATGCAGTATTACACTCTGAAATGTTCACACATCATCTACACACATGGCTGCGTACAGAAAAATGAATTCAAAATTACAGCATAAACCCAAAAACAATAAGTTGCAGATGATGTTGAGAACACAAACTATTTGCATCTAGTGTTGCCACATCTCCACTCACAACATGGTACTTTAAATTTATCTATGCTTCTGACATTTACACAACGTACGTACCAATTGCATTATGTTCAAACTTTGTTCCATCTTCTATTAGGCTCAGGAAATTCTATTCAAACCAGAATTGGCTATGCAGACCATGTCAAAATAATGACTACAGAGAAATATTTAATGTGCAATTTGTTTTTGTTTTTAAACAAAAATTTTGCGACATTATATCCTATTAGTGTGCATGACCCATCAAAAACGAGGGAATGTGATTTTTCCTAAATAAATCTCCCAGATGGAAATAACAAACGATATTCATTCGTATAGTACCTGTGATTAAAATATTCTTTGTATCCAAATACGGTCATTAAGTATCCTCAGCACTTTGACCGCAATGGGTAAAACTGAAGTTCAACATTCAACTAAAATTCAAAGTCAATAGTAATAGGCAATTATGAAACTAGCAAGAATTAACTGAATCATACCCTCATCTAGCTCTAACTAAGAAACCATGAAAATTGAGTTTGCAATTACTGGTAAGTCAACAGCAATATGAAAATCCTATATGTGGCCACCAGCAGCACATGTTGCAGTCAGAGTGTTAAGGGGGACAACCCAGGGGCTTTTGGGCCCAATGGGCCATTTTTATTTCTTTATTGAAAAAGGATCCTTAGGTGGCAGGCTACTGTGCCCTAAAATTTTATGGGGATACGGGCACTAGATCCCCCCCTAAGGAGGAGGGGGGGGTAAGGAGATGAAAAATAAAAATTTTCAACCCCATATAAAAAGAAAACAAAAAAAATGGAAATCTGGTTCTTTTAGTTTGTTAGCAAGGTTTCAAAGATTCCAAAACTGTCATTGATTTTGTTGTAACTTGGAAACTCGACTTGGATTCATTTGAAACATTGTTTAAAATGACATAAAAAGCAAATATTTCCCATTTTCTGAAAAACTAATGCCAAAACCACAAATATTAATGGAAAAAAATGTGTTTCTTTTCAAAAATTACATATAATGGCTCATTTTAGAAGAATCAGTCAAATAAAAATTTACCATTCTTCAAGAAATGAAATAAATGTCATACATATACCAGGCTTCTCCTCCCTATGGGAGGGTAGCCGACAGCAGGCCACAATCGACACTCTTAGCTCTAGGAGGCGAGAGAGGCAGCACTGGTCGTACCAGACTGCCAGGATCAGCAACAGCCCAGCACAACCACCTTCCACAATCAGGCCAGACAGCCATAGCTGGTTTACCCCGACCGCTTCATTGAGTGCAGCCCCTCCCCCCGCACAGGATAGGTGAACACAATCAGGCCCGACAGCCATAGCTGGTTTACCCCGACCGCTTCATTGAGTGCAGCCCCTCCCCCCGCACAGGATAGGTGAACCCCATCACACGCAGGCAACTTCCCGAACTGCGTCAAAAATAAAATTACCTTCTTACGCACTGCCTCCACTCACTTCTGTCCACAGTCATCCCTCTCGCCACGTCCACAGTCAGACCCCTCTCATACAAAGCACGTTTCACCCCATCCATCCAACTCATCTGTGGTCCACCTCACGCTCTAAAACCACTCACTTCCGACGTAAAAATCTTTTTCACCAGCCGCTCAACATTCATTCTTTCAACATGCCCAAACCATCCAAGCACTCTTTTATCCAATCGCCTGCTCAACTGTTTGATGACACCCGTCTGCCCCCTAACCACCTCATTCCTGATCCTATCTCTTCTTGTTACTCCATACATGCTCCTCAAACACTTCATCTCAAATACATCCAACTTCCTCCTCTCAGCTGCTCTCAACCCCCAGGACTCTGCTCCATACAACAAAACTGGCACGATCAAGCTTTCATACAGTCCCCTCTTAGCAATCATACTCAAACTCCTGCATTCAAACCCTTTCCTCATTGCACCCAATGTCTTACAGCCTTCATTCACTCGATGCCTCACTTCTACTTCCACACCATCCTTAACAGCCACATCCGACCCAAGGTACCTAAAATGCTCCACCTCCTCTAACACTTCACCATTCATCCTCACATCCAAAGTTCCAAACACTCCACCTCGAACATCTCATCACCTTACTTTTATTCACATTTACCCTCAATTTCCGCCTTTCGCACACTATCAAACTCTGCAACCAGTCTCCTCAGTTTTACCTCTGAATCAGCCACAAGCGCTGTATCATCTGCAAACAACAGCTGACACACTTCCCAATACATACCATTTTGTCCCACCAACTGCGCACCTTTTCCCATCACTCTGGCATTCACTTCTCTCACCACACCACCATAAATAGATTAAACAACCACGGCGACATCACACAACCCTGTCTCACACCTGTCACAACTGGGAACCACTCACTCACCTCATTCCCTACTCTCACACATGCTCTGCTTTCAACGTAGAAACTCTTGATCGCATTCAACAGCCTCCCACCCACTCCATACAAGCTTACAACTTGCCATAGAGCCTCACGGTCCACTCTGTCATACGCCTTCTCTAAATCCATAAATGCCCAATATACATCTTTACCTTTTGCCAAGTATTTCTCATTTACCTGCCGCACAGCAAACATTTGATCCACACAACCTCTACCATTTCTAAAACCACATTGTTCTTCAGCAAGCACACGATCCGTCATCACTCACACTCTTCCAATTAAAACTCTTCCATACAGCTTTCCAACAACACTCAGTAGACTTATACCCCTAGAATTACTGCACTCATACCTGTCACCTTTCCCCTTGTACAACGGAACTACACACGCGCTACTCCAATCCACCGGCACTTTACTAGCGTCGAAACACACATTAAATAAACGTACCAACCATTCTACCGCACCGTTTCCTCCTTTCTTCAGACATTCAGCCGTGCAGCCATCCATACCTGGAGCTTTCCCATTTTTCAACACATTCAACGCACCTTTCACTTCCACACTTTTTATTCGACTACTATTCACTTCACCAAACACAGGCATTCTAACAGCACTTCCAACAGCTACCACTCTCGCAAACCCTATCATCCTTCACATTCAGAAGTTCCTCAAAATACTCCGCCCATCTCCTTCTCACATCACCACCCTCCACTAGCAACCTACCATTTGCATCCTTCACTCTTGCCTCACTCTCCACCTGTCCTTTCCTAATTCTCTTCACTTCCTTCCAGAAAACCTTCCTTCTCTCCATGAAGTCCCCTCCCAACTTCCTCCCCCACTCCTCATCCGCCTCCCTCTTTGTTCTCCTTACCATTCTTTGTACCTCCTTCTTTCTCTCCTTATACTCTTCGAAATTTTGCTGGCTGCCCCTTTGCAGCCACCTTTCGAACGCCCCCCGCTTTCTTTTTACAGCCGCTCCTACTTCTCCGTTCCACCATTCACTTCCCTTTCTAATCCCCCCTCCAACCTTCCTTACCCCACACACTTCCCTCGCACATTTCTCCACCGCATCTTTAAACAACTTCCATTCTCCTTCCACTCCACCAACCTCACTTACCTTCACCTTCTCATACTCTACTTTCAACTTCTCCTGATACTCGCATTCACGCTCAGAATCATGCAACTTGCTTACATTTAGCACCTCCCTCCCACTCCTCCTTTTCACACCTCCCCACATTCCACCTACTCTCAACTTTCCTTCCACCAAGTAATGATCCGAAATCCCATTATCTCACCACGGAACACATGCACATCGAGCAAACGACCCATCACTCCCCTGCTAACCAAAATATAATCCATCAATGCCATCTCCACTATCACACCTCCATTTGTCCTCACATATGTATACTTGTTTATACTTTTTTTCTCAAACATACTATTTCCAATTACCAATTCACTCTCTACACATAACTCCACCAAGTATTCACCACTCTCATTCACCCCAGCTACTCCATACCTACCAACAACACCATCCACCACCTCATCGCCCACTCTTGCATTAAGGTCCCCCATCACCACAACTCTACAACTACTCCCCACTCTTGCAATACACTCGGACAACTTCTCCCAAAACTCCTCTCTCTCCTCCCCGCTCCTCTCTGATCCCGGTCCGTACGCGCTCACAAACACCCATGACTCTACCCCCCATTTCACTTGCACCCACATTATTCTTGATCACACCTCACCCCATTCAACTACTTTCTCTCTGATTCTTTCACTCAATAATATAGCCACACCCTCTCTTGCACACAAGAAATAAATGTATTTCTTTATATAATTTATACATGTATAACTTGCAATTCACAGTGTTGATATGAAATTATGCATGCATATTATTTGTAGACAAAAATAAAACATGATAACAACATTCAAGTACAAAAATTGTACATTATCTTGCACTTCCACAAAAAAATTGTTTATGGCCTATGAAAAAACATCATTTGCAACATTCAAAAGGATAGAAGTCAGAGAGTTTTCATGCTAGGAAAAAACAAAGACAGTTTTAAAATTCTTGAAACATTTATTACAAGCTAAAACCCTTCGATTTTCCAATTTGTACATTTAATATTTTTTATCACAGTTTAAAACAAAAAAAATGTATATTTTAGTTAGTGATCAAATTTTGCATTTCAAAAGAAGACAGAAGTGAAAACAAAAAATTCAAGCATTGTAAATTGTTTGCAATGCTTCAAGGATTGCAAAACTGTCTTTGAATTTGTTCTAGCATAAAAACTCATTGACTTCTATTCTTTTTAAAATATCACTAAAATTGAACTAAAAAATTTATTTTTGAATTTTTTTCAAAAACTAAGGCCTAATTGAAAATTTTACACAAGTCCAATTCGTTTTTTCAAAGAAATAAACATACTGGCCAAATTTTGAAACAATTAGATCAAAATTTAAAAATCTCTGGGTTGTCCCCTTCAAGAGCGCGAAAGAGAGGCGGACCAACTTAAAAAGCAACAACTGTGCATACATGTAGAAACTCAACCTCTTGCAATAACATAGGGGAAATTACAAACAAAAAAACATAGAAATTCATTCATTCAAAGAGATACCTGGAATTTTAGTATATTAGGAAAATTTATTTTCATTTAGATTTCATGATATCATAAACAGCAGGTCTTGCCCTCAAACCAGTGGGGAGAGCTTCTATCTCAATACCATTTTAGTTTATTTCCACAATAGAATGGCTTAGTTTTCTATTTCAATATCAACTGTCATTGTCTCACACTCAGACCAGAACTAAGTATCACCTTGCACCATGTTCTCTGCAGCAGCTTCTTGCTTGATGAAATCCCGCTGGCAGCACAGCCTCTCCACTTCAGCATCTGTCAGCTTGTGCACCATAACCATTGCATGCTCCATGCTGGGTGCTTAGGTACCTGAGCACTGGGACGCTTGTTTGCTCTAATATTTGAGAAAACTGAATCAATAATGAAGCAATCAATAATGAATAGTTAACAGAAATCAAAAGTTCATATATCAACTACAAAATCGAGTTGTAGAAGTTACAGTCTTCATTAGGGTCTCCCATTGCTGGGATATTATCAAGGCAGAAGTAGTTGTCTTAGATTTGGTTTCAGAATGTTATCTGTCTGTTACATATTAGGGTTTGCAAAATGGTTGCAATTACATATCATTAGTACCTATGCCATGAGAATTATTAAGTTAAGATGGATGTAATCATTCAGTCACAATTATAACTAGACCTTGAGAACTGGCATAGTAAATTCAAACATAGCAATAATCAAGGAACAATGCTACACAGAAAACGTCCATCACATACATTCTCATGAACATTTGAAGTTCAACCAAGATTATTTCTGAAATGAAAACGAAATTCCAACAGTTGACTTTTTTCTTCTCACAATATACAATCCATACACACAGTGTGTTTGTAAATTCACGGTACAAACTTCAGCAGTGGGTAGAAAAATTGAAAATAACAACTTTTGATGAATAACAAAAATTCTGGAAAGCAATTGTTTATGGGAAATCAAATGAGAAGTTTCACAATCCCTGCATCTGGTAACATTTGTATACGTGTGTGGTCCATGGTATGAAGTAGTTCGACACTATGAATTGCTACCCAAATTCTAAGAAAGCAGATATGCCCATGGCATACGGTTTGGCGAATGGCAATGCAATATTGATGGCTAGACTGTATACAGAGTAGTTTCCCAACTGTCATGTACCTGATCATTGATTCTTCACAAGGTTGCATCAACATCTGCAAGATGCCTGCAGTTTTGAGGTGAACAGAGGACAAACGGATGATCGAATGTGTGGGCAAAAACCCATTGAGGATGAAGAGCGGATACTACGGCATTTTGAAAGATACCCACGTACTATCACTCGCGCTGCTGCACATGATCTTAGAATACGTTGCTACTCTCAAGTATGGAACGTACTCAATGCTGATCACCTGTACCCCTACTATGTTAAGAGAGTACAAGAAGTGCTGCCAACCAACTCTCAGCCCTGTGAACGATTTGCACGACGATTAATATATAGGAATACTGCAGATAATGAATTTTCAATGCATGTACTCTCCACTGATGAAGCAACTTTCACGTGTAGTGGTATAATTACCACGTATAATTTACCGCGTGGAAACGTTACAACCCACATGCATAGCATCAGCACAACCACGAAGTGCAGTTTACTGTGAGTGTAAGGGCAGGAATTATTGGCAACTATTTGGTTGGGCCGTATGTGCTTCCAGCATGTTTAACAGAGAAAAACTATGAAAAATTTCTCAGGGAGTTATAACTTGACCTATAAAATGTACTTTTGGACAACACAACAAGTGATTTCAACACAACAAAGCTCCACCACCTGTCACTTGGGATGTGTGCCAATATCTTCACTGTACCTTTCGGAACAGATGAATAAAACGATTTGGACCTATACCATGGCCAGCTCACTAGATTTAACACCTTTGAACTTCTACCTTTGGGGTCACCTGAACAGTTCAGTTTCTGAATAGCCAGTGGAGACAGATGGATCCGATTGCAAGGATAGTAGAGGCTGGAGGACGTTTTATGGAGGATCCAAGAGTGTTTAATCGTGTCCAAGAATCACTACTGCATTGGCACAGAACCTGCATTGTAGCAGAAGGTGGTCATGTTGAGCATCTATTCTAAAGTACATCCATTCATGAGGTTAGGGTGGCTTCCAGCTGTGGAGAAACATGATTCAGTATCTTGTGAATAATAGATTTCTAGTTGTTATCAGCTTTTCTACCCACTGCCAAAATTTGTACAATGAGTTTACAAACACCCTGTATAAGGTTTTGCAAATAATTCATTCCATAAATTGAAGACACCCTGCAATTTCATGTAATTTTCCTACAAAAAAATTTAAAAGATGAAATTTCAAAACAAATCAAATTATTATAGAGGTTGCTACCATAGACTGAACATTCTTTTTAATTGTTGATCTTCAGTATTTCTGACAGTGTTAGAAGCTCCAATTTTTTCCTTCACCCCTCTTTCTGGCTGCAACACAACTGTCATGGGGATTGAAACCCCCAAAAATAGGTGAAAATTGATGAGACCAATCATCAAACAGCATTTAAAAACCAGCAATAATAAACAGCATGTGCAAAAATGATTAACATTGCAGAAAAAATCACAGATGCTGAATACTTGAGTATTAGTTTGTTTTAGGCTTCATTACCATTGCATAAATGTTTTCACAGAGGAAAGACTAAAGATCATATAGTATAAACTAAAAATATGAGTAGTCAAGGAACATAGAGTGTTCTTATACAAGCTACCCTATGTATTAAAACAAAAAGTTTGGAGGGATTAAAACCAAAAAGTAATGAAGAGGAATGAAAACCCATAGAAGATTAGTGGGTACTGCACAAAACATAAAAAACACAGGCATATTCAAAGGTGAGACAACTCAACAGCTGGAGGAAATTTCTCATTTAGCTCAGGCTAACTAGATGAACAGTAGCCTTGTGACTAATAGGGACTTCCCAAGCTAAACCTTGTATTCTCTAAACGTCTTTTCAATTCACTATTCACCCCTGGAACTGATGCAAAATGATGCTAAATTAATATTTCAAAAGGTAATTTACTTGAAAAAAATTAGGGCTGCGATGGCAAGTGCTTGAAAAGGTCTAGTGATAATGACTGATGTACATTTTATTAATAAGAACAAGATTTTCAATACTTTGTTTCATGTTCAACTTTTCAAAAAGCCACCATAACATTCAAAGCATACATCAACACAGAGAAAAAAATTTGCAGGAATTTATTTTGCTAAGTGGAGAAATGGATGGGCGTAATGACTTCTCAAATGTACAGGTAAATGGTGAAAAGAATTTTGCCAAGAAACACATGAATTTTCTCAACAAAATGGCACTACAGCCCACATTTTATATGAAACCATGGATTAGTTGAAGGGCTGATTTCTTCAATGACTAATTTCATATAGATAAAATTTTCTCAAGTTAAGATTACCTGATTTGTGTCTTTTTTTAAATTTCATTTTTTGACTTGGGAACATCAAGAGTATTTTATACTGCAGCACATTGCTGCACTGAAAGACAATGCCAGAGTAGTCATTTAATTTGTTCATGTTAATGCTTTGATGGATGTTGTAGCATAAATTTATATTCATATTGGTGAATGTCTTGAGACTGGTGGTGGTGGTTATTTTGAAAGCCAAACAGAACAAAATAAAATGATATTCGTCAGTCCTCTCTATGAAACTATAATAATTTCATTCAAATCGTTTGATAACAACAATTTAAAACTGGAAGCATTTACAAACTGGCCACACTATTACTAAACACCTTGTAATCACCAATGTCAATCCCCTCCACACAGGAAAGATAGCCAACCAGCAGGAATCAGATTCACCCATATGGTCAAACAACCCACAGATCAAATTACAAATTAGTTGAAGCCTCCCTAACCCCAACAAATGGAAGCCAAAAGGAGAAATAAAGAAGGCACTGCATAGTATAGTGTTAAAGTATTATACTAGATATGTTAGTTTAAGCCCTCCTTTGCCAAACAGAGGTAGTTGAAGAAGAAAGTTATGGATATTGAGAAAATAAGCAGTAACTAAAAAGAGGTGACCCATAACAAGATGAAATCATTCTTTTTAAATAAAAAGAACACCTTCCTAACTTTAAGCCTGGGATCTGAAAATTCCTCCCGGGAGCAGTAATTACCATAGACACAGAAGTTGTATCTTCTAGAGAGGACAATAACTTTCAATTATTTACTCTACTACACATACATCTTTCAGGAGTCTTTTCCACAGCAAGGCCCAACAGCACTATGTGGATTCACTCTTGCAGCTTTATAAGACTTCAAAGATTACAGAGCTAAAGAACTGACACAATTACACATTCTACTTACCAAACCTGGGTCACTCATGCAGGCCAAGAACCTCCAGCCATACCCATCATGACAATCACAGTCAGGCACTCACAATGACCTTCAACTCATCTCCAACTATTGGTCATCTTCTGAAATACTGGTGGAACGTACTTTCCATTCCATTCATTTATCTAGTTTTTCACTAACCTCTAACATTCCTTCCCATGCTTCTCACATCATCACTTCCTTCACCAACAATGCCTTTCTGATTTCTCCATATGGCCAAACCACTTCAATGCACAGCTGTTCACACTTGTTGCCACCCTTCTCACATTCATCATACTCCTCAGCTCATTGATTTACCTATCTCACAATGTCACCCCAGCCATACTTCTCAGACACTCCATCTGGAGTACATTCCACTGACTCCTATCAGCAACTTTTGAGCCTCAAGTTTCATATCCATCCAGCACATCAGAAATGAATACAGAAATGCTAAAGATTCCAGAAGACTTGTATAGCTCAAACTACACAGTCTATAATTTAAGGAAGACTGACAGCAAACCTTATGGATGAGCAAAATATAAGAGGATCAAGGGAAACTACAAAATGGTGATATGGGTAACTTGTTAGCAATCCCAAATGCTGCACAAGAGAAGACTCATGAACTTCTATCAACACTGGAAATCATAGTCCAAAATGAAATCAATAAAAGTAGTAACTTGAGCTATTGACTGTTGCAAAAAATTCAAGCTAGCTAAACAAAAAAAAGGGATTCAATCAAAATTCTAAAAATAAAATTGAAGAAGTGAGAATAACTCAAAGGTCCTAAATGATGCTACACATGCAATCAAATTTTCAACAAAGTTATCTAGAAACTGAAGACAATTCAAAACTTAACAAAACTTAAACTATAGGAACAAATAACTAAAGAAACACGGAGTCACATGATTTGAGGAAAGGCATCAAAGAAGTAGAGCAGGCCATGAAGGCTCACCTGTCAGACTCCAGAAGTCAATCAGTGGCCCCAACACTGCCCGGCACTCCAGCCAGCACCAACTCGCTGGTCTCCACCTGACCCTCGCTGCTCTGAAGGTAAACAAGGACAAACAATCATTACCTTCAAGGTTGCAGTATGGCATCAACTCATCCTACTGTACAACTGCAATAGCAGTGTTCACACACATATGTTTTTCTAAATTGAAGAGAAAATGTGACTCCTTTGATCTTGACTATATTTCAACATTATCACAACAAATAGTTTAATCCTGCAATACATGCGAACTATAGTAATTAAAGACTGATATCATAATCTATCTTTGAACGAAAGAATGACTTACCTAATGAAAGTCCTGTTCACACAGGATATTCCTTTTACAGGAAGCCAGGTTTTAAAAGGTTATATAAGTATTATAATTATTGATTAAACTTATATTACCAAGTTATTTTTTCTTTACTGTAAGATGAAGCTGAAAAGAATAAAGAGAGCATTCAGTAAAGGAATAGAACTGAATACAACAGAAAGAAATTTAAATATGAAGGAGAATTGAGTACATTCAACCAATGGAACAACAAAATGTCCTTTTCTCTTACAGTACAATTTTTGTAATATTTATAGCCAGGTAACTTTTCCTTACAGCTCCTCACAAACTTTCCAATGTTTGTTACAATCTTAAAGTTTTCACCTTATCTAATTCATTATTAGGAGCTCCAAATACTACAAACCACTTTTGATAAACAATTCTTGTCTTAATTCTTAATTGCAACCACTTGGAATGTGTCCATAGAGACCCTTATAAACACTCTTACCAGTCTACAGTTTTTCTTCATCTTAGCTAATAATGCTAAAATATCAGCAAAGAGTGGCTCCAATGTATTGATGACCGTACTCTGAGCAGCCAACATTTCCAACACCCCCCCCCCCCCTTCCCATCTCAAAAGTCTTGCCTTCATTTGACCCAAAATTCCATCTGTACACATATTTAAGAAACATAACATCTGGTATCAGTATAAGAGGTCATAGTCTTAAGCACCTTGCTCTTTACACCAGACACTCAAAGCACTTCAAACAACACTGCCTGATCAATTGTATCATCCACTTCTGCATTTGTTTCACTGCTAAAATCAGATCCACAAACCCTCTATCCTGCCAAAAACTGAACAGCTTGTCTCCTATTGCACTTTCTGTTTCCTCTTTCATATGATTCAATAGCACTCTGCCATACAGACTACCGACCATGCTCAATAAACTTACTTTATGAATTGGAACTCTCATACCTACCCCTTACTTTTATACAATTGAATCACAACACACATTCCTCAAATCTATCAGCAATGCACCAACAACAAAAACATTCAGCAACTAAAACAATCAATCAATGTCACATATTTCATTTATTGCTCAGATGCCACTGTATAATACCAGTGCTTCACCCTAGAGTGCTTTTTACAGGGAAGACTTCAACTTCTACTCTCTTGACCATTAATTTTTGGATCAATTGCATTCTCTTATTTTCCCTGGCATACTATTGCTTTTTTTGTGCCTAATTTAAGAAAAATAAAATTGTTTAAAATTATGTTTTCTTATTTTTTCAACATAAATCTGATGGTACTAAAACTCACAACACAAATAAAATACTTGTTTCAGCCAACATTATAAGTTTATTCTGACATTCAAGGTCAAATACTTCTGTGACAATCACCTACTAACAAATAGTGCATACAATCTGTCAAAAATCAACATCTAAAAAATTTAAATGAGCCCAGTGCAAAAATTTTAAATGGTATAAAAATATTATTTATTAATTTACTTCATAAATTATTGTGTTTAAGTGATGCACATGTGATGACTGATCATTTTTCAATTCTTTCCATCTAAACCTTACGCATGCCCAAATGAAATTACTATATATTTATCTTGATAATATCCTCAACTTGAATTTATTTCATATGGTAAGGTGATGGAACTTCTTTCAATAATACGCTAATGAAGTGTCATGACTTGTAACAGAAGAAAGAATTTTCAGCTACACGACAATAATGATAATGATTTCTTTATTTATATCACAAATTTTAGGTGTAAGTGAAATGCTAAGTGCCCTGAAGGACATTTAATATCTAATACCCTGAAGGACATTTTCTATCAAATTGTTTTGAGAGTAACACACTATCACTGTAATAATGCAGCTTCATGCATAACTTTTTTTTGAATGCTCACTCAATCAAGGTAATCTTAGCATTGAGCAAAAGCCAAAAAATGAGATACACAAACATTCCACCTATATCATCAGTCCCTGAGAAATATTTAACTTATATTCTAACCTGTAAAACTTTCTGATCACTCAAATATTAATATATTCATTGATGTAACCTCTGCTTTGGCAATTGTCTCTGTAACAATATACAAAGCAACAAAGGATGCCAATGCATGTCAGTCAGCAAACGATCGTTGAGAGGCTAGGGTTAGGTTGCAAGGCTAAGGATAGGTTTCCATTTGATCCATGATTCAGCATTTATTTTATTTA
This sequence comes from Morinoia aosen, assembly GCA_030386875.1. Classification (NCBI taxonomy): domain Eukaryota; kingdom Metazoa; phylum Arthropoda; class Malacostraca; order Amphipoda; family Talitridae; genus Morinoia; species Morinoia aosen. The sequence continues at coordinate 19,668,669 of CM059576.1, read as the reverse complement.
CCTTTCATGAATCATAGCTAAACAATGACACCAATTATGTGGACTCTATTATAAAATTCATTGCAAGATTCAAATGCCCTGTGTTTGATAATGAATAGGTTTTTCCTAGAAAGCTCCTACAATTTTAAGTTACAAAATAGAATAATAATAATAAGACCAGAGTGTTCAATGTTAGGATGGAAAATAGCCATTTAATTTGCCAATCGATGACAACCGAATATAAAATTTATATATTTCTGTGACAAAATATTGTTAAACAGAGGAACTAGTTATCAGTAACAGATTTGATATGCCAGAACAAATTGAATATGGAATAAGGAACTATTTAAACGATTGATTGGAAGAATCTTTGAACTTTTTAACCCTGAAATATTATTAACCCATTAAGGCCTATGTGTAGATTTTTCTACCCTCCATAAAGATGTTATTAATATTCTTAAATCTAATTTTAATATTTCCTACAAGTCTATGTATGCATTAAAGACTTATGCTAGGTAAGAACGCATTTCAAACGAGTTCTGCGGATGTTTATCACACAAGCAATGCATGCAACATGGCGGCTGCATGTTCCATCACAACTCACTTGTGAGTTATTTTAGGTATTTATCACGGTATAACCATTTTTTGTTGAAGCGTATGATCAAAACAAAGTTAAGTGATTAGTTTATAAATCGGAATGCTTTTTTACAATAAAATATTAAAAGTAAAAGGGAAATTTCAATTCAAATTCTACCCGTAGATTTTTCTACGCCCAGGCACTACAGCATGTAAAGTGCTGCAAAATTGCAGCTTAGATTGCTCTGAGCTAGTGTGAATTTATTTACCATATACTATTATGTCAGGACTAGCTTAATGTAAACATTTATGTTAATAATGTTACTGTGTTAGTATGTGCTTCTATGTCACAGATAGTCAATAAAATACTAACATATATAGTTGTTTATATGTGCTTTACCCCCACACAATGAACACAGATGAGGTAATAAGTTTTATGGAATAATTTCATGATTTTGAAGAATTTTACATGGGCTTCCCAGAAGTAAACAAATATTCTGATGGCAATAGTGACAAATCAGGTGAAGAAGCAGAAGGTAATTCCAAAACACTCAGTCAGCTTCTCCTTCAAGCTGCTGTTCCTATTGACCAGGATGAAGAGGAAGATATTGAAATGGAAGAGAGTCTCAATTCTAAAGCTAAAAGGAAGGCACAGAGGAAGTAGCTGAATAAAAATAGGGAAATTATCATCTCACAATGATGCAGCAAAACATTGCCATCTAATAAAGCTACGTGATCAGAGAGTCTACAAAACTTTTTAGAAATGTCCAAATGCAAAGCAAGCAAATTTGTATGCAGCACAGCATAATAAAACTTCAGATGTAACAGCAGAGGACTTGAAAGTTTCCTTGGAGGCTTACAGACATCGTAAGACATGATTGCAAGAACCACTGGATTGTGCAGAATGAACAAGCAAAGGTGCACAGACAGTGCTAAAGATGGGCACCGTTCTTGAGCAGATAATGTGATGTTGGACTTCATCCAAGATGTTTCAAAGCATATCACACATCTACATGAGCACTTTGCCATGCTTTCATTGTGTGATGGGGTGAACGTTCTATATGTGTCATTAAATCTCCTTTTAGTAATGGCACAGTAGCTTTCGTGAATGGAAAATTGTTCAACAACGTTTTATCATAAATATCTATCTAGGACAGCAGTTGGATGTTTTTGCTAGAAATTAAAAAAAATACATCGATTTTTCTGTATACTTGAGGCAGATTTTTGCCAGGAATGCCTGGTAATAGATTTTTCAAATTGACAATATCTCACCTTCTATCTGTATAAACTTTTTGAAATTTATAATGTATATCAGGGGTATAACATCTAAAGAATTTTTGCCAAGTTTTAATGTCTTTCAGCCCTAATAGGGCCAAATTTTGGCCCTAATGGGTTAAAATAAATTAAATATCACCCTGCTGAGATGCACTTTTTCTCCAATTTTATCTTCAGTATAATCAATACAATTTCATCAACTCTTAATGATAAAATGAAACCTAAAGAATCACATTATTTCCTAAAGCATACAAGGAATTATTGAGAATATTTTTTACAGCTCATAAAAATATTCTCTTGTTATTAAGAGTTCCCATATCTTATTCCTAACAAACAATAATCAAAGTTATGAAACGGTTTTACCTAAAATTTTTGTAAATGAAAATAATAAATTCATGTTATGAAACAATAATCTCATAAGTTCAAATAATTCACACTCGTCTTTACAGCCGCCAGAATCCCCCATAATGAAAATACACTCGTAGCATCTAGCATTTTTTTTAATTGGAGCAACTGTAGAACCCAACTTGAAATAAAATTGAAAAAAACAAGACAATAAAATGACAAAATTTGTGAGCCCAACTCAGCCTTGAAGAAAAAGGGTGATCTCAACCAAAGGTTACGCGTAGTATAAAGATCTGGCCAATTGGAAAGAAATGAACATCAGTCAATAGATATTTCTGCTGAGGTAATAATGAGAGTTTGATACAACAGAGAACCAGGGCACTAGTTATGCAAGTCTACTACAGAGATGGTCACTATCTCACACTCACTAGTCTCTTCCTCAACACAATAATTACATTTCCACTTTTTACACGTTACTTATAGCTCACTATCGTCAACAAAGATAATATATCGTAGCATCAAAGATTAGAACTACTACATTTCATCATTCTTTTTAATAAAAAGCCAATGAAACTAGTCACAACCATGGATCAATCAAACAAACAAATTATTCAATTAAAGAAATTTAAACATAATAAAATCACGTTAAGAAAACAAAAAGGAAATGGGACAAGAATTACATTGATGACATTTTGAGTGAAAAGATTTGAAGCTACAGATTGCTCTTCAACCTAGAGCAATTTTCTCATCACTCTCGACCATTATTGCCTGCATCAATTTCTCAACTGCTCTAGCATCAATGCCTGTCAGTCAGCAAACAAAACTTGTGATGATATGGTGAGCTTGCATTTTTCTACTTGCATTTGTTGCCAACAATATTTCTTTATCTAACTTTTATGATCCCTTGGTGAATGAATCAACAAATGGAGTGGAGAACTATAATTAAACTTGGTAAAAGAGAATTAAAATGCCTTACATTTGATGATAAATACACTTTTCTCATGAAGCTACAACAATTTAGTATTTTCAGAGCTCATAATTAGACAAGAATATTTACTGATGGATAGAGAGTAGCCTTTTAGTTTTTCTGCCATACATACTCCTCATGCACTGAGCGGAATTTGGTTTATAAAAACCTAAAAATCTTTGAATAGCATGTTGTTCATTAACCTTTTAGTCAAGAAACATAAAATTTACACATTTGATTAACTCAAAATAATTCCAAGCAAATGAAATATTCATCATCAAACAGATTTTATCCGTATTACCAAAAAATTGAATACAATGAAAAACTAAACTGCTTTGCAAACGGAAAACAAAATTTTATGACTTTCTCAATTCATGTCTTCCAATTCTGAAATTACATTCTGGCTGCTCGCAGATGCTTTGTTTTAGAGTTATAACATAAATAATATTCATGTAAGAACAGCATTAATGGCAGTTTAGATTTGGTTCTTGGCACTTTGCATTATGGATGCATTGGGTCATAATACAGTTTAATCCATTCACAGAAATTAAAATTCCACTCTAAGTAATCACTAAAGGAACGCATTTAAAAATTTTTCACATGAATGACATTCGACTTGCTGATGCGTTATTTTCAAGATATAATAATATTTACGTTCAGATAGGAATAACATGTTTTTGCTAGAAATTAAAAAAAATACATCGATTTTTCTGTATACTTGAGGCAGATTTTTGCCAGGAATGCCTGGTAATAGATTTTTCAAATTGACAATATCTCACCTTCTATCTGTATAAACTTTTTGAAATTTATAATGTATATCAAATACATAATTAAACAAAATTTTTAATTTCTGTGAATGGATTAAACTCAATATTGACCTTTTTAATTTTTGTGAATGGGTTAAACTGCATATTGACCCTAGGATCTTTTATTGACCCTAGGAGTCAGTTGCTTAGTCGCCGCATTGTTGGGTCACGCCCACTTCCTTGATGGGACACGCCCACTTTTTGGCGAGAACGTGTCCATTCCTTCACATTTATATACAACCTTCCTATAACATCTAAGTTGGAAAATTATGCATTGGCATGCAGAATGTCATTCCTATAAAACATTTTTAAATGTGTTTTTTTAATGATTTATAATGAAATTTTTAACTTCCGGGAACTGATTTAACTACATATTGACCCTGCATTGCTTGAACACTCAGTTGTTCAGGCACAATAACATATCGTGGTATATTTGAAGGAGAGGACAATATTCAATTTTCCAATTTTTGATCCTTGAACATGGGTAATTTAATCAAAATAAACAACTTTTCTCCTTTGCACTTTCCATCACTAATGAGTTAGAGCAGTGACATAATGTAATGTAATTGAACTGATCTAACCTGAAGTAATGTGAAGTAACATAAATGACTTAAATTAATTGAACGTAACAATCATTCAAGCGCATTACAGCCGTCGGAAGGGTGAGTCCATGAAGGGTCCTCCCCTCAAACCAATTTTTCCCACGTTTCATATAATGGAATTGCGGTAGGTAACCTACAGCTATAACTCATAAAATACTAATTTGTGATGGAAAGTGCATAGAAAAAATGGTTTATTTTAATCTAATTACTAATAATCAAGTACCACAAATTGGAAAATAAAATATTGTCCTCTCCTTCGCAAATACCAATGCCTCAGTGAAGCTAATTCAAGTTCCCATATCAAAACATCGAAATAAACTACTTTTCTTCCATACACTTTTGCGGCAAATGATTATTTGCGAGTTATAGCGGTAGGTTTAGTTTTGACTTCTATAGCAGTTCCAGTTGAGCTGTTAGAGTACATTTGGGTACTTGGTAATTTATTATTACTAAACCCCCTAGAGCCTGCAGAGCCTGAACCCACTTCTAGGATTGGTCAATATGCAGTTTAACCCGTTCATGGAAATTAAAAATTCCATTCGAAAGAATCACTAGAAGAACACATTTAAAAACGTTTTACATGAATGACATTCTGCTCAGTGATGCATTATTTTAAAGTTATTCAACTTGGAAATTTTGTTTTCCATAGCAGTTCCTGTAAGTTTGCGCTTGAGCAGAAGCTGTTAGAGTACATTTGGGTATTTTGTGATTATTTGCCAAGCCCGCGTAGCCTTAACCCACTTCTAGGATGTTTTAGTTAATAACACAAAGGTTCTCATCCAAAAATATTACGTTACAAAAATATTTTGATATTAAATCTACGGTGTTCCCTCTTATGGTTTTCCTGATGTTCTATGGTCGCTGCCATATTGAAACCGATGTTGAGTGCATATCAATTTAAGTCTTCACTATCCAGTTCCGCTAATATTTTTGGGTGATAACCTTCATTGTGTTATTAACTAAAACATCCTAGAAGTGGGTTTGGGCTCCGCAGACTCTGCAGGGTCGGAAAATGATCAATTATGCCATACATAGCAAAAAAAATAACTTTTTCCCTCTCCACCCACTTGTGCCAAACCCTGCTTTGCATGGGAAAGCTATAACAACTTAAAAGTTGAATAACTTGAAAATAATGCATCATCAAGCAGAAAGTCATTCTTGTAAAACATTTTTTGTTCCTTAAATGATTCTTTGGAACAAAATTTTTAATTTCTGTGAATGGATTAAACTCAATATTGACCTTTTTAATTTTTGTGAATGGGTTAAACTGCATATTGACCCTAGGATCTTTTAATTAATAACACAATAGAGGCTATGACCAACAAATAACGAGTTATAGCGGTATGTTAATTTTCATCTTTGATGGCTGGAATGTGCTCGATCATTTGAGCAAGTCGGAAGTGAGGGTAAAAGTGTAGCGTTGGTCTGTAATCGACTTTAAACTTTTTGGGGCCTAAACATAGTTAATTAGATCGAAATAAACCAGTTTTCTTCTATGCACTTTCCGTCGGAAATGACTATTTTATAATTTATGGCGGTAAATGACTTACCGCAACTCTAATGCTTGAAGCAGAAAGTAATTCATCTAGCACGTCATGTGGCAACACTGCAATGGACTTTCGGACTGGCTCGAATGGTCGAGCAAGGTCAGGCCATTTAGGACAAAAGTTAACATACTGCTAAAATTTGTTATTTTTAGGTGATAATTTCTATTGTGTTATTAACTAAAAGATCCTGTAAGTGGGTTCAGGCTCCGCAGGCTCTGCGGGGTGGGCAAATAATAAATTACTAAGTACTTAAACGTACTTTACCACCTCAATTGCACAAAAAATAAAACCTACCGCTCTAACTCGTAAAATACTCATTTACCGCAAAAAGTGTATAGGAGAAAAGTAGTTTATTTTGATGTTATTACCATGATTCGAGCAACAAAAATTCAAAAATTGATTAGTAACTGTTTATTTGATCGCATTTTTCATCAGAGATAAAAATTAAAATACCACTATAACTTGTAAACTACTGATTTTCAATGGAAAGTGCACAGATGAAATCTTTATTTTGGGTTAATGTGAAGGAGATGCAACTAATTGAATTTCGAAATTTTGTTGCCTGTATAATGGTAGGTATATAGAAATAAGCAACTTTTCTTCTATGCACTTTTTGGGGCAAATGAGTATTCAACGAGCTATAGTGGCAAATTACTGACCGCAACTCCAGTGTTTGAAGAGGGAAGTAATTCAAGCAGAGCGTCGGATGGCATCACTTACAGCAATGCCGTCTCCCTTCCAGCCCGATCTTCATCGAAGACAATGTCATCATAGACGAAAATTAACATGCCGTTAACTCGGTAAATACTCATTTGCCCCAAAAAGTTCATGGAAGAAAAGTTGTTTATTTCGATATAATTGATATGTTTTATGCAAAAAATTTTCAAAATTTGATTAGTTGCATCTCCTTCACATTACCCTTATTTTGATCTAATTAACTATGTTTAGGCACCGAAAAGTTAAAAATCGATTACTGACCAACACTACACAAATACCGAAGGGAGAGTCCATTGTAGTTTACCTGTCGAACAATTTCTTACCGCTTCAAACACTTGAGTTGAGGTAAGTGATTTACAGCTATCACTCATTAAAAACTTATTTGCCCTACAACGTGCATAGATGAACAGTTGTTTATTTAGATGTAATTACCCTGGTACCAGCAACTAATCGATTTCATAAATCGATTAGTTGTATCTTCTTAACATTAACCACAAATTTTGGTTCTAGCTAGCAAGAATTACAAGCTGAATATAAGTATTTACATCATTGATTCAACTTTTAAGGACACTGTCAAAAATTGGCAGAATTTTTTTTTATTACTTAATTCGGTTGAGCAATGCACAATTTTTTTAGCAGTAAAAACTTTGAAAGCATCTGAAGCACCTGAGGCAAGTAAACGGAGAAAGAAGAAGGGGCGGGGGAGGGTCGAATGGTGTATCAGCGCTTATTTACCAAATCATTTCACCAAGATATTGCTCACCCACTGTTCATTGCTAAAGACATATGTATCACTCATCTCTTCAAGAACTTTTATGATTTGGCAATGTTGATTTCGGTACCTCCCTGAACTTGAACTTGAGGGCCGACAGCGTCGGGGCCTTTGTTACGGCCTGCAATTCCCTCCACAATTTTCACACAAAGAGTTCAGCGCCTGGTACCAGACTTGTCCACTAAACTACTCAGGATCTACCAATCCTTGTCACAAGCTGCCATTGGATGGCATCACTGGGATAACCAGTGTGTCAAAACACCATCTCCAGGCATATTGGGTCATTACTGACCACTCTACCTGACTGGCTCATTCCAGTCACTGTCTCTTACTCCAGGCACGCACAAGAAAAATTTTCATAGCTTCAATGATACTCAAATTACACTCCTGATCCAATCCAGCAAGACAGCTCATACCGCAATCATCTTCAGCACATCTGGCATACCACTCATTCTCTCCATACTGCTCAAGAACCACATTCATGAAACTTTCTCTCTCCTGCTCATACTTACTACATTCCAGCACAAAATGCTCAATTGTTTCCTCAACTCTACTAATACACTGCCTTCATAATCTGTCATTATTCTCATTCCACCTCCATGTACGTCTGTTCACACTCAATGACTTACATCTTACAGCAAACAAGAGTTGACTTCCAAAACTACCATCATAGAATATCTCAAACTTAGGTGCTTCCTTTTTCATATACCAGTTAAGTGTAGGCTTCCGCATCATGCTAAGCTTCCACTTATTCAATCCATACTCTTTTGTTTGCCTCTCAATCTCTTTCTTCCACCTCTTGCAGTCCCACTCAGGCCCTACACCTCCAACAGTTATTAAACTCCAGTCATCCACAGGTCTTCCAATTCTAACATGAATAATTTTTTGCATACTAAGTTTCCTTGCATGCCCCCAACATACTTTCTCCCAATATCTTACACTCAGATTCCATTCAAAAATTTGCTTTGCCCACCTGCTATTCCGCATTCTTTCAATTCTCACCTTATAATTCAGCACAGCTTTCATCATTCTTTCTGAAAATAGGCTCCACCCTAGGTCACCTCTAATGGCTTCTGTAGCTGTCCATTTTGGAGCACCCAATGCTACACGTCCTATCTTATTTTGTATCACATCCAGCTTTTCAAGATCACTTCCATTCCAAGCAAGAGCACTCATACCATACATGACACTAGGTACAGCAACATACTTCCAAGTTCCACATTCCTCTCACACATTCGTACCTGTTTGCTCTGTATCTGGCCACACTACTTAACCGTCCACTCCACTGCATTGCTTTTGCCACTTTCTCACCTTTAGTTCTAGTACATCCATCTTCACTTATCATACAACCTAGATATTTGTGTTCTTTTGTTCTACCTATTCTGATTTCTCCAATATTCCACAGTCTGTCTCTATCAGACCTCCTCCCACAGACCTCCCCCCCTCCCCCTCCTGTGCTGTAGACATAAATAGGACTGCTGGCCACGCAGCTGTTCAGTCTCACATGAATGCTGACGTGAGTATGATGTCAAACGACCAGCTGAATCTGCCTGTCAAGCTCAGTAGTTGGACACTTTGGCTGCATCTGCTAAGTTTAGTTAGGAATTTAGGATCAAAGCGCTCCTCAGGTGCACCTGAGCTATGCGTCCCCCTGATCCTCGTGCTTGGTACCTGGCCCCTGGTATCACTTGTGGTACCAGTTTCGACAAGGAACCACAAAATACTACGATGAAAGATTGCCAAAGTCAAGATAATATTTTAGAATAGCTTTCATAACCTCAACTGCGCTGATTTTTCAGCGCAATATAGCTTGCATATGAAAAAACCTGTTTTCTGTACTAAAATGCGTTTTGTGAACAACTCAAATGTCAATATTCAAGCCACTTCTTCTCAGAAACTATACCATTTACAAGTTGATTTGCTCTAAATGAATTTTGATTTGCTCCTCGTGAAAATAGAATTGCTCCAAGTGAATTTTGATTTGCTATTTATTGTAGAATAATTATAATAATATTTTAATTAGAATTAAAAGGGCGATTTTTGGGAAATCTAATATGTAAAATGAAAAGAAGAACCAATATAAAAGGGAACATTCTTTTAATTGCAAACGTTTCGGAATCTATGATTCCATCATCAGTGCTGTAAAACTCGAAACAAAAAACAATAATGAACAAATTGTGGAAAATTATATATCAGAAATTAATATCACTATACCTACATCAAAAAAAAATATATTTATATATATAGTTTTGCCTAACCATAAAAAATAAAAACAATTTCTCCTAAACATTCCTAACCATAAGTACACATACACCTAAATTCTAGCAATCAAACCAAACCCTAATAACATCTACACAAAGTAACCGAACTGCACAGACATATATACCCACACACACACACACACACTCACTCAAACACACTCATATTTACACAGTTTGGGCGATATTTAATTTCATCACACTTTGATCACTATATATTTAGCTGAGGTCTATGGGTAAAATTGAAGAAGGATTCCATAATTCTAGGGTCAAATTGCTCTACAGTTCTACAAAGTGTGGAGAAATTGGAATTTTTGAAAGGGTGGTTTGAACTATGGCAATGATCTCTGATGGCTGCCTGGGAGCAAGATGAGTAGAGACGGCCGGTTCTATGGGAGACACAAGAGTGTTGGCTGTGACGAATAAATTGCTGGAGTGCGGTGCTTCCAACAGAGGACTGCAGGCAGCAATCACATTCATATAAGTAGACACAACCATTTCTCAGGCACTCTGCCAAACGCTTTTTCCTATTGAAAAATGAACCTATTTAAAAACCATTTCTATAAAATGCTATATATTTTTGTTATATATTGTTGTAAAAATACTCTATTTTTTAATTATTGGTAATTAATAAGTAACTACTTTTTACAAATTTTTGCAGAAAGATTAATTAATTAGCTCTTTAATTAATCGATTATTTAAAGGCATATAAGCAAAAGGACTTTCAATAATGTGCAGGGTATTGGGATCACATGTTCAACCGGTAACCTACTGACGATCATCAAGTAGCTGTATTAACCAAGGGTTATTTCCTACCTATGACCCCTCAGGGGGATACAACTATATATTGTATCTAAGGGAATTAGCGCTCCTAGGGGGACAATGAGAGGGCCCAAGCTAAAGGTTAGGTAGGCTTTCTTTTTGTTAAAGTAGAATAAGTTTTTGTTTTGTGACGGACCATCTTTTTCAGTTCGCTGCTGTCCTGTATTTTTTCAACACCTATTACTTTCTTCTTCAACTTTGATCTTGTTTCATGAACTTCTTTCTCATCTAACTGTTTATATGCCCTTTCTGAATAGATTCCGAGTTCCCTTTACTCCTTACTTAAAGGTGCCTTCGTCCTTCCTCTCTTTGGATGGCATTTGTTGCTGCCTCCCAACCCGGTTCTATATAGTTTTAGCCTCCCTACCTTGGAGGCTAAAACTAACGACTAATCTAACAATCCTACCGACGATTATCCGGTAAATGACACCCTATCGAATAAACAATTATTATTATTATCATCATTAGTCCCTAGCGGGATTGAAAAATATATTGATAGAAAGCGTTTTAGAATTAAAAAGAACAATAAATAGATGTTTTATTAATAAGTCGTGTACAAATGCATTTTGATGAAAAAGTACAGTAATATGATCAAAACAATAATGCTGCTGAAAAGTCATAACAAAGCAAGGCAAACAGAAAAGTAAGCTATGCATTACAACTTCTGCACAAGTTTTGACAGTTATTTTCGCATTAACATATTTCTATAAGGTCTTCTTGACGAGTTGCGGCAGCGTAGTACTTTTCCACCCTGTTGGTAATGTTGAGCAACATGCCGGGGTTGACAAGTCCAAGGGCTTCAACTGCGATGTTCCCCATCTCTCGCATCCTTTGCTCAGTAACTGGTAATGCTCCACCAGGTGCTATCTCAAGAATTGCATTCATCCTTTCACGCAAGTGCCTCTTTACGTGACTCTTCACTAGGCTCCAAACCAACTCTATTGGATTCAGCAGATAAGAATAAGGAGCTAAACGAAGTATCTGAATACTGGGATATTCTGTCTCTAGCCCTTCAAGATTAGAATGAGCCGGAGTATTGTCAATTATGAAAGTAGGATGGTCAATCCCGTTCTGACGACATGTATCTATGAGCTCCCGGAACCACTGCAGACAGTCCTGTCGTTTGAATGAGCCACGGCGAGTCGAGGTTAGAAGCAATTGGGTACTTGTCATTGCTCCAATGGTGTGCAGATTTGCGCCTTTGCTGGACGGAAGAATCACTGAAGCTCTCGTACCAACTTTTGATCTTCCTTTGTTTTTTTTACAGTAAAGGTTGAAATTTGTCTCATCAACCCATACTGGAGTCCTCCCTTCTGATCTCACATTGAAAAATTGTTCCATGTATCTAGCGCGTTTTCCTTTGTTCTCTTCATTATTCATTCTATCAATGCTTGGCCTCACTAATTTGACGGAAAACATTTCACCATCGAGCCAATTTTTGATCGTATTAACACACACGTCAATGTCATGATCTTCTTGTACTTTTCTACGAAGTTGTGAGAGGGAAATCGAAACATTTTCCTCTATGGCTGATGTCAGTATCCTCAATATTTCGGGACATTTCTTCTTATTATTTCCTCCTTTCTTCTTTGCTAAGAGTTGCTTATTTTTCAGCCACCTGTAAGCAGTCTTAGCATTTACTCCAAGTGCGTTCGCAACTTTCTTGGCAATCCCTAAAGTACGGAACGATGGAACGCCCGGAACGGAACGTTCCGTGGAACTGATATTAATGGCCCTAAAATCCGGAACGTTCCGTTCCGTAGTGCCCGGAACGTTCCGTTCCGTATTGCCCGGAACGTTCCGTAGTACCCGGAACGTTCCGTTCCGTAGCGCCCGGAACAACTCTTACAAACCTAGCTTCGAATTATCGTGATGAAGGAACACGCGGAAGCAGTTTGACCCAGTAAACAATGATGAAACCCTACAAAAATTGAGCTCTATAAACACCACACGAACATTTCTTCCCAGGAGCCTATTATGGTTCCGTAGTGCTCGGAACGATCCGTTCCGTGGTCCTCGGAACGTTCCGTTCCGTAGTGCCCGGAACGTTCCGTTCCGTAGTGCCCGGAACGTTCCGTTCCGTAGTGCCCGGAACGTTCCGTTCCGTAGCGCCCGGAACGTTCCGTTCCGTAGCGCCCGGAACAACTCTTACAAACCTAGCTTCGAATTCTCGTGATGATGGAACACGCGGAAACAGTTTGACCCAGTAAACAATAATGAAACCCTACAAAAATTGAGCTCTATAAACACCACACGAACATTTCTTCCCAGGAGCCTATTATGGTTCCGTAGTGCTCGGAACGATCCGTTCCGTGGTGCTCGGAACGTTCCGTTCCGTAGTGCCCGGAACGTTCCGTTCCGTAGCGCCCGGAACGTTCCGTAGCGCCCGGAACGTTCCGTTCCGTAGTGCCCGGAACGATCCGTTCCGTAGAGCCCAGAACGTTCCGTTCCGAAGCGCCCGGAACGTTCCGTTCCGTAGCGCCCGGAACGTTCCGTTCCGTAGTGCCCGAAACGATCCGTTCCGTAGTGCCCGGAACGTTCCGTTCCGTAGCGCTCGGAACGTTCCGTTCGGTAGCGCCCGGAACGTTCCGTTCCGTGGAGCCCGGAACGTTCCGTTCCGAAGCGCCCGGAACGTTCCGTTCCGTAGTGCCCGGAACGTTCCGTTCCGGAGTGCCCGGAACGAACCGCTCCGTAGTGCCGGGAATGAACCCGGACGCTGTAAAGCGCCCGGAAACACTAAAGACATGGCACAACGAATCTTTATGCATTCATGCCCGATACGAAGGGACTTACGCAGCAAAATTTGAGTAGAGAGATAAACTTTGGATTTTGAATGATATCGTGGAACGAAAGGAATACTTGTTCCTAATCGCTCGGAATATTTCGAGAATACACTACTTTGCAGCAGTTACGTGGTTTTGTGTTCGATTACGAACTCTCTGACATGCTTCCAGTTCGCACCACCGTAAAAATTTTCTGAACCAAAGACTGAACTAATGTACGACAGAGTCTGGCATAAGACGTGAACGGATAATGTAGGGAAAATGAAATTGTTTGCCAATAATATGTTTTCCCAAGAAATGTAAGTCGTTATCAAGATGACAGGAGCAAGGTTTTTTGAATCAATCGCCCGTGACTCTCGTTTACCTGATATCTATATACTATAGAGTGTTGACCTGGGCAATGGCCATTTGCTGAGTATAGTCATGTGGTTGTTCGTCTCTTATGTTTGACAGCTCGTTGCAGTAACCTTTGACGTATGTGTGCTAATGTACATCTGCCCGAAATTTATGCTCGTTGACAGGGAGCTAGCATTGAAGTGGACGGCTTTTTGTGAGTCTTGATTGCTTGGATACTGCTCTATAGAGCTAAACTGGAAGGCTTTTTGTGACCTTTGCTTGCTTACGTGAAGCTGGGAAGCTGCTACTAACCTCTGTTAAATTTTCAGACAATCATGATAAATAGCAATCTAAAAATATGCTCACGGTAGATGCCGCTGATGAAACATTGAAAATTGAATAGGAACTTAACGAAGAATAAACCTATTCGAAACTGAGTATTCAACACTACAGCTCAGATTTAATGCATAAACGAATTAGCGTCTTAGAGAGCATTAGCTATGCTTTGAATAAAAAATGAGGCGAACGAAATTTAATTTTTTTAATAAGAAAAAAACATATAAATTAAACGGAGAGACAACAATATTCAGCAGCTATCAACAAGTACAACATAGAGCTTTGCAGACAAAATTTTTGAGGTAATTATTTACGTCGAAAAAATTATTTAACATTTGAAAAGTAAACAAGGAACAGAAATTACAGCAACCATTTTTCACTCCATTCGCAAAAATTGAAGGATTGCTCTGGAAATCATTGGTTAACCATTCAACGTTTAATACATAAGTAAATGCAACAGAGCATATATATATGTTCATCGTTATATTTCCTTTCAACAACAAGGCAAAGGGATTTTAAAGAAAATCAGGACGATCGACAATGCAATATAAGGACATCACTGAAGAAATGTTCCCTTATCTATGAACGAAAAATTGGCAGTAATCATTTATGTTTCGAAAGCGTGTGAGCCTGAGAAACAGCCGGTGAAATACCGGCGTGCTTTCATGCCTTGCCCAGCCTCAATTCTTTTCACTTTGATAACTAAGCAGCTAATCTGCTAGACTGATCAAAACGCTCACGTTGATATACACGCTCACGCTGCTGAATACTTTGCGACTGAATCTTCGTAGAAGAATATGTTATATGTATGAAAAGAGAGCACTACTCTGGTAAATTATATTTTTAACTTCACTGTAACTGAAATTAATGTCTTACTCCATATCACTTCGCTCAGTCCATATGAGACAGAGTGGAAGTGCGCAATTCTCAATAGCAAGCAGGCAAGCACTCAGTTTTGAGGATTCTCCCTGTTTTCATTAAAATGACTTTCCTCGTACCAAGGGAGATTGTTTGGACTCAGATTGCAGAGTAGGATGACGATTTAAGCGCAAATAGAAGCGGAATTTTATATTTTACTAAAATCAGTTTAGGGGTTAGAGATTTTTCAATGAACGTGAGCTCTATGGAAAGTTATGGAAGAGAATGTGAGTTTTTCATTTTTCCACAAAAATGCACCCGGACAGAAACGAAAATGTCATTCCTAAAATGAAGCTTCCTTCAACACACCCGTCGAATACAATATGTAGTTACATTTGATGTCTTGAATGACTATCATTATATCACGTATCTCTATCAAGTGCTTTCTATGATTTTTTTGCAAAATTACAAAAATATCAGAGGCATAATCAGTTTTCATAAGTTGTTTCATTGGTGTCTCTCGTTGAACCAACGAAGCTGCACAATTCAGTTAATGTAGGTGCAATAGGAAACGTTTTGATAACCAAAATATAAACTTGAACCGAAAGCAATGAGAATTATTCTCTTAACAAATCAGATAACGTTACAAAATAACGCCATCCCAAACTCAAGTCAGCATACATGTCAAGTATTATGCTCTCCTCTACAACTTCAATCTCGACTACCGAAGAGAGGGCAGTGGCAACATAAAAAGTCATACATTTATTAAAATTAATGATCTAATTTAAAAGGCGTTTTGAGGGGCTGTTGACCTAGCTTTGCAACTCAGCACATGCAAGTGGTCGCTAATTATTGTAAAAAATTCGCTCACACACTTCATCTCACCCAATTATTGCGCGTACGACTTCAAACTCAGTCTTCAATACTTCATTTTATTCCACACACATCAAATAAGTAACAGTTCTTTTTACTGGTGTGCAAGCCCTACCAAAACAGCATCAGATGATGCGCATCGAAATCAGTGTAACCGATTGAGTATACTACGCAGAAGGCGTTTGGTTGCTATGTTTTAACTTCGAACAATAACACAAGCCAAGCTTCTCCTTCGCCCTTGGACAGCCGAAGACAAAACTTAGAAGTCAAAGAATCTTCGCAGCACGGTATCCCTTGCCCTTCTACGTACTATGTATGGTTTACTCTCGCAACCACTTACTGCAGAGTCTGCTTGAAGTTTGTGACTTCTGACACTGAGTGTCTGAAATGACTCCGCATAAGCTCAGAGCTGCAGCAAGGGCACACAGCTGACAGCTCGGCTGCCGCGGCGGCACTCTGCGGCGGCAGTGCCGGCTGTGCCGCCGCAGAGTGAGTGAGTGACTCAGTCTATAATCATCGGTGAATGTGCTTGGACGAAATGTTTGTTCTGCGTCCTGGTTCATTTCAGGTACGCCCGTAGAGCACGCTCGGCTGAAATCGTGATTATAATGTTCGTTTTCCACTATCCTGTATTGTTTACCTCAAGACATTGTAATCAATGTGCGTATTAAGTAACTATCAATGAATTTCTTAATAAGTTCGTTGCTCATGTAAGTTTGTCACTCATTCGCCCGTTGTCAGGACTGTAGTTAGTCCTGCTTCCGCAAAACGTGGGGTGTTCTCAGCAGTTGGGATCAACGGCTCATCAACTAACTATGTGAGAACCATCGAAACTTGGGAAATGAAGTTTAAACCAGAGCGAGTGTCCTTTCGATTAATGGATGAAGATAATGCAATTGCCGGATTATTCCATGAAAGGCTTTATTCAATGTAGATCATTTAACTTGGACATTGATTCATTCAGGCTATGTCGCAGGAAGAATTAGGAATATGTTGAAGGTAAAATTTTTGCTGATACTGACACCGGTATAATTTTATTCGCGATGCCGATCTAAAATTCAAATTTTAATATGATCATTGAGTGTAAAGTAATTAAGGCTTGAATTTCTCTGAGATTAATCCAAAAACTGTGATAATTATTACATTCATTTAATTTGATGCTCGTTACACGTTGTGATAGTAGATCATTGTTTGAACGATGTAATCAAGCCGTACGTAGAATACAAATATTATTTTCAATATTTCTCCTGTTGATAATTCCAATAATACTAAGACTCAAACGGTATTTGAAACTTAACTTTCTTGAATTGAGTATTATTAACACGAGCTTCTCTCTCATTTCCGGTGAGCATGATCGAGTATTTCCAAATATTTCAAAAATTCGGTAATTTGCTTCAACTGTGATTTGTTGAATTACCTTTCATTCTCAACGAAGTATGTTAATTAATTGGACAAACTTAGGAACTTGATCCATTTGAACTCACATTATATGGGCAGGTTGCAATCATTATTGAATATCTAGTGTAAACTGTGTAATACATGAATAACGATGCTTATGTGGTTTTCACTTATCTTAATTATGCAGAAAACTAGAGAGTATCATTTTATGTTCTGAAATATTTGGTACACTAATGGTCTACACTTACTTCATCTGCTTCGAAATGATACAAAAATAATATTTAGGTTCGACAAAATCGTTACGGTGGTTGGAAGCATCTTTAAGTACAGAAAATTAAATTCATTGACTTGATAAAGAGTTGTTGTGAAATTTCAGTTTGATACTCATGAAAAGGAAGGTTAAATGTATTTTAAATATTTATTACGAAAAGACTAAATAAGTTCTAAGGAAAAAATGATTCGATCTCAGATAGTACTAGTTTGAATGCTAAAATCAAGAGTAATGAAAGAAATGCGTGCGCATTTCGCTGTTGTGGTAGGATTTTTCACTTTCAATGATTGATCTGAGTAATAGTAAAGATGCTTCAACATAAATTGTACTCATGAGAAAAGAAAAAAATGAAATTTTTTCCAAGTTCAGCGATGAATTTGATTACCTAAAACTTAACAAAAATTAAACCAAGAATCTGAAGTTTTTATGTTTACAATGTTAACTGTTTCAGAAAACGCATGTTGCTTCGACGCTAATCGGTCTACTCATCACTTTTGAAACTACTACATGAAAATGCTCTGAATGAATCAGTTACGTAGTTTGTCTAAGTAATATTGGCTGTTGCGTCACTTAATAGCTTGCTTGAGTTGAGCATCATCGTTTTGCGTAACTGACGTAGCCATTTATCCACGATTTGTTTACGTACGCCACAGTCGTGATGTACGCAATAAAATTGTTTCGATATATAAATGTTGTCATAACATATTACTCGTTTGCTCTTTTCTTATCACTGTCAGAGTGATCGACGTTTTTAATGCGACACTAATGCCTAATGAAGAATACGCGCAGTTTACGTGAAACCCCTTCGCAGATTTTGAATGAGATTAGAAGGCTTATTTGACCGGCGACTGTACCGCTCGCATGTTGCGTCGCTCCCTTCCTCGTCGTTGAGTGGTCGCCGGCACTGTGCCGCAGCGATGTTTTGATGCTGCGAGGATAGCCGAGTGTCAGTCAGTCCACTGCAAACGAATTTTTTTACGGAACAAGTCTGACCCTACAAGTGTTGTAGATTTATTAAAAGTCTAAGTCAGATTTAGAATATAAGTTCAGCAAAATAAATTTTTTAGCCTTCAAAGGTCGTGTGACACTAAAAATCTCGTTTATGTGATGAAAATCACCAAACAATATTAATGAAGGCATCTACGGATGCTTTATTTCCAATTTCAAGCCTGATACATATCACCTTGTACATTGGATTTTCAAATGCCGAATATCTAACGCCAGGACGCCATGACGCTCTCCCCCGGTCAAGACCGGTACCCATTTCAGACACCTGTGTAGAGTGGGGTATTGTGCTTGGAATTTTTCTCTTATACCCAACAGAGAAAATCTCCATCCAGCGCCGGGAGTCGAACCCGGGTTTCCCGCACGGCGGCAGGGACTATAGACACACGGCTATGGCGAGCGTAAATCAAGTTGGAGAAGTTCCTCCATTGCCTTCACAGTGGAGTTTCTAGGGTGATTTGGTATTAATTACTCAATCTAATGTTTTTTCAAAGTTGAGAAATACTGAAAAACTAGGCTTCCGTTATCGAGGCTTGTGTACATGTGCTACAGATGATTTTAAAGCAGCCTGCATTGTTAATTTGTTTGTTCGGAAGTCGTTGGCGGTTAACAAAAAATGAATTCTGTTCGAAATCGGACTATACTTTTCATTTGTTTCTGAAATGCTTTACTAAAGATAGGTAGGGCAGAAACAGTTCTACATACAATGTATATTTTCTATAAGTTACAGAGGCAGATTTTTATAATTTTCCATCGTATCTGAAGAAAAGCGTTACTGGCGGAATTTTTTGAAAAAGGAAAAATTTTGAACAGAGAATGGTTAATTTAGTCTAATGAGATGGTGTTATTTTGGCGCTGCGTATATTTAACACGTGTGCCGGGACACTTTCAATTTGTATAAATTATTTTTTAAAGTCAGTGGTGATACAGGCACGAATATTGGAGGCTTTAGTAAGCAGTAAGAGGAATGAAGATGTGTATGTCCTGGTCGTTGAAGGCTTCAATTAAGATGTGGTTTATTAAGCTCGTCTACCCCCTGCGGTGCCGTGTGTGTAAGAGCAGACGTCTCTCCTGCCTGTCTGAAGTGAAAGTTTTATTGGCATGTATGAATAATAATTATTCCTTCTCTTTGAACTCATTTCTTGGATGTAAATTGAATAATGAAGATTTATTTAGACTAATTCATGAAGTGGAATTATTAAGTTGGGTAGACTTCATATTTTTGTACTGCGTCATTGCCTTTCTTTGAACCCACTGTTTGTCTCTTGAGAAAGTAGCTACTAATTTGCTTAACACTTGTAATTTAAAATAAAGCTTTATGACTTAGTCGGTATACAATACTAAGTCAAGCAACTGAAAACTTTAGATCAATGCCGTGACACTTGAATTTGATCCAAAATGTCATTGATGTGCCTACGAAATATAATGAAGCGTTTTTGAAATAATAGCGGGAAAATCGGTACAATAAAATCCTGGGTATAGTATCTACTCACTCCTCTCTATTTAATGCCTTTGTATATAAAAATCATTGCACACTATTTCCTCCATTTATATTGCGTAATAACTTCATTGTTAGGATTAAACGAGGGCTGCTCGCCCGTACCCACAACCCCGTCGGTCACTTGGTAAAGAATACGCTGCATTTTCCGGCAGCTTGAGTAGATGTCGCGATCTTTTTGTTATACAACGCACAAAATCTCTCTAAATTGCTATTGTCCCTGCTGTCCTGTATGACTTTTTCTGTATTGTGTTTAGTTTGTGTGTTTCTGCATTATTACTGAGTTAAAACCAGCTTATTCTTTATCGAAATCAATTCAATGAATTCGCAGTAGGGCGAATTTGTCATCATGAACTCGCAACCATACTTCTGTTAAACCCCTAGCGCGTAGCAATAACTTTTTTTCCGTGGCGGCGAAAATTTCCCGGCATTTTCAAAACCATGAATGTAACTTATTTCTGATGCACGATGAGAAGCCTTTAATTTGCTGTTAAACAGTATTAGAAAAATCAGTAATGTTTCTTATTTAGGTGAATGAGATGTGCTACACTCATGTACTACAATCATCTTAGTATAGTTGAAAAATCAATTAAAGTTCTCTGCTAATGGAATGTGTCATTGTTTTATACCGATCGAGAGCATATTTGAACTCAAAAATAGTAGTGGAAGTTCAAAAATCAGTTGAGATGATGCATTATGGCATGCTTCTCTCCAATGTAAATAAAACTCTAATGTTATTCCAAAAAATTGAATGATATATATTAAGAAATAGCTTGATGCAATGTCATTCTGATCGAAATCCTGCTGCATGTCTCAGCGCTGGTATAGAAACGTGACAGAATGTCCTCACGCCTGCACTGTCTGTACAGATGTGGCTGTGCCGTGATGTGGCCGTCCCGCAGCCTGACGTGGTCGTCCCGCGGCCTGATGTGGTCGTCCTGCGGCCTGATGTGGCCGTCCTGACGTGGTCGTCCCGCGGCCTGATGTGGCCGTCCTGACGTGGTCGTCCCGCGGCCTGATGTGGTCGTCCTGACGTGGTCGTCCCGCAGCCTGATGTGGCCGTCCTGACGTGGTCGTCCCGCGGCCTGATGTGGCCGTCCTGACGTGGTCGTCCCGCGGCCTTATGTGGCCGTCCTGACGTAGTCGTCCCGAGGCCTGATGTGGTCGTCCCGCGGCCTGACGTGGTCGTCCCGCGGCCTGATGTGGCCGTCCTGACGTGGTCGTCCCGCGGCCTGATGTGGTCGTCCCGCGGCCTGATGTGGCCGTCCTGACGTGGTCGTCCCGCGGGATGATGTGGCCGTCCTGACGTGGTCGTCCCGCGGCCTGATGTGGTCGTCCTGCAGCCTGATGTGGTCGTCCTGACGTGGTCGTCCCGCGGCCTGATGTAGCCGTCTTGACGTGGTCGTCCCGCGGCCTGATGTGGCCGTCCTGACGTGGTCGTCCCGCGGCCTGATGTGGTCGTCCCTCAGCCTGATGTTGTCGTCCCTGTGGCGGCCTGGTGCTGTCCCTCTGGCGGCCTGGTGCTGTCCCTCTGGCGGCCTGGTGCTGTCCCTCTGGCGGCCTGGTGCTGTCCCTCTGGCGGCCAGTTGCTCTCCGGTGGCGGCCTGGTGCTGTCCCTGTGGCGTCCTGCTGCTCTCCGGTGGCGGCCTGGTGCTGTCCCTGCGGCGGCCTGGTGCTGTCCCTCTGGCGGCCAGTTGCTCTCCGGTGGCGGCCTGGTGCTGTCCCTGCGGCGGCCTGGTGCTGTCCCTGCGGCGGCCTGGTGCTGTCCCTGCGGCGGCCTGGTGCTGTCCCTGCGGCGGCCTGTTGCTCTCCGGTGGCGGCCTGGTGCTGTCCCTGTGGCGGCCTGGTGCTGTCCCTCTGGCGGCCAGTTGCTCTCCGGTGGCGGCCTGGTGCTGTCCCTGCGGCGGCCTGTTGCTCTCCGGTGGCGGCCTGGTGCTGTCCCTGTGGCGGCCTGTTGCTCTCCGGTGGCGGCCTGGTGCTGTCCCTGCGGCGGCCTGGTGCTGTCCCTGTGGCGGCCTGTTGCTCTCCGGTGGCGGCCTAGTGCTGTCCCTGTGGCGGCCTGCTGCTCTCCGGTGGCGGCCTGGTGCTGTCCCTGTGGCGGCCTGTTGCTCTCCGGTGGCGGCCTGGTGCTGTCCCTGTGGCGGCCTGGTACTGTCCCTCTGGCGGCCTGGTGCTGTCCCTCTGGCGGCCAGTTGCTCTCCGGTGGCGGCCTGGTGCTGTCCATGCGGCGGCCTGTTGCTCTCCGGTGGCGGCCTGGTGCTGTCCCTGTGGCGGCCTGTTGCTCTCCGGTGGCGGCCTGGTGCTGTCCCTGCGGCGGCCTGGTGCTGTCCCTGTGGCGGCCAGTTGCTCTCCGGTGGCGGCCTGGTGCTGTCCCTGTGGCGGCCTGCTGCTCTCCGGTGGCGGCCTGGTGCTGTACCTGCGGCGGCCTGTTGCTGTCCCTGTGGCGGCCTTTTGCTGTCCCTGTGGCGGCCTGTTGCTGTCCCTGTGGCGGCCTGGTGCTGTCCCTGTGGCGGCCTGTTGCTCTCCGGTGGCGGCCTGTCACTGTCCCTACGGCGGCCTGTTGCTCTCCGGTGGCGGCCTGGTGCTGTCCCTGTGGCGGCCTGGGGCTGTCCCTCTGGCGGCCAGTTGCTCTCCGGTGGCGGCCTGGTGCTGTCCCTGCGGCGGCCTGTTGATCTCCGGTGGCGGCCTGGTGCTGTCCATGTGGCGGCCTGGTGCTGTCCCTGTGGCGGCCAGTTGCTCTCCGGTGGCGGCCTGTTGCTGTCCCTCTGGCGGCCTGGTGCTGTCCCTCTGGCGGCCTGGTGCTGTCCCTCTGGCGGCCTGGTGCTGTCCCTGTGGCGTCCTGCTGCTCTCCGGGGGTGGCCTGGTGCTGTCCCTGCGGAGGCCTGGTGCTGTCCCTGCGGCGGCCTGTTGCTCTCCGGTGGCGGCCTGGTGCTGTCCCTGTGGCGGCCTGGTGCTGTCCCTCTGGCGGCCTGGTGCTGTCCCTCTGGCGGCCAGTTGCTCTCCGGTGGCGGCCTGGTGCTGTCCCTGCGGCGGCCTGTTGCTCTCCGGTGGCGGCCTGGTGCTGTCCCTGTGGCGGCCTGTTGCTCTCCGGTGGCGGCCTGGTGCTGTCCCTGCGGCGGCCTGGTGCTGTCCCTGTGGCGGCCTGTTGCTCTCCGGTGGCGGCCTAGTGCTGTCCCTGTGGCGGCCTGCTGCTCTCCGGTGGCGGCCTGGTGCTGTCCCTGTGGCGGCCTGGTGCTGTCCCTCTGGCGGCCTGGTGCTGTCCCTCTGGCGGCCTGGTGCTGTCCCTCTGGCGGCCAGTTGCTCTCCGGTGGCGGCCTGTAGCTGTCCCTGCGGCGGCCTGTTGCTCTCCGGTGGCGGCCTGGTGCTGTCCCTGTGGCGGCCTGCTGTTCTCCGGTGGCGTCCTGGTGCTGTCCCTGTGGCGGCCTGTTGCTCTCCGGTGGCGTCCTGTTGCTGTCCCTGTGGCGGCCTGTTGCTGTCCCTGTGACGGCCTGTTGCTGTCCCTGTGACGGCCTGTTGCTGTCCCTGTGACGGCCTGTTGCTCTCCGGTGGTGGCCTGGTGCTGTCCCCGTGGCGGGCTGTTGCTGTCCCTGTGACGGCCTGTTGCTGTCCCTGTGATGGCCTGGTGCTGTCCCTGTGACGGCCTGTTGCTGTCCCTGTGACGGCCTGGTGCTCTCCGGTGGCGTCCTGTTGCTGTCCCTGTGACGGCCTGTTGCTGTCCCTGTGACGGCCTGGTGCTCTCCGGTGGCGTCCTGTTGCTGTCCCTGTGACGGCCTGTTGCTGTCCCTGTGACGGCCTGGTGCTCTCAGGTGGTGGCCTGGTGCTGTCCCCGTGGTGGCCTGGTGCTGTCCCTGTGGCGTCGTGATACTCTCCTGCAGCCAACCGTTGCTGATCAAGTCGTTGGTTTTCATTATCCTGTTTAGAGTTGACTGGAAAAATGTTACTTGAAATTTTGGAGGTAAAATCAGCATAAAATAAATAGATTTTGAATTTTCATCACCCAGAAATAGGAGTTATTGGCCAGTAAAAAAATTTTGATTGATGGAGAAACTTAAAGGAAGTTCGAAAATGGTTTATTATGTTGGGACGAACGCGTGGGCATCGTTGCACCCATTTTTGGTTATAGTTGAAACCTTTCATTTAAAGGAAAGCAGGAAAATATGCATGTTCATTTTTGCGCTGATCCTTGCTAAACAATTCATATAAATGCAAGTTAAACGGAAATGATACCCTTGTAATGATGAAAACGCCCATCAGTGAGTGTGTGACATTTACGATTACGGTAATAAGAGTGAAAGGGGATTGCGCGTGATGTCTTCAACTAAAGTTTACGAGCTAAAAAACGTGATTGAGTATGAGCGTCTTCTACGGTAACTGTCGTGAACTAAGTTTATTGTTTTTATTGTTCCAAGTGTTGCTAAACAGTTCAATCCAAGTTTATCGGAACGAGTTTTTCCAACGTGTTTCGGAACGATTTTTATGAGTATCCCAAAACGATTTATTCCGTGTGTTCCGGGCACTACGGAACGGATCGTTCCGGGCACTACGGAACGTTCCCGGCGCTACGGAACGGATCGTTCCGGGCACTACGGAACGGAACGTTCCCGGCGCTACGGAACGGATCGTTCCGGGCACTACGGAACGGATCGTTCCGGGCGCTACGGAACGGAACGTTTCCGGCGTAACGGAACGGATCGTTCCGGGCACTACGGAACGGATCGTTCCGGGCACTACGGAACGGAACGTTCCCAGGGTTACGGAACGTTCCCGGCGCTACGGAACGGATCGTTCCGGGCACTACGGAACGGATCGTTCCCGGCGCTTCGGAACGGATCGTTCCGGGCACTACGGAACGTTCCCGGCGCTACGGAACGGATTGTTCCGGGCACTACCGATCGTTCCGGGCACTACGGAACGGAACGTTCTGGGCACCACGGAACGGAACGTTCCTGGCACTACGGAACGGAACGTTCCGGGCACCACGGAACGGAACGTTCCGGGCACCACGGAACGGAACGTTCCGGGCACCACGGAACGGAACGTTCCGGGCACCACGGAACGGATCGTTCCGGACGCTACGGAATGTTCCGGGCACTACGGAACGGAACGTTCCGGGCACCACGGAACGGAACGTTCCTGGCACTACGGAACGGAACGTTCCGGGCACCACGGAACGGAACGTTCCGGGCACCACGGAACGGAACGTTCCGGGCACCACGGAACGGAACGTTTCGAGCACCACGGAACGGATCGTTCCGAGCACCACGGAACGGATCGTTCCGGGGGCCACGGAACGGATCGTTCCGGGCGCTTAGGAACGGAACGTTCCGAGTACTACGGAACTATTATAGGCTCCTGGGAAGAAATGCTCGTGTGGTGTTTATAGAGCTCAATTTTTGTAGGGTTGCATTTTTGTTAACTGGGTCAAACTGTTTCCGCGTATTCCATCATCACTCACGATAATTCGAAACTAAGTTTGTAAGAGTTGTTCCGGGCGCAACGGAACGTTCCGGGCACTACGGAACGTTCCGGGCACTGCGGAACGGAACGTTCCGGGCACTACGGAATGGAACGTTCCGGGCACTGCGGAACGGAACGTTCCGGACACTACGGAACGGAACCCGGGCACTGCGGAACGGAACGTTCCGGGCACTGTGGAATGGAACGTTCCGGGCACTAAGGAACGTTCCGGGCACTGCGGAACGGAACGTTCCGGGCACTACGGAATGGAACGTTCCGGGCACTGCGGAACGGAACGTTCCGGACACTACGGAACGGAACCCGCGCACTGCGGAACGGAACGTTCCGGGCACTGCGGAATGGAACGTTCCGGGCACTAAGGAACTATAATAGGCTCCTGTGAAGAAATGTTCGCTTGGTGCATATAGAGCTCAACAATTTTAGGATTTCATTATTGTTTACTGGGTCAAACTGTTTCCGCGTATTCCATCATTACTTACAATAATTCGAAGCTAGGTTTGTAAGAGTTGTTCCGGACACTACGGAACGGAACGTTCAAGGCAGTGCGGAACGGAACGTTCCGGGCACCACGGAACGGAACGTTCCTGGCACCACGGAACGGAACGTTCTGGGCACCACGGAACGTAACGTTCCTGGCACCACGGAACGGAACGTTCCGGGGACCACGGAACGGAACGTTCTGGGCACCACGGAACGGATCGTTCCGGACGCTACGGAATGTTCCGGGCACTACGGAACGGAACGTTCCGGGCACCACGGAACGGAACGTTCCTGGCACTACGGAACGGAATGTTCCGGGCACCACGGAACGGAACGTTCCGGGCACCACGGAACGGAACGTTTCGAGCACCACGGAACGGATCGTTCCGAGCACCACGGAACGGATCGTTCCGAGCATTACGGAACCATAATAGGCTCCTGGGAAGAAATGTTCGTGTGTGTTTATAGAGCTCAATTATTGTACGGTTTCATTATTGTTTACTGGGTCAAACTGTTTCCGCGTGTTCCATCATCACGATAATTCGAAGCTAGGTTTGTAAGAGTTGTTCCGGACGTTACGGAACGTTTCGGGCGCTACGGAATGGAACGTTCCGGGGGGAACGGAACGTTCCGGATTTTAGGGCCAGTAATATCAGTTCCACGGAACGTTCCGTTCCGGGCGTTCCATCGTTCCGTACTTTAGGGATTGCCAACTTTCTTCCAGTCCTCTTCATTATTGAAGGCTTCTATTATTCTCTGTCTGTCTCGCTCACTTGTTTTATTATATTTCATCTTGAAGGTTTTGATTTCTGAAAGTTGAAATTTGGAGTTGAGGTGGACACTTATAGCTCATGACGGTAGCTTGTCTACAAAAGGTGCAACGTGATGTGCAGCAATGTGCAACGTGGCAGTATCTCTGTGATTCTTCCTTGATCAAAGTGTCTGAGGTACGACTCCTCTGTCTAATGGTTTGATAATGAGTAATGGTTCATACAGCGAAAATGATATTTTGTATTTTTTGTAAATTATACTCAGCAAAAACTCTGTATCTTTGAACGCATTATTGGAATAAAATTACTTTTCAAAGAAAAAAACATTTCGCTGAGATTCATTCAAACATTATAAAGCCAGTAAAATACTTATGTAATGTTTTAAAATTGAAAAAGAGCAAATCAAAATTCACTTGGAGCAATTCTATTTTCACGAGGAGCAAATCAAAATTCACTTGGAGCAATTCTATTTTCACGAGGAGCAAATCAAAATTCACTTGGAGCAATTCTATTTTCACGAGGAGCAAATCAAAATTCACTTGGAGCAATTCTATTTTCACGAGGAGCAAATCAAAATTCACTTGGAGCAATTCTATTTTTACGAGGAGCAAATCAAAATTCATTTGGAGCAAATCAACTTGTAAATGGTATAGTAATCATAGAGCAACGCTGTTGGTATCATTGGATGTGCAAAGAGTTGTTGCATAAAGAGTCAGAGAATCTCATTGAATTTCATAATGGTATCTTAGTTACATCAAAAAATCTACGGGAAAATGAATTACCCTTTGAATTTAAAAAAAAAACATAAAAACCAACCTATTAGGAATTTCAAAATAATCTTCTGACTCCTTATGCAGCAACCCTTTGTGCATCCAATGAGATACTTAGATCGTTACTCTAATTTAACGACTTTTTGAGAAGAAGTGGCTTGAAAAATTTCTATTTTCCTGCCCACTTTCTTCCCATTATCTCCGCCATTATGGCGAAAATAGAAAAAAGTGTCAAATGCAGCCTCTATTTATTTTCCAAAATACATAGGTATGCCAAATTTCATAAGATCTAGATCCCATAGAAAAAATGACGTTTCTTTGACGGACAGGTAATTCTGACTAGACGGTCCCCTTAACCGTCTAGTCTATGTCATACATAATTCATAATTGATATAAAATATACATTAGGCCTTCATGGAAGCTAATGAAAAATTATTTTACAACACAGAAATATCAATGGGGAGAAGTTCAGAGCAATTTTCGAAAATTAACAATTTAAACACTCAATAAAAACATTTTGTTCATTGAGCACAGGTTTACTGATCAGGGTGTAATTTTAGAATTGAAGGGAACAAATTAAAAGAAAGTTCCAAAAACTTTTGATCAAACGTAAAAAAAGTTCACTTTTTCCCATTTTCTATTTTATTTTTAGTTTATTTGATTAATTAAATACCTTATACATTACTGAAATTTCAATAGTTGCTAGGTTATTGCCATTGGTTAATTTATAAGGCTACCTAATAGCAAGTAAATGATTGTTAATTCCTTGAACATTTCAATAATTGAATTCGGCTGAGGTTTTAATTAATATTAGCAAGCTACAGAACTAAATATAGCGGTTTTGCATCCATATCATTGATATTATTCCGTTTTCACCAAGTTTGG
The DNA here is from genome assembly GCA_030386875.1 of Morinoia aosen. Taxonomy (NCBI): domain Eukaryota; kingdom Metazoa; phylum Arthropoda; class Malacostraca; order Amphipoda; family Talitridae; genus Morinoia; species Morinoia aosen. The sequence continues at coordinate 19,640,262 of CM059576.1, read as the reverse complement.
CAATAAAAATTTACAAACCTGTCAAGAAAGCCAATTTTCATCATAAATGTTTTTAATCTCCTAGCACTTGCTTAAATTATTGTGCTAATCTAAATTAGTCTCAAAATGAATTGCATAATATGCGAAACTACTTTGAATTCAATATTTTTAACCTCCACCTGCAATAATAATCAATCATTTGAGTATATGACCTTCACCACAATGTTCTGGAAAATAAAAACATCTTAGAAGAAAGTGAGACCAGCACCGCACTGATTGTACATAATCTCTATACTTACTTTTGTTACTTTGGTCCAATTAGGCACATCACCAGTCACAGGAAAGAGTGCCATATGTCACAGCAACTAGAACGTGGGGCATTCATATTTGATTGGTCATCCCAGTACTGGCAATGAAACCAAGAACCAGCTCAGCGCTGAACACTAACCAAGCACACTACTTTCATCAAAGATTGCTTTTTGGTCTCTAGCAAAATCTCTCATTGCCCTGCGCTGAAGTTCAAACACAGGGCAATCAATCAATCAATATATGAGAAATGTTTAAGTCACGCCTACAGTGGCTGCATTTAGGTTTTATTGTTTTAGTAAATAAGTGTTTATGGGTTATTTGAGCAGTAAGTAGCCTTAGCCTGGTTAGAATCACCTGTTCCCTCCTTGAGACCTCAGTGTTCACTGTGGGTTTTAATATGGGTTTTATTTTGTGATACAAGGATTGTTCCCTATCCCATTCTTTTTGCCATTGTCATCTATAATGCAAGTTTATATATACTCCCAGATCTGTGTATTGAATTAGATTAGAACTATTGGTATTTAAAGACATGCTGTTCTTGCCAACTGGTCTGCCTTGTCATTTCCCATAATTCCTACATGGCTTGGGATCCATTCAATGATTAATTTTCTAGGAGGAAAGCTTTGAAGCAAATGTTTAATTTTGGAGACTAGATGGTGCTTGGATGGATGCAATTGATTTCTAGCGCCTGAATAGCGCTGAGTGAGTCTGCGTACAAAATAAAGTCTTCAATTTGGGTTTCTGCAAATTTTAATGCATAGTAAATAGCAGTAAGTTCTGCTGTAAGAATTGTAGACCTATCTGGGATTCTAGCCAGCATACTAACCTGTTGGGACCAAATTCCTGCTCCAACTTTAGGACCCTGAACTGAGCCGTCTGTGTACAGTGCCTTCCTATCTTTGTATCCTTCGTGCAGTTGATTGTATAGCTGTTTGCAGTTGCTTTCTGATATGCAATTTTTTTGAAAGCACCCCAGATTGAATTGACAATTTCCACTGATAGTTTGGTATTTACATTTGTTTAGGATGAGGCCTATGTTTTCCATTTTAACCTGTATTTCCTGAAAGAGGTTGTATATGCGACCAGTGACTGGGAGAGGCTTGTTACTGTTGTGGAATAACTGGTATGGGTAATAGTCTAAACATAATGATCGAACTGGATGATTTGGAACACTAAGTACCCTCAATACATATTGACACATTTGGATTTTCCTTGCATGTTTCAGTGGTAGCAAATTTGCTTCTGCTTCCACATTAGTAACTTTGGTACACCTTAATGCACCCAGCATCAAGCGGTCAGCAGCATACTGGACTCTGTCCAAGGACAACAGGTGGGTTGCACAGGCAGTGTCAAACAGAATACTTCCATATTCTAGTTTTGGCAATATAATGGTATGGTAGACAATTTTTAGTATGTTATATTCTGCTGACCATTTCAGATTGGATAAAATGCGGAGAAGTCTCAGGTCTTTTTGGCCCTTTTGTGTGACTTCTTTGATGTGCAAACCCCATCTCAGTTGTGAGTCGAGGGTGAGTCCTAAGAACTTAAACTTTTTTACAAATTCTATATTAGTGTCGTTATATTTTAGTTGGAAGGATGGTTTTGTATGTTTATGCGTAAACACCATCCACTTGGTTTTTTCAGAAGATATTTGAAAGCCCCAGCATTGCGACCAACTTATGTCCAGAGCTTCCTGCAAGACACCGAGAGCCTGATCCAAGTTTGGGTCAGTTATCCAGAAGGCTCTATCATCTGCATACAGAGATGTTTCTAGCACAGGGGGAAAGTCTTGAAATATATCATTAATCATAACATTGAATAGTGTAGGGCTTATGACTGATCCTTGAGGAACACCAGTATTTAATGTGCATACCTTAGATAAGACACCATTTACCCTCACCCTGATTTTGCGATTTTATATGAAGGATGTAATTACTTTTGGTAGATTTCCCTGAAGACCCATAATTTCCAATTTTTTTAGCAGTCCATGATGCCACACCGTATCAAAAGCACGCTTAATATCAATAAATAGAACAATGCAATGGTCTTGAAGCATGAGGGCTTTTCGGATTGAGTTTTCCAGGCGAGACATTCCGTCTAGAGTGGAGTGACTGGCTCTTAAACCACTTTGGGTTTTATCAATCAACTTGTTATCCTCCAAATAAAAAAGGAGTCTCCAATTAATTATTTTTCATATATTTTGCATAAAGTATTTGTGAGAGCTACTGGCTTATAAGACTTTGGATCTGTAGGGTCTTTGCCAGGTTTCAGAATGGGGCAAATTACTGCTTCTTTCCAAGGCATAGGGATTTCCGAGTTCCACACTATATTGAATAGCTGTAAAATTGTATTTTTATGGTTTTCATCCATATTTTTTATGAAACCTACTGGGATTGAATCAGGACCTGGTGCTTTGGCCTTGGAGCTTTTCAGAGCTCTTTCAAGTTCAGCATATGTAATTGGACGGTTATATTGATGATGAGGAGCAGGAGTGAAATGTATGGATGTATGTTCACTGGTAGCCTTATGTTCAAAAAATAAAGGATCTTGAGTCTCACCAGTGCTATAGGATTTATATTGTTCTACTAGAATGTCAGCCACATCTTTAGGACATGTGACCACCTCATTTTGGATTTTCAATGTTATTTGGCTTCTGTTTCTTTTTCCATTTATGGCTCTGATTTTTCTCCACACTTCTGCTGATGAGCTTTCATCATTTATACTGGCTACATAACTTCTCCAACTTTCCGTTTTTGGTTCAAGCACTGTCTTTCTGAAAATAGCTCGAGCCCTTTTAAATGGTATCCATTTTTGCATGTTTCCACGGTGATTTTTATATTGATTGTATGACCTATGATATTCCCTGTGACTTTCCTTACATTTTTCATTCCACCAACAATTCATTTTTCTACTCTTTTTAATACTGCCTTCAGTTGCACTAATAACAGTCTGTGTCACTGCTCTGCAAGCTTCATCACAAGTTAGGTTACTAAGAATGGGGAAGATCATGGTTTCTCTAAACTTGGGCCAGTTAGCTGATTTAAGAAGCCACCTATCTGGAAAATTAACCTGAAATATTTCCATGTTTGAGTCCATGTACACTGGGAAGTGGTCTGACATCATGGTGTCTGGGTGGGTTTTCCATGTTAGGAGAGAGTGCAAATCTTCTGTCACTAGTGTCAAGTCAATGTGTGTATAGTTTCCATTTGATGATAAAAAAGTAGGGGCTGTCTTGTTTAACAAGATAAGATTGTTTTCTGTAATCCAATTCTCTATTATTCTGCCTCTTCGATCTATGAAGTCTGAGCCCCAGGAGTAGCTGTGGGCATTTGAATCCATCACAATGATGCTGGATCCCCTATTCAAATTGCTAATCTCTAGTAGGTCATGACCTACTAAGTCATTATCGAGTGTTGGTGGCAGATACATATTGATAATGTTGATAGGTTTCTTGTTAATGAGTACTCTACAAGCTACAACTTCAACAGGAGTGTTGATTTGAATAGGTATACAGGGTATAGTATTATGGACATAAGTCATTACCTCACCTCTATTATCTCTATCTTTTCTGTAGGGTGGATCATAATTATTTAGCTTAGTTTGATTGTGATTTTGTAAGTGGGTTTCTTGTAGGCAAATAATTTTGGGTTCATATTGATTAACGAGCAACTGCAGGAAGGGGAGTTTTGAAAAATATCCTCTCATATTCCATTGTAATATTGATTCATTATGGGCTTATTAAAGAGGTGACATTTAGTTAACACTTCTGTTATAAGATCTTCTGCATTCAGGATGTTACCAAGTTCTGTTAGTAGTTCAATACGCTCAGTGATTGAATTGGAGATTAGCATTTTGACAATTGTAGGAAGAAGTTTAAATATTATAGTCTTGAGTGATATTTCAATGTCCTTTTCTGAGATACTTTTATGGTTTTGCTGGTTTTTAGAGGCAGGAGGGTTCATTTCTTTCAATGGAGTATTTGCTGTGCCACAATTAGTTGCTATTAAGTTGTAAGTTCTTTCTGTGTTCAGTAGGGTTGGTGTATTCTGGTTCATAAGTTGATTGTGTTGTATGGCTTTATTTTCCATTGCTTTGTTTTGAGTAGGCTGCTTCTGCAGTTCTAGCCTTTTATGAGCATGCATAGGGTTGCCCAGATTCTGTATTGGTGTGTCATGGCTGTGATGTGAGCTATTTGAATTGATTGCATTAGCGTATGTTTTTTTGTGTCAAATTTTGAGATTCTGTTTGGGTTCTTGATAATGCAAGTGGGGGGAAGGAATGTCTTGATTCTAATTCTGGGAGATTATCATGCTGCTGGTGGACTTGAGTTTGGTTTTGAACTATTTTCCTTGCATCTAAAAATGAGATATTTTGTCTTGCTTGGAGTTTACTAACATCATGTTCTTGAATATAAATGGGGCACCTTTTTGAGGTAGCTGTATGGTTTCCCTTGCAAATTGTGCATACTAGATTTTCAGCGGTGCAGTTGCTTTTATCAAGTTCTCGAGATGAGCAATTCTTACAGACTTCCCTGTTTCGGTAGAATGAGGTAGTATGTCCCCATCGCCAGCAATTGGTACATCGAATGGGATTGTTGTAGAATGGATCTACTTTGTAATTTGAATAGCCTGCTTTCAGCTCTGTAGGGCAAGTTCCAAGGAAAGTAAGTACAAACAAGGGTGAATTGGCACGGTTTGGATCCATGTACATTTTTCGTATGCCTACTACACCAGAGGAGGCAAGTTGCTGCAACAAATCTTCTAATGAGTCTGACAGGAATTCTAGGGCATAAATCTTTCCATAGGAGGTGTAAGCCCCCCAGACTATTTGAGTTTTGACTGGAACTTCACCAAACTTCTTTAGGTTCATCAAGGTTTTCACTTGGCTTTCTGTTTTAGCTTTAATGATAAGATTGCCTGATCTTTTATACTCTACTTTCTCCACTTCACCACAAATTTGGTTTATTGTAGCTTGTACTTTGAAAGGATTTAGTTTCGTCAAGTTTTGGTTATCACCTTGTGCATTTATTTGTACAAGCCTAACTGTGTTTGGGATTTTATCTGCATTTTCTGACATATTGAGGTCTATTTTTGCTGATTTTACCCCTGCAGGGTATTTTTGCTTTTGTTTTAGTTCTTCTTGATTGTTTGGTATTACCAAAGTTGATTCAGATTGGGAATCATTGCTAGAAAGAACTCCTGAGGGATCTGACTCACTAAGCAATGATATATTGTGCTGAGACATTTCTGAGTCAGAGACATTATGGGTTTCCCTCTTTTTTTTGCTTTGCAGATCCAAAAACTCTTGACTGCTTTCTAGTGTTCTTTTTGATGTATTGTTATAAAATTCTTTGTTCTTTTGCTATGGGCTCCCATTGTTAGGGTTTGCCCTTGGGGTTTCTCGTCTTGGAGCTGGTTGTGATTTACTCTTAGGAGTAGAGGTTGTTGCGGAGCAATTTTTGTTTGGTTTCCTTTGATTTCTCTGACTCTGAGATGGTTTGAGTGTAATTGCGGGTAACTTTTCCTTTGAGATTGTTTCTACCTCCCCCGGGGTCATCATCAGGAAGTTTGCTTTTGGGAGGCATTGTATTATCAAGTCTGTTGATAACGTTCAAGAGTTTATCCTTGATAGTTTCTATTGCTTGATTTTGATTTATTCCTATGTACTACCTTTCTCAAAAAAATTGACAAAATTTTTGTTGTTTGATGTTATTTTTAGGACAATATCTCTATAAGTATCAGTGTTATCAAAGTTCCGGCAAAACAAAAATAACAATTTAGGGTTTGTTGTATAGTGACGCACTAGTGGTATTTATGGGGGTTCCGGCTGCGGAGATTTATGAGTCTCGCTCGGCACGGTCACATGTATAGATAGGGCATCCGCCGGAACAGCCGATGAGCCCCTGGCGTTTACGAGCGCCGGATAGGTCGGAAGCGCCCCTATTGCCAGCGCCGGAAATATCCATTGTTGCGAACTAGACTTAAGAGCAAGCTGTGTGAACTACAGGGTCAGTACAATATTAGTAGTCCTGCTGTTTGTTTTGCTATCCTGCTGCCTGGTTTACGGCTAGGCAAACCGATCTACTAGTTCTGTTCAGTAAACCTTATATCGTGCTGAAATTTCAAGATATTACAGGGTTACTGAAGGCCTAAGGCCCCAGTAGAAGTTTACCAAGAAAGAAGGCAAACTAATTTGATTGGAATCGATTTTCGACTTATACACACGTTTTAAACTGAAACACTTGCCTATAATAGGTCAATTTTTCAGGAAGTTCCGTTTGATAAGCCACCACGTCCTAGCGCCACAACATCCGCACTCTCGATGACAGCTGCATCAACTCATATAATCTCTATGGCAGTGTTGCCAAATCATTTCGGCAGAAAAGTACCAGATTTCACATAAAAGATGCTAAAAAGAGCTTAAAATGTTTTGGTTGGTGCTAAAAACTGAGCTAAAAATATTTATTAAAATATATTACAGTAATTGACCCTTTAAAGTGGGGTGAGATTGCCACTGATAGCTTTTTAAAGCTGACATTAAGCAGCCTGTCTAGTATAGGAGTAGGCTAACCATTTATATATTTCTGCAATTGGAAATTCCCAATTTCTAGGCAGAACCTCAGGTGAGGTGTGGGATATTGCTAATTGCAGTGAATGAAAGACACATCTCACAAGAATCAATGATGGAAGTTCTTTTTCCAACTTCTTAAACATACCTTTGTTCACTCCAACCATAACACTGGTATTGTAAGTACCTATGGCAATTAATTAGGTTGGCTATGTTCAGTTTGCAAGCTCATTTTTCAATGCCTCAACAATACCATCTGCATCACTAGACAACGCAACCAGACATAAAGAAGGTATAAACTATTTTTTTGCTTATATCAAAATAAATAATAATAATAAGGTACATTTCATGGATAGATATATTATTCTTCTCATCCAGCAGTAAACTAAATTTTTCATCTCCGATGTCAGTAACCAATTTTTTTAAAGGTGTGCGCCTTGAACATTCTTTATCACAGCATTGTATTTGCTTCTGTGCATTCTTTCCCTTGAAACGACTTCGCAATCTTACACGATATGCTTGCACAGATCTATAAAATAATCACATATGTTAATGGACGCATGACAACAGGAATAGCGTGCAAGCTTTTCTTCAATATTTGCATCATTAGATTTTTTGGTAAATGTTAAGGACTTGACCATAATCGATTTTCCACTTTTTGATCAACAAAGATTGTTGATCAGACCAAAATAAACAAGTTTTCTTCAATGCACTTTCCGGCGGAAATGAGTATTTTAAAAGTTATGGCGTTAAATGAGTTACCGGAACTCCAGTGTGCATCACCCTATTACAAACGTAAAGAGGTTGGGTAGTGAGGGGTAGCCACAGTTCTTTTAGTTTTATAATTTTCACTAAAAGGACTGTTGCTACCCCTCACGACCCAACCTCTTTACGTTTGTAATAGGGGGTTTGCTCTTCGTCGGCTTGGTTGGCGCGCGGGAACGCCTGTTTACTTTCACGTCGGACCGCGCGGTGTATTTTTCCCCGCCTCAAACACTGGAGTTACGGTAACTCATTTAATGCCATAACTTTTAAAATACTAATTTCCGCCGGAAAGTGCATTGAAGAAAACTTGTTTATTTTGGTCTCATCAACAATCTTTATTGATCAAAGAGTGGAAAATCGATTATGGTCAAGTCCTTTACATTTACCGATTTTTGTTCCATGAATTGAGTAAGCGGTCACTTTCAGAAGGCACAAATGTAACACGTTCCGTTTCAGCATATTTTGTTAGTAAACTTTATTTTTCAACTGTTTCACATCCACAATGTAAAAAGTAAGCGTATGTACTATCTCCTGGTACCTCCCGTTCCCACTTGTCAAATTGTTTCATTTGCAACCATTCTTTTCTAATCATTTGGGATTAACTTTTCTTCGCGATTTGACTCATTGTGAAGGGTTGTTTGGTGTTAGTTCAAGAAGAATTGAATTAACATTATACACCCAACATCAGCCTAACTGATTTCTCAGCACCACGAACGAACACCGACGAACAACTCTTCAGGACGACACTGGCGGTAAAACTGCAGAACACCGACAGACCCTCGTTAAACCGACTTTAAACCGTTAAAACACCGTTGTAACACGCGCCAACTCTTTCAAACCTGGCCGGCACTACAAGTTTTCAAACGAAAATTCAACGGACACTTATGAAGTTATTCAAACATGTAAATTTGTATTTAATATTACCATTATAAAATTACTCTGTATTAGGAAAAAACTTGGAACCAGATTTGGTGCCAGATGCCAGATGATGAAAACTACTAGGAGCTAAACACAATGAAAAGATGCCAGATCTGGCTTCAAAAGAGCTAAATTGGCAACACTGCTCTATGCTGTCTCTGACAAGCTTCTCGGCACTCGTGCTTTTCCTGCACTGTCCAACTTTGTCTTTTTCGGGAATCCGGAAAAATCGTTCAAAAGTTTTCAGCTTTCTCTCATTGTTGGGTGAAGCTCAGCAAAACAAAAATATTTGTATTTATTACAAAAAAATTGATATGGTTTTGACGAATAAGCTGTTCATTACAAGAACTTGTTGAGACCGAGAAGACAGAAATTAACTTTTGTGTTAACCCCGACTCATGTGAACAGTTAATCTTCTCGCAGCAAAATAAAAATATGGAGAAAGTATGGAAAAAATGATATCTCTAGAATTCAGCTTTAGCGTTGAAGTGCTGTTTTGATGTAACTCAAACTACTACGACTGGCAATAGTTAGTTAGTAGCGTGTACTCCAAACAGGCCCTTTACACGATATTACATTCAAATTCTGTTGAAACATTTTACAGGAATTAAAAGGACTAGCAAGCAAAACCTCATCTGTGCTGCGTAAGTTACCGGTAAAATAAACAGCTTTTAAAACTTATTTTCACTACGGTCCCTAGAATGTTTTGCAATACACCGGCACGTGTATTTACTTATATACTGCCAATCTTTACACTAGTTACACAACTACTGAATATTTTGCAGAATATCCCTTTAAAACGTAGGGTATTTATGAACAAAATAGTACAAAGCTATAATTGGCGAACTATTATAATCTTAGTAGTCCTACACTAGAGCACAGTATAGGTTAAACAACACTGGGTTCCACATAGACACAACACAGTAATAGTGCTGACATAAATACACAACTGCAATGACACATCAAACAAGGTAAATAATCCACTCACCTCTTAGATACCCTACAACTTAGATACTCAAATACCAGACATGTGGCCAGCGAGAGTAGAGCGGAGATAGCTTGAAATATATAGAAAAGAGTAGAATAGAATTAGTAGTAGGTAGTTAGAGAATAACTTAGAGCCTAGAGGTAGTACTTAGCCGTCCGAGATACTCTATATTTACACTTGCAGTCAGCATGAACTGTTTAGCTGGCTACGACCAATCGGAAACTGGTTGCGAGTGTTGCTCTCGCGAGCGTTGCCAACTTTAGGTCTCTCCAACTAGAACTTACACTACTCGCTCTATTACACCCCTCCCTCCTTAATTAGAAACCCTCCCCCCCCCCCTTGTATCCCGAGTCCCCTTATTTAATATAGTCAATCCTAAAGGTCCATTCTCACCACAGGCTTCCGAGCCCGGGTAGACCTGCGTGAGATGCTAGCACTTGGAGGCTCGTGCATCCTAGCCTCCTGGGTGGGAATCGGGGAATCAGGTGTTTCGGAGTCAGGTTCATTGGTCGGAGGTGGTGGGTATGAATTTTGAGCAGGTTGTGGTGTCACAATATAAGGTAAATTATGCAGATATATACATCTGCAAAACAGTCGCTACAGAGGCAAGCAACCGGCTCTACAGTCAGTCATGCGCGGAGCGTGAGGGGTATGAGGGGTGTACCACATCAGCAGATGGGAGGAGCACGTAGGGGGTAGAGACTGTATCAAGAGCTAGTCCTAAGTACATCACATATACGGGAGTTATTGTAAATAAGCAAAATAGCACAGAAAAATAGTGGGGTAAAAAGATTATTAGCTACGAGCAGGGGACTAAGCAATCTTGGTATTTGAGAGTAAAGAGCGGAGTAATTTCAAATTGGGGAGAGGGACACGTCGCATAAGGGAAGTGACGCTTAAGAACGAACCAATTAGAGGGCGAGTTTTTTCGCGTGCATCCCGCACAACCCACGATGCGCGTTCTTTGGGGGGGTGAGGCATATAAGCTGGGGCTTGAAAGCAGCCGGTCTATTTCTGCGTGCTCCTGACTAAGTGAAGATGTAGGCCTGCGTGTGCCAAGATGGGAGGTGAGATGATATTCTTTGTTCTGTACTAGGATCAGTCTTTGTATCTATTCAAATACCATATTACAACCGGGGCGTGTAAGTTTTATTGTCTCAAGCGGGGATTAGAATGCCCATTAGTTCTTAGCATTTTTTATTTACTCATTCGAGTTTGTTCTCAATCAGGGCGCTTTGCAATTTGTTTCTTGTAAAAGATAAAGAAAAATTATCTCTCAAAATTGAATTTATTTGAATAGTATTCTGTGGTTAACGTAGTGAAATCAAGATAATTGCTGGGTAAAATTCAAGGGGGGTTATTATCTCGCAGAAGGGGATTCATATTGAATGGGAGAAAGTAAATTCTTTGTGTCGGGAAAAGCGATATTGTCTGTGGAAGCTTCATGTCAATTCTTAAAGGGGGATTTAATAACGTTCATGTCTCGGGGAATAGATTACTCAATCCCGCTTATTATTTGCACAGGCGGGTTGGGAAGCTGGCCTACGCGGCAGCTGAGACATCGCGGAGACTTGGGTTGTGTTGTAGCACCACGACCGATGTGCTCTTCATATCCGAGGGCAGTAGCTGCAGCCGGGCAGTATCAGAGTCGTGAAGCGGTCAGCCGCCTGGTACTCGTCGCTAGCAGGAGTACCCGGGGTACAGTGCTTACGTGTCACAACCGGTCAACGATCGAGGAGTATTCAGCTTCAGTAAGGCCAAAGGAACCAACAATGAATTAATAGCAACGAAGCATTAACAAAATGTGAGTGCTGTGTGGCAGTAAGAACTCTAGAGGATGGTCGTGGTGCCAGTTTAAATATGAAGCAGCACACTGAACGGTGCAAATTCAAAATGTGGCGCGCGGTGTGATGAATTGGTGCCTGATGTTAACGCGATAAAATACGAAGCATTTCTATATTTTTGGAGACCTTGCTGTGAGTCAAGGTTCTATGTTTGTTTTTGGCATCAACCATTTCTTTTTATGGGTGCGCTAGCCGGGATACTCATTTTATGTTTCTAACATCATCTTGTTTGTGCGTAAACTCCCTGTTTGACGATTGCCAAGAAATGCTGTGCTGGCGTTCAATAATTTTCTAGCCTGAATCTCTCATTTCATGTGTCATATTCAAATCCACGTGTTTCTAAAATAAATCCACGTTAATCTTTCAAATTCTTTTATTCTCCATCTCTGGTATGCAGGTGTACGCAAGCATGAAAGTATAATACTCTAAAATTGTGCGGGGGTTGAAATTCCCTCAAGCGCCTGGGCAGGGGGTCCTAAACCTCACCCACTTCTCATATCGCAACAGTGGAAACACAACGGTTTCCTCCGTAGGTTGTTCCAAGGGTTCAGGGATGGTGTTCGAGCAGGTAATAACTTGGTCCTGGTGTCGACGAACGACCTCTCCCCCCTTCAGTTGGCACTTGTAGGATACCGGGCCTGTTTTCTCAATGGTGGTAGCAGGGGACCATTTTGGGGAACCCGGCGTGTATTGACGGACCATCACAGGTGACTCCGGAGGAATGTCAACCGCGCGAGACCCTGGGTGGTATCTTTTCTGAGCGTCCTGACGTTGAGCAACTTTGGACGCGATTGCTTCTGACGGCCAAAGTAGATCAAGACGAGAGCGAACTTTCCTGCCTAACATCAGTTCGGCGGGCGTAACACCTGTTGTCGTGTGGGGTGTTAGCCGATGGTTGAACAGGAACATGTCTAATGCTAGGCGTAGGGGTTCTGTTGACTTTCGTATATTCTTCTTGAAAGTTTGTACCATGCGCTCTGCCAGTCCATTAGTTGAGGGATGGTATGGTGCGCTCGTAATATGTCGCATACCACATGCCTTCACAAATTCTTGGAATTCAGCCGATGTGAAACACGTTGCGTTGTCCGAAACAATTGTTACTGGAAATCCAAATGTCGCAAAAGTGTGTTTCAGGCACGAGATCGTTTCGCTAGAGGTTGTAGTAGATGTGGGAAAAATTTCAACCCACTTAGAGTGTGCATCCACGATCACTAACTAGTATTTTCCATCCATTGGGCACGCGTAGTCGATGTGTATGCGATGCCAAGGCTTCGCCGGCATTCCCACGGATGGAGTTCAGCTTTTGTCGGTGCGGCTCGAGTGCTCAGGGACTCGCTGCATGACTTAGTCGTTTCTTCTAGATCTTTATCCAGAAGCGGCCACCACACGTAGCTGCGGGCTAATTCCTTCATCCTGGATGATCCTGCATGGCCAGAGTGAAGTTCATCCACAATAGCTTGTCTGAGGGCTTGAGGCACAATTATTCTTGCTCCCCAGAGCACACAGCCATTTTGTGTGGACAATTCGTCTCTCCTCCTAGTGTACGGAGCGAGATCGGGGTCCCCGATTACCGTCGAAGGCCAGCCTGCATGGCAGTATTTGTATACCTTCGAAAGTACTGGGTCCCTTAGGGTGCCGTCGCGAATGTGGGTGCTGGTGACCGGAGCTGACTCGAGGAAGTTAACTAAGGACGTCCATTCCGCAGGAATAGGTGTGGCTTCCTCGGGAGTTGTCAAGGGTAGACGACTGAGAGCATCAGCCGTGCCCAACAGCACGCCAGACCGGTGACGCGAGGTGAACTTGTAAGATTGCAGCAGAAGAGCCCACCTTTGAATGCACCCGGATGCCATCGGAGGAATGCTTCTACCCGGATCAAATAGTCCTAACAAAGGTTTGTGGTCAGTAACCACAGTGAAGACCTGTCCTCACAAGTAGCAATGGAATTTTCTGAATGCAAACACCATAGCCAGAGCTTCTTTCTCAGTCTGGGAGTAGTTGCGTTCTGTTGCCGTTAGAGTTCGGGAGGCAAAATAGGCGGGGCGTTCAATTCCATCATTAAGGTGACACAGCACCGCTCCCACACCATACGCACTACTGTCAGCCACTACCACTATGGGTTTCTGAGGGTCGAAGTGGACTAAGGTCTGGGAGTCCAGGAGGGCTTGTTTAGACTTCTGAAATGCCCTCTCCTGACTTGCATCCCATTTCCAATGGGTTTTATCCCTCAGTAATATATTTAGGGGCTCCAGCATAGTTGCAGATGATTTTAGAAATTTCCTATAGAAATTTAGGAGCCCAAGGTGGGCTCTCAGTTGAGTTACATTAGTAGGAGCTGGTGCATTCTGGATTGCTGCTACCTTCTCTGCAGTGGGGTGCAATCCATCCTTGTCGATTTGGTATCCAAGGTGGGATACCTGTGACACTCCAATTTGGCATTTATCCATTTTCAATTTTAGCCCTGCCTCCTGTAGTTTAGATAAGACTTGATGGAGACGCTTGTTGTGCTCCTGCTCATTAGTGGCACTCACCAGGACGTCATCCAGGTAGCAGAACACTCCTGGGAGACCCTGCAATAGTCCTTCCATGAAACGCTGAAAGATTCCAGGTGCTGATGCTAGGCCGAAGCTTAGCCTATTATAAGCAAACAGACCTCTATGGGTGTTGATCACGGTGAGCTCCTTGGATTCATCATCCAACGGAAGTTGGGCGTACGCTTGGGACATGTCTAGCTTGGAGTATATAACTCCTCCGGCTAACCCGCTAAATAAATCTTCCACTCTGGGTACGGGGTAGGTATCAAGCCTAGTGGCTCTGTTGGCGGTTAGTTTGTAGTCACCACAGATGCGGATGCTTTGATCAGCCTTGAGCACAGGAACAATAGCCGCTGCCCAACTAGAGTACTGTACAGGGGTGAGGATACCTTCCTGCACCAGTCTATCAAGTTCTGCCTCCACCTTAGGTCTAAGCGTGTAAGGCACGTTCCTGGCCTTACAAAACTTTGGTGGTACGGATGGATCCACTTCTATTTTGAAATTACTTCCCTTAAAGCAACCTAGACCTGGTTGAAAAAGGTCGGGGAATTTAGTTGTTAACTCCTCAGGGCAAGTAGTCAATTTGTTGACCTCATTTGCTACTATAGTTAGTCCAAGGGAATCTATCAGGTCCATACCCAGCAAAGCTGGACCTCCCCTGTCTACCACTAAAATAGTTGCTAGCTGAGGAGCCCTACCACTGGCTTCACGCTGGATGTTAGCCCTAATCTCCCCACAAACCACTAGTGCGGTTCCCCCATAAGTCCTAAGCTTAACATCAGAAGGTCTCAGCTCGGGTCTTGACTTAGGTGGTATTTTAGAGTAGGTGGCCATTGAAAGGATAGACCTGGCAGCACCTGTGTCTACCTCCATCTCTAATGGCACACCCTTTAGTAACAAATTTATTCTGATTGGGGGTTTCATTTCCTCGGCTGATGAAAATATTTCCCCATAACACCCATGATTGGGGGCTGGGTAGTATGCACTGGTTCCATTTCTAGTTCCATTAGGGTTAGGGTGGTGTTCCCTCCCCTTTTTTTCATGCATAGCATGCACAAAATTATTTTTGTTGCCTTTAGCAGATTTCTGCCCTTTTAGTTCGAAACAATATTTATTTAGATGACCTTTTTGGCCACAACCGTGACAACTACTGTCTTTATAGGGGCAATTTCTACGCCAGTGCAAACCCCCACAGCCGCTGCATGCTGATTTGGGGCTAGCTTGTGCCTGAGTCTTGCCCTGAGGCTTGTACGCTGTTTGCTGAACTCTGCTCTGACCTACATTTAAAATAGAATTTGATTGCCTTAACCCCACTGTTTCTCTCAGTGTGGTTTCTTTAGCAGTAGCCAGATCCATGGCCTTTTGCCATGTCAGGCCAGCTTCATTCAGCAAGCAATTTTGAATTTCATTACTGGACACACCCAAAATGAATCTGTCCAGAAGAGTCTCTTCTAGCACTTCCTGTTTGAAATTACAGGTATGTGAAAGGGCTTTCAAGCTAGCCACAAAATCAGCAATGCTTTCCCCTTGTCTCTGGTTCCGCTTTTGGAACCTAAACCTCTCAAAGGTTTGGTTTCTTGTTGGCTTAAAATGCCGTCTCAACGCTTCCACAATCTCGTCATAAGTAGCATCAAGGGTTCTTTTTGGAGACACTAGGTCCTTAATTAGCCTAGCAACTTTTGGACCCACTAGTGAAATTAGTGTTGGGGCTTTTTCTTGGTCTCCTATTTTGTTTATTGAAAAATAGCAGTGTAATCTAGTTTCATAGTCTCCAAATTCTTCCTCTAAAGGATTAAATTCTCCCACTGAACCTATCAATGACATATTGAATTTTTAGTAAGTTTAACACACTGTGAAAAGTAGAAAAAAAAATCACAGCACGAATAGTACAATCACTAGATCAATTCTGAGTTTCTTCACTAGTCTAGCCAGTTTAGCAACCCCAGTGAGCAGAACAAAAAAAAATTCACTAGGCAAATTCTATGTTCCCTCACTAGTCACTACTACTTAGTCACTCCCAGCAGTTCTACCAACCCTCGTCGCCAATATTATAATCTTAGTAGTCCTACACTAGAGCACAGTATAGGTTAAGAAACACTGGGTTCCACATAGACACAACACAGTAATAGTGCTGACATAAATAGACAACTGCTATGACACATCACACAAGGTAAGTAATCCACTCACCTCTTAGATACCCTACAACTTAGATACTCAAATACCAGACATGTGGCCAGAGAGAGTAGAGCGGAGATAGCTTGAAATATGTAGAAAAGAGTAGAATAGAATTAGTAGTAGGTAGTTAGAGAACAAATTAGAGGTAGTACTTACTTACTCTATATTTACACTTGCAGTCAGCATGAACTGTTTAGCTGGCTACGACCAATCGGAAACTGGTGGCGAGTGTTGCTCTCACGAGCGTTGCCAACTTTAGGTCTCTCCAACTAGAACTTACACTACTCGCTATATTACACGAACTCACCAAATCATAATAAAAGTAAGTAGGAAAGCTCCAGCACATCTATGCCTTTTAACCTTCAATAGTTTATTGACATGATTCAATAATTAGCGCCAGCGGAATGACTATAGATGGGTAGGTCACTTAAATCTCAAAGCACTGACTGCAATTGTAAATGGAACACTCAATGTCTCTGCAAATCGCAAAACGTGTTTTTTAGTCATTAATTGCATCCTTTTTAATTTTTCCTCTCTGGCCTTGAACAGCAACAGAAAACAGCAATGTAGGGAAATATTTTGCACAATATTTAAATTTGAATTTTGAAATTTTCTATTATCGTAACTTACAAATACCATGTAAATAAATGTATCAACTGGCTTTAATTAACACAAGTGTCATATAAAACATTATGTTTTACTATCATTTTTATTCATAATTTTACGAAATATGAAACCTTATGACATCATTTAAGGACGTTTTATATTAGGAAAGTTTTGAAACCCAATATGTTGTAATGCATCTCACGAATCAAATTTGTAGAAAATAAATGGGTTTTCTTTCTTTCTTTCTTATCCCGTCTAACTTCATCGAGAAATATCGGTAAAAACTTTGGTTGACTTATTATATCGGATGTTAAATTACCTTCTGAATTCATAACGAATTACACGTATCAGTGTTGAAATTATCTGTGAGATGAATTTTATTTATTTATATAGATATTCTCTTTGTGAACATCATACTCAAAAACCGTTCGATGCATTTTATTTGCAAACGTCAACGAAGAAAGAAAATCATTCCCGAATACCTCTTTATGACACCCACTGCCATTTCGGATGTTACTCTTTGTTCGATTACATTACGTTTTTTGGGCTAATGGATTACATTTTTTAGCACTAATGCCTAATATTTGGTTGGCAGAAATTAGTTTTCTTTAACTTCATGACACCATCATTATAAACAAAAAAATAAAAAGTTTCGAACACCGTATTTTAACACAAACCAAAATAATACACGAATATTTACTTCCTCTAAAGGAAAAATGGAATTTACGATATGACTATCTCACAGCATGTTTTATACTCTACCATGCATACAGCCTACCAGGTAACTGCAGCGCGGGAGTAACTTTTTCCCAGGTAGCAAGAAATTATTAGTCTAATATTGCGTTGATAATTATTTATTGACCTGATTTTGGAATCTTGGATTACAATAACAGGCTAATAACAAGGCAATATCGAAAAAAGATTAATTTATTTATGATATCAACTTGTTATTGGGACAATATAGTAAATAGTTTTATTTCCAATAATAAATTAACAGTGTATATATAAATATGTACGATATTCATATAAGTGGAAACTATCTCATAATAATTAAAAATCTCGCAATTTAATAAAATTTGGTAAAACATAAATTATTATTGCCCAAACATTGGGTTGATATCGTACGCCAATAATACGGAGTAATTTGTTTAAAATGTACCAATAAATTTAATGAATAGTTATTTTAGTCATTATTGAGTGCAGATATATTTGACAGATATCAAGAAATGTGAATACGTTACAATAATATGTATATTCAGAATTGCTGTAATCACAGGTTCACAGTTCTACAAAGTCCTTTATATAGATGATATAAATAACTTAATTTCGTAACGATGGTACTGAGTAGGCTATTCTTAACATGTAACCCATTTGGCATGCATCATTCTTTGAGTAAAGTGCTTTCCTGCAATTTTTCAATCACGTATATAAATGCTGCTTAGATGAACGTAGCGTGTGTGATTTTTAAGTCTGATTACATAATCCGGTATTGACATCAACCGACTGAAAAAAATTAAAAAGTATAGTTTTGTTTGCCAAAACTAATTCAGTTGTGTGAAAAAGCTATTTGAAAAAGTCAAAAACACAAATCCATGTATTTTAGAGGGGTAAATTTAATGATTAATCTGTTTGTTGCTTATGCAGCCCTGAACTCGGACGTCTTGTGTGCGATATGTTAAGCTCGACCGCCCGCAGCATGACCACGATATACACAAGACAGGTAGGTCCACTTCAAAGGGGACAGCTGCTCGCAACCGTTAGACAAGCCAGCCAATAGGAGACGTTTGACCTGATGACGTTGCCACACCCATACCACGTGACCCACACCACACTCGCGGCAGCGATGCACTGGCTGTCGTACGTACGACAGCCAGTGCATCGCTGCCGGGTTTCCGCACATTCGTATTGAAAAATATTTAAATAGTCTGGAAACTATGATACTGAATAACTTTGATAATCTTGTATGCAATGCTTAATAGCCATGTAATAACTAAAATTTTTGTGCATACTGAGCAAAACCTTCATAATTATCAATCCAAAGCTCCGTTTAGAACTTGCATACTCATTGTAATTCTAAAATTCAGATGTTTTTTTTTCGAGTGTTTAAAGGATAAATCAAATGAAAGTCCTCATGATGTTACTTTATATTTTCAGAAAGAAACACAGAGTTCATAGTTCGTCAACGTAAATAAACCTGTAGAAAATCTTTGACCGTGAGAAAATTTTCTGAACACGTCAACAACAATTACCTCCCAATATTTGACGGAAGAAATTACAGCGACATTAATGAAATTTTTATTTATTAAACAAGAGTCAAGTGCCACAGGTTGTCAGGCACGCAGATAATAAGATATGAAAAAAAAAATCGTTACAGCGTTGAATCCGGTTAATTAATAATAGAACGCAGGCAGGGGACGAATTCTTCACAGAGAAGATTAGGCGTGAAGAACTTGACTCCCGAACGCCGGCAAACTGTAAGATGAAAAAAGGTACGTTGTCAAAGAACTTTTAAGAGGATTATTCACGTAATTTTAGTTATTCACGTAATTTTAGTTATTCACGTAATTTTAGTTATTCACGTAATTTTAGTTATTCACGTAATTTTAGTTATTCACGTAATTTTAGTTATTCACGTAATTTTAGTTATTCACGTAATTTTAGTTATTCACGTAATTTTAGTTATTGAGGTAAATTAAGTAATTGAGGTACATTAAGTAATTAAGGTGAATTAAGTTATTAAGGTGAATTAAGTTATTAAGGTAAATTAAGTTATTAAGGTAAATTAGGTTATTAAGCAGGGGGGCTACGTCGCACTACATTAACCCAGCTCACGAGATGACATTCCGATAGCAATAAGCCGATGGGTCACAAACCTCTAGTGAGCCTCAGTGCCAGGCGTCAGAAGCATAGCCGGTCGGATGAGCAGGACTCGCAGCAGCATGCAGGGACGGGTGGAAGGTTTAGCCCTTCATGCTGGACAGTCGTGCAGGTACGAAGTTCAAGAACAGGGACCGCCGAACTCCCATCTTTTTCCCAGCGATCGAGCGGCGTCGATCTCGCAGGCTCCGATCACCGGGAAGCGATGTCCCGCGCCTTCAACTAGGGTTCCACGAAGAATCTGAAGTTGCCACTCAAGAGAAGATTAGTGTATGGGAGTGTTGCTGGGTTGTGAGTCCCTGTTCTTAGGAGGTGCTGTTTTACTATGATTCCTAATGTTGTATTCAGTATAAGGATGTGACCCAAAGCAGTTTACCACAGAAGTATCTCTCGCGATGCTGGGAAAGTGCGACCATTTTTATTTAACTTATCGAAAACCAACTTGTAAGAATAATGACGTCAAATTGTTTGGATGGTTTAAATTGTTAAATCATGCACCTTAACTTACAACTAATTTAATTTTAGCGGACAATGTATGTACGTCTACATAGATAATTTTATACATTCCCCGCCGGAGATTTGGCTTCAATGTAATTAAGTCAAAGTGAACATGACTAGACTTAAAACTAATTTAAATACTAAACTGCATCGTCAGCGACCCACGAGCGTATTTTACGCTTGGCTGCAGCTGCGGCAGTACGCTGATTCTTACGTCTCTGCACAACAGAAAAGGTCGAGTTATGAGTAGCTTCCGGAGGAGGAGGAGTCCGCGAAGACTCGTCGCCAGCAGCTGGGAGGAGCAGTATTAGGGAAGACGCATGTCTGTATACTCTCTCACCCGTTCCCTTGCGAACGAATGCGGCAGTGACCTCTCCCAGCGAGTTCGTCTCTGTGTTGACGACCAAGCCTAAGGGGTAAGTAGATTGTTTCAAAAATTTATCATATAACAATACTACGTCGCCAACATTTAGTTTCTTATGTTTCACCGTTTTATATCTGTCAACCTTGTTTGTAGCTTGATGAATCAGGCTTGCCAAAAATTCAGAGTGATAACACTCATTCAAGTCTTTATGAGATTCAGCTACTTTTACAAAGTAATCTTTTATCTCTTCATTAGAGGTAGGCTCATAGTCTGGATCTTGAAGTATATCCTGTAGTTCAGGCAAGACATTAACTGACGGTAGCTCGAACCCATGAATCAACATTTCTGGGGTTATTGGAGCCACAGCTTCTACTTCATTAGAACGTAGCAATTCTTTAAAAGCAAGTGGCCTCCTGTTTACCAAATGTACAGCCTTTGCCAAGAGAAATTGCAAATCAAAAACACTAAGTACGCGCTTGCCAATTGACTTAAAGATCAATCTTTTGGCAGCCTTAACGCAGCTCTCGACTAAAGAGCCCAATGCACTCTTGCCCTTACAATATTGTGACATCGAAATTTCTGTTATGCCATGTTCTTCAAGATAATTTCTCGTTTCATGGTCGTCGATAAAAGACCTGATTCTGTTGAATCCTGCTGAAATTTGACTACCTAAATCGGCAACGCATTTTCTGAAAATACCGTAGTCGTAAATGTGTAATTGAATTGCATTTAGAAAATCTTTGACATCAGCGGACAAACAAAGTTTCATGTTGATTGCCCTGCTCCAGAGACATGTCAATATCAACACCCATACCTTATGCTTAGCCCCGTTTACCGTCACAATCCAAGGGCCCATATAGTCTAGGAATACCGACGCAAAGGGCTTGGCGGGTGGAGCCACTCTAAACTCTCGGTAATCGTTCTGGTTAAGTTTAACTGGTCGCTCATTCAGCCGGCGGCACACCACGCATCGCTGTAGCACTTTACGCACTGTAGAAAAGGGATGGATCAAAAATAAGTTTTTCTTAATTCTTTCAGGACTGAGTAAATTCCTGAATGACCAGTTTTGACATGAAAGTCTTCAATGATCAAATTCGTTAGAGGGCTGTTTTTATGGATCAAGATTGGGAAAGTACTGACCGCAGCTTTTGGAAGCCTTGATTTCACACGCAGAAGCCCATCAGGTGCAATGAATACGTTGAGGCGTTTCACAAGGGCAGGCATTAGATTCAAAGGCCTACCTGAATTTTCATAGTAATCAAAGATTTCCTGAAATTTTTGCCTCTGCTCTATCATCAAAGTTCTGTTAAGGGCGGTTGCATAAAAGTTAGTTTCGTTAGATTCTACATTTTTGGGAGTTTTGATTCTCCTTTTCAAATTCTGGACAAATTTCAACACATATTTGTTCACGTTAATTAATTTCTTCAAAGAGGAATACTTTCCCGGAGGCACCAGATGAGAGTGATATTCACTAGTACTTGTCGCGCAAGCCAATACCTTCGCCTTCTCATTATTTCTTACCGGAGAACCTATTCCGCAGGTCCCATCACTGCCGGTCACACCCCCGTCTTCCCGCTCCTCGAGGACCCGATCAGGTCTACTGCCCTCTGATGGCAGAGTCAAACCTGGTCCGAATTCACCCGGCGAGGAAACATCAAAGGTAGGACCTGTAAAATAGTCTGATTTGCGTAATTGCCTAGCACTAGGACAACGACTGACGAAGTCAGCAGGGTTATGGCGACCTGCTGTAAAATCGTAACGGATAGGTCGTTTGTTACAAAGTTGTTCAATTTGTTGAAGTTTATTCAAAGTGAAAACACCGCGCTTCTGCATCTTATCAAAATCCACACTATATGACCTGATCCAATGCAAAACCACCATGCTATCTGTGAACAACACTAGAGATTTGATGTCAATAGGAGCAATCGCTCTGCTATTCAAGTTGTCGGCCCAGTCTACGAGAGCGGCCGTACCTAACTGAACAGCGGCAAGTTCAAGTACGGGAATCGATTTAAATCCCATTTTTTTGTTCACAATTTTTGACTTTGCACACAATAAATTCATCCGATTATCAGCATGTTCGTACAAATAAATTACGTAGCCATAAAGAAGCTTTGACGCATCGGTAAAGGCGACCAAACTGAAACAGCCGTTACGGCTGCCCAACGATCTGGGAACAGGCGGACATTTAGACGAATTTACCTGTTTTGCGATCAAACGCCACTCTTTCTGCTGTTGGTTAGGAAGCACTGAATCCCACTTCAGGGAAGCATCAGTTTGCAGTTTGTGCAGAAATAATCTGGCTCTGTTGAGAATCGGACAGTAAATGTTTAGAACATCGTAAAATTCGTGTACGGTACTAAGTATTTTACGTTTTGAATTCGCTTTCGTATCCAAGTTCAAAGCACTCGGCTCCAAGGTGTCCTTCTCGCGGTCCCACGTCATACCGAGTAGATTCACCTTCGACGGGGCCTCAGAATCGCTCTCTGAGTCTATGACAGTTTGTAGAGGCGCGAAATTTGTTAGGAACTTCTGGAGAGGGAAACAGTAGTCGTTAAAAATTTTCGGCAACATATCGTAGCATCTGTACATTTCTATTTCTTTGTTTGACGAAAATCCACCATTGTCCATGTATAGAGTGCCGTATACGACTTTTCTGAAATTTGTTTCCTGCGGATTTTCTCCGTCGTCATCTGAAACCAGTATTCTGTACAAAGCAAGCATCAGTAAAGTAGGGCTAGGCCGAATTCCAAATATTAGTCTTAGGCTTTTGTACGCAATTATCTCATAGTCCTTTTTCAGTGCATTTCTATACCATAAGAAGCACAGCCTACTCTGGTCTACAGGTCGCAATTGTATATTTAGAAATGCCTGACGTATGTCAAAAGTCATGAGGTATTTATCCAGTCTATGCCAGACGAGGGCAACGTCAGGTTTAGAGTTAAGACAAGGGCCTGAAAGCATCGCCTGGTTATGGCTCACCGACCCAGAGCTCCTCTCGCACAAATTAGCTAGGTAAACTATCCTACATTTGGTAGTCTCGCTCGACATACGAAAGACGCCCATGTGAGGGAGAAAACTGCATTCAGGATGCCTCTCTATAAACTTTTCTACGTCATCAATGCGCTGAATTATGTTATTTTGCTCCTGTTCTTTGAAAACAGCATCGTACATAGCTAAGCGCTCTGGATTTGACGCTAGTTTTCGGAAGTTAGATTTCAGTACTTGGTGCGATAAGGCATAATTCCTAGCTAGTTTATGCGAAATTTTATGGTTCCAAATTAATGGCATGATCAACCGACCATCGACATTTCTTTCTGTATTATGCATGACGTACCGCACCAGTTTCTGATTTAATTCTGTTTCCTCAGGGTCGTCCGGTGGATCGAGTTCCATCAGCCGGTTGCAGCGCTCTTCCATCTCCTCCGGCTGTTCCCTGCTGACGGAAGAATCGCGAACAAACTCCGACTCCGCTGACTCCACTCCATCGTCCTCTGGCTGACCTTCGACGTTGCCCGGCTCCACAGAAACTCCTGTGTGAATACTAGAAACAGCGGCACCAGTGTACGGGCCCGCATGAGGCAACAATAGGAGGTTATCTCTCGGAGATTTAACATTCCCGGTCATCAACACTCCTACGTTGGACTGTATAAAGCAAGATTTGTTGTCTTGCTTACCAAAGGTTACATAAGTCATGCCAAACAAGGGGTCGCATTCTGTGCCCAGTATCAATGACAATTCGCTGGGGGACGCGCTCTCCTGACTAAGCGACTCGTCGGCTAGGAAGTATCCTTTCCCAGCGAAGGCCTCCACCACGTCTGTCAGACCTGTGTTAGGCAGAGCAATATTTATTACTGGCACACAAACTGCCTCCACCGAAAAACTCGTGTTCTCAAGGTCCAACGGCACAGTCACAATTTTTGTCGTTATTGTTTTACTGGAATTAAACCCGTGAATTTTCAATTTTCATTATCCTTCACTACTGGAAGATTTAGTTGATCGGCCAATGACGTTAGAATGAAGTTTTTCTGACTGCCTCCGTCTTTTAATATCCTTACTTTGCAAGATTTTATATCTGCAGTCAAAGTAGGCAATAAATTTGTATCGCCTGAGGTTGCGCCAAGAACTACTTCAGTGACAGTAAGTGCACTGGTGACTTGCTTATGGTTATGCCTACCAGGCGAGCGCGGCTTGAGACACAAATACGTCATGTGCTCCCCATTGCACGTGCGACACCTTGACGTGAACTTGAACCTGCAATTCTGAGAGTTATGGTTCCTAAATGAACATTTAGTACAGGCATTCATCGATTTTAGTTTGTCTACTTTCTTTGCGGGAGTCTCATAAATAGAACACCTGTTTAGGTGATGCTCACAACTGCTGCCATCCTCTCTGCACAAAATACAAATTTGGCCTCCAGCTTTCCTATCTACGGCAATTGCAGCCGACGAGGGACTCTTCGGTCTTGTAAGACTTCTGTGGCTGACGGAAATTTGCTTAAGGCGCTGATAACGCTCTGTGGCATCGAATATATTAGCCTCTATTTGCGCTAGAGATGGCTTGCTAGTATTCGTAATTTGAATCAAATTATTCTGAAAAGATTCGTTGAGAGCGTTCCAAAAGAAATATGCCAATACGGTATCGACATCGATGTTCAAATTTTTGAAAGACGAGACAATAGTTTTCATTTCACCAATGTAAATATACGGGTCATCATTCATGGCGAGTTTCATTTTAGACAGTTTCTCAATTGCGTTATATTTCTGTACGATGGTTGACGCAAAAGCTTTCTGCAAAAGTTCTTTTGCAGTTTCGTAAGTTTGTTCCGAAATGTCCAAAGAATTGAGCAAGACTCTAGGTGGGCCGGACACTTGATTACATAGGTACACAAACTTTTCGTAGGATGTTAGATTATGCTTGTTGAAAATGGCTTCAAAATTATGAAGAAATTTTTCCAAACATTCAGTTTTAGAGTTGCTGAATCTAGGCAACGGCACCTCTGGTAATTTCAATTTCTGCGTCGCTAGTACCGTACCTGATTGAGTAAGAGGGCTCTCCAGCGGCTCGTTAGCACCAGTTGGTGTAGAGGTGGTCACGGAATGTAGAAGGGACGCGCAAGTGAACAGCCGCTCCTCGTAAGCCTCCTGCTCCTCGGCTGCCGCTTGCAAGACCTCGTCGCTCGCACCATCCCGAATCAGAGCTTCGAACACAGTTTTGTCGAGCTCTCTCAGCTCCGCCTTGAACGAGTCCACCTTAGAAAGGTTAAGTCTACGCTCCTGCTGAGAAAAGCCCGGAGCTACAGCTGCATGAGAGTTACACAATTTAGTTACACGTTGTCGTAAAAATCCCCTTGTTTTTTTAGCAACTTCAATATCCACTTTAGGAGCCATTCTTCACAGACCCGCCTGAGAAAAGAAAGTTACAAGTCACGCGGGAAATCGATTCAAGCTAGTGCACGTTTATAATTTAAATAGGTTATTAGGAAGAAGCCCCTGCAGCCACCGCCGCCCGCTCGCCGACCAGCGACACTCCGACACCGACGCCTCCCCATACTGGCCACCATGTAGAAAATCTTTGACCGTGAGAAAAT
The DNA here is from genome assembly GCA_030386875.1 of Morinoia aosen. NCBI lineage: Eukaryota > Metazoa > Arthropoda > Malacostraca > Amphipoda > Talitridae > Morinoia > Morinoia aosen. The sequence continues at coordinate 19,614,251 of CM059576.1, read as the reverse complement.
TTTCTGAACACGTCAACAACAATTACCTCCCAATATTTGACGGAAGAAATTACAGCGACATTAATGAAATTTTTATTTATTAAACAAGAGTCAAGTGCCACAGGTTGTCAGGCACGCAGATAATAAGATATGAAAAAAAAAATCGTTACAGCGTTGAATCCGGTTAATTAATAATAGAACGCAGGCAGGGGACGAATTCTTCACAGAGAAGATTAGGCGTGAAGAACTTGACTCCCGAACGCCGGCAAACTGTAAGATGAAAAAAGGTACGTTGTCAAAGAACTTTTAAGAGGATTATTCACGTAATTTTAGTTATTCACGTAATTTTAGTTATTCACGTAATTTTAGTTATTCACGTAATTTTAGTTATTCACGTAATTTTAGTTATTCACGTAATTTTAGTTATTCACGTAATTTTAGTTATTCACGTAATTTTAGTTATTGAGGTAAATTAAGTAATTGAGGTACATTAAGTAATTAAGGTGAATTAAGTTATTAAGGTGAATTAAGTTATTAAGGTAAATTAAGTTATTAAGGTAAATTAGGTTATTAAGCAGGGGGGCTACGTCGCACTACATTAACCCAGCTCACGAGATGACATTCCGATAGCAATAAGCCGATGGGTCACAAACCTCTAGTGAGCCTCAGTGCCAGGCGTCAGAAGCATAGCCGGTCGGATGAGCAGGACTCGCAGCAGCATGCAGGGACGGGTGGAAGGTTTAGCCCTTCATGCTGGACAGTCGTGCAGGTACGAAGTTCAAGAACAGGGACCGCCGAACTCCCATCTTTTTCCCAGCGATCGAGCGGCGTCGATCTCGCAGGCTCCGATCACCGGGAAGCGATGTCCCGCGCCTTCAACTAGGGTTCCACGAAGAATCTGAAGTTGCCACTCAAGAGAAGATTAGTGTATGGGAGTGTTGCTGGGTTGTGACTGCCTGTTCTTAGGAGGTGCTGTTTTACTATGATTCCTAATGTTGTATTCAGTATAAGGATGTGACCCAAAGCAGTTTACCACAGAAGTATCTCTCGCGATGCTGGGAAAGTGCGACCATTTTTATTTAACTTATCGAAAACTAACTTGTAAGAATAATGACGTCAAATTGTTTGGATGGTTTAAATTGTTAAATCATGCACCTTAACTTACAACTAATTTAATTTTAGCGGACAATGTATGTACGTCTACATAGATAATTTTATACACAGGATGAAATTAGTCTGGCAAACAATGCTTTCCGCTTCTAGAAAGTCTTCAATTCTTTTAGAATACTTGTTGAACGACATGCATAGGAAGCAGGATTAGTTTTTCACGATGTCCATTATCTTTAATGCACATTTATTTCGGACTATTTATATACATAAATATATTACGGGCATCGTATAAATTCAAATTATAAATTATAAGAATTGGCTCCCGAAGTCTTCCGCACAAATCTTTCTCTTGCACCTCTTTCATAATATGCTGTGCTGTCTTTCTCTTACCTACCGACTTGTTCAGACGATTTTTGAATAATCACCGCTACATCATATTGCGTTATAAAGAACGTGTTAGCTTAGATTATTTAATTTTCGAATTGCTCTGTACATGATCAACGTCTAAATAGTTGAAAATTTGAATAACGAGCATTGTTGAACTAAAAGTATAGCTTTGAGTAACTCCAGGAATATTGGCAGTATTGCTGTAGTCATTCCAGTAGCTACACTTTTCCCAGTGAAAATCCCTCAATACAGTAAAACATGCAATTACATGGAAAAAGTAGCCTTACATCCATATTTATTCGATGAATACATTATTATTATTATTATATAAGAAAGTTTTAGCCTCCCTTAACCCCGACAAAGATGTTCCAAGAGAGGAAAGAGGAAGGCACCATTTAGTATGGAGTTGAGGGAACGCGGAATCTATGCACAAGGTGCACAGAAACAGTAAGCTAGGAAAGAAGTTCAGAAACAAGAAAAAAGTTGAAGAAGAAAGTAGTATGTGCTGAAAAACAGGACAGCAGTGGACCGAAAAAAGATGGTCCGTAACAAAACAAAATCCTATTTTATTACAACAAAAGGAAGCCTACCTAACCTTTAGCTCAGGCCCTCACATAGTCCCCCTGGGAGCGCTAATTCCCATAGATACAATACCTGTATCCCCCTGAGGGGTTCGAAAAATACATTATTGTAGCAATTTTATAGTGAACACTACGTCCTTTAATTAATAAATATACAGATATATATATATATGTGTACAGACATATACGGCACACATCCTATAATATGCCATTAGCTCCGGTTTTATATATATATATATATATATAGATGAATAATAATAATAATAATCTCACTTAACAACAACTTCGGTCATATACTATTTAGTTGTCGCTTTGGCATTTCTACCAAAGTTGCTGTGTTGTTGTACGGTGATACACTGAGGTCATGAGTATCTTCCATCTTTCTCCGCTATCTATACAGATTACTTCAATTACGACGTTATTGTTCGCATATTCCATCTTACTCAGTCAAGTACGATGCATTTCAATACAATACACGTTTCAGCAAAAAACAGAACTCATGTCCGACTTCAACAATAACTGGCATAACTCATTAAGTACGCCCTCCTTTCGTCGGGCCACAACAATTCTCCAGAACTTCACCCCCATTCGTTACACAGCAATATAGTATTACATAAATGTCGATAACTACCGTTTAGCATGAGCCACCCGAAAAGGAGCTGTCATGGACATACTAACACTTATCACAACATTTGCTTCTTTTTACCAGTCATCATATGGATTCAATCACCATATGAACAAAGATTGAGGCCAATATAGCTGAAACTCGTAATTTTTACCTGAAGAACCAGGGTACATGGATACAATGGAACAATGAATGTGGAAGGATTGAAGCTAGGACCCCAAAGTTGGGGTTCCAGCTCACACCCTCACTTTGGCTGAGCGTCTTACCCGCGCTGGGTAAGAACTGGGTGGGTCCACTCAGATTTAACATCATATATTCCCTAATACATTCACTTTTTTAACAAATTCCATTACTTTATGAATAAGTCCCCCATCAGATAACAGGTTGGCCACGCTTATGTTTCCTCCTGTCACCGCTTAGAAATTACAAATCTCATTTCCTTTCCTGTTGGACATAACAAATTTTAAGACTTCAGCTGTAACCAGAAGCTTGAAACGTAAAATACACAATTTGTGAAATCTATCCTGCAGAATTGAAATCTCTTAGAAATACCTTTCCGTTATAACACCAAGAACAACGTGAAGATAACTCTCAAAGAAATGCTATAAATATAAAAATAACACCAATCGCTATACATATTATACAGGGTGGGCCAGAAGTAACCGAGCCTTTTAATTTGCTAATACTAGAAAAACTATGAACGCTAGGGAGTTGAAACTTGTTTAATTTGAAAGAATAACATTTTTATGGTTTATCAAGGCTAAATTTTAAATACGTTCGAATGAGTGCCACGACTGTTTAGACAAATTAGAGCTCTTTTTTTGTCGCTTCCATAACGCTCCTCAGTGTATCAGGCGAGAGTTGAGCTATTTCATATAAAATTTTATTTTCAAGTTCTTGTAAATTTGTTAAATTGGCTACATTAACTCGTGACTTACGGGAGCCCCACAAGAAGAAGTCTCATGGGGACAAATCTGGAGAACAAGGAGACCAAGGGATGTTACCAAATCGTAAAATTAAGTTATTTGGAAAGCACTCTCCCAACAATACTCTTTCTCTTCCTGTTAATAACAATAGTGTTGTTAACCTATAAAAAAATTTTTCTTTCAATAAATCAATTTAAACTTCCTAGCGTTCATAGTTTTACTTATATTATCAAATTACAAGAGTAAGTTACTTCTGGCCGACCCTGTAAAAACCAAGAGACAATTAGCATGGGCTGGACAATTTTGGAACACATTACAGCTACTACCACACCTTAGAAGTACTGTCGTTGCTAAAATCAGAAACTGTGAAAGGATAAAAATGAATGCTAAAAAAGTTAAAACATTAACACGCAAGCTGGAAAATGAAAATAACGTTTTTGGAACTTGCAAAGCCCTAGGGACTCTTAGAGCGTGATTTACGATATTAAAAAGTTATGTCTATATTTTACGCAACGTTGATTCGAGATCAGATGTTAGGTTAAAGGCTCCCTAACCGCAACAAAGACGTTCGAAATAGAGGAAGGAAGAAGGGACTGTTAAATATGGAATTAAGGAAACGCGGAATCTATGCACAAGGTGCATTGAAACTGTACATTCAGAAAGAAGTTCATGAAACAAGATAACAGTGAACCAAAAAAAAATTGTTCATCCCATAATACAAACTTTATTTCAACAAAAAAAGCCTACCTAACTCGCTACTCGGGACCTCACATATTCCTTCTAGGATCGCCAATTCCCTTGGATACAGAAGTTGTACCCCTTTTATGATGAACTGTACATGTATTGGATCCAGGTCATATCGGTCTAACCAAAATGGGACAATTTGTAGTAGTAGTAGTAGCTAGCGCTTCAGTTACTCAAACTATGTCACACCGAAGGTCACATAATTTAATTCGTACCAGACTCTTCCAAATCACCACACAAGATGAACATCACTATTATTTGAAACATCAAAATTATATGAGCATCGTGGTTATAATTGCAACTCAAGATTACAAGTGTCTCCCCATTAAAATTTGCTCACAACACTGTACAGTCGAACGCACTGGGCATCCAAACCCCGTAGTGGGGTTTCAGCTGCCCACCCATTTATGGCCGGACGACTAACCCACGCTGAAACCCCCGATGTACCAACGTAGCGCGCCCGGCCATATTGCAGTTTCTTCATCTTCACACTTCTAAGACGATATGACGTCTGGCTATAATGCGTTACAGCGCGGCTTCACGTTAAATCTCTTCAAGCAGTGCAACATGGAATACGAGGGTTAGTCAAAACGTTTTCAGACAATTGCCATAATTTTGAACTGAACAGAGATTAACAAGTTGAAACCTGTCCTTAGAGCTTCCTTGATAACTTGCAGCTGTCTCATCAGTCTGTGTCAGGTCAGCATCGAGAGAGGTTGCATCTCAAAATAGTAATTTTCAACCTTTCAAATGACAAATTTTGAGATCAGAGCTAACATCAAATTTTAAACTAAACTAAATTGGAAACCTGTTGAAATCATCGAAGCTTTGCTAACAGCAGGTTTATGGAGACTCTGCACCACGTAGAGCAGTCGTTTATGATTGGATTGAACGCTCTAAAGAGGGAAGAGTTGATGACGACCCATGAGGAGGAAGGCTCACAACAGCAACAAATGAAAACATCTCTCTCGTACAGAACCTACTGGAACAAGCTCCCCCTCCCCCAATTTCATGAGGAAGGCATTTACAGGTGGAAAAATAAATTACAAAAGTGTATAGACCACAATGGAGGTTATGTAGAAAAATAAAAGTAATGAGTTGTTAAATAAAGAAATTATGGCATTGTCTGAGAACTTTTTGACTAGGCCTACCCCTCGTATCCCTCTGGGATAGCTAATTTCCTTTTACACAGTAGTTGTGTCTCCCTGATGATTAATTATATATTGGGTCCTAAACCCCTTGACACCAATTAGTAATGTGAACTACTTCAAGTCTTCTGGTAGCTGAATAATCGCATAATAGAATTCTAAGAAAAATTTGCCCCTCTTCATTTCAACAGAAGTGCTCCGTGTTTTCCATCGTTAAAAATTGAAAGTTATAGTTAGATACACATTTGTAAAAATCTGCAATGCACTGCTGTACCCCAGAATACTTAGAGGACATGCGAATTAAATTCAACTTAATAAAGTAAACGCAATAATTTATGTTTTGTTCAACGCTCCTGTAGCGCTGCAGGACTGTGCATGATGCACGGGTCATACCAGTCTTACCAAAATAAAACACTTTAGAGACCAAGTTTCATCGAGGGGAAAAACCTAATTGTTCGTTATTTTGTCTCTTTTTCTTTCACACATGTCTTTCGTAATGATCTACTCTGATTGATTGTACATTTCTACACTTCACATAAAACTTGATGAGGGAGAATGTAATCTGCGAGCAACAAGTGTTAGGCCTGGGACAGTTTGAATCGATTACTTCGCGAATTGTCTTACCAAAGCCAGGCAAATGACTGATTTCTACTTAACAAAACCAAGAACTGAATGAGTCCGTAAAAAGCAAAAACCTATTCATTATAAAAAAGGGCTACTTAACCGTCAGCTCGAGATCTCATATGCTCCTTATTGGAGCACTAATTCACACAGATAAAATACTTGTCTCCCCCCAGGGGTGCTTTTAAGTTGAAGTTATTGTGATAACAATTTAGCGTTGAAGAATTCTTCCTTCAGCAACAAATATATTTTCATTTCCACACACGTACGGCCTTTCACTTTTTCTGTTTCAAAAAATTTTCGTTTTTCCATACTTCCCTTGCACATAACTGGAGACATTTCCTCTTCTTATCCGTATTTTTCTTGCTAATGGGTTGAGGGTCCTTTTTCTTCTGTTTCGGAACCTGAGAGGCAAAAAAAAATTAGCAAACTCGCAACAAAACAACATTTCTGTGATGTAGGTGCAATTCATCATCACAGTAAGAGAAGTTGGAACTTGGAAGAGATGTCTGTGTGATGAAAGGAGACTTGTAGTAAGAACAGGATGAAGAGGATGACTATAAATTGCAAACCGTGAAATGGTGAGCAGGACCAAAAATGTACACCAGGGAATGCAAATGAATCCGAAATTCCCTGAAAACAAGCAGGAGAAAGGATGGGAATGAGAAGAATTAGGTTAGATTATTGGTTAGTTTGAACCTCCCTATCCTCAACAAATGAGATCCAAAGAGAGGAAGGAAGAAGAAACCATTTAGTAAGGAGTTAAAGGAACGCTGAATCTGTGCAGAAAGGGCATAGAAACACTAAATTGAGAAAGAAGTTAATGAAACAAGATCAAAGTTGAAGTAAAAAGTAGTAGGTGCTGAAAAACAGGACAACAGTGAACCGAAAAAAGATTGTCAGTTAACATAACCAAACATTCAATTTCAACAAAAAGAAGGCCTACTTAAATCTAAGCTCGGGCCCTCACATTTTCCCCATGGGAGCGCTAATTCCCATGGATACAAAAGTTGTCTCCCCCTGAAGGGGAATAAGAGGAGAGAGACATGGAAAGAAGATAGAAAGAAAGGAAATGGAAAGGAAAAGGACATACATCTTTCTAACAAACACTGTAG